>JBAMNC010001137.1:210000-810000 GCA_037902135.1 Cetoscarus ocellatus
CATCCAGTGAAGTGGGATGTTGTGTAAAACCTAAATAAAACAGAGTACAATGATTTGCAAATCCTTTTGACCAATGTTCAATCAAGTACATCACAAAGACAAGATATTTAATGTTCAAACTGATAAACTTTATTGTTGTGTTCCTTATATTAACTCATATTGAATTGATGCCTGCAATATGTTAAAAAAAGGCTAGTGTTGAATTAGATGAAGGTGTGAAATCTTCTTCACAGTAAGACCAGAAAGAACAGTTTTACAGTAGTGAAGTTTGACTGGTAATGAAGCACCGAAGAGTCTCTGCATTGGTTTGAGTGAGAAGACACTGTGGAAATGTTCTTTAAATAATTTTTTTTTTTCCATAATTTCTCTCACATGAGGCTCAAAAAAGACTATGATTAAATATAATGCCTGGAATTACCATGTAATAAATATACTGTATCATCACATTGTGTAATTCAGGTGTTCTTGCTGCAGGATACTTGCTGCATCACTCTGTAAGAGCTTTTTTACTGCTCTGTTGAGCAAAGACAATCTGGTTTTAGAACAAAAATCAAACATGAAAGGTAGCGGCATTTGCCAAACTCACTATCAGGTGATTGGTAATCAAGTAAAAGCCTGTCTCAGGCGTCCGTGTTCCAAAGTATTAAAATTCTACAGATTGTGTCAGAAATATGCACAGGTTCGTTTGCAAGCCATTCTTAAATTTGCAGGCGATTTGCATTTAATATTGGCTCGCAAATGAACAGCTCACTCACTACTGTGTGTCATTTCTCACTGTTCACGTAAAAGAGCCATTCAAAAGACTCGACTCGTTCATGAACATCACATCTCTAGCGCAAACCACCACAGAAGTAGGTCAACCAAACAAAGCCTCTGTTTGCGAATAGAAGATGATATGATGATAGTAGAAGATAAAGTAACATAACACGGTAACAAAACAAGTCACAACAAGCACACAGGAATGTTTGGAGTTGCTGAGGATTTTATCTGATGACTGTAGGCAGGCTAACACCTCCCATTGACCCCCAGTGTTTGAGCTAAGCTAGTTAGCAGTGGGCGAGCTTTGCAGGTCTCTTTCTTGTTAAGAATGGAGTCTGTCTGCTTGTCATGGACTCGGGAGTGAGGCAAGTTGCGGTATCCCTTTAATGATCTGGTGTTTGTGTTGAGGGTTTTTCTCAAGCTTGTCTTATGAAAGAATACTTCAATCATCCTCAGGAGGAGAACGTGTGCCTGCACTGGGTGGCTCTGTCGGGCTGTGATGACGTTGCTCAGGCTCTGCTGGAGGCTCGTTGTGACCTCAACGCCATTAACGTCCACGGTGACTCACCGCTACACGTTGCTGCCAGAGAGAACCACCTGGAGTGTGTGATGTGAGTGTGAACTCTAGAAACAAGGTTTTCAAAGGTTGTATAACCTTAAATTAAGTCCAGCGCAGTTTGATGTTAACAGGAGTTTGGTATCATCAAGAGAGTTATGAGAAGTCATTTACTGTTGTGCTGAATTTTTTTAAGACCTGATAGCAATACACTGAAAATACAAAGATGTCTTTTCCTGCTCATATTTCTTTTTGTTTCATGGATGCACTGAGCAGCTGACAGAGAGCTGTGGAAATGAGAAACTCACCTCTTAACACAGCAGGAAGCAGCAGTCAGGCTGGTTCCTCATTTCACAGCCGTGAAGTTTTCCTGTGAACAGTGTGACATTTTGATGAGCTCCAACGGCCAATTCCCTCCTCTTAGTCAGCCTTTGCCAAACTTAAGTGCACCGCAGACCATTTTCAGACCTTAAAATTATCTGAGGGTGTCACCAAAATCCTGATTAAACCAAACTTGACATGAGACTCAAAGTATTTACTGTGTTTTTCATTGGCAGATTCCACGTGTCTGAGATGACATGTATCCCACATGACTTTTGCTGCTATGCAGATCTAGACACTTAAATTATCCCCCACCTTTGTGGCAGGACCGTGACGGGCCCATGAGGGGGCCTGCCCTGCCCCGTGATGGTCCCCCACAATGATGTAGTAACACATTGGTGACTGGTAAATGAAGCGTGAGCAGTGTTTATCTTCGGTCTAGAGGAGGTGAGGTGGTTATGGAAGCTGATGTGATCACAGGGATTAGATACTGAGGCTCTTTCTTTTTTTTCTTTCCCAAGAGAAAATGCACCATAAACCCCCTTAACCATAACTTACAGATGATATTTTATTTGACAAACTATTTAAAGTCATGAGCTGGATCAGTTTATTGTTCCGTATTTGTGGACACAGAGACTTTTTGTCACCCCCCCTTTAAGATAATGAGGAAATAAAGTGGCAATAACCCTGAAATAAACATTCATTTATCAGTTTATGCCACTAGACCGGAGAGGCGACAACCCAGCCAGCAGACTGGAGCGTTCATGCAGCCTCATTTACAGCCTGCAGTGATCTGACATTATTTAAGCTAAATTATTTATTTATTTCTGTCCTTGTGACCGCGATTCTGTTGACAAAGACCCTCTATGACTTTGTTGCTGCTACACACTATCTCTGTATACTTATGATTTCACTCGCACTGCAAAGATTATCATAAACCACACCTATTAAAGAAAAGATAACCTGAAATCGCACCCATTAAAAGGTTATTAAAGACCCTACTCACGAAGAAAAGTTCATCTAAAACCACACCCAGTAAATCTAAATCCATACCCTCTGTAGAAAAGATTATCTGAAAATACAGGTGTTAAAGACGAGATAATCTGAGACCACTCCCCCTAAAGAAAAGATTATCATAGACCACGCCCAGCAAAGAAAAGATTGGAATGAATCCAGCCCACTGACGAAAATTTCAATGATATATGTAAAAAATAAGATATTTATACAAACTCCACCTACTTAAGAGGAGTTGAGTATTAAACCCACTTGAGAAAACAATTACATAAACACTGCCATCTAGTGAAAGATTCACATTAATCACACCCGCCTAAGAAAATATTGGCCCTATCCGCACCAGCTTAAGAAACGTTTAGCAAAAACCAGGCCCACTAACGAGAATATTTGCATAAACCACATACAATCTTGTAATTTACTATGGTCTTGCTCATCATTACATTTTTTAAAATAAATGAGCTCAGGTTTAACCCTTTGGCTGCCACTTGAATGTGATAACCCCAGAGCCACAGTGCTGAAAATATGTTTCCCATATTACCAAGATTGATTGAGAGCAGTCAGTGAGAGCACACCATCCAAACCTGAAAATAACACACATAGAAGTACACGCTAAATTACTCTTAGAAAACCAAGTCTACATACACGGCTCACTTTCGAGGCACTCATTCATTATTATGGGCTGTAGGAGTGTCCACACTTTTCCTTGTTATCGCCATAAAAAAACATATTTGTGCTTGTGGGAAAATGGTGCAATTTTAAAAAATGATTTAGGGTCCACATTTGAAGCCTGGTGAACTGATTGAATGCTTAAAATTGTACATTGGGTGGTTTTATGGTGCATTGGAACAATGTTCAAAAAGCATGGTTGTTGTTAGAGGGAGGAGGCAGCCTGCTGGGATCATGTATCAGATAGATGGAGGCATTACTTAGATGCAAAACAGATCTCTTAAAGTAACTACGTTCAATATCAATGGTGTACTCAATCCCATTAAGAGGGGCAAAATTTTGTCAAAATTGAAGAAGGATAAAATGCAGATTGTGTTTCTACAGGAAACCCACCTTAGTGATGGTGAACATGCTAAATTAAATAAAATGGGATATAAATATGTCTATTTTTCATCACACATGTCGGGGAGACGAAGAGGAGTGGCCATTTAGTTTCAAGTGCTATAAATTATGAACATATATCTGACTACAAAGATAAAGAAGGAAGGTTTGTTATGGTTACATGTAAAATTGACAATGTCATCTGTAGTCTGTTCAATGCTTATGTTCCTCCTGGGAGTGACTGGTCCTGTTACCAACCTCTATTTGATATAATAACAACAAAAAGTCAAGGGGTTCTGATATGTGGAGGTGACTTTAACATTCGATTTAACCTGAAGATGGACTCCTCTAATGGAAAATCAAATTCAGAACATTTGCAAAAAATTTAATACTTTGCTAAAGGAATTGGGAATTGTGGATGTGTGGAGGGAAATAAATCCAATGGGCCGTGATTACACACACTATTCATCAGTTCTTAACGTATATTCTCGGATAGATAATTTTTTTACGTTTAAAATAGATCTTCATAGATTAAATGAATGTGTAATAGGGCCGAGCACAAATCAGATCATAGTCTGATTTATTTGTCTGTACACTTAAACAATAGGGAGAGGTCTGCTCTTTGGAGATTAAACTCAAATATTTTAAATAACCATATCGTTAAAGAAAAATTGAATTTTGAAATTAAAACATATTTGGAACTTAATGACAATGAAGAGGTGTCGCCATCTGTTCTCTGGGATGCACTAAAAGCCTTGATCAGAGGCAAAATAATATCCATTTCCTCACATGAAAAGAAAATCAGGCAACAAAAACTTAAGGAATTAGAGGACAAACTGAAAAAGCTTCAAAAATAACACTCAGAAACCCTAAACAGTGAGACCAAATCCATAATCACCGAATTAAAGAAAGAAATAGATGAAATGAATACATGCATAATACAGAAGAAACTTCTTTTTGTAAAGCAACAATATTATGAGACTGGTGGGAAATCACTGAAACTTTTATCATACAAATTAAGGAAACAGCAAGCGGAGAGAACTATGCATAAAATAAGGAAGTCTACGACAAATGAAGTAGAAACTAGCTTGGAAAAAATCCAGCGATGTTTTGAGAATTATTGTAAGGTATTATATTCACAACCACAAATGGAGGAAGATTGTCAGAGTGATGCTTTGTTGTCACAGTTACAATTGCCGAAGGTCACAAATGAGCAAAATGATAGACTTATATCTAGAATAACACAAGAGGAAATACAATCTGCAATCAGAATAATGTCAGGAAAACACTGCATATTATGAAGCTAATTACTCAGCAACAATTGGAGTCAGTGATAATATGTTTAGATGCAGAAAAAGCATTTTGACTTCTTTTATAAATTATTAGAAAAATTTGGTTTTCATAAAACTATAATTGACAAATTTGTAACACTGTATGATAAACCAGCTGCTAGAATTAGAATGAATGGAGATCTAACTAACTCATTCACACTGGAAAGAGGAACGATACAGGGATGTTGTGTGAACTGTTGAGTCAATGGATTAGGCAAAAATAATGACCTAGAGGGGACAAGACTGGTGTCTGGGGAACAAAAATTGGCTTTATGTGCTGATGATTTATTAATAAGCTTAACACAGCCCTCACAGACGCTTCCAATGTTAATGTTAACGTTAAAGAAATATGGTGAACTGTCTGGATACAAAGTTAATGTTAATAAAACTGAGGTCTTAGTGTTTAATTATGTTCCAACAGGTGAGATTAATAATTTATTTAATTGGAACTGGGATACAGAGAGTATTAAATATCTTGGAGTTATCCATCCCAAGAATCTTTCAAAACTGTTCGATCTTAATTATGGACCTTTACATTCAAAGATAAAGGCGGATGTGCAGAGGTGGAATGTTATCCCCTTTATGAGTCTGAACTCCAGAATTGAACCAATTAGGATGATTGTTCTTCCTCGAATGCTTTTTCTTTTTCAATGTTTACCAGTTAAAATTCCACAAAAACAGTTTGTAGAATGGGACAGATTATTTTGAAAATACATGTGGCAGGGCAAAAAGGGCAGGACTGAATATAAAACATTACATTTGAGAAAGGAAAAGGGAGGAATGGGCCTTCCCTGTCTAAAAGAATACTATCATGTGGCTTAGCTGAGACCATTAGTTTGTTTAAGCTCTCCTATATATAATGCAGGATGGAAGGACATAGAAGGAACGTTGGTTAAAGGAATTCCCATAACAGCCCTGTTGGTAGACAGTAAACTACAAGAGCAGCTGATGGTCTCGGATGACCCCATGTTAGAGACTCTACTAAAATCCTGGCAGGAGATAATAAAAGTCTGCGGTTTGGGAGATTCAGCATAATTATGAGGTCGGATTTCGCACCAAATAGAAATGATGACAGATTCAAGTCATGAGTTTCCAAAGGCCTGACTAGCTATTATTCATTTGTGCACAAGGGGGAGTTCCAGAGATCTAAGGAATTACAAAGTAAGCATGGGTAGGGTATAGAGGATTTCTTTAGGTTTCTGCAAGTCAGACACTACTTTATTTAAAACCTGAAAGAGATATAAAGAGATATTGAATCTGGATTCCTGCAAGCCTTCTTGTCCTTGCTTAAGTCCCAAGCATGTATCAAAATTATGTCTAGACTGTACAATGGCATTCAGCAATCAAAACCAGAAAATACAGATACCATTAGAGACAAGTGGGAAAGAGAGGGGAATATAGTCCTTTCTAGAGAGAGCTGGGAAGAAATTTGCCGATTACAGTTGGCCTCTACAGGATCAAAAATGTGGACGGGGTTTAACTGATGAACATTATAAGATATTTTGTTACACCCATTCAGAAGTGACATCTGAGCATTGATGATGCATGTTGGAGACTCTGCGGGGCCAATGGGGCTAATCATTTTCATATCTTCTGGAAGTGCTGAATCATTGAAAATATTGGGAGGAGATCCATAAACATATTATGTTTATATCTGATGTGAATATTCCATTTACTTTTGAAAGTTTGTACTTTGGTGAAGTATTTCTTGAAAATTGGAGTTGTAATGATAAGAAATTACTTTTGGTAGCGAGTAAAAAAGCCGTTACTAGGAAATGGTTAAAGGTGGAACCTCCTGCCATTGAGGAATGGATTAAAATTGTACATCAAATTTACATGACGGAAAAATGATCCTTTTCCCTCAAAATACAAAAGGATAAGTTTTACAGAATCTGGTCGAAATGGACTGAGTACGTGAAACCTTTAAGATCTGATTTTAGCTGAACTTACTTACTACAAATGATAATACACCTGCATCATGTCTTGTTTTCTGGATCCTTTCTTATTATTTTTCCTGTAATTTGTTTGTGAACACGAGAATGTATGTCTTTGATATGTGATCTCTGGAATTCACAAGGAACATCTCCCTTCTTTCCTCAGTTCTGAGTTTGGGTTTATATGACTGTTCAAAATCATAAAAAACAGGAACGCATATCCTGAAAGACTTCTTGAAGTATGTGAAAGCTGTCCTTACTCTCTGGCTTAAGGAATGGACAAAGAACTCAAAGTGTAACAAGGAAAGTCTATGAATGTTAAAATGTATTGGAAAAGGTGATGCCCTTCTTTTCTGAATAAAAATAAAATTTAAAAAAAAATCATGGTTATTATGGGTTTCAATTGTCCAAAAAGTGGACACATGAAAGGGGATTTTTTTTTTTAGTTTGACAGAGCATTATAGACCTTATATAATTAATCTCATTAAAATTCAGAAAACTGAGTCAAAACACACACTTGTGTGAAAAATGGAGGCCACAGCATTAAAATGACAAAAATACCATCATTGGAAGTTTTGAAGTGTCCAAAAAGGGGACAAAGGGAATCTAAGGGTATGATAAACTCATGTTCTTGGTTTAGCTGTTTACAAATGAAATACTTAACTTTTTTAAAGTTAAAAAATGTTTTGCGAAGAACTCTAACAACATGTGGTGAATAATCCAGAGGTCCAGAAATATCTGCAGAAATATCTGCAGAATATTGTTTTCAGGCTCAGGTTCCCACATTACTCATCCTCTGGTACATCACTTTATTGTGTTTTTAAGCTCACTGTTTTATATTTGGCCCACAGACTTCTTACTTCCTCCCTCTGCAGGTTGTTTTTGTCTCGAGGAGCCGATGTCAATCAGAGGAACAAGGAGGGGGAGACACCTCTGGACTGCTGCGTCCAAAGCTCCAAAGTGTGGACAGCCCTCAACACAAACAAGAAGCTGACGGATGCACGGAGAGGACGGGACTGTCAGGGGGAGAGGGTGCTCAGCAGGTACACTGATACACTGCTGTGTGTGTGTGTTAGAAGGGTTATATAATCATATTAATGTTGATTTTTTAATAATACATATACAGTATATGGGACTGATGTTTGTTTACTGTCTGCTCTCATTTCTGTTTGGCTGATTTTTATTTGAACTGATCCTCTGAGTTCTGACTTCTCAGCATGTCACTGTAATTAAACTCTCTGAACACAAGAAACAACAAGTGGTATATACATAAAAAAACCCCTCTTCTTTCACCCCCTCTCCCTGGTTGGGTGGGTGGCTGTTCATCCTCTTCAGCTCGGGTCATCTACCAGAGGCCTGGGAGCTTGAGGGTCCTGCAGTATCTTAGCTGTTCCTAGGACTGCACTCTTCTGGAGTGAGATGTCTGATGTTTCTCCAGGGATCTGTTGGAGCCACTTCTCCAGTGTGGGGGTCACTGCCCCGAGTGCCCCGATGACCACAGGCACTACTGTTGCCTTCACCTTCCAGGCTTTCTCTAGCTCTTCTTTGAGCCCTTGGTATTTCTCTAGTTTCTCGTGTTCCTTTTTCCTGATGTTGCTGTCACTTGGGATGGCTACAACAATCACAACGGCTTTCCTCTGCTGCTTATCCACGATTACAATGTCCGGTTGGTTGGCCATTACCATTTTGTCGGTCTGTATCTGGAAGTCCCACAGGATCTTGGCTCGGTCATTCTCAATCACCTTGGGAGGTGCTCTCATTTTGACCTTGGGGGCTCCAGTCCATATTCTGCACAGATGTTCCTGTACACTATACCGGCTACTTGGTTATGGCGTTCCATGTATGCTTTTCCTGCCAGCATCTTACACCCTGCTGTTAGGTGCTGGACTGTTTCAGGGCTCTCTTTGCACAGCCTGCACCTGGGATCTTGCCTGGTGTGGTAGATCCGGGGCTCTATTGCTCAGGTGCTCGAGGCCTGTTCCTGTGCAGCCATGATGAGTGCCTCTGTGCTGTCCTTCAGTCCAGCCCTCTCGGTGATACATTCCATGCAGGGGTTTCTCCTCCCATGATGGTTCCTGTGGTTCCTCCTTCCCTGTCAGTTTCCACTGTCTTAGAGACACTCACTAAGCACTTCATCTCTTGGGGCCATCTTCCTGACGTAGTCATGGAGCTTTCATCTTGGATAGTAGCTCTGATGCTCACCCCATGCATGGTGAGCAACTTCCGAGTTTTAACATCTGTGGCCTGAATTTCCTCATTTGGCCAGCTTATTATTCCAGCTGGGTATCTGATCACTGGCAGGGCATAGCTGTTAATTGCCCGAACCTTGTTTCTGCCATTGGTGTCTCTGCTGTAGATCCTGGTAGTGTGGTTCATTGAGTCAATGTCTCTTAGCTTGCAGCTTGATGTCATCCAGGTAGAGGAGGTGACTGATGGTGGTCCCATTTCAGAGTCTGTATCCGTAGCCAGTGTTGTTGATTATTTGGCTGAGGGGGTTCAGTCCTATGCAGAACAGCAGTGGGGACAGAGCATCACCATGGTATATGCCACATTTGATGGAGACTTGTGCAATTGGCTCGAAGTTGGCCTCAAGGGTGGTGTTCCATTGACTCATTGAGTTTGCAATGAAGACTCTTAGAGTCTTGTTGACCTTGTACAGCTTCAGGCATTCCAGGATCCATGTATGTGGCATCGAGTCATAGGCTTTCGTGTAATCAATCCAGGCAGTGCACAGGTTGGTCTGTCTGGTTCTGCAGTCTCGGGCGACTGTTCTGTCTACCAGCAGCTGGTGTTTTGCTCCTCTGGTATTTTTACCAATGCCTTTCTGTGTCTCTGTCATGTATTGATCCATGTGCCCACTTATCTTAGCCGCAATGATGCCTGACAGGAGTTTCCATGTTGTGAAGAGGCAGGTGATTGGCCGATAGTTGGATGGTACTGTTCCCTTCTGGGGGTCTTTCTGGATCAGGACTGTACGGCCCTTGGTCAGCCACTCAGGATGGGTCCCATCTCTCAGCAGTTGGTTCATTTGTACTGCCAGGCGCTAATGGAGTGAGGTCAGCCTCTTTAGCCATTATGTATGGATCATATCCAGGCCTGGTGCTGTCCAGTTCTTCATACCTGAGACTTTTTCTTGGATGTCTGCTACTGTGATGGTCACGGCATCTTGTTCAGGGAGATTGGTGTGGTCTGCTCTTAGATTGATTAGCCACTGTGCATCGTTGTTATGTGATGCTTCTTTTTCCCATATGCCTTTCCAGTATTGTTCAGTCTCCAGCCTTGGTGGGTTAGCTCGTGAGTTATTCCCTTGCCACTGAGAGTACACTTTGACTGGTTCAGTGGAGAACAGCCGGTTTATTCGCCTGGCCTCAATCTCTCTCGTGTACCTCTTCAGTCAGGTGGCCAAGGCTTGAAGTCTTTGTTTAGCAGTTTCCAAGGCCTCAGGTATGGGCATCTGCCCATACCTCTTAGGTACCTCTTTCCTGGTTGCACCTTTCTGGAGTCCTGAAAATTGTCCATCTGTCCATGTCACCTTGATTTTAGCCTCCAACCTTGTCCTCCTTGGTGGACACTGCCCTTTGTTGTCCTTCACATTACCTATCTGGTGTCCAACCATCTCCAGGATCACTGTTGCTGTACTGTATATCAGCTCATTGGTCTCGGTTATGTTTGCACTGGGTATTGTCTTTATCACTGCATTTATGTTGGCTAGGATCTCTGGAGGTACTTCACTAATCCTTGCCTGTCTGGGTTGACAGGAGCTCATCTTGGCCATGATCTTATCTCTCAGGTCAGTTAGTTGTTCGTTCATCTCTGGGGCTTGGTACCCAGCCTCAGGGGGGCAGTCAATGTTAACTCCCCCATCTGACCTATCGTCCTGGCTCCCCCTTGCCGTATCATTAATGTGTTGTATCTCCTCAATCTCTGGTCGTGATAGCAGATGCTGTTTGTGGTTTTGGAACCCTGAGCTACTAGCTGTTTCGGTGTTAGCACTGACTGTGGGTATCAAAGTAACCATTATCCGATAGCCTCTTCATGTAACCCCTCTGGCTAGGGTTACTGGAGTAGTAAAACCTGATAGAACATTTTTAGGATGAATTAGACTGTGAGCCAGGTCTTCTCACCCAACATCAATGTCTGACCTCACACATGTGCTTCTGAAAGAATGGTCAAAAAATCCCATAAACACTCCTAAACCAAGCCCTGTGTTGGTTTCACACACCCATTTTTCATGGTGACCCCCTCTTAGATTGTGATGCCCAGTTGCAGCTGTTTGCTGAGTGAAATGGCCTTGCTGATGCCAGAGCTTCATAGAGATTGGCCGTACGATAAACTGGAATGGCAGCAGAATCTCAGATAACAACTTGTGACGAGCAAGATATGCAGAAAAAACACTTCAGATTTGAAGCAGAATGCTGCAACAGCAGGAGATCACGCCTGGTACAACTCCAGTTGAGGACAAAAAACCAAGGCTACACTTTGTACAAGTTCACTAAAACTGAACAATAAAAGATTGTGAAATGTTTCCTGGCTTGATGAGTCTTGAGCGGAGTTGCCACATTCAGATGGTAGACTCAGAGTTTGGCGTAAACATCATGAAAGCATGGATCCATCCTGCCTTGCATTAACGGTTCAGGCTGCTGGTGGTGCTGTGATGGTGTGGGGGATATTTTTTGGCACACTTTTGACCTCTCATCTTTAAAACTCCACAGCCTACCTGAGTATTGTTGCTGACCATGTCCATCCCTATATGACCACAGCGTACCTGTCTTATGGTGGCTGCTTCTGGCCGGAAAATGCTTCATGTCATGACCCGTAAATCATCTCAAACCGGTTTCTTCATCATGATGATGAGTTCACTGTACTCCAGCCGCCTCAACAGTCACTGGATCTCAATCTAACAGAGCTCCTTTGGGATGTGTTGGCATGGGAGATTTGCATCAAGGATGTTCAGCTAACATATCTGATTCAACTGCATGATGCTATCATGTGATATTTATCAGTTTGAGGCAGGACCAAACCATTTCATATAAACAGAGAGTGTTGGAAGTTTGGCATTACAGAGCCTGTGTGCTTCTTTTAGACCCCAAGAACTCAAGATAAGACAAAAACACTCGCTGGGTCTTAACATGTGTGAAAGTGATCTGTCTGTAGCTCTGAACTGCTGAAATAAAAAGAGCTTGACAAACTTGTTCTCACAGCTAGTGTTCTGAAGTTGACTTTCTTTTTTTTTTATATATACTTTTTTAAAATTTTATATTGATATGATGAAGACTAGTGACAAGATCATATAGAGCTGATCAGTCAAATGAGCACAGGACACTGTGTCTGTAATACAAGCAGACAAAGAATGGACAAAATGAAATAGAAACAAAAGATAAAACAAATACAAAAACCACCCCAATATCCATTTTATACAAATCATTCCTCAATCTGTCAACTATCTAGGTTTTGAATTAGCCTTATTTTGAAGTTGACTGTCTAAAAGACCTTTTGAAATCATATTTTTCTATTTACCAATGGGTCTCAAACTAATTGAACACCTTTGTCTCATAATAAAGACTTTGTCATTGTGAAAATAAAAGACAAAGAAAATGGGAGGAAGCCGGGGTGCCCGGAGAGAACACGGGGATCAAACCAGTAACCTTCTTGCTGTAAGGCACGTGCAGTACCTGCTGCGCCACCGTGCTCCCTGAATATCATCTATGATTTATTAAAAAAAGTTTTTTAAGGCCATTTTCATTTATGTGCCCTTAGAGTTCCCAATAATCTCCCTGAAACAGTGCTCATAAATGCCGGCGTGTCTGCAAATATTTTTTTTACAAATGTTAGGTGAAGGTGCATGTAACTGCCAATCTTTGAGGTCCTGGTCTGTAAATTCTTCACTTTCATCTGCTCAGACAGCAGTATCCTCCTGGTGCTCGCTCTGCAGCTAAGCGAGGCTAATGTTGTCCCCACTCTCTGTTTAAACAAACAGATGTCATGTCATACAAAATGTGTGCCAGTTTTTACAATACATGTACATTCATACCTTTCATTTGCTCATCATTGTCTTTTTCTGTACATTTAATGAATTCAAATTTTATAACAGCCTCTTTCCATCTCCTAGGGACATTTCTCGGGGTTACGAAGACGTCCCGATCACCTGCGTCAACGGTGTGGACAGCGAGCCATGTCCTGAAAACTTTAAGTACATTCCAGACAGCTGTGTCACCTCCCCGCTGAACATCGACAAAGACATCACACACCTACAGGTGAGACTTCATCCGTCTGTAAACTTTATTACAGCCGTCTGAAGAGGCTGGAAGAAGGCACAGTTCAATATCTGCTTGGATGTGTTTAGAGAATAACTTTAATTATATTCTGTATTTTTATTATAGACAGCAAATCCCATGTGCAAGGTCAAAACAACAGCGGCTATGTCCTGCTATGTCACTGAGCTCAAACCATCCCAAACTCAAGACATCAGTGATTCTGATTGGCTGGTCAGTGGACCAATCAGAGAGCAAACAAAGAGTCAATGGAATGGTGAAGGGATTATGTGTGGAAGCATCGCACTGGTGCTCTCGACTCAAAGCCATTCACTGTGTTCTTGGATTACTGCTCATAGTAATAACAGCCAACTAAATTTTGAAACGTAAACGTTTTGTTCAATGTGACAATCTGGACAAACACATCAAACTTTTATGATTTTTTTTTTAAAGCTTAAAAGTAATTGGTTAGAATCAAAAGCTATCATTAAGCTACTAAGGAGCTGCAACATGGCGGTGCATCTTAGAAGCAGTTACAATATTTCCTGTATCATGCTGTGGTCTCTCCTTTGAGCATTTCCTCTTTTTGTTTTGCAGTGAGACAAAAAGTGTGAACAGCAACATTTGTGGTTTTGTTTTTTACTCAAGAATATGATTGGTGGTATTCAGTTGAATTATTACAAAGATAGTGATATTAATGATGGTTAGGGCAATAATAATGATAGGAACAAGGCTTGCATGACAAGTGTTTGCGATAACTGGTGATGAGTCTTTCACATCGCTGTGGAGGAATTCTGGCCCACTGTTCTCTGCAGAATTGTTTTAACTCAGCCACACTGGAGGGTTTTCGAGCATGAACTGCCCGTTTAAGGTCACACCACAGCATCTCAATTGGATTTAAGTCCGGACTTTAACTCGGCCACTCCAAAACCTTCATTTATTTTTTTTTAAGCCATTCAGAGGTGGACTTGCTAGTGTGTTTCGGGTCATTGTCCTGTTGCATGACCCAAGTGACCTTGAGCTTGAGGTCATAAACTGATGGCTGAACGTTCTTCCTCAGGATTTTGTGGTAGACAGCAGAATTCATGGTTTCATCAGTCACAGCAAGTCGTCCAGGTCCTGAAGCAGCAAAGCAGCCCCAGACCATCACACTACCACCACCATGAGACGAGCCTTTGTGTTCTTTTTGGTCAGTAGTGGTTTTGGCCTTGGAGCTCTCCCATGATGCCATTTTTGCTCAGTCTCTTTCTTATTGTTGAGTCATGAACTCTGACCTTAACTGAGGCAGGTGAGGCCTGCAGTTCTTTAGATGTTGTTCTGGGTTCTTTTGACCTCCTGGATGAGTCGTCGTTGTGCTCTTGGTGTAATTTTGGTAGGCCGACCACTCCTGGGAAGGTTCACCACTGTTCCCAGTTTTGTCCATTTGTGGATAATGGCTCTGACCGTGGTTCACTGGAGTCCTAAAGCCTTAGAAATGGCTTTCTAACAGACTGATAGATTTCAATCACTTTGTTTCTCATTTGTTCTTGAATTTCTTTGGATCGTGGCATGATATGTTTCTTTTAGAGATCTTGCAGCCTACTTCACTGTCAGACAGGTTCTGTTTAAGTGATTTCTTAATTCAACAGGTCTGCAGTAATCAGGTCTGCGTGTGGTCAGTGAAATTGAACTCAGCTTTCAAAAAAATGTGGTTAATCACAGTTAACTCATGATTTAACAAGGGGGGGCAATTACTTTTTCACATAGGGTCATGTAGGTTTGGAGAACTTTTTTCCCTCAATAAAAAAAATCATTTAAAAACTGCATTTTGTATTTACTCAAGTCATCTTATATAATATTAAAATCTGTGTGATGATCTGGAACATTTAAGTGTGACAAATATGCAAAAAAGTAAGAAATCAGGAAGGGGGCAAATACTTTTTCATGGCACTGTATATGTATCTATATATATACATATATAAGTATGTGTGTGTACATATATATATATATATATATATATATATATACAAATATACACACACACACATATATGTAACTATATATATATATATATATACATACAAATATATCTTGACATTGCTAACATAACACTTTTTGTGATGATGATAATTATTATTACAATAACAATAATAATACCTCTCCTTGAGCCACCACTTTATCGCAGTGGAGGGCTTTGAGCGTCCCAATGATCCCAGGAGCTATGTTGTCGCGGGCTTCATGCCCCTGGTAGGGTCATTGATGGCAAACAGGTCCTAGGGGAGGGTCCAGACAAAGTGTGGCTTGAAGACCAAAATGGAGTACATAACACAATGGATTTCAGTTTCCCTTTCCCGGACGCGGGATACCCCCCCCACAGCAGTTCAGAGTATCCACCCTTTTTGGGGGGTTCCTCCTTCTGCTGGGGGACTTCAATACTCACATTGCCAACGAGTGAGACCTGGAGGGGTGTGACAATCAGACCTGGCAGACCCAAACATGTTGTGCGGGTCTGCTGGGAGCGTGTGGCAGAGTCTCCCATCAGAAGAAGCTCAACTCCCACCTCCAGGAGAGCTTGGACTATGTCCCAGGGGAGCTGGGGGACATTGAGTCCGGTGTGTTAAGAGTGAATTTGTTCCGATAATCAGCTCTGAAACGGGTCGGGCCGACAATCGTAAATATTAAACTTGTTCAATATTTACGACCAAAAATCTTCGTTTGTGGGGAAAGCCCACAACTCCCGAGTCATGACTCCAATGTGGAACAGAATGTAGCCAATCAAGAAACGAGCTGACTGAGGAACAAGGAAGAAGGTGTAAATAAAAACAAGCATGGCCGACCTGAAACATAAAGTTGGATGGATCTCAGAAATGGAGGACCAACTCACGTGTTCACGCTGTCTCTAGGTTTTTTCCTTTCTTTTTTTTAATATTTAGTTCCCGATTTTCCATCAAAAAGAGTCCAGAGACAACCATCGTTCCCTCTTCTCGTATGTCCTCTTCCATGTTGTGTGTTGTGTTTTCTGGTTGTTGCCATAGACAACGTTTATGGTAGTTGCTATGCTTCTTCTTCTTCTTCTTCTTCATTTTTGTTAGATCACGTTTGATCAGATTTCTGTCTTGGAGGACTGGATTCTAGATCGTGGTGGGATAGAATGGTTCTGTGTGGTGTGCGGTGTTGAGATTATCAGAGCACACCACACACAGTACGATCAAAACTGTTCAGGGCCTGATTTTTTATCTTCATGTGTGGGGTCTCTAACAGATAAAACATGTCTTCAGATTTGGAAAGTCATCACGTGTGTACCCCACTTTACTGGAGGTATGGATGCCACATTTTTCAATGCTTCAATAAATAAAATGACAAAAACTGCTGCAGCATGGTTTGTTAGTCTGTACTGTTGACATTTGAATGAATTGGACAAAGCTGCGTGATAACAGCTGTTTATTATTAAAGGAGTCTTTATAAAGTAGTTGATGCTATACTGCACGTGCCATCTCAACTAAACCCTAGCTTAAGCTTCCTACAGATGCAGAGGCCGTGTTGAGGCCACAACAGCTCTGCTTTGACCTTAAACCATGTCAGCCATGTCCTTATTTCCAAAGTCAGAAATCCTCAGTTAGATAACTGAAATAAATGAAACACTCCCCTTATAGTGAGAACACAAAAAGTCTTTTTTTCCATTCATAACACCTCCAGATTTCATGCAGCAGAAAGCCTCAAACAGACACTCAAAGAACTTTTGTCACTTCAGCATGGGCCTTCATTTTCATCCCCAGAGGGACCGCCTCGTCTGCACTGATCAGGAATCCAGATGATATCAGAGCTTGTGTTCAATAGCTGTCCATTTTTGGGAGATGATTTTTTTAGATGTTTTCTTAAACATGGACGTGGTCTTTTTTGGTTGTTTGTTTTTGAAAATAAGAAATGAAGTAATATAAAAATGCATGTTGGCCTGCAGCTCTTGGTAACTTGTGTTATGTGTTTAGTTAATAAAATCTTGTGAGAGAGGGGCAGACTTTAAAATTGTTCTTCTTTCTGCTCCTTTTCATTCACATATTTGAGATTTTTTTGTTTGTAATTAATGTTTTATTTAATGACAGACTGAAATAAAGTCCTAAACCTTCTTTCAGGGCTGAACTGAAGGTTTGAAAGATTCAGACACAAACTAACTTTATTTAAAAATGAGTTCGATCAAAGGGCGCCATGGTGGCGCAGCAGACAGAGCAAGTGCCTCACAGCAAGAAGGTTGCTGGTTTGATCCCCGGGTCAGTCAGGACCTTTCTGTGTTGCATGGGTGTGTTCTCTCCAGGCACTCTGGCTTCCTCCCACAGACCAAAAACATGCTTCATGCTGCATCAGGTTGATTGTGACTCCAAATTGTCCTTAGGTGTGAGCGTGAGGTTGTCTGTCTCTCTATGTGGCCCTGTGATCCGCTGGTGACCAGGTCAGGGTGGACCCCGCCTCTTGCCCAATGCCAGCTGGGATAGGCCCAAGCCCCTGAAAGAGCTAAGTGGCATAGATAATGGATACATGGATGGAGTTTGGTCATCTTTGTTTAACAGCACTCAGGAGAAAGTGCTGGCTTCCAAATGTTTCATTAAAATGATTACCAGCAAATAAGTTTGCCCTCCCCTTGTTCTTTTTCTGTTTAATTATGCTGATAAATAACACAGTGTATATATAAAAATATGGCAGAAAGGTCATTTAATCAGACTCGTCAAAGCTCTGTTTGTGTCTTTTAGCACTGCAGCTGTACGGATGACTGCTCCTCCAGTACGTGTGTGTGTGGTCAGCTCAGCTTCAGATGTTGGTATGACAGTGTAAGTACGCACACACACAAACCCACACCTATATGCACAAAATGCATGTATTTTTGGAAATGGTAAATGGACTTGAGCTTATATAGTGCTTTACACCGCAGGTCACATCTACCCATTCACACCCATTTGCCCTCACAGAGACTCACTGATGGTTCTGAGTTAGTTATCCATCAGTATCAGCTAACACATTCACGCCCTTTCATTCCCATTTACATGCCACTGACACAGCAACTTGGGGTTAAGTGTCTTGCCCAAGGTCACGAGGACCTGATTACTGACCAAGCGCACCACCGCCGGCCCAGATTCCTTAAAAACCTTCATCGGTGTGTTTGTGTTGTACATGTTATCAGGGGGTTTGAGATGTGGCCCTGGGTAGCGTGGACCCCCTGTGGGATTTTGTTGCCCTCACTCTGATGAACCAATGGTCATTATTTCAGAGCAGAGATGCTGCTAATAAACTTGTATGTGACGTCACTCTGCTCCATTGCCAGCTGGACATCAAAAAACGGTACAGTCGCGCACACAACTTCAGTGTCAATGCTAAATAAAGATAAACGTCCCTGTGGTGAACTTAAACCTCTGTATCCACCCATACGTATCTTCTGCTGTGTAGGGAACTATTCCAACAAAGCTCCAAATGTCTGATTTTTGACTAAAATGCATTATTTATATCATGTATAACCCAGCAGTTACTGATCTATGGCCTGTTAGTCTGTGGCTCAAAAGTTTAGGATCCCTGCTGTTCATGGGAGACTTTGCACTTTTTTTTCACATACAAACAAACCGCACAGATCAACTGAAAGCCGTGACCAGCCTTTAGGTCCACATCCACCTTTCTAACAGACACACTCATTCATGTTTGTTATTTCTACCCTCTGTCTATTTCATGTTAGATATACAGATTCAAACTTCTGGCTCACTAGACTCATCTGATAACTTCTCTAAGCAAATAATCATGCTTCATCTTTCTGCAGGACGGCCGGCTGCCCCTGGACTTCTGTCAGCGTGAGCCCCCAGTGCTGTTTGAGTGTAACCATGCCTGCTCCTGCTGGAGGACGTGCAGAAACAGAGTGGTACAGAACGGGCTGAGGTGAGCTGCTCTACTTTCTGAGGTATTGCCCGTGGCTCATGGATTTCTCCTCCTATGTGCTGCTGAATTTCTTATCAAACCTCCTCAGGTATCAGTGGAAGATTTTTAATGATACAGCAGAATTTTGTTTAACTTTGCCCTGAAAAAATTAAAATCAGCAAATGTGGCTCTCATAGCTTTAGAGAGCAGACTTGATTCAGACCCAGTGTCTGTTGATGAAAAGTTGGAGCAGAAAGGAAGAAGAAAAACAGAACTCTGAACCACCAAGACTTCTGGCTGTGTCCATCGATGCTCTTAAAATTTTACTACATTTTTAGGCAGACTGCCTCTAAAATCCATCTGCTCTTGTTTACAAAATGCATTTCATAGTCCAAGACTTACCCTGCTGTACGGGAGGGTGAGCTTATCTCGGAAGGTAAGACATGATGTTGGTAAAACGAGGCAGAGAGGCCATTAATGTTGTCAGTGTTGGAACCGCCATAACTACCTCTACTTTAATACAGACATGAGGACCCTCTGAAAACGTGATGCCACATCTCAAGTGACTAACCTCAAATAAATGTATATTCAGCTGAGACAAATATGATGAGGACAGATCTATGATTGGTCCATGGATCTGTCTCTACCTTCAGTTCTTACTTTAGCCCCCTTGTCTCGGCCCACCTCTCCTCCTTCGTCTACACCTTCCACAGCTTCAGTGATGGCTATTCAACATGAGACTGGATCTACTCCAAGATCTCCAACTGCTAAACAGAGTTTTCTTCTGACCACTGTGAACCTCCTGCAGGTGCACTGCACTACCTGCGTAGTGGATTCATGTTGGGTTTGGATGTGTATCTATATATACACTGCCTGGCCCAAAAAGAATGTCGCCACCTGGATTTAACTAAGCAAATAGTAAGAGCCTCCTATTGGATAATTACTGCATGGGCAATCATCTTTCAGCTGGCAACAAGTTATTTAACCCCAGCTGATGCAATGAGTAGCTTCTCATTTCTAAACAACCATGTGGAAAGACACATCCTGTGGTCGTGGAAAAGATGTTAGTCTGTTTAAGAAGGGTCAAATCATTGGCATGCATCAAGAAGAGAAAACATCTAAGGAGATTGCAGAAACTACTAAAAAATTGAGTTAAGAACTGTCCAACGCATTATTAAAAACTGGAAGGATAGTGGGGAACCATCGTCTTCGAGGCAGAAATGTCAGAAAAGAAAAAAAAAGTCAGAAAAAAATCCTGAATGACCATGATCGGCTATCACTTAAACGTTTGGCTAAATCAAATCAAAGAAAAACAACAGTAGAACTCAGGGGTGTGTTTAATAGTGAAAGTAAGAGCATTTCCACACACACAATGTGAAGTTAACTCAAGGGATTGGGACTGCACAGCTGTGTAGCCTTAAGAAAACCACTAATCAGTAAGGCTAACCGGGAAAAAGGCTTCAGTTTGCTAGGGAGCATAAAGATTGGACTCTGGAGGACTGGAAGAAGGTCATGTGGTCTGATGAGTCCAGATTTACCCTGTTCCAGAGTGGTGGGAGCATCAGGGTAAGAAGAGAGGCAGGTGAAGTGATGCACCCATCATGCCTAGTGCCTACTGTCCAAGCCTGTGGGGGCAGTGCTATGATCTGGGGCTGCTGCAGTTGGTCAGGTCTAGGTTCAGCAACATTATGGCCCAAAGAATGAGGTCAGCTGACTACCTGAATATACTGAATGACCAGGTTATTCCATCAATGGATTTTTTCTTCCCTAATGGCACGGGCATATTCCAAGATGACAATGCCAGGATTCATGGGGCTCAAACTGTGAAAGAGTGGTTCAGGGAGCATGAGACATCATTTTCACACATGGATTGGCCCCCACAGAGTCCAGACCTTATTGAGCCCATTGAGAATCTTTGGGATGTGCTGGAGAAGGCTTTGTGCAGTGGTCAGACTCTCCCATCATCAATACAAGATCTTGGTGAAAAATGAATGCCACACTGGATGGAAATAAATAAATCTTGTGACATTGCAGAAGCTTATCGAAACAATGCCACAGTGAATGTGTGCTGTAATCAAAGCTGAAGGTGGTCCAATGAAATATTAGAGTGTGTGACCTTTTTTTTGATGCCGACTTTTTTTTTGTCTTAGTAGGGATCTCATTCCAGTCATGACAGTGGGCAGGTCCCAGCACGATCCAGTCACAGACCAGTAAAGAAAATTTAAGGGACTCCATCTGTATGAGTTGTGATTTAAGATGCATTTGAGGTCCACTGAGCAACATTTCGTTGTGTTTATGTGCGCTCAGAAAAATTAATATTTGATGAATGTAAGTACTTGATGTGTTAAAATGTCCGCAAAGAAGGCCATGTGTTTTTTTTTTTCACTGTTTGTCTGTATGTGAGCGAGATCACTTAGAAAGTTTGGATGATATTTTCAGGAGATGTTGGTCATGGCATGAGGAAGAAGTGATTTAATTTTGATGCCGATCTGAATCAATGCAGATCTGGGAATTATTAGAAGAATTTGTGAGATTAGTGAAATTTGGTAGTTTATAACATTCAAAAAGTGCTCCACAGAGTTTAATGAAACTGTCATGGCCCGGTGGTGAAGTGATGAGATTTTGGTGTTGATCTGAATCCAGATGCAGATCCAATATTTTTGCTAACATTGCACAAAAGGGCAGTTTCCACATTTTTTCTAATGACCTGGCTAACAGGGCTGGAAAGGCCTTTGCAGAGGTTTGTGCTCTTATGGCTCCATGTCATGTCGTCCATTCCTAGATTTGGCTTTATCATATGAGTACATTAGTGTGTTTAAATGTCTGTATATAATCATCGGCCAAATGTTTCAGTAAAACTCATTATAAATGATTAATCTCATTTTTTAAGGGGGGGTCTTTTTTGTAAACTGAAAGGATTAAATTAAAATCTACAAGAACACAATTTAATCACATAGATTATCTTCCTCTTCACATTTTCTAAATTTGAAAATATTTTAGGGGGTCTGATGTGACCCTGGGGCCTCCAGTTGCTAATCACAGGGTTATAGGTTGTATATATGTTTAGATCGTAGCACTTTTGTAGGATTAGAGGTACGTGCTTGTGGTTTTTTACAGTAAAGTGATATTGCTTGCATACTTGTCACTCCAAGCAGCCAATCTTTGAAAAAGAGTCAAGTAGTCCCCTTAAGTATCTGAAGTCTGAAGAAAAATGTTGATGTAATCATGGGTGGAATGATACGACACAGTTCTGCTCCAAGGTTTCAGTGTTTGGTGCTTTTTCTGCTCCAGGGTCCGACTGCAGCTCTTCAGGACCCAGAAGATGGGCTGGGGAGTCAGAGCGATGCAGGACATTCCTCAAGGAACCTTTGTTTGCGAGTGAGGACAGTCTGTCAAAAGAAAAATCACTTTATTTGTTTATTTTTGATAAAATACTTCAACAGAGCACTGTTATACACAGGTACATCGGTGAGATTATTACTGATGCAGAGGCAGACAAGAGGGAGAACGACTCCTTTCTCTTCACTCTTGACAACAAGGTGACAACAATTTTTTTTCTTTTTAATTTGTTTTACATTTTGCTTTTTTATGGCTTTGAATTATATTTGTGTAGTACTTTGTTTTGGTCTTTACCATCACCTGTTTTTGTCAGGACTGCTGCTGAAATACTTCATCTGAGACAGTCATACACATGAGTCAAGTCCAAATAATGAATCAACACAGGAAAGGAACAGTTGTTTTATCATCCATGGTTCCTGCGCATACTTAAAAAGTCTTAAGGTAGACTTTTAGAATTTAAGGTCATGCAAGTCTTTCAAAGCCCTGGCTTTTTTATTGATGCAAGGTCTTAAATCTGGACGTGATTTATACTAAGACCATCTTTATCAAATCTGTTTGTCTATTAATGGCAACTTTTTACAGTGCATGTTGTAAGTAAATGTTAATAATTGTCCTCAGTTTTGTCCAACAAAGGATCTCAAAAAGTCTTAAATAAAATACTGAAAAGAGCATAGAGACCACATAGTTCCCTCAAAGGTGCAGTAATGGGGAAGAGAGATCATTGGTGCTTTCAGACGCTTCTGTTTTATTTGGTCCGACTCGTCTTTGCTCGTTGGTTAACATGACACACCAGATGGACTGTTCAATATATTTCACTAGTCTATCTATGAAAGAGCCCAAAGAAAGTATTTGGGGTGGGCAGAACCTTTCAGAAGCATATCTGGCATGTGATTGGACGATTGTCTATCTATCACAGTAGATCAGATAATGTAGTAGACGGGAGCTACTGCACTACAGAAAATGAGACACTTTGTGAAAAAACCCTTCAAAACATGTTGTAAGAGGAGCAAAAATATCCTCCCTACTGAGAAGTTTGAAGTGTTGATTGTTTTTCATTTAATAGATACATGTGGTCCAGATCTGAAAAAAGCTGTTAGCACCTATGCTAATCTCTGTCCGGGCAATCACTTCCTGCAGCTGTAATGATTTTAAGTCTGAGTTAGTCTGAGTGTAGCTTACTTTGTTTTATAAAGTTTGCTTTCTATTTGTTAAAATAAGACTAATGGCTGATGGCAGAAATGTTTGTTTTGAGTATGTTGAGCAAAGACCCCTGTTTGAACAACCAGATCTTGTTTGTGGTTTTTACACAGAAGTAGATTTCAAACTAATTTTACCCAAGGCAAAATCTTAAGGCACGCTAAAGTCATATCAATACTAAAGAGCTTCTTTAAAGGCATACGCTAACTTTTGTTTTTTTTTCATGTCTTGCCTCACTCCCGACTCCACGACAAGCAGATAGACACCATTCTTTTGACTGTGCGTGCAGTAACAAGAAAGAGACGGGAAAAGCTCGCCCACCGCTAATTAACATAGCTCAAACACTGGGAGACTTGTTCGTAGGTCAACCAGCACTTCTGTGGTGGTTTGCACATGTGCCATGTGGTTTGGTTTCGCATTTCTTTTGAAAATTACATAAAGTGCTAATCTTAGTTTTAAAATAAATAACGTAACATAATGCGGTAACAAAACAAGTCACAACAAGCACACAGGACTGTTTAGAGTTGCTGAAGAGTTTATCTGATGACTTTAGGCAGAGGCAGGCTAACACTACCCATTGACTCCCAGTGTTTGAGCTAAGCTAATTTGTGATGGACAAGCTTTGCCCGTCTCTTCCTTGTTACTGCACGCACAGTTGAAAGAATGGTGTCTATCTGCTTGTCATGGACTCAGAAGTGAGGCAAGACACGAAAAGAAAAAAAGGTGGTGTATCCCTTTCATGTGTGTTGACATATCTTATCGACTGTTCGGCAAATGTTTTTTATCTACATATGCCTGTGAAAATATGATCGACATATGTTTAAACTATATGAAATGTTAATGAACATTTATCTTTAAGTAGGTGAGTCGAAGTCATTCATCAGTTGATGGTTAGTTGTGTTGATTACACATACTTGTACAGGTTCCCATTGCACACCTAGACTTGGCCACACTGTTTGAGAACCTCTGATATCAGTACCTGAACTCTGACCATGATCCTCGGCAGGTGGGAGATGTTCACTGTATCGATGCGAGACTCTTTGGAAACATCGGGCGCTTCATCAACCATCTGTGTGAGCCTAACCTGCTGGCTGTGAGGGTGTTCACCATGCACCAGGACCTACGCCTCCCCAGGATAGCCTTCTTCGCCAGCAGAGACATCAGAGCTGGAGACCAGATAGGGTGAGCCTCTCAGAAACCAGCTCAGGGCTGACCTAAGTCTCTGTGTCACTGTAACAAAGCATCGGATGGAGGGTTTTGGAAAACTAAAGAGGTCTTACATTTGTTTTACTTTCAGTTTCGCATCACAGTATCCTTATGGTACAGCTCAACTGAGAGATTTAAGGTCAGATATTGAGAATTATAGAGCCATGCTTTTTGAGTTTTATATCCCCTGATTGTGTTAAAGTCTGTGACATCAGAACTTCTTCTGCTGTTTACAGCTGCAGTAGCTGCCTGAAACAGCTGATGAATAATACAAAAACAGACTTTCACATGAACAACACTGAAAAGCACTCAGAGAGCACAGACCTCCACCAAGCAGCTTCAGTCCACTTTGGCGAAAATGGTCCTATCTGGCAATGTTAAAGAATCCTTTAAAAAATTCCTGGATCCAGATGGTGATCCAGATCACCCCCAAAATTTAATCAGTTCTTCCATATCCCATTCCCGACAATTCCTGAAAATTTTATCCAAATCCCTTTAGAACTTTTCAAGTTGTTTTGAACACAAACAAACAGACAAACAGACAAACAGACAAACAGACGGACAGACAGATAAACGCCGGCAAAAACATAACCTCCTTGGTGGAGGTAACAAGAACATTTCAGGATGTACTGCTGTGGCCACAGGGGGGCGCCGAGTTCAGCACAAGACGAAACTTAGACAAAGTGACTCAGGTCAAATGGTGAGAAAACTTTTTCTCCTCTGAATTTTGACTCTTGTGCTTCAAAACAACACTTAAAGTTTGCCTCTGTTTTTGACAGCAAACTATTGACTTCTTTTTTTGAACTCTCAAAAATGTCGAAGGCTTCATTTTGCTTGTTCTGTGAATGTGTGGACTGTCCTCACAGCAGGGTACAAAAACACACCCTTTTCACAAGACAGCAGATCTTTGGATTCACTTCCAAAGTTGAGAAAGACTTCTCTTCCTCTGTAGCAGAAATAATGGCTTTCCAATGTTAGCAGGCAATCATTTCACATAATTAATTTTACTGATATTAATGTTAATATTCATTGATTTAACTCCATCTGTGTTTATTGAACTTTAAAACTCTTAGCACTTGGACATTCTGCCCATGTTGAAACACAAGCAGTAAGAAACAGATGGCCTTGAAATATAAATAATGCCACTATTAAAAAGGAATAACACACAAAGAACTTTAAGTGAACTTTGTCTCTAAGGTGGTTGTGATGTACTCAAGTGGCAAAAATGCATCTCAGCCTCTGAAACATGATACACAAGCTCAACACAGCAGGCAGCAGTGTCATTTATTCTCCATAATCTTGATTGTATGATTGTAGGAGGCCAAAGCTGTTCTTGAAATGTAGACTGTATTTGTATCCCAGCACAAGCAACAGAAATTGATTTAAAAAGTTTGTTCGTCTCAGGGCTGGTTAACATGAACAAGAAATAAATCTGCATTCAGTTTTTAGCTGGGTTCCAATTAAAATGTGTTTTTATTTCAATATTTTCTCAGTTTATTAATAACAGATAGTTACCATAATACCAGAATTTTTAACTTTAAAATGTTAACAGCAAATAAGCAAAATAACGTGAAACGTATTCATAAATTAAGGCTGTCAACATTTTGATAAATCTGGATAAGTCTTTCTTGTCATTGGCAGATTTTTACAAGACAGTCTGGCTGCAGACCTGCACTGTCAGGACCCGCTCCGCTGTCAGGACTGGAAGTTGATTCGAAGCATTTCAAAATAAAAGTGATTATACCGGGAAGTGCATATTTTTTTTCTCATTTGTGAAAATACTTTATTTTTAGGGCTTTTATTTTCTGTTTATAATGTGAACATGATTTATTTGTGTATTCATGTGTTCAATTAAAAAGATGAAATAAATAAGTATACGTTTCCAGTTCAACAGGATAACGAAAAAAAGCACAAGTAAATATCAAGATAAAAAACAAAGAAAAAATACAAAACAGGATGACCACTTCGAGGGTTATTCTACAGATAAAAAATACAAGCTACGGAAAATGTACAGCTATTGTTATGATACCCTTAAATCATTACTTAAAACATGAATTATTTCACTCCAGTGTTTTAATTTAATCAGCAAAACGGACAGCTGTTAGTTTAGTTTGCACTACAAATTCGTTTAAAACAATTGAACAAACACAGTCAGCAATTTGTTGAAGTGTAGAAGTATTATGCACAGTAGGTTTTCCTGGTTTAACCACCTCCTAGTAATAGCTTTTCTAGCAGGACTTAGGATCCGGAATAAGTTTTTGACATCAGAAGGAACATTTTCTGATGTAATGGCACCCAAGTATAACGTCTCAGATTTAATATGCTTATACTTTCTTTTTAACAGACATGTAAGGTTTTTTGGCTCATACCTTTACGTGTTTCGACCGAGCTCTTCCGCCTTCATCAGAAGTGTCATCAGATGGTAGTGTGACATGTCTTTTTTTCAGCTGTCTGTTAAAAAGAAAGTATAAGCATATTATCTACGGAGACATAATGAATTTTCTCAGACTGTCTCAGATTTAAATTGAATGTCTGTCTGAAAAACGCTTTGCAAAACTTTATAAACCTCCTGCCAAAAAGGGATCAATGATGCACAGGACCAGAATATGTGAAAATGGTTTGCCTCGAGGCACCCACACTGTCGCCAGCATGCAGAAGGATTCGTGTAGTGCCTCTTTTGAGCTGGAGTGATGAAAAACCTTATAAGGTTTTTCCAGCAAAATTCTCGCCATACAGTTGAGCTTGAAGTTTTCCATTGTATCTCACACAAGTTTTCCCGATCTTCTTCCTTTAAAACAAGATTACCTTCCTGTTCCCATTTTTGCTTTAAATACACTGAACTACATTTTGTTTGTTGTAATCCCTTGTAGATTTTTGAGATGAGTTTCTGGTTAGAGCCAGCACGATAAGCCTCCAAAAACACTTTTAACAGAATATTGTCTCAGCCTACTTGTGTACATCCCTTCTGTGTTTGGTTAATATAATGCTGGAGCTGAAGGTATCTGTAAAAATCGCTCTTATCTAAGCTAAACTGCCTCTTAAGATTTTGGAAACTATTCATAGTCCCTTTATGTAAAAATGTGCAGTATGCTGGTAAACCTTGTCCTTCCCATCTCTCAAATCTTGTGTCCCATTGTTTAGGCAAAAAATCTGGTTCACATGCACACCATCTCAGGACCTTTACCTCCTCTTTCAGATGATTTTGAATAACTATCTTGTTCCACACCTTAAGTGACAAACATATCCATGGGTTACCTAATGCCTTTAAATTATTCATCAATCCCTTATCCTTGATTGCAACCTGCAATGGAAATTCCTCTGTTTTAGCACTTCCAATCTCCTTCCATCTAGCACAGTATTCTGGGTTGCACCAGCATGTCAATGGCAGAAAAACGCAACTTCTAGTGAATAAAGACTGTGTCTATTGCTTCAAAAATGACAAAAAGCAGTCACTTGACTTTAACTCACCTTCTCTCCACACTCTTTACGGCAAAAACAAACTGGAACACATAAGAAAAAACTGCACCTCGGGTCCTCACAGTGGAGGTGTCCTCACAGTGCAGGTCTAACGAAGGTCCTAACAGTGCAGGTCTAACAGAGGGTCCTGACAGTGCAGGTCTAAGAAAGGGTCCTGACAGTGGAGGGGTCCTAACAGTGCAGGTCTAACGAAGGGTCCTGACAGTGCAGGTCTAAGAAAGGGTCCTGACAGTGGAGGGGTCCTAACAGTGCAGGTCTAACGAAGGGTCCTGACAGTGCAGGTCTAAGAAAGGGTCATTTTAAAACATAAATTAAAAATATTTCTCAGTATTAATTAAAAAATTAAGAAGTTGGTGAGGGGGAATTTAATCTGAAAGCAGTGCACATTTTTCCCAATTGTTGCACGTAGAAGTACAACACAGGTCTATTTGAGTTCAGTGCTGTTAATGCTTTTGGGTCAAAGCTGTTTTTTAAGTGATTTGTCCGATCTTTCATCGCTCTGTATCTCCGACCTGAAGGCAAAACCTGGACGAGACAGTGACCAGGAAATACTGGTGCTGTGTGATGGTTTTTGCTTTTGTGTGACAGCAGTTGGTGTAAAGTTGTTCCAGGGTGGTGGGGGGGGACCAGTGGTTGACAATGAGTGCAAAGTGTGTCAACAAGAAAGAATTTCCTTTATTTTGATCATGAGTGATCATAATGTGCAGAAATGTACTGATCTTCAGTCTGTTTCATACCAAAAGATGTTTTAAAAGCCACCTTTAAATATGTAAAAAAAAGGTCTAATCGGGTTTTGTCTCTCCCTCACAGGTTTGATTACGGTGATAACTTCTGGAGGATAAAGAGCAAGGTGTTCAGCTGTCACTGTGGCTCTCTGAAGTGTCGTCACTCTGCCGCCGGCAGATCGAATCTACCAGAACGTCACTGAACGTTCAGCTTTCTGTCTGAAGACTTTCACTGCTGTGACTTCATCATGTCACAGCCACTGCCTGTGATGGAGAAACTCCTCTGACATTTATACAAAGACAGTTTCTTCTCCAAACGGACTCAGGTTTTTCCACTAGCCATAAATCCTCCGTGGAAGAACAAAATGAACTGTTTTCAAGATGAACAAATCTGAGCAGATGGTTTTTAACAGCCATGGACTCGAGCTTTAGGACTGCAGATGTTTTATCTGTTACAAGCTGAAATGATGTGGCAGGGGGTCTGATGTCAACTATGAGTGTGCTTTTTGCTACATGTCTAGTTTTAGTTATTAAAAACTTTTTAAGGCCTATTTTGTCTGGTTTGATCATTGACCACTGCCAGAATCAGAGGTGTTGAGTTTAAGTTTGTCCGTCCATCCATCTATCTGTCCAGGGCACTCCTCTGCATACAAGGCTTTGAGGATGTGGCCAGAGATGTGTCCGTCCAGGCAGAGACAAGGGGACGAAAAATAAGAATTTATGATGGAGACAAACCTATGGACGCCCAGATCATAAATCTGTCCTCATATTTGTCTCTGCTGAATGTAGATTCAATCAATCAATCTTTATTCGTACGATGCCAGTTCATAACAAGTGTTATCTCAAGGCACTTTACAATATTACAATAGAGCATTTTATGGATACACATATATGCACATATACAATTACACACTAATATATATATATATATATATATATATATATATATATATATATATATATATATATATATATATATATATATATATATATATATATATATATATATATATATATATATATATATATATATACACATATATATATAAAAATACATGTATGCATATATTTGTATATACACATACAATCATCCAGAGATGTATCCATGGACATCCACAAACCCATGGACGCCCAGTGTTATTTGGGAAATTTGATACAGGCCTACACTTGGACTTGAGGGTAAAATACTATAATTTTGGAGGTCAAAGGCCACTGCAGCCTTGACTCTGGCTTTGTCTACATGTGGTCGGGTATTTTTGAAATGGCAGCTTCTTCTGTGTGTTTTGGCCGTCTGTCCACACGTGGACGGGTTCAGGTCACTGAATACTCCTGCCAAGGGGATGATCTCAAAAAACTCTTTTCAGGGAACCTAAAAAGCATTTTAATAACAGGATTTGATCAAGATTGTCAGATTGGTGTTAATTTGAAATGGAAAGTAGAATAGTGAGTGTGCCTGCTGCCACCAGTTGACACAGCCACCAGTTAAACCATAACACTGGTCAGACTTGTTTTTAAGACTTCACCTGTGTGAACAAGACTAGCGTCAAAAACAGCTGAGTAATACCTCAGATTTTGACAATAATCCAAAATCCTTTTCCACACATTTGACCCTGACTTTTCCAGAAAATACCTGGGTTACCTCCCCGGATTATTCCCTGACCTTCCTGACCACACTCGACCCTCACAGCAGGACGTTTGCATGTCAGTCAACAGTAAAGGGGGAGGGGTAAACATGGAGGCAGCAGGTACATTTCAGAATGAAAAACTCTGATGTTTGTGTTCACACATGCAGCTCACACAGGTTAATGTTTGTTTTTTTTCTGTGTGAATGGGGTTTTACACCAAAAAAATAAGAAAAGTCTCGAAATAGAATTGACATAAACTTTAAACTTTGGACAGGTCTATCCTGTTAAATGGATACTATCAATCAGTCTTCATGGAAAAATAGGGGATGAATGAAATAATTAATCAAAAACAGCTGGTTATTATACTTTTTACCTTTGAAACAGAAATTGTTCATGCCTTGTAGTATAAAGTCTAAATGCATTCAGTTATGTTCTTCCTTTTAAGAAGCACTCCTTATTAGTTCATTTTATTTTATACAAAAACAAGAAGCCTCTTTATCTTGAACTCTGCTGAGTACAGGTACTTCAGAAAGTTACCTTAGTAAACTGTGCTATGTTGTGTTGTAGAATCCAAACTCTTGCTTCATTTTTAATTTTTTTCATAACATTTTGATTTCAATGCATAATGAAGCAGTCCTCGGCCCTGCCCAGTGCCTTTTTCAGTTAGATGTAGCTAAATGTTTCCTATTCAGGCCATGGCTGCTACCTTAAGAGGACTTCATGGTAAGAATAAGGTTTAAAAAAGAAAAATAACACTCCTGATGAGATATTTTACTTTTTACTTTGAGGAGATTTGAGACTAAACCCATGCTGTTCTGTCCTTGGTGGAAAATACAGATGTTTTATTTCTTGTGTTACCTGGTTGATTTAAGCTACTTGTTTTATTTACAGCAATTACTGTTGTCTTATTTCATAAACTCGCTCTTGCAAGAAAATATTTCTAAGAATTATGGAAGTATAACTCTGCTACATCGGACAGGTTTGTCTCTGTAAAGACATTTTTCCCTCAGTGGGTCTTGTATCAATCCATCAATCAATCAATATGTTTATTCACAAAATAATACAAAAACAGATGCATACCATCATAATTTCTCATTAAATAGTCATTTGTAAAAGGGGCTCCCCAAAAGCTAGCCAGAGAATCAAAACACCATCAGAGCATAAAACATATAGAATCTTTAACAAGGTAACACTGTAGCGTGTACATTTTGCTTGACCATTGAGATTTATTTTTTCCTTGTGTTTTGGGCAGGAGAATGAGAAAAAGTTGTCAATCAATCAATCAATCTTTATTTGTATAGCGCCAATTCATAACAGGTGTTATCTCAAGACACTTTACAATAGAGCACAAAGCTCTTCATATTATGGATACATATATATGCATAGATACATATATACATATATAAAATACACATATACATATATATACAAATATATACATCCAACACCCAACATGAATCCATATAGCCAATCATGAATCCCTCCATCATGGCGGCAAGAAAAAACCTTCTGTTAAGCAGCAGGAAATCTTGAATGTGGACCCCAGTCTCATGATGAACAGCAAATCCACACCATGCTGTGTTGGGTGTGTGGGCAAAGGAAGTGGATTCTTCGAGAGGGAGAAATATCTCTTAGTAACACATTTCGATCATTTCTTTATTAGTTCAGCTGTGCTTCTTTAAATGTAAGAATTCATCAGTATGAGTGTTTTATCTATCAAAGGTGTGGCCTTATGGAACAACCTGCCACTCACAGTCAGAGATTGTGCTGCCTGCTGGACTTTAAAAGCTAAAAAGTGCTAAAAGTGCCAAATATGCAGGAATAGATAGTGTATTTATTGCTGCATATCTAAAAATAGATTTTTTTCTTCCATAATGATCGTACTTTGGTAGTGTATCTATTTGGTGCAGTATAGTTAAGAGGATGTCTAATAATATGTATGTTATGTTTCAGTTAGGTTATGTGTAATTTAAGTTATTTTAGTTTTGCTCCTCCTTTGGATGCAATGTTGATAAATATGTCTTTTTGCTCATCCTCCTCTGAGAACATATGTTCAGGGACAACAGATGGAAATTAGCCAATGGTTATAATCTGGCTTGTTTACTTTGCTTTATGACGGGTGGGCAACTGGTGGCCCAGAGGCCACATACGGCCCTCCTACTCTCTCAGTGGCCCACCAGTCAGTTTGAAATATATTAAAAAAATGCATTTTGGTGAAGGAAACACTGCAAAATCTACCACAGAAACATTAAAATAGCAATATTTCCAAGAAACTAGAGCTGTCATCTCTTTAAAATTCCCTTTTGTGCATTACCAATTGTTTGTTAAAATAAAAACTAAACTGTAAAATAAACAAAAACAACCAGTAAGTGACCTGAAAGTGACAAATTTATTATTCCAATTTCAGTGGTGTGGCCCCTGAAGCTGACGATAAAATGAACATGGCCCTCTTGGTTGCCAAAGTTGCCCACCCTTGCTGTATGGTCAGGGCTGGCAAATGCCAAGGGCACCGTGGCCTCCAGGGGGCGCCACAAAATCAGGAACAAATTCACTTTCAATTTACTTATATTAAAACTAATTATTACTATTAACTTTTAAAGTGGAAAAGATCACATTGATTAAATGTAAAGCAAATAATATTACTACAAATGATAATACTAAACAAGTTATTATTTATTCACTTATTTACTGGATTTTTATTTTGTGGTAAGGGTATTTATACTGTATTTCAGATTTTTTTGTATTTATTTGTAATTTGTTGAGCATACATATTGACATATATCTAATAAATTAAAGATAATAGTAAAAACAATGCTATTTGATTTCTTTTGTAAGCATATAAAAATCACTGATGGAGGGGGGCGCAATATAAAATCCCGCCACATTGGGTATGGCCGGTGTTCTGTGATTTTTTCTGCTACCCATCGAAAACTGCTATTTTGTGGTTCTGAGCATGCGCCCTACGTCATCACTCTCTCTCTCTGGGTTAAGTTTAGGGTGTTTAGGTGTCTCATTATTTCGGTTTCTATATAATAATAAAATTGTTTTCACTTACATTTAGTGTCAGTCTTATACATTTAAACCACGTATTGACCTTCTCCATCACGTCCTCTGTGAAAGTGGTTTTTAGAAATCCTTTTACTTTGAAAATTTGGAGCGGAAATTGAGTCCCTGAGCGTAAAATCTGAACGTGACTTAACTCTTCTTTAATGAAAAAGAGCTGGCTCTGTGTGCTTCAGTGTTTCTGGAAGTTTCCTCGGTTCTCGGGGCTTCCTGATGCTGGTGTGGCCGCTGCTCGCTCTCCTCCTCCCTGTTGCTATGGAAACAGGGCCGGTCCAGGTGGAGCCACTGGCGGGCGTCTTGTCGGTCACGTGGGTTGTTTCTGTGGATAAGGAGCGGTTGAAAAAGTAGTCTGTACAGTCGTTAACGGAAACAGCGCCTCGGACTGATCCGGGATGGCTCTCCGGTTAACGTGCTTCTCCTGAACCGAACCGCGAACCGCAGCTTCAGGGAGTCTGAGGGGGGCCGGAGTGGATCTGCTCTCTGATGGAGAGTGTTTCCTGACACCTTCTTGCGTTTTCTCACGGCTGCTGTGTTTAATTGGTGCGTCCTCATTAAGGCTTTTGGCGGAGGGGGGTCCCCGTAGCGTGGACTTGAGGCGTTAACGGCAGAGTCTCGGTGTAGGACCGGGGCAGTGAACCGAAGGAGGAACACCCGTGAAAAAATGATGCATCATGGAGTCTGCTCGTCGAAACTTTGAGCAACACTCTCACCTGTGACAGGATGGGCAGCGGCAGAGACGAGGAGCCGACAGACTGAGAAGGAGCCCTCCGTCCGCGCGCGCGCTTGTGGATGTTTGTCTCTCCCGTTAACGGACGACACGCGCACCCAGAGGACTCGGGGGACGGGACGGCGGTGTGCGTTGTGATGCTTCTTCTCCATTTCTTTTCTGCGGTCAGTTTTGGTTTCTCCAGAAAGATCTGTGCTCTCCGGGAATGGCTCGCTTTGAAGACGAACTGTCCAGCCGCTATGGGGGCAGCTGTCCCGCGGGCCCGGCCAGAGGGGCCATCCGGCAGCCGGGGCCTCCGGGGGTCCAGAGGATGTACAAGCAGACGATGGCCCAGAGAGCCCGGACCATGGCCATCTACAACCCCATCCCCGTCAAACAGAACTGCCTCACGGTCAACCGCTCCCTCTTCATCTTCAGCGAGGACAACATCATACGGAAATATGCCAAAAAGATCACCGAATGGCCATATCCTTTTCCCACTGTGTCATAGGGCTGGGCATGTCCTCAGAAATGTCTCATGATTATAAACTTTGATATAAGTCTAGTGAGGGCTGGAAAAAGTGGCACTGCACTCTCTGTCCTCCCTGTGATTAATAATGTCACAGGGAGTTATTCCAATGAAAGCCTGACAAATAAGTCATGAACATTACAACTCGGGATGCACAGTAATGTTGGAACGATATTGGTATGAGCAGATGTTAGCCTAAAAAGTTGATTATCGATAGCAACATATACCCAGGGTTCGTATGAGTGCTTGATATCCTTGAAAGAGGTTGAATTATATAGTAGAATTTTCAAGGTTTGGGAAGTACTTGAATTTGGGACAGGGTTCTTAAAGGTGCTTAAATTTTCATACCCAATTCTACAGAAGTGCATGCAGTGAGTCAATAAAAAAGAAATATTTAATTATTTGCAGCTTTAATGCTACATTTTAATGAGGGGAGACTGATAATACGCTGCAAATGAAAAAATACAACTTTTAATAAAATAACCAAAAGAACAATCAGTTTCTCTTTATCAAATATGCAATAACCCAGTTAACCTCAGAAATCTGAGCGTAACAGGAGTAACAATAGATTATTATTATATATTACATGTATATATATATATTTATATATACTGTATATATATATTATAATGTAATATAAGAAATATCATAAATCTAAATAGATAAAATAAATTATATAAATAGCCAGCCAGTGGCCATATATTTTTATTTTTATTTTATTTATATTTAGACTTATTTATATTTTTGTTAGGTCTACCTTTTTTAAATGTTATATATATATATATATATATATATATATATATATATATATGTATATATTCATATATTCATATATATATTCATATATGTGTGTGTGTATATATATATATATATATATATATATATATATACACACACACATACATATATATACATATACATATATATAATATACATATATATATTTATATTTATATATATATATATATATATATATAAATATATATATATATATATATATATATATATATATATATATATATATACAAGGTGTGTCAGAAAAGTTCCAGGACTGGTGTCACATAGATTCATTTAGAATCCAAACTACAAACTACAAGTTTTCCCCTTCGAAGTAATCCCCCTGGAGTCTAATGCACTTTCCCATCCTTCTCTGCCACGCTTTCATGCACTCCTGGAAGGATTCTTCAGGGATCCTCTGCAGCTCCGTCATCACGGCCTTTTTGATTTCATCCATGTCTTCATAATCGGTCCCCTTGATGACCCCCTTGAGCTTGGAGAAGAGGAAAAAATCAGACGGGGCCAGGTCGGGTGAGTAGGGAGGTTGCTCCAGCACGGCGATGTTCTTCTCGGTCAGGAACTGTCGGATGCTCAGCGCATCGTGAGCAGGCGCGTTGTCATGGTGAAGCAGCCACGACTTGTCCTGCCACAACTCTCGCCTCTTCTCACACACTGACTGAAGCAAACTCTGCAGTATCTCTTTGTAGACATGCTGGGATTACTTTGAAGGGGAAAACTATTAGTTTGAAGTTTGGGTTTGAAATATATATCTATATACATCTATCTATATATATATATATATAAATATATATATATATATATATGTGTGTGTATATACATCTATCTATATATATATATATATATGTGTGTGTGTGTGTATATACATATATATGTGTATATATATATATATATATATATATATATATATATATATATATATATATATATATATATATATATATATATATATAAATATATATATATATATATATATATATATATATATATATATATATATATATATATATATATATATAAATATATATATATATATATATATATATATATATATATATATATATATATATATATAAATATAAATATACGTGTGTGTGTGTGTATTAAATAAATAAATCCATTAATATATTAAGTACACTACAGTACCAGATTGGGGTAAGCCAGCTGTCATCCTGCTGATTGATAGTAATTAGGACCAAAAGGGTTCCTGAATTGTTGCTGCGGCACCATCCCTATTGTTTACCTCATATAGTACACATTCATATGAAACAGTCTTTTATTTTTATTTTTTGATATGTTACTTATCTGTGGTTATCGACATAAATGAAAGTTTTAACAGACATTTACAGCCGACATCAGCAGAAATCTAACATCATGTGTCCATTATTAAAACCATATTTCAAACATTCAGTCTGTTTTTAGCAGATTCATGCCATCATGAGGAAAAATGTGATAAACAGTATCTAATTTATTTTTCAAAATATTTTGATAATGAAAAGGATGTACAATATTTTTGGTCTGAAATCAGTATCAGCAGATTATTGCTTATAAATAAAGATTCACAATGTTATTAGTATGATATTGATATCTGAACTTAAGATTTGTTCTCTGTTATAGTAACTTTATGATTGTAGAGTTTTTGAATGTTAATTTAATTTCAAAGTATCAGGTTAAAATAATCGGGCTGATTTTCTGCTAATTCAGTGTTTGTAGCTCTTACACTGGCAGATGACGCTTGATTTGACCGGTGCTGCTAAAAAGACATTTTACAGATGATGTAGGTGTGGTCCAAAAAACAAATTTTAGTTCTTTTGGTATCAATATCAATTGTTAACAGTTAAAATAATCAAAAAAATCCGATATGGTGCATCCCCAGATGAAGTGCTGAATATTGGCTGATATTTTAGCATTCAATATTAGCATTCAGTTTGGAGAATTTTTGCATGGACATTTTAAATTGAAAGTATAAGCTCATATAAAAGGTGGACTTTATGTTGATAAATCAGTAAATTGGTGTTTGCAGTTCTTAATAGGGCAGATGGCTTAAAAATAGAGATTTACAGTATTACCAGTATGATATCAGTATTGGCAGTATAATTAGCTATTGAAGCTAGAAATCGAAACTAACAGACATGAACATTTCTGACGACATTCACTGCAGATATTTTTGGCTTTAATAATAGCATCAAGTTTTGATTTTATTCTTACTGTTGAAAAATACGTTAGTATATAACAGAAGTGATATCCTCCCAAAAATCCTTCTTTGAGTTATTTCTAGATAAAGCTGAATATCAGTGTTAGCAGATATAAAATGTTTGCCCATCTTTCCTGCCAGTTTGTTAGCCTCACATTTTAGCATTATGTTTTAAGAATTTTTGCATGTTGATTTTAAATTGAAAGCACAAGTTCCAAAAAAAGGCAGATTTTAAGTCAACAGAATAATCAAGGTTTGTAGCTCTTCACAGGGCAGCTGAAGCACAAATTAGCTGTCTCTGTTAAAAATAATATGTTTTTGCATGTATCAAAATTGTTGTACATAAAAAAAAAACTTCTTTCAGTTATTTCTATATATTGATATGGATATCATTATTGGCCAAAATAAGTTTGGAAATATCACCATATCATACATCAACAAAAATCCAACATCGTGCACCCCTACATCATGATATGATACAGTCCTATCATTTTAAGAAGTACAAACTGATGCTGTGTGCTGGTCAAAATTTCAGCAAAACATAAATATAAGGTGACCACATGAAAAAAACTCAAACAACAGAATTTATTTTGGGTTTTTAATTGCTGATTAGTTGTTTTTAATAATTTTTTAGAAATTCTGTTGCATGTTTCCAATTGAAACACAACTCTGAAGTTATTTCAGTCATAAAAAACATGATAAAAGAAGACTGTTTACTCCTAAAACGGATTTAAAGTAGTGATGCACTGATTGTGAAAACCAGGCCCAATACCAGTGTTTAGAATAATTGTTTAACTGATACTGATGTTTTTATAATAGCCTGTTTTGTCGTTCATCTCCCACAATGCCAGCATTCCCTCTCCTGATCATGAAAACAGATGAGTCTGTCCAACAGGACATTTTTACAGTCTAATGTAAAAAAATGTCTCTGAATCAGCAGTTGGATGTGCCAAATGTCTGCATTTAATCAGTATGACACACACAAAAACAAATATCTGAAACTAATATCTGTTCGTCCTGCATTCATTTGCTGACAGATGATGTTTGTAAAAAAAAAAAAAAAAAAAAAATGTCGGCAAAATCTGATGTCAAACCATCATGAAAAACAATAGTTCAGTTGTGTTTTCCAAGCCAAGCTGTATCAAAAAATGGCTATGAATTAGGGCTGGGCGATATGGAAAAAAAAATGATCACGATATATTTTTTCATATCATTCAATCTCGATTATCACGATATTTTGTTTTTAAACCAGTTTTAAAGCATCTGTACTGAAAACTAAAAAACTAGAGATTAATTTAACATTTTATTAACAAACGAAGTAAATAACAAAGCAAGTTAAATAATATGAACATAGAAAAATATAAGAACAATTTTCACTCAACAGTGCAACAAATATAAAAAAAAATATAACACCAACAGTGCAATAGTTTACAGTCCTGAGTATTTTTGGAGGTATACAAGATAGAAATAAACAAACTGCCCCCTTGGGGATAATGAAGACACTTTACAATGTAAACATTATTATTTTCAAGTTATGATGCTACATATGCTGTGAACATCATTGCTACTTGCATCAAATGTGCATCATTTTCAATAACAATACAGATTAGCTAGTTTCAAGTGAAAATGTAACAGTACAAAAAAACAATAACAATAACAATATAAAAATTAGCAGCACTGAATACTCTGATCAAATGCCTATTGCAAACAACAACATTCGTCAAGGTCAATATTTAAAACAGTAAACCCTACATCATAAAATAAAATTTAGAAAAATATAAGAACAATTTTCCCTCAACAGTGCAACAAATGTAAAAAATATATAACACCAACAGTGCAATAGTTTACAGTCCTGAGTATTTTTGGAGGTATACAAGATAGAAATAAACAAACTGCCCCCTTGGGGATAATGAAGACACTTTACAATGTAAACATTATCATTTTTAAGTTATGATGCTTCATACCCTGTTAACATCATTGCCACTTTCAAATGTGCATCATCATTAATAACAATACAGATTAGCTGGTTTTGCCATTTTACAAACCACCTGAATAAAAAGTGCAAAACTTAAACATGCTGAATCTAGAGCACATCATTTAGGACTTTGGCCTAGGTTTTTTGCCAGAAAGACTAGCCTGTCTACAGCATCTGGCTTTAAAGCTGCCCTGTGGCAGGACACAATGTTGCCCCCTGTGCTGAAAGCCCTCTCTGAGGGCGAGCTGGTGGCAGGAATACAGAGGTACTGCCTTGCCAAGAGGCTAACTCTGGGATATGTTGTAGAGTGGGTCTTCCACCAAGCCAATGGGTTGGTTTCACTGTCTGCATTTGGAGCTTGCAGAAAACTGTTAAGTTCTGCCTCAACAGCCTGCTGGTCTGTTAGTCCAGAAGTAGAGATGGAGAAGGGCTTTTTGAAAAAGCTGCCAAGTGTCTTCTTCTGTATTTTCACTGGTGTAGCTGAACTTGCAGCTTCTGCTGAGGTAGTAGGCCCAGACTGTGACGTCTTCCATTCGTCCAACATTTGAGAGACAGCGTTGGCCCTCACAGCCTCTACTTTGTCAGCCTGGATGTAGTGGATCTTGAAGCGAGGATCAACGAGGGTTGCCATGCACAGGAGGTCATCAGTGGCAGCATCATCAAATTTTTCATTTAAGTAGCTGGTGACTGAATTCTTGATGGCCTTGGTAAGGTCTGTGTCGGTATCTTCTGGCTTTAAGACCTCTTCATTGAAGAGCTGAAGGACAGGTTTCACACAAGAAACACTGACATATGCTTCTCCAGAAAGGGCGTCAGTAAAGTCAACAAGTGGATTAAGGGCCTTGTGGACAGACTCCAAGACATCAATGTCCTGCCATGAGGGAATCAGGTGCCTGTTTTTTCGATCATCTGATAAGACCTTTGCAATGGCCTTCTCTTGCTCCAGTACTCTGGCAATCATGGCATGACGGGACCCCCACCTGGTAGGGGATTCTGTGATCAGCCTGTGCTTCGGCAGTTTGAGTTCGTCTTGGGCAGCTGCTAGTGCCCTTTTTTTTTCCATGAGTAAGAAAAAGCACTGACCACTTTCTTGGACACACTGACGGCTCTCTCAATCCTCTTGTCCTTCATGCTTCCCTCTGAAGAAAAGTAAAAAATAAAATTTAATTACAAACTCTTAACTTAACCTCTTTAGCCCCAAAGGACCCGAATTTGGGTCTGCAGGGGCTCAGGAGAAAAGCTCCTTGACACGACAGCACAAAGCAGTGAACTGTGCCTTTAAGACTATAGTCATGTTGGCTTTTATTTGACAAATACATATATGTTTGACTTTTGGCTAAATATGCACTGTTTTTCAAAATCCTCGCCTGACCAGATTGTTATGAAACCTCTTTAATTTTGCTCTGCATCACTTAATAACAATAATCCTTTGCAGAGATGATGTAAAATTATTTTATTATTCATTTTTAGAGTTTTACAGCCACTCCAGCATAATTTCTAAGAGAGATATTCACAATTAAAAATTGTTTTTGTTTTAGGCGAGGATGAGATTTTCAAATTATTCTGACTTCTATCTTCATTTACTTTGTCCCAGTAACACATATACTGATAATTACACATATGGACAAATCTCTCAAGTGTTACTTTTATTATGACACTAAAATTATTCAAATTATTATTAAATCAATTATTCATTATTTTTATTATTAATTATTAAATTATTCCTTGTGGTTGCAAAGATACACTCTTTTCTTTATGGGTATGGGTTTCCAGCAGAAGGCTAAAAAAGTGGGTGGGCTTAGCATAATATCAGTAGAGTTTTCATAAATTTAGAGAATACATTTAGACTTCAAAATACAAAATCTACAATACTCCATAACAATAAAATCGAATTGTTATTTGAAAATATTTTCAAATGTTATTCATGAACTATTATCAAACATTTTCAAGGGACAGACAAAAACTTGATACAGTGTTTGACAGATAGAGTGTCAGAATTAGAATTGAAATGATAAAATATGTAACCAATATGTGTTATTTTTAAACCAAAAAAGTGATCATGGAAAAAAGTTTTGTTATTTACTTACCTACAGCTGAGTGCAGCCGATGGCCAAAACACTGCAGTCGAGTCCAGCCTTTGAGAGCAACAGCTTTTACTATGTTGGCTCCGTTATCTATTGTGATGCACACCTGTTGGTCTTCGCTAAGGCCCCACGATTCCAGTGCATCCTCCAGCCCCTGACTGATGATTTCAGCAGTTTGGTCCTCCGGAAAATACACAGTCTGCAAGCATGTGCTTTGTAGAGCCCACTCCTGGTCAACGTAATGTATCGTGAGACTCAAATATGGCTCAGATGTCCGACTCGACCAAAGGTCACTGGTAGTAGCTCAGTTTCCAGCTTTCCTCTGCATTTGTCATATAGCTGTGGCATTGCAGTTTGAGAAAAATATTTTCTGCTGGGGATTTCGTACCTCGGGTCCAGCACTTTGATTAAACGTTTAAATCCCTCTTTCTCCACTGAGTTTAAAGGCATCATGTCTTTTGCTAGACAAAAAGTAATCGCGTGTGTAATCATTTTTCTCCTCTTGGAATGTTGCTCGTATGGTACAATGGCCTCAAACGATGACACGATGGATTGCTGCTTTGGTCCAGTGGCTGCCCTGCCAGTAGCGGCTAAACCGCTAATGCTGCATGTGTTAGCAGCGGTGCAAGGCTGTGCAGACTCCGCTCGCATTTTCATGCTTTCCGCATAATCACTTGGGCGGTACTTCTTCAAATGATTAAATAGATTTGTTGTGTTGCCGGTTTTTGAGGGCACTGACCGGCGACATACCTTGCACATCGGCTTAATTTGCTCCACGTCACTTTGGAGATACCCAAACCACCGCCACACAACCGACGTAGAGTAACTTTTCCTCTCAACAATAGCCTCATCTTCAGAGGATAACGCCAAGTCATGGCTGACATTTGTTTCGCTGCCCTCATCTCCGCGGTTAGCTCCATGTTTGGCCATTCTGTTTACTTCTCCGACAACTTACAGGCGGAAGTGGAGCAGGAAAAGGTCGACTCTGATTGGCTATGGTCACGCACATTTCCGCCATGTCTGATCGAGTAAATATGCTCACAGCTGATCACCGTGATCGACCTGAAATTAATCGCGATCACTAATCACGATCATAAAATCGCCCAGGCCTACTATGAATAATTTTCCAGAACAGGTCATGTCCATGTAATGAAGTCCACAGAGAGAATACTGCTCCAGCTGAGAGTCATCTGGCAGCAGGTGCTTGTGGAAAGCCCTGGACATGAAGTGGGATCAATAAACTGACAGATAAATCCCCTTCAGCTTTAGCTCCACTGTAAACAAAACCACCACCGTGAATTAAGCCTTTTCAACCTCAGAGTTTTCAACAGATCATATGTAAACTGAAATAAACGCAGACTTCTGCATCGTGTTTATGTAAAAAATACAATCATTTTGATAACAAATGTTCAGTTTGTCGTGCAGCCCTTATTCTTGTAAAAAACATTTACAGTGGATTTGTGAGCAACAAAAACAGATGACGTATGCACCAGATGATACTTGATTATTTTTTTCACTTTAAAAATTGCAGAGAAACCCTCACAGGTTGTTACTGCATTTCTACTCAATGCAGTTTTCTAAAATTCCCGTACTGTTCTGTTCATTGTGTTTTGAAATGAGAAATCGTTCTTTGCTTTCGTGTGGGTGATTGGAACTGTTCTGAAGGAAACCCTTATCACCTACAAGCTCCAACCATGTGCCCAAATGTGGCCACTGTATTTCTGCAACAAGGACAGTTTGTGAGAGTTTTCATGCAGTTTCAGCACATAGAAAATCACATCAACAGCTAACAATAACAGATTTTTAAACCAAAAAGCCTGTCGGATGAGAGAGAAAACATCTTAAAGAGTTTAATCGAGGTCAGTTTCCTTCCAGATTAAAGTTTAAAAAGTCCCTCATCACTGAATCTTAAAAACAAAAAAAATTCACATCACCATGGAGGTCACAAGTCAGGGTTGTCAGAAAACAGTCAAAATGTTTTTATCTTTGCAAGATGAAATTTGAAATATGAATATATGGATTCATGTCCATAGGGCTGAGTGTTATAGCCTAGAAATTAAAAATCTCTGATTTCTCTCCACCAAACCCCATTCATCATTTTAAGCTATTTTAATTTTCTGCTCAAAAAATAAAATTGACAGAATTTACTCCAACAAATAATTCATGACACATAAGTAAACACAATATGCATTTTACATCAAGATGCAAACTGTAATCCTGTTTTCTAATATACACTGTATGAGGCTCTTCTGCATGAACACTGAGCTGCCCTATTTTAATCAAACATGAGCATGAGACTCTCTGATAATTATTTAAATTCACCAACACAAACACAAGTCTGATGGAAAGTTTAAAATATGGTAGACTTCAGCATTATAAAGAGGAAAAACTTCAGTATCATTTAATTTAAAAGGATAGTGCAGTACTTTTGAAGTTGGGTTGTATCAGGTACTTTACAACAGTCAGTGAAGTGGCTGAAAGGGCTCCAGCAGCACCGCACCTTACCGCTGATACAACCCAACTTCAGAAATGCTGAACTATCCCTTTAAACAGTACCACAACTTTCAAATTGTTGATGTGTTTCTGTTTTTATTGGAAATGAGAGGAAAGGTATAAACTACGGGAGCCTAGAGAGGGAAAAAAGTGCAGCGGATTAATCGAGAAAAAAAGTTTGATTTTATTTTTTAAACTGTCAGCAGCAAAAAAAGCAAATTCATTAATTAAGTATATGAATCAGTATCTTGCCCAGGCCTTAATGTTCATTTATATCCATTATTCATGTCTTGCTATCATTTTTTCTCCACACATACGTTTACAACCCTCCTCTGAGTCCCAAGCCACCCGTTGAGAACCACTGCTTTAACTCAGTGAGAGGCAAACTTTTCTTTAAATTCTTAGTTTGTTTTTAAGTGTTGACTGCATGTGAACCTTAAAGGGCTGCTTTTGCTTGTCTAAATTGTTGCCACTCTGTTATAATGGTAGTTAAAGTAAAATATTGTTTGAATAATTGAGCAAATCCCGGAGGATGGACTGAGTTTAGTCTGGCTGACATGGACCAAAAACCCTGCCTCAATATTCTTCTGCTGAATTGCGATACATCGTATAGACCTCAAGTTTCTTGTAAAGACACAAAAACAAAATCAGTTTAAGTTGAATCCTCAGTGGTCAAAGGCTCAGGATTTACAAATCACTTCTTTTGGTGTGTTTTGCCTACAATACCAATATTTCCCCCTAATGTTTGACCATGAGAACAGACCAGAGCTTATCCAACAGGTAACTCCCTCTGCCTAATAAAAGCAGTCCTTTCTGAGTAAGCATTCAGGTGTGCAGGTGTAAGCATACCATAATAGGTATGGCACATCTAAGAGTAATTAATTTATCTATAGACAAGGTTTATAAGAGGGGCCAATATTGTCCTAGTCTGATTTTTAACTGATGTCAATGTGCATCCCTATAACATAAAGTTAAAGAACCTGTTTGCGATGTCGAAAATGGAAGGTAGTGCCCCTTAAAAAATAAAAAAAATAAAACAGGTTAGAAAATGATAATGGGCAGCATGGTAGCACAGCAGGTAGTGCACGTGCCTCAGGCTCGAATCCCGAGTCTGCCAGGGCCTTTCTCTGTGGAGTTTGCATGTTCTGCCCGTTAGGTTGATTGGTGATTCTAAAATGCCCTTCGGGTTGAGTGTGAGCATGAACGCTTGCCCGGCTCTCGCCCAAAGTCAGCTGGGATTGGCTAAAGCCCCAAAAGGGATTAGCAGTGTAGCTAATGGATGGGTGGGAGAAAATGTCATAATCATTTTTTTTTTCTCCGAATAGGGAAAAACTTTACTGATAAAATATAAAGCATATTATCTTATCCTGTACGTACTTTGATTTAGAATATATCAGTCTGTTATGGAAGCCTGATATGTTGCCCGGCCTTAGTCGAGTGCAGAGCATGTTGCACGGTTTCAGACCAAAGGTACTTCAACCAAAATGGATCCTTTTGCAGCTCTTCTGTTCTGTTTCATGTGGTATTGTTTGTGTTTTGGCTCTAAGTTCTGGCAGAGGTCTGTGTGTCTGTGTTGTGGACCGATGGGGCTAACCCGACCTCATGAATCCTGTGCTAGAGCTAGCTTTATGAGTGTGCGTGAATATGGAGCCAATGAGGGACTGCCTTAAGTTAACATATTGGTTTTCTCGTGAAGGCTCGTCCCTGGTGGACTGTTGTTTTGGCTGATTTTCGGTGCATCAGCTTCAGGTCTGCAGAGGGTGCTGTCCAGGGTGCTGAACTCCTCATAAGCAGCAGGCTGGCTTGAGCGTCGAGGCTGTGGCACACTGCATGGGTGTGACAGCAAACAAACAAGCTGTTGCATTGAAACGCAGCAGGATGCAGGCTGGAAATGAACTGCTCGTGCATTTTTAATGGATATGCTGTGAATGATCAGATGGGAGTGGAGGCCACCTGTTGACTGTCTCAGCACAGAACAATCCCTCTCTGCTGCAGATCTGAGATACTCTGTGAGGAAAAGCTAATGCTCAAACTCCTCATTCCTTAATGAGTACTGTAGGTGTTCCTGTAATTCATATTCAGTTACATAATGTCCTCCATTACTTCAGACCTGTGGTGCTGAGCAAACGTTCATCTTACTGTGATGTCGCAGTGCATTACAGAGCCACAGTGCTCCGCTGCAGGAGGAACTGCTGCGCCCAGGCAGCTGGTGTCCAGTGGTCAGCTCCACCTGGCAAAGCAGAAACTGTCCTGAGGGGATGGTGGAGAGCTCAGAGCTAATGACACAACAGGGAGGCACTGAAAGGAAGTAAGGGACCTAATAACCTGTAAAAACCTGTGCGTCATTTCTGCAAGAGAGCTGAAATATGACAGACCTGTGCCGAGTTTAGCTGGCATTTGTCTGTTTGTTGTTTTCTTTGTCTGTGAGTAGGATGACTAACAAGTAATGACCTTTTCAAGGAATGTTGTCATGGCACAATGAAGGAGTGATTCAATCGGAGTGTTTTTCTTGATGAGGGTGCAGATTCAGGATTTTTTAAAGAAGAGCAGTTTTCCACATTTTTGATGATAACTCTAAACGCCTCAGCAGAGTTTTGTGCTCTCTGAGCATTTCTAGTTTGACAGGCTTTGTGAAGTATTGTGTTTCTACTGCAGCCTGGTTCTGATTCTGCATCTAAGCTACGCTGTATTATCCTGTCAGTGGTTCCCAAAGTGGAGGGTCAGGACCTCCTGAAAACACAGAGAGCTCGATACAACTAAAGGTCACTTATATTTGACATGAAATGGTGTACTTTTGTTAATTATTGCAAAAATGAACTCTCCAACAACTTCACCAGCTTCACCTGCTTATGAATGTAAATTGCTAATTAAACAATCACATGACAGCAATTTAGTGCATTTAGGTCTGTGGACATGATGAAATGACCTGCTCGAGTTCACACCAAGCATCGAGATGGAGAAGAATCCTGACCATGGCGTGGCTGTTGGTGCCAGACAGGCTGGGCTGGGTATTTCAGAAACTGCTGATCTGCTGAGATTTTCACAAACATCCAGCTTCACAGGGAATGGTCCAAAAAAGAGAAAATATCCAGTGAGCAGCAGTTTTCAGGGAAAAAAGGACTTGACAACAGAAACTTAAATAACCACTTGATACAATCTAGGTAAGAAGAAACCGTTTCTGGGAGCACAACATGTTGAATCTTTAAGTAGATAGGCAGCAGAAGACTACACAGGGGGCCACTCCTGTCAGCAACGAAGATGGAGCTGAGGCTACGATTCTCACAGGCCAAAAATGAAACAATAGAAGATTGGAGAAATATAGCCTGGTCCAATAGGTGTACAGTTCTGCTGCCACATTCAGAATTTGGAGTGACCATCATGGGGCCTATTTTGACAGCCTATAGCATGTGGTGCACAGTGGTTTGGGACACGTGGTCTGTGTTTTACTATTTAAAGGACGCATGTTCTTTGCACAAAGCCAGGCACAGGCTGCAGAGAGGATGGATTATGTTCCTTGATCAGATATGGGTGTGTTTTGGGGTAACATTGATCAAACCAATCAGAGTCTCAGCTCTTATTCCCTTTAAATCAGTGTGCACCAGGCAGGTGATGTTTCACTATTGACATAGCAGGTGTAGTATTCTCAGAATGTTGAATAGATAATTTAATTCCTCTGCTTTTATTGTGCCAGTGTACTCAAACAACACACAGAACCCTGACAATGAAATATGTTCATGCTCATATTTCTGAAAACAGAAAGAAAAATAGAGCATGGATCCATCCTGCTTTGTATCAGTGGTTCTGGCTGGTGGTTTGATAGTGTAGGGGGTATTTTCTTGACCCCTTTGGCCCTGTAATACCAACTGAGCATAATTTAACCCCCACAGCCTGCCTGAGTATTGTCATTGACCATGTCCATCCCTTTATGACCACGGTGGACCATCTTCTGATGGAAACTTCCAGCAAGATAATGTCACAGAGCTCAGATCATCTCAAACTGGTTTCTTGAACATGACTGTGGGTACACTGAACTCCAGAGGTCTCCACAGTCACAGGGTTCAATGTAATCATGCATACACTTCATAGTAATAAAAACAATAATGGAATAAAATGAACACAATAATAGAAAATGAATAAATAAAAATAAAATAAGAATAAAAACAACAAAAGAAGAGTAAAAGAGAAGATAGGGAATGAAAGATAAAGGATAAAAGCCAAGGTTACTCGTCTAACTGGAACTGAATGCCAAAGAAAAAAAAGTGTTGTTTCAATATGGACCAAGATCTCTGAGGAATGTGTCCAGTGCCTTGCTAAATCTATGCCACTAAGAATTAAGGCAGCTCTTGTGGTAAAGGGGGTCCAACCTGGTACTTACTGACCTGGCAAAGCAGCTGAATTACCCAGATGCCTTGTCTGTCACAAGGGACTTCTACCTTGCCAAACTTCAAGCTGAACCTGACCTCAAGCCCCAGACTAGTCCAAAGTCCTACCCTTCCCAATCACTCTATATAGGGATGTTTTCCCAGATGGATGTAAAATATATCTGCAGAGATGTGAAACAGTTCATCTGGTGTGTCAGGTTAACTACCTGTACTTAATAAAGTGGCCTGTGAGTGATGTCAGAATAGCACTACCATATGAGGGGCCGTGACACTGGCTCTATCTGTCTCTCATTTATGAAGGTTTGGTTTGGTCTATGACTCTGACTAGGTTAAGTGCTTTTGGAGTATGCTCTCCAAAAACTGAGAAGAAGCAGCCTCTGTGATGTCATCATGGTTTTCTCAGCTCGAGCTTGTGACCTAAAATATTTAAGAGGAAGTCTGCATTATAAATCAGAGCTGTGGCACTTGAAAGAAGTTAGTATTAATGAGGAGGGGAGGCCGGGGGCTGATGGGGGAGAATGTTCTGACGAAAGACGCTCGAGGAAATGAAGCATCCTTTAATTTTAAGGTTTTACATAAAAAAGGACTAAGGCTTTTCCTGAGTCATTACTTTCTCAGTTGAATTGGAATTTTTTACATTAAAACAGAAAATAAATAAACAAAATCCTCTTAAGATTTTTATGCCAAATTCCCATGTTTATCCAGCCCTACTGTAACAACTGCTCTCTTATGTGTTTGCAGTATTAAAATGATATTTTGTTCTGCCCTATTAAAAACAAAAAACAGTGTTACAGTCCTTGTTGAATTGGACAGAATAAAAGCCTCTTAGCTAACAAGCTGGAGTAACAAACAGTTAAATCCTGATGTGTTTAATATAGAGCCCCTAAAATGATTTTAGGGAAGGGGAAATAAGATGCCATTATTGTCTCTTCTGAAGTAACCTAAAGGAGAGAAAGTATTGGTTTTGCCAAAATCCTTTTTCTTTTTTAATACATTTAGTTGTTTGGAGGACAACTTTGACTCAGGTTGATTAAACCCTGATGGTAGACATCTCTATGACAAAATAAATGAATGAATGAATGAATAATTGTCCGTTAATCAATTCAATTCAAAGAGTTTTATTGATATGAATGTTTTGGGGCATTATTGCCGAAGTATTTCATCATTAAAAAAACAGTACAGTGGTAATTTTATAAAATCATGTTCCGTATAGTCACGTGTGTTCATGATAAATAAGGGTATACATCAGGGCCGAGTCACAGTGATTGACAAGTTGTCTTGGTGACAGTTCACCCACTAACAGTTTAAATTATTTGGTGACTCTTTGGCTACAACTGCTTCTAGTCAGGAATGTACAACATTATTGGAACATTATGTGTAGGCTGATATTTTCCTAAAATGTGATTTTGTTTATGGTGTACTTTTTTTTGGAATTATTTGGTCCTCTTAAACCGAGGATAACATTAATGTGGCCCTTGTGGTGACTGAAGTTGCTGATCCCTGTGTTAATGTATTAAATCTTTTCTAATACTCTACTTTCTATCCTTTCATTTCTGTATTTAGGTTTTAAGTGTTTACATGTGTCAAAATCTTTCCACAAGAATCCTTAACTCTCTCACTCCATTTGAGTACATGATCCTGGCCACCATTATAGCAAACTGCATTGTGCTGGCCTTGGAGCAACACCTACCGGCCTTAGACAAAACCCCGATGTCAGAGCGTTTGGTGAGTACCTTCTTGACTGCTTTTTCGTTTTTTTACTCTGCAGCTCTTCATCTGTGGTACTACTGAAGGATACGGGAGCTCTGCATCACTGTGAGCCACCATCTTATCTTTTTGGATTATTTATTTACAGTTGTTTAGAGATCCAACAAATTATTAAGGCCTGCAATCCCATGCTATATCAGAGCTGTAATGCCAAATTTTAGACAGCTTAAAGCAATATGCCCACGTTTTTTTCTTTTCATGTCTTGTCTCACTTCCGAGTCCATTACAAGCACTCTTTAGTCTGTGCGTGCAGTAACAAGGAAGAGATGGGTGGAGCTCCCCCACTGCTAATTAGCTCAGCTCAAACACTGGGAGTCAATGGGTAGTGTTAGCCTGCCTCTGCCTACAATCATCAGATAAACTCTGCACCAACCCTAAACAGTCCTGTGTGCTTGTTATGACTTTTTTTTTTTACAGCGTTATGTTACGTTATCTTCTACTATTATGGTATTATATTCTTCTACTCGTAAACAGAGGCTTTGTTTTGTTAACCTACTTCTGTGCTGGCTTGTGCTAGAGATGTGACGTTAGTGAACAAGTAGAGTCTTTTGAACAGCTCCTTAAGTGAACAATAAGAGCCAATTTGCAAATTTAAGCCTTTCTCCAAATTTTGGGTCCAAGTGGTTGCCGGCCCATTTTTTTTATTGTGGCAGACTGTCACAGTAAAATCAGTGAAATGACTGTTTGGAGCGGTCATGCTCATCCCCTCTGCTGTCTTTACGTGACCCAGTGACACCTGCATGCGCCCTCTGGCTCGACAGGGAGAGAGAGCATGAATGTGAGGGACACTTCAGATAGCAGTGTCCTCAATGACGAAGCGAAAATATGAAGGTGACTTTACAAAAATTAGCTTCAGCATTGCCTTTGGAATGAAGCAGTTAGGCTGTGGTGAAGTTTTACAAGAAAGGCGCTCGGAGATGAAGTGCAGCCTCACAGACTGGACCGACACCTCAGAAGGGCCCTGTTTTATGACCAGAGCAGAGTGAAGCACAGGACTCACCCCTAATTTACTCCTGACACATTTACTAGCCGTGTGCACTCACGCTGTTTAAAAACCAAATCAACATGCACTTCTTTTTGCAGCCAGAGGTGTGTTTGTCAGAAAACAAGGAGTGGTCAGGCGCAGGGCTGACGTTCACCAATCTTCGCTTTAAGTCTGTGGCAGAGAGTGTGTCTGCTATTTCAAGGATGCGTGAATTTAAAACTGAGAGGGGGCAAAAACAGATTTTACATAAGCACAGAGTAACTGTGCCTCAAGCAGCCATATCTGTTTCTAAAACCCAAAACAGAGACATTCTGAGGGCTCGCTCTTGCTTTATCAGCTGCTTAACAATGGCATGAAGAAGCCCTGTTGACTGAAAGTCACTAGCTGAAATGATGATTAATTAAACTGTTAAACACCTTTTGAGCTTTGGAAGAAAAGGCTGTAAAACAGATGCTGATTGTGTGTGTGTTTTATCCATTGGTCATTAGTCCAAGCTGATCTGATGTTTCCACTGATTATTGATGGGTATTTAATCCTCCTTACCTCTGACTTGAATCCTTCCACGTCGCAAAGTTCAGTGCTCTTGACTGTCCTCCAGTTACACACAGAGTCACATTTAAAGCACAGGTGGAAGAATGCATGAGCACAAGGTTAAACAGCGAGTTTATCTCTGGTTGTACTTTTTTAGTTCACCACAGCGTTGACAGGGGAAGAGAGCCTGAGTGTAAAGTCTGCACAGTCAAGATACACACATGGATATGTGAGGGTTTCAGTCATCTTTTCACAATAAAACGCCCTTTGGTCTCAGTTATTTATTCTTTTTTTTAATCATTAGTCTTTCTTTCTCTACTGCCCAGTACTAAATACAGCAAGTGGTTAGCTTCCTAGGACATCCTTAGAGGTAGCAGTTTCAGTCTATTATCTCTCCTTGTCTGTTTAGTTGTGATATTTTAGAGCAGAGGCCCCAAGCCACCTGCTGGTGCTGCATTGGCTTCAGTTTGTCATGCTTGTTGTCCACAATGTTTGTTTTCACTGAAGTCATGTTACCGTACCACATGAAAAGCTGTGGAGACCCTGGTTTCTGACTGAGTCAGATGGTGCTGTGTTAATCATCTCATTGTGCACCACACACTTTATGTGAACAAAACTGTTACATTTGTCGTTATTTGTTTTTGTGTGGGCTCTCTCACAGTTTCAAATCTGAGTAAGATTATAAACATCCTTCTGTGTGCTCCAGGCTTCGGTTGATTAAACACTTTTCATTTGAGTTTAACCAAATTCTGAGGAACAGTCTAATTGGATGAGACCCCTCCTCCGAGGCGCTGCTTTGGCTCCACTCTCCTCTGTTCACCTCGTGTCACCCCTGCTGTGTCCTCCCCCCTCACAGCTCTCTCGCTGAGCCTTTCCAATAAAGAAGGGAGTACTGTGAGCCGTCTGTCCAATCAAAAAGCTGGCAGCAGCTGCGGCAGGGCTGTTTTAGGTAAGAAATGTCACCCCCGAGGTGAGGAGCCTCGCAGCTGGCTGCTTTCATTGATCCTGTCCCTGAGGACAGCCTGGGACACAGACTGACAGACAAATGAGAGAGAGTCCACGATGACACCAAATAATCACGTGGCAACAGGACTGCAACGCTGATACAGAAAAATCCTCCAGCTTGTCTGCCTGTTGATCCAGCTGTTATTAAGCTCAGTGGTTCTCAGCTGGTGGAGCCTCAGGACCCACCATCAGCTCCTTAGTTTGTTGATAATGGGAAGTTGCATGGGAAATCAACTTTGTTATCTCTAAGTAGCAAGATAAATATGATCTCTAGAAACCCAAAACCAAACATACTAGCACAGTAATTTAAGGAAGCAGAGTAAAATACGCTCACCAGATTTGTAGGCTGGAGTCTCCTGTTCCACCACCATCTCTTGAATTGATATTATTTTTATTATTTAATATCACAAAGGCATAAAAGGATGGACATGGTCAGCAAAAATACTCAGGTAGGCTGTGGCAGTTAAACCATCCACAGTGTGCCAAGAAAATCCCCCACACCATCACACCGCCAGCAGCCTTAACTGAGGATATAAGGCAGGATGGACCCAACCATCTGAATGTGGAGCAGAAATCCAGACTCATCAGACCAGGACACATCTTTACAATCTTCTATGCTCTGAAGGACTCTGATTGGGCTGCTCCGCTTTGGGCCGCTCACACTCGTTGTAGGTTGGAGCTTGGCAAGATGGGTCTACCTGATTACAGACACTGAATCAGGCAGGTTTAGCTGCTATGCAAGGCTAATCATTTGGAAAAAATAACAAAAATGCTACTCACGAAGTTGTTCACTTGCCAGTGGGAGACAGGAAGTGAGAGAGGACAAATAGTTAAATCCTGGACGATATGTGGGTGATAATGGTGAAGGACGAGCTGGCAATCACAAGGGTCTAAACCACCCTAACTTTTGTGTGGTGTGGAGCTACGAGGCGGACCCGGCTTCCCATTCTCTCTCAGGTCTCATGGCCTTACTTTACTGTGCTGATGCCTGTGCAACAAGAGACCAAAGCCAGTCCCATATGGAGGTGAAGAAGAGGGGAAGACAAATCACAGGTACAAGCACCAAGGAAGAAAAACAACAGGTGAAATGAGAGGGTTGTTACAGCACGCCATCATGCACTGAGGTGCTGCCATCTGATTTACTGATGAGCTGTTTGTGTTAACAAGCAGCTGACTGAGTGAACTTCTAAACTGACCGCTGTGCCAAAAATGTATGATTGCTTATCCACTTTGGACCTCTGGGCAATGCAGACTTTTTTAAGGATTATTTTTGGGCATATTTAGGCCTTTAGGAGAGAGAGAGACAGTGGATAGGCTGTGAAAGGGGGCGAGGGATAGTAGGGGAAGACACTCACATTCAGACCCGGAATGGCAGAAGCATGTATATGGACCATGCCTGTTTGCTTACCACTCCACCAAACCAGCACCCTAAACAATGCAGACTTTTGACATATTATCTCTTCCAGGCATCTGCTGCGCTCCGTCACCCAAATATTGGTCCAGTCCTACCAGTTTAGAGCAAGGGATCTAGCTCTAAGTCAAACAACTGTTTACTTTCTGGTCAATAAGAAGTAAAAATGAAAAGCCCATCAGCAAGAGTTATAAAACATGCACATATACTTTTAAGGGTCTAGAATACTCAGTCCAGTCCACTTCTTGTGACCAGACTTTGGTAATGTACTTTTTCTTGACGTGAAAACAGTGGTTTTATTACATTTTTAAAATTCACGAATTAATCAAGGACGTGGTTTTTGAGTCTTTGAGCCTGTATTTCTTTGGAGGGATTATGTTGTTACCATCTCAGCCTGTCTTTCAGCTCCTGGGGGTGTGGTCTGACACACTCTGAATTTCTGACAAGAAACATCTTGGACCAGAGTAAACTTGTTAAAAAGGAGTTAATATTAGGCCTTTTGAAGATATTTTGTTTATTAAGCTGATAAACAGTATTGTGCTCAAGTTTTAAGCTTGTGTCAAAATTGCTGTAAAGTAAGAATGCTTCCACAAGTAAAAGTGTTCAAAATTTATATATATATATATATATATTATATATATATATATGTGTGTGTGTGTGTGTGTGTGTGTGTGTGTGTATATATGTGTGTATATATATATATATATATATATATATATATATATATGTATATAATTTTATTTTTCTCAGCAAACAGAGTTTAAGTGAGTGATGTTGAGATCAGGGCTCTGTGGGGGACGTACTGAAGAAAAAGAAAATTGTTCTTAATGATATTGGCTGTATGTTTGAGTCACTGTCCTGCTGCAGATACACTTGGGGCCAATCAGAGGCCTCCCTGATGGAACTCTATTATTAAACTACACTAATCCTGACCAAGTCCACAAATCCATTTGCAGAAATGCAATCTCAAACCTGTAAGGCACATGCAGACATTCATTATCATACCGCTCTCCAGCTCTTGGGTGAAGGAACGGCCTTCTGCTGCCTTTGAACGACTAGTTCACATTTTGACTCATCAGTCCAGAACATTTCAGCCATTTTCTGCACCCCAGCACCTGTGCTTTTTTCTTTTTTTTTTTTTTTTTACCAGTGTTGAGTCACACAGACTTGGCTGCAGTTTTTCCATGAGGGCCATTTATGGTCAGACCTCCCTAAACAGTAGATTGGTGCACCTTTCATCTGCCTTGCTTAGTTTTTCTGGCTGAACACCAGGCCCACAGTCTTCGGTGTCATCCTTTCTTAGTAAAGCTTCAAAAGACCTTGAACAGCACATCTTAAAACCACAGTTTGCTCTGAAACCTTTACCTGGTAGACCTCTTGCAGATGTTGTAAAACAACCTTGTGTCTTTTATTTAAATCTCCTTTGCTGACCACGGCATCTAAGGTCCTCAACATTTCCCGTTTCTTTCTGGCTTCTCTGGAAGAGCCTTGACAGAAATCCCAGTCTGCTTTGAAATCTTTACCTGGTAGACCTTGATGATGTAGTATAACTACCTTGTGACTGTAATTCTGTTAAATCGCTAACTTTATGCAAGTGGACCCAGAAGAAATGAGGCTAATTTGAAGATGAAGCACGTTCACAATGATCATTGATTAGATTTGATACCCCACCTGTTCATGCACTTGCACTCTCTAGATTGATGAAAATAAACAGTTGAAATGTATTTTTTGAAAGCATTAATACTTTACAACAATTTACACCTGCCTAAAAAAACGTTTGCCCCATTCTGTATGTTGTTTGCTGTTGATAAGATACGTAAAGATGTGATATTGATTTAATATTTAAATGATTATCTAAAACTGTCTTAGATTTACAGGACTTGATTTATTTAATTATTAACTGTTCTTGAGATGCAGAGAGATGCACAAAATGTCCAGAAAATGAACCTCTGAATTCCTTGAACCTGGTGGATCTCTGCTTTAAGATCTGATTGAAGGACGCTGAATTCCCTGAAGCTGTTAAGAAACATATTGTAAATTTTCTTTGTATTTGATTCATTTAAAGACAAATGTCTGATGGTTTGTCCCCATGAAAGTCTGTCATCTCATGACTTCTTCCTCTGCTTCCTCACTACAGGACGACACAGAGCCCTACTTTATTGGAATATTTTGTTTTGAGGCTGGCATCAAGATCATCGCTCTGGGCTTTGCCTTTCACAAAGGCTCCTACCTGCGTAATGGCTGGAATGTAATGGACTTTGTGGTGGTCCTAACAGGGTGAGTAGCTTCGGCTAATGGCTTATACAGCTGCTAACTGACAGAGCTGATGGGCAGCAGCGATTAATGATGGGAGGAGAGAGCTCTGCTGCATCTGTGTTTGTGTGTGTGAGAGTTTGTGTGTGTGTTGTGTTTCTAATGATCAGCAGAGTCAAGACATCCCAGATGGCAGGGTGTTTTCTTCCTGCCCTGATAAAATGGCATTGTCTGGATAAGATGTGCAGAAAGGCAGCAGAAGTTACATGAATGAATAGGAAGGGTTTTTCATTGTTTTCCCGTCACATGCTAGGATGCTACAAAGGAAATCACATCCTAATGCCTTTTTAATCAGATGATTTGAGTTATCAGGGCCTATTTCTGCCATAGACGGTAGAGGAATGTTATTATTTCTGCTATAGACGAAACGGAGGTATTGTGTTGTGCATTTGATACTCTCGACCATTCGCTGCTCCGTCTTAGGCTGAGTGAGATTGGTTTTGACTCTGCACTGAGTGAATTGTTGAAGGTGGGGTGTCCAAACTTTTTTGTTCGAGGGCCACATACGGAAAAACACAACTGTGTCAGGGCCGCTGTCCCAAAAAATGAGGATCAGATTTCAGGTGCCTCTAGTTGACCTTAGGTTGTCCCATCTGCTCAAGGTCAGGATTGGAATATGAGAAGACGACAGCTCATCCTTCTGTTTAAGACACAAAACTAGAAAAGCACTCTGAGAGCGCAGTCCTCCACCAAGCAGCTCAGTTCAACCCAAAACTTGTGATTTCTACCCAACATTATGGTCCTATATTTATTTTATTCGCACATTGTGAAATGGAAAATATCAATCTGCAAGAAGTGTGATTATTGTTGATATAAACATCATCCAATAGAGTGACCTAGTTAGTAGTGGGTCTTGTAACTTGTTGACTGAACCTGTTTGCTGCTGCTTGTACAGATGTTGGTGTTGTGCGCGCTGCGGCGCTTCCAGTGGGCGATGCCACCAGTCGGAGCAAAACCACGGTGCTTCGGTGCACTGCGCGTTCACTCTATGTGGAATTTGGGGGTTAGGTTTTTACACTCACACACGGACTTCTGCTATGACAGACTATTTCCATGTTGACATTATCAGCAGCTTTGTTTTGAGTGATTAACAGGCACGTCTGGAGGGACTGCGAGCGAGCTGAGCCGCCGCGTATGTTTCTATAACGTTCATGGGCTCACAGTAATGTCACTGTAGCTGTGAGTTGTAGAGGACTGGGATGTTTATTACAATTTCGGGAAAGTTTGTTGCCTTAATTTATCTTAGAAACCAAGGCTCCAGGAACAGCGCCAGGCTTTCTCCATTGGCAAAACTTTTCCTCCCCTCCACTGTGTCTGTGAGCAGAACTGCATGCACAGCTTTCACTACTGATTGGCTGTTCGCTGTGCCCTGACTCTGTAGTAACCAGATTGTGTAACCAATCAAATGGTGCTGTGAGTGGGACAAAATATGGCCCAGTGTTAAGTTATGGGATTTTGAGAAAATTTTGGAAAAGTTTTGCATCCAGACAAATATGCAGATCACTACCAAAATTAATGGCTTCTTCCGTGGACCAAACCACACCTCTGCTAAAATTTTCGTGTAAATCCATCCAATAGTTTTTGCGTAATGTTGCTAACAGACAAACAGACAAACATATAAACAAACAGACAGACCTCGGCGAAAACATAACCTCCTTGGCGGAGGTAATAAGAGCAAAGTGCATGAAGCTGCTAAACTTTGAACTGATGTTGGTGCTTAAGGATGGTTTGCACTTGATGCTTTGTTTACTGGACCTTGGGAAGGTGTTGACGTAGCACAATGAGCACTATTTATGCAATTTGCTGATATAATCCTGCCTTCATTCATCTGTTAATCTCTTGTTCCAGTATAGGCCAAATAGAATTGTACCTTTTTATAACTGTAGAGGGCCATTTAAATACGGCTCCATAGTTTGGACCCCCCCGCTTAAGGATTACCTGTTACAGAGGCAATGGTTTGTGATTTTAGGTAATCATCACTCTGCATTTTTATCACTGTCAAAGGAAACACAGGAACAAAACAAACTCTCAGATGCTCATCAGAAAACATGTTGCTGAAGCTATATTGATCTTTTTTAGATTATATTATACAGAAACACCTCTGGATCCTGTTTATCATTTGTTCTGTGGAGTGACAGTTACTCCACTCATCACTGGATTTTATATGACGAGGTGTGTGAGACTTGAAACTGTTTTTTATTTATCTATTAAGCTTTGATTGGTAAAATGCCTCTGTTTGTGACATCTATTTTATATCAGCCCACTTATCACTACTCAGCACATCCTTGTAACTGGCTGATGCTGAATTACTGCAGACAAATACTTCATTTGGAAAAATGCATTTTATCTTTACAACAAACATATAAACACAAACACCTGTACCCGTGGGTCAGTTCAAAACGATGATAACAAACTGTTCTGTTTCTAAAAAGTGCTCAAAATAAAAGTCTCTAACTCCAACAAACTGTCAGATAATTAGGCAAAAAGTTAAAGGTAAAAACATGTGTTTAAAAATGATCCTCAGTTTTTAAGTTTTAATCAGAAACTTTTGCTGCCTTAGACACAGTTAAACCGCTTGATTAGATACCAATGTTTTTATCAAGTATATTTTGTTTGACTTCATCATGTCAGCAGTACCAAGAATGTTAATTTAAGGGTAAATATAGGAAAACAAAAATGTAAACAATTGTCAGTAATCCAAATAACATATAGCTGAGTTTGAGCCATTGCCTTTTACTTAATTTCTCACAGACAGAAACAATCACAAAGCTTAACTGTGTCTGTTAGCTCAGTGCTAACTCGTAAAACAAAGTGCTAATGCTAGGCTAACAGACACGTGATCACAGTTATTTTAAGACGTTATATTCAAAAATGGATTTCATGAGCTGTTTCTTGAATCTTGAGCCGATACAATCGCTGCAGACGTTTTAAATGAAAAAAGCGTTATTGTTTCTAAAGTGACCCATGGCTGCTTGCTTTGTGGTTGTCGTGGTTATAACAGTTGTTAAAACCAAAAAGAGTACCCATTAAAGTGTTTAATAATAGGATTTGATCAATATTATCAGATATGTCTCAAATTAAAATCCAAACAAAGAAATATTTACTCAACACACCTGCTATCACCAGTTAACACAACCACAAGTTAAAACGTAACACCAGTCGGACATGGTGGTAGGCATAGATATGACCATAAAAACTGGAAAAAAGGTGCACATCAGGAAAACCTCTGTTTTTGAGTATATTGACCTACGTGTGGACATAGCCTAAAGCAGCTGGAAGTTTGGGAAGTCATGGGGCAACACAGAGCGGATGATGGGGGCTGTTTCATTCACTCATGGCGATACTCTAGAGGTAAACGGTGTCTCCTCATCACATTAATGCATCTGCACACTTTCTTTTAATGAATTAGGGACAGAAACATCATGCAGCAAGCTACTTTGCTAACTTTAGGATAGTGACTGAGTAATACCAGAACATGTTTACAGTCAGTCTGAATGTTTCTTCTTTTATGGGCATGATCCACACCATGTACTTATGATTTTTTTTTATAACTTCTTCACTTTGACTTATTACTGACAGATTTCATTCCCGAAAAGAAGCTGATACTACAGCATGGTTTTGTACATGCTTGTTTGCCTCAGCTTCACCTAGGGCTGGACGATATAGCCTAAAAATAAAATCCCTGATTTTTTTTCCACAATACTCAATTTATGATTTTAATCATTTTTTCCTTCAAAATAAATAAAAAAAATCAAAGTGACACAAAAATTACATGAGCCAATTTTTTTCCTTTATGTTATAAAAAATATATAACAAAACAAACAGAATTACCCTTATATAGTTAAAGTGCCTAACATGTTGATCATGTAGTCTGCAGGCCTGTCTACATAAACACTGAAAGCTGAGCTATTTTCACAGTAAATTAACATGAAACTCTCTAAACAGTATTTAATCTCATTTATAACACACAGACAGGCCTAAACATGTGCTTACCTGACAGGGTGACCATCATGAAAACTTTAAACTTTCAGCATTTGTATGTTCAGCAATTCCAGAAAAAAATCTTGATTTTAATGTTTAAATCTTCTGCAGAAAATAATTTGAATTAATCAATTTAGTCAATATATTGCCCAGCCCTAGCTCCACCTCTTTGTCTGTTTGAATGTTTTCTGAAATTAAAAGACTGAACCACCTGTGTGGAGATAACCACGAATTGGCATGAAAAGCTTGCTTCAGTAACCAAATAAGAAGTGCTGCTTGGACCTAGTCCAGCTGGTTCTAAAGGCAGGCTAACAGAACCGACTGAACATGGTCTTAATCCTGTTAGCATCTGATTGTTCTGTTTTTATGGAACATTCCCATCAGGCTCAGTTCAATCCTTAACAAGTCCTGAGCTCTTGTTTCATCCTCTGGTCTCAGCTTGTCTGTGGAGTAAACAGGGGATCCCTTGGTACTGGTCGAGAAAGCGTGAGCAGGGATGAAGCTGTTGGTGGGGGGAGGGGGAGATGGAGGGTTGGAGGCGGGGCGGGGGTGGTGAAGAAGGATGCTGTTACGCTGCAGAAAGTCCCCGGACGCCTGCTGCCTCCACCGGGGGCCGGCCTGGCCTCTCTTACATAATGATACAGAGATTTATTTGGCCCCTCTGTTGGGGCTGCTGTCAGGAACCTCACTGCAATAAACAGATCCTCCACCAAATCCCAAACCCCTCATCAACGCCTCCGCCCCACCCACTGCAAATCACCGGGAGTCTCTGAAGAGCAAGGAGGCAGTCAGTGGAAAATGTAATAAATGTCATCCTTCAGAATGAGTCTGGTTTTACTGGAATGATGCAGACATCTGTTTGTGTTTGTGTGTTTATGGACCCACAGGGGTTTGGATTACGTGTACCAGCTTTTTAAACGTGGCTCACCCCTCGACTAAAGCCATTACTGTCATGTCTGCTCAGAGAAGGCTGGAGTATTTTAAAGGGTTACAGTGATCCTTTGACTTCAGATGGCCACAGATTTCTGTCAGTGTTGAAATAAAAGGTTTAAATTTAAGGCTTTTTTGAGTCAGTCAAAGCTTTCTCATTTGTTACAGATACTTCGACACCCCACAGGACCCTGGCTATCATTTGGTAGTTGGTGTGGCTGAGCTGTGTATCTTTCTAACATGACAATCGCACTGTGCACATGTGCAGTAGTTTTATCGCAGGATGTGTGGTGTCAGTCACATGACTCGAAGCATCACATGCTGCCATTTGTGTGTTGTTTGATTACCAATAAAGCAACGTTTCTTGTTTCAATCAATTAATCTTTATTTGTATAGCACCAGCTCATAACAATTATCATCTCGAGACACGTTACAATAGAGCAGGCTGAAGCCATACTCTTCATTTTATAGATACTATATATACAAATGCATAATAAATACATTTATACAGTATATACACATACACACATCCAGAGCTGTATCCATCCAGGCAGAGACAAAGGGACTCAAATCACATTTGTCTCTGCTGAATATAGACTCAATCAGTTAATCTTTATTTATATTAGCACCATATTTGTTGAATAAAAATGTATTAAAGGTAAGCCTCTTGAGATGCGACATGTCATATTCAAGGAGGACCTCATGTTTATGTGGTTGTAAAGATAGTTACTATGGATGTATAATCAATACAACCATGGATAGAGAGATCAATCTAATATTAATATTAATATCTATAATTAATATAATTTGGAGAGGAATGGTGTTGATTAAAATGGCAGGATCTCGCTGAACTGCCATTAAACTGGTCTAAAGGTAGGAATTTAACAAATATGAATTCCAATTCCACACTTTTTGGAAAACAGTGGAGATTATCAATATTTTGAGAATGAAAATGTATCTTCTGTATCTCTTCACAGTGAACGGGGTGAGTGGGGGGCTCTCTGGACTCAAAATAAAACATACTTTATACTGTTAGTCACATGATTTGTTTTCCTTTACAGAAATGTGAAATGATGAGTTTTGACATGTTTGATGAGGAGTGAGCACTGCAGCTTCCCTTGCCTGTGGCTGGGAGTAGATAGGCTTTTGTAGACGGGATAACCTAACAGACGGTCGAGCTGTGTTGAAAGAAATGCTTCCTCGTGTTGTTTTTAATGCCTTGTCTGTACCAAAAGTCCTAGGAGCTGTCCTCTTTTTAGAATAGTTTGGTCAAAATTTATGCTGCGGTCCGCCATGATCCTCCTCTGAAAGCTTTGACTGTGTGTCACACATGATGTAATGCTACGGCAATACAGCAAGTCCTTAAAGATGCATAAAACTCTTGAGGACGGTCGTGTCCTCACTGAGCTTTAATCACCAGAAATATTCACATACCTTTTAGGAACAGAAAAGCAGATCCAATACTACGTCTCTATCAATTCCATGGTTTTTGGTACCCAAGAGGAGGAAAAGTCTGACAAATAACACCATCAGTCGGCAAACACAGAGACCATGGACCTTGTGGAGTCATTGTGTTATGCACACTTATAATATATAATCTACAGATGATGCGTGTCACAGATACAATGGTTTTGCAGTTTAAAAATACAGTATAAAACATTTGAGGTTTTTTTCTGCTGTCATGAACTCTGAACCAGGCAAAATGTTGGACACAAATGCACGACTCAAGAGACCAGTGATTCTCAGGCAAAAGACAGGTTTAATGACAGTCCAAACGTCAGTTCACAAAAAGGCAAAAGTAAGGCTTGTAGTCCGAGATCCGAAGAGGCAAAGAGATGGGTCAAAAAACAGGCTATGGTCAAGAAAGCTGGTGACAGAACTAGAGATGGGCTGGTACGTGATCATGTGGCAATCAACGAACTAACACTGAGGTGAGGGTGAGCGTGAGACTAAATGCTGAGACTAATGAGTGACAAGGAACACGTGTGAGGAAGAGAGCCGCGCGGAAGTGAGCAGGTGAGTGGAGGCAGGTGTGGGAAACAGAAGGGAGGCGCGCAGAGGGAGACAGGAGAGGGGCGGGGCAGGACGGGAGGCGAACCTAAACAGAGAAACAGAGATTAATGCATGCAACGAGAACACAGGACAAGAAATGTGCAAAGAAATAAAAAACAACAGACCATCAGACGCAGACTGTGACATCTGCATTAACTGATTATATTATATGTTCTTGTTTTTGTTCCTCGTTTATTTGTTTAACTACTTTTTTAAACTGTTATTTTTAATTTTTTTAATCTATTTTATTTTTTATTATCTTCTTTGTATATAGGTTTCCCTCATTCTCTGTCTCCCTCTCTGTTTTTCTCTCCACCTCTCTTTACTTCACCACCAGAGGCCAAATGAACTTATGTCATTATTCTTATTACTCTTATTATTAATTTGTCATTACTCTTTCCTGTAGACTGATAAAAGAACCAGAAAAACGAAGGAAAAGCTGTGTAAATGTGGTTTGATATTGAGGAGATCTACAAGTCTGACACAGTACTGTACACTTTGAGTGTTATTTATGTATGTATTTATTTATTTCTCTTTCTTTCTCCTTTTCTTGCATAGTCTTGAATTTGTGTTTATAAGTTTTTGTGAATTATGTTTTACTAGTAAATCAAATGGCAAATGAAAATAAAAATAAACATTAGGTTAAACAAATCTATCATATGTTAGAAAGCTGACATTACCCCAAATGTTTCCTTAAGTTTTCAAAGCGAAGAAATTCTTAATATTTATATATGACACGGGCAGGTCAATGGCAACGGCAGATTTTTTGTTGCCATACATTCCTATTATTTCAGCAGATTTGATGGTTATATATGTATGGCTGAAATATCAGCTGTAAATATCAGCAGACATTTTCACATCTGCAGATACCAATATTTCACTTCTTAAGTTGTGATCTGCTGATAATGATATCGAACATTATCGCTGTAAACCTCTAATACCAACATTTGTCTTCCAACCTCAAATGAAAATAATAATTCTTATTTAAACATGGTTATGTAGAGAGCATGTTACACAACTGCAGCATCAGATCATTTGTATCTGAGCCTTCTGAGCGTGGAGGTGAGTGATCGGCAGGTTGTCAGGACTTAAATGAACAACCTCTTTCGGCGTGAGTGCATGTGTGTGTGTGTTTGTGTGTGTGGCGAGGAACAGCCTGAGCAGGTCTGATTGAATTGAAGCTGGGCTGGCTGACATGAGAGCTGTAATTGAGGGACATGGTGGTGGATAGAGGCCATTACAGCCGAGGCCTGGACATCTTATCATGCCACACCGACGGGTGGGACCACGGTGGAGATACTGGCTCGCTCATATCCCGTGCATTCAGCCAAACACACTCACAAACACACACACTGAAACATGCATGAACACACAAGCACACACACATGTCAACAAATCACTTCTCCATGATGACGTCCATTTCCTGCAGGATGTGCTGCGTAGAAACCCGCTGCAATTAGGAGTCAATAATGACTCAGATCATTGTGCATTCAGCTAATATGGACAGGACTTACAAACATCAGTCTAGATCAGTCGAGTGTGTTACAAAGCTGTAAACATGCAGATCTGTTTGATTTTAAATGGTACCATGTTGATGTGGGGAGGACGACGATTAACTAAACACACAGGCTGCATATGGTATAACTCATGATAAGGCAGGATCAGAGGAAAGAAAGAGACATTTACAACAACGTACTCTGTTTTTATCAGCTGCCTAACAATTAGATTTTGGAACACAGTCAGCTGAAAGTCATCAGTTGACATGGTAACTAATTCAACCAGTACACCCTCTGACCCTGGAGGAAAATGCTATAAAATCAGCGAGCATCAGTCTGAGCTGATCTGATGTTTCTGTTGATTTCTGTCTGTTTCTGTGCCTTTAAAGGAGAGGAGAGTCAAACTTCTTTAACACTTCAATCACCTGCACAAAATGAAGGGAGGCAATCTCAGCGTGACCGCAACCTCACAGTTTTTAAACATTTTGTCATTTTAACAGTATCATCAGGACGGTATGTATAATTAAAGAGCTAAGCTGTTCTGCAACATCAAGTAGGAAAAGCAACCACGGCACAGCACTACTTAAGAAAATGGCCCGTTTTAGGTTAAACACACCATTTAAAACCCTGGATGTGTTGTTGAGCTGAAGTCTGTGAGTGGAAAACACATTCTGTCAAATTCTACACTCCTTTTTTCCTCCTGGGTCAAACTGACCCTGTCTGTTTTGACTGCTTAGAAATCAAGACGTATAAAAAGATCAGCATTTTTTTTTGTGTCACCTTTTTATTGAACTTGTACTCAGCACATTAACATATATATTTTACACTCTTTGTAATGTATGGTATGATAGACCTCTTTCACATAAAATTCTCCTGAATTTTTGTTAAAAAAGAAAATAAAAGCAGAAATTCTGAAATATATTTACTCTTCAAGATCAGAGGCACACAAGTTGATGGAAAGTCACAGACTGGTATATGTCAGACATTAACCAGGGTGCTGTTTTGAAACCACTTTATTTTATTTACTGTCAGGTAGTAGTCACACCTGTATTCCTCGTGGGTCAAATTGGCTGATCTAGTTTGACTGCTTGAAAGCATGACGTGTAAAATGATCGTACCATACTGTGTTACATTTTTAGCCAACATCGGTTCAACTCATATTTTAAACTTCTTTTACACCTCTTATTCTGTGAGTCCCATAAATGAAGCATCTTTGATTGAACGAACTGCTGCTTCATTTGTTTTCTCATTCACATTTGTAATTCTCAGAACGTGTTTCCCCCTGGTGCTTTAGGTTTCTCCATCTTCCCTCACATGACCCTCTTTTTAATTTTTATTTCTACTTTTTCAATTGTTATTTTTGCATATTTTGTCAAAATTCAATGCAAGATGTGTTTCTCATCTCATGCTGTTCCCTGTACTTAATGTATTACAATCTCCCTCAGTATCTCAGTCATTATTTCCACGGGTTTCCCAGAATGCCTCAGTGTAACTCCCAAGAAAGCCAGGTGAATTCTGCTGGGATTCATCTGTTATTTATACTCAGAGGAGGAGAGAGGGAGAGAGAGAGGGTTACAGTCACAGCATAGTAACAGGAGAAGGCAGAGTTTACGCTGAGAAATAGTAAAAGCTACGCTCAGCGTTACTGAATTACACCCGGGATAAAATGTCTCTGCCTTTTCTAGACAGGTTTTTTCTGTGTTTTAATGGAGCTATATTTATGGCTACATGACAGCAGCTGGTAAGCTGCTTTGTTTATCACACACAACGCCAGAAACAACACCAACAGCAACAATAAGATCAGTAAGCATTAGCATTAAGCTAAGTAATCTTTCACTTAATGCTGACTCCCTGTTTTCACACACTCTCACAGTAAGCTGAGAGGCCGAGACATTCTGCCCTAGTGTTAAGTACAAGGTTACACAGCTGATAACTCATTCAGTTAAAATGAGTGTGGCAATGCAAATAAGAATAAGAGAGGATGTCAGGGCCGTAGAGGATCCTCCACCTGATGAAAACAACTGACAAATAGAAAGTTCCTGTTCCATTTGATGAAATAATGTTATATCAGAGTACATGTCAGTGTACTGTGCTATCATCCATACTAAAGCAGGCTCATGTTTACTCTCAGCTTTGGCTATCAGTGTGATGCGTTAGATCAACTGGTGACAGTCAAAGTTTAGGGGACAGGGCTTTAGAGGACTTTTATTTACCCTTCAACCTACAATTCCACCACCAACTCCCCTTATTTAAGAGCTAATTAGTTGTTAAGATATAAATACCATGAAGAAATTAGGGATGGGTACCAGAAATCAACACATAACAACAGAGGTTTCAGTACTCCCATTTTGGTGCCAGAGCCAAAGGTGCCGAACCCTCTCTGCCTTTTCCGCTCAGTGAGCTTTCCATTATTGCTAAGTAGCTTAAAGAGTTGACACTATAGGTGACAGAGGCGTGTTATCAGTGCCCTTTATTGTTTCTTTAATGTATTTATTTTAGCAATTATTGAGGCACAAGACCTTTTTTGCAGTATTGATTGTTAAGCCATCGTTTAAGGAAGACAGAAAGAAGGATGCCCAAGAGAAAAGTGTTTGTTGAGTCGCAAAGTAAGTTTAAAGTGGTTAATATTTGGAGTGCTGGTTTGGTGGAGTGGTAAGCAACCAGGCAGGACCCATATACATACTACTGTCAGCCCGGGTTCAAAGCCAGCCTGTGGCCAACTTGCAGAGCGTCCTCCTCTACTCTCTCTTGCCCTCCTGCACAAAAATATCCCATGTCACTCTCTCTCCTATCAATAAAGGCACAAAATGCACCCCCCTCAAAAAAAAAAAAAAATCTTTATAACATAAAAAGTTTGTGGGACAAGAAAGAAAACTAAATGAAGTGGTAAATATTTAAAAAGAAACTGTTGCCCACCGAACATTTTCTTTCACTGAATATATCGTTTCAGTCTAGTTTTGTTATAATTGAGATGAATTTGTGAGTATTTGTGGTTCCACACAATCTTACACAACTTATTTTTGTTTGTTTATCATGGTGGCTGGCATTGTCACCATCTACCAGTGGTTTCCTGTTTTCTCCTCCAAAATATAAACATGATTTTTTTATTACCTTTGGCTTAAGCCAGAACAGAAATCAGTTGCCAAGTCATATTGCCTCAGTGTCCATTTACTTGGCAATAAAACCACTTCTTAATTTGAAATGTCAGTTAATACTTTGCCCTCTGTCATAAAAACAATCACAGTATCACAAACCAGCACCAAGGTCTTGGTCTACGTGAATCTTTCCTCCCTGGGTATGAAATAAAACCCCTGTGTCAGCGCTCTGATGCTGGGAGTTAGCCTAACCTGAATAATGTATGGTGTGAATGTGTGAGGCAGCTCACCTCCGCCTCTCTCTAACACTATTACCATTTTCAACATGCCATCAATTGATCTGGAGCAACTCACACATGTTTGCTCATGACATGTAGCTATCTTTCTTCAACTGCTAATCAGATCAGGTGCAGGTCTGGATCCAGGTCCAGCAGGCCAGGCCTGGGCTCCTCCATGTTCCAATAAGATGTAGGGAGTTGCTAATAAGAGCGTATATCTTCCTTGCTGTGCTCCCACCCAGATCAATAGAGTATTGAGCAGGAGCAGAGGGAATAAATTCACTTCAGCTCTCCTCTTTGTAGCTGGCTGGTTCAAGGCAGCTGCTCCTGCTGGATCTCTGCAGAGCCTCCCCACTGCAGAAACACATGTAAACACACATACAGGCCAGGGGAGCGCTGGAGGGTTCACAGGCGCCATGATTTACACTGTTAGTTATCTGGGGCAGTGGTCCACCACCAGCATACAAACCTGGAGAATAAACTGTGATAAAGTCCTGCAGGCTTAGAGCTGTTTGCAGCACAGAGTTCTTAAAAGTTGTTAAAGAATTATCAAATAAAAAGTTGACACTGTCTTTCTATCATCTGCACCGGTTCAGTGTCTGCAGAAGCAGCACAGTCCCCGTGTGGGTCTGGTCCTTGCTCTGCTCGGCTCTTTGCTTGTCAACAGCTCTCAGGCTCTGGGGCTGATTGGCTGTTACTCCTGTGACGTTAGTGGTTTGGGCAGGATATAAAGGGGCAGAGTGGTGAGTGAAAGCAGACTTAGAGGGAGGGACACAGTGACAGTGGAGCCAAGTAGTGCTCCTTTTGATTTTTAACTGTTGTGCTGAAGTTTTCAGCTAATATTGATTATTGATCAGCCATGAATGGGCTCAGCCAATACCAACACTTATCATGTTCTGTGTTTTTTTTTTAAAACAGCTGAGCAGTTCTGACAGTTCTGAGCACCCTCAGGTAAAAGAATTCAAGTATCTCTGGGTCTCACCAACCTTTACCTATGGTCATTACAAAGACCGAAAGAACAGGATGACATATTTGACTGTCCCAAATGAGTTTCCTCTAAAGAGTGGCAGGGCTTAGCTGCTGCTCCATGGCATGGAGGGGAGCCAGCTGAAGATGCCCTCTGTTTGCCTTCCTTTGGCACATCTTACTGAGGGGAGACCCAGGACTAGCTGAAGTGGTTATAAATCTCTCCTGTCCTGGGAATGCCTCAGACTTCCCAGGAGGAGCTAGAAAACATTGTTGGAGAGAGGGAAATCTTGTTTAGCCTGCCTTCACTGTAACACCAGAGAAGGGGGAGAATATAGATGGATGGATGGATGGATGGATGGATGGATGGATGGTTGTAGTAGTTAGTTAAATGTTTGTTCGACAGAGCAGTGCAACAACCTCCTCTCTCTTAAAGGTCCCGTGTCCTGGGTGTCCATCGAGCAAAGATTTGATTTAGGTTGAATGAAAAAATTCAGTTTTGTCTCTGAGGCACAGCTCTTTCTCACTCCCCTTTGGAAACACTTTCAAAACAATCATGGTCCTGTGATTGGCTGGCCACCGGTTCAGGGTGTATCCCCCCCTCTCACCCAGTGTCAGCTGGGATAGGCTCCAGCCCTCCCTGAAAGGGATTAGAGGTATAGATAATGGATGGATTTTCAGTTTACCATAATTGTGATAAAGCATCACAGATGTTTATAATTTCATATAGCTATGTACAACATAAATCACAATAGAAGTTTGTTTATAACTTATTGTTCACTGTTACTATAGTGACTTATGATTACTGGGGTTAGGCATCAGGCAGCACGGTAGCACAGCAGGTAGCACATGTGCCTCACAGCAAGAAGGTCAGCGGTTTGATTCCCAGTCAGGCAGGGCCTTTCTGTTGGAGTTTGCATGTTCTTCCTGTGCATACATGGGCTCTCTCCAGGCACTCCGGCTTCCTCCTACAGACCAAAAAAAATGTTCTTCGGTTGAGTGTTGACTCCAAATTGCCCTTAGGTATGAGTGTGAGCATGAGTGGTTGACTGTAAGCGGTTATTATTAGGCATCTTAAATTATCATGAGTGCATATGTCATACACCATTGTTAATGCATTATATTACTTATAAGCATGTCTCTAACCTGTTTCTGGTGAACACAAAGAAGGGCTTCATAGAGAGTGTTACCCATAATTTCAATACCAGATTAATAGCAGATGAGTTGACTGATTTGTTTTACTGCCTAATGCTGATGTATGGACTATATGTGATGGTACTGGTGACCACAGATATTAACTCTAATCAGCCATTCATGTATCTTTAATATATATTTTGGTTGATAATGTTGGAGTTCCTTTAAACTTAATGTTACATAGGTTTGCCAAATGTTACTGTAGTGATCTCTTCATATTTTTCCCTCATTTTCAGCCCTTAGCATATCTGTCAAAACCACAGTTTCCTCAGCCATGGTCTCAGAGTTCTGGTTTCTTTTGGCTGCTCAGAGCAGAAGAGAAATCTTAGTGTTTGCACTCCTTTAAGCTCCCCCGTCTGCTCACTTCGATCTCTGTTTTTTCAGATGTGCTGCGGAGTGGCACAGCCTTAGCAACAGGCATATTGATGGGATTACGATAAGAGGCGGTTTGTGTGTTCGCTGTGTAAATGTCTTGTGATCAGCAGAGGATCGTGGCTCTCTCTCTCAGCAGCAACAACACCACCTCCCCCTGATCCAACACCAGGGACTGCTGGCTCTCTGCTGGATCACGCTCTGCTACTACATGGGAGCCTGTTTGCTAAACACAAAGTGCTGCAGAGCCTTTGTAGTGACAAAGTGAGAGCAGGGAAGCCCGTGGAGGAAACACTGAATCGCTGGATCCTAATGAGAGCACAGTAAAACACCAGGGATTCGGACTAAATCAATATTTTTTTATCCACTGTGTTAAACTTGGAGCTCGAACAGTTGGAGATATTTTTGGAGAGAGATGTTATGTGGCGGTTAAGATGTATTATCACTGTTCTATTTTAATCTGCTGCGCTCCGAGGAGTAGGAGGTGGCAGGTTTGGAGTGATCGTGATCTTCAAGAAGAGGAACAGTGGGTTTTTAATTCAACAGCTGAAGGGTACTGACTCTTATATGAGAAGCTTTACTCTCAGGTAAACTAGGTTGATGGTGGATAAGTGGTAGTTCAGTCAGGAGGGGACCACATTTGAGTCAACAATTTATTGTATAAGTTTGTAAGACTGAAAATGTGCAGTCTCTTTGTAATTAGCCTCTTTAAGGCTTAGACTCTATTGTGATGTCTTGGTGTACTTTGGGGTCACTGAGGGCAAATTCGTGATAGGATCCCCCCCACCCACTCACAGTCCTCAGATAAACTCTTCCACGGTGGTTTTCGTGAGGGATGAGACGTTCACAACGAGTCGAGTCTTTTGAACAGCTCTTTTAAGTGAACAATGAGAACCAATTCATAGTTCTGAGTGAGCTGTTTGTTTGCGAGCCATTCTTTAATGCAAATTGTCTACAAATTTAAGAAACGAATGGCTCACTCACAACTGCGACTTGCAAGGTCACTATTTGGGACATATACATAACTGTCATAAGAGGTTCCTTAATCTATAATTATATATATTTTACCACAAATGCAGTTCACAGTACTTACTATGTACTCATCCGCTCAACATTCCACAGACTGCAGATTTATACACATCAACCACCGCTGTCCTCTGATCCTGAAACATCCTGAAGTGTTTTTAGCAAGTCACACTGGTGTCTCACGGAATTTGATATTGTAACTAAAACGTTCATATACCTGCACCATCGGGTAACCTGGATGTTCTCATGTACTCCAGTTCCCATTAAGTTTTCTGCTGTTTATCATTCAAACCTACTAAGTCTCCATCAGCTGATCTTCTTGCTGTGTTCATACCTCATTTTTCCAAAACAAATAGTCTGGAAAGATCGCCACATTGTCTCTCTGGGCAGTGGTTGTTTTTCCTCTCCTGAGCCTCCCTGTGAACTCGCTGTCTGACTGCTGTGCAGTGGCTGTTTCAGTCTGGTCTGCGATCGTTTTTTGCCTTCTTAAGGCGACTAGACTCACCTGACAGCTTCAGTGACATTTTTATTTGGCACTAATGATACTTTTTCTTACTTTAGTGGCTCAAAAATGCATCTCTATGGCAATTATGAGCTAAAATGTGTTATAGTCTACAGTGGTACTTCCCCGTTAACAGAAATGAGTGACATCATGTTAATCACCTGTCTGCAAATGACATAGTTTAATCAGAAAATGTCTGTACCAGTGCGTTTACCTTTCTCCGTCAAAGTCTTGACAAAATTAAAGACGTAAAACACCACATGGTAAATTGTTGTATTTTGTTAGTAGATGGTTGTGCCATGACATACTGTTTTTTTTTGCTGAAAGTGATAAATAAGACATTACTCTTCAGCTGAAGCAGGTTTTTCTGTCAGCATTGTTGGCAGTTTGAGGCTGTATAGTTAGTTTTTTATTGTGTTGATGGTCAGACATCAGGATGACTCGGCAGAATCATTCAACAACATCACAGACTGACTTGTGACGTCTGTTTCAGATCAGCAGAGACAGCAGTGTTTGACTTATTTATTTATTCCCCTGTCGGCTGGCTGAACACTGAACACTGATGGCGATACTTGATCTCCATGGAGCGGCTCAGGTCGCTGATATAAGCGGCGTTATCAGAAGGTGGACTGTGGACGCTGTGTTGATGGCTCTGTGGTCAGGCCTAATGCACACAGGCAGACTGTGGCATTGGAGCAGTGAGCTCCTCTCTAATCAGCCCCTCTCTGAAGAGAAAGGATGGAGCAAATGAATGAATAATTGATTAAGTTTCACTGTGGATGAATTAGCCCAGTTAGAGAGTGCATTTTATCCACTTTGATAAGCAGCATGAAGCTCACTGATGCTACAATATACTTTACCTTAGGCATAGTATACATTCTGCTATAAATAAACTTTGTAAAACGTCTCATCTGATGCTATGAGCTGGAAGAGTGAGCAAGCAAAAACTGTGCTTTTTATAGCACTCAATACATAAAGCTATTTCCGTCAGGCAGTTAAGCAGCCCAAAAATAGTCAACTAAACCTATATTCAGGAAAATATTACTGGTCGACTAAGGTCACCATCTACAGAGGAGGAGATGGAAAGCTGACTCCATTAAAGAAAAAAAATTACCCTTTAATGCAACTCCAGGCCAACCACAAACATTGAAGCAGAATCAAGTAAAGACACGTTTTTCAGACTATATATGCTTTTATTATGTCAGATTAATTTATCATAAGTTGTTTGACCAAAGAGACAAAACAGAAAATGTAAACGAAAGTTAAATCTCATAAAGCTTTTCCAAATCCCACACAGATCAATGATCAAGATTCTTTTTCATGTCTGAATATGGTTCTGTCAAGCTTTTGCCATCAGAAAAACAAAACTAAAGTCCAAAGAAAACATTACATAATAAAAAACTAGTCACATATTTTAACACTTGTACCTCCAGACATTTTTTTGTTCCATCTAGTCATTTGTGCCAGTTCTGGAAACAGTTTTACCACAAAGGGGTCACATGGCATTGCTCACATAGTTGTCCTCATGAAAATCTGTTGTACACTTCCAAAGATGTGAGATATAAGTTAACAAAGTTTCTTTTACTACTTTCTGTTCCTGTAAAAATTAGCCCTAAACTCCCCAAAATGAAAAACAATTCCTGAGATGAAGCACCCCACTGGCCAAGGTTGTCAGAACCGAACTGAGCTGAAAACAAACGGGTATGTACCAAACTGTTTGCTAAGTGTCACTGTTGACTAAGAATGCTGTTGCATCTCTAGAGTAAACATATTTTAGAAGTCACTGACATATGAACCTGAGTTGAGGGAAAATTCAAGCTCTTTAAAGACAGATTAGTGTTGGCATAGTGCTAAGACTTTTCAGGTACATTCAGGGGGAAAATTGCTGAAGATGTCTCTCATATGGGATATTTGTTATTTATTTATTTTTTTGTCATTTTGTCCCTTCATTGATAGAAAAGAGAGAGCAACAGCAGATAGGCTTGTGAAAGGGGGTGAGAGAGATTCAGGAGGGACACTCTGCAGACAGATTACAGGCTGGATTCGAACCCAGGCCGGCAGAAGCATGTATACGGGTTTTGCGTGGTTGCTTACTACTCCACCAATCCAGCACCACATTCATTTGGAATTTTTGTGTATACATTGTAATAATGAAAACTCTAAATCACTGGCGTTAAATAAGTCTTTTGGTAAACTAAACAAAATGTTTTTTGTTGTGTTATTAACTTAACCAAAGGAGTTATCTCAACTGTCCTTATTAAGTTTATTTTTATAAATAAAGTTTGTAAAGTTGGTCTGCTTCCTTAACTTAAATTGGCAAAACTTACAACACTTACTTTAAGGTCAGGTGTGGTCATGCTTGGTCAGGCCAAGGTCTGAAAACAGGGTTTGCAAAAAGACAAGAGGTCTAGGTGTGCAAGACTGGCGTAGTGGTTAGCAAACACAGTATGGTCAAGATATGCTACAGCTGGCCTGGGTATAAATCCTGCCTAAGATTGGCTTCATTTCAAGTAGTTTTTCTCTCAAATCAAAATTTTGAGCTTTGACCCAAAGTTCATAAATTTAGTGCAGACGGTTACCCTGAAATTTTGAGTTTTCTAGACTTTTTCTTTACAGCTTAAAAGCTTTAGCCTTTAAAGGTTGTAAATGTCACAATTCATGCAACTTTTCTCTGTCCTAACAAAATATTATTCCTAAAACCCGAGTCAGCCAGACTGTAGTGTTCTTTAGCTCTCGGAGCAGCTCTGAGGAGTCCTGGTGGGGACTGAGGTGGTTGACTGGCAGTGGTGACTCTTCAGGAAGTGAGGATTGTGCTGGGAAACGAGCCTCAAACTCACCCATCCTGACCTACCGGGAAACACAGACAAGTGGATGAGCTGATTACAACAGAACAGAGAGCATGAAACTTCAACAACTACAGTGTCTGTTCGGGGTGGGTTAATTTAGGAATAAGCACTCCTTAAGCTTTCAGGAAGACACTTTTCTCCGCTGTGTGATTTTCAGTGTGGATGTCTAATGAGATGTGTGTCAGATAAGTTTCACTGTGATATGTCTTTGTCATGATAGGATCATTGTTGGAGCTGATTTATTTCATACTATAATTCTGAATCTTAATTTCTGATTTGTGATCCACTGTAGACAACTGCAATTTTTAACTTTGTTAAGCCAAAGCAGCTGTCAAATAGGGCAGCAGAAGAGATAATGCCATGAGTAATATTTCTAAAAACAAAAGCACATTCAATGTTTTTCATGCAGGGAGCGGACCAGCGCTGAGCGAGCCCCGGCACACACAGTGTCTCGTCCATAACTGGAAAACTGAACAGTTTTACTCCCATTTATCATGAATATGAGCATGTTTATTCAGCACACTCAGGCTCAACCCTGCAGAACAGATGAGCAGGGCTATTGTCCAACCAATATCGATATCTGGGGATATGAAAAGCTTTGAAAATATTTACAGCTGGTATTTTGACCATACATATGGTCACATATGGTCATGGTCACATTGGCCATAAATATCCCATAAATTGTCTGTAATGTCTGTGAAATGTACAATGTACCATTGTGTTTGACCTCATCATCACTCAGTGTCCACTTTTATGAATCAAAAGAATCATTTATTAAATAATTAAATGTTGTTTTTCTTCTTTCAAATATTTTTCTTACATAAATAAACTGTAACTATGAAAGCAATCAGTCAATGTTAGTAAAGCAGAGACTTTGTGCTCTGAACAGAAAGTATTGGTATCATATTGGTATTGGCGATGATGGCTTTGGAAATGATGGCATATTGGATATCTGAAAAAATTCAATATCATGGATCCCTAATAAGTACTAATTATCTTAGGAACAATGCAATATGTCGACTGCAACTCAGTTACAGAACATTTCTTACTCACTCTTGTTGTTTTATGGCATGGTCACTGACCGCTGTGTTTTCTATTTTTAATTGTAGGAGCGTTTCCTGCTCAGCGTTCACATTCTGACTGAAGTGTATTTGAGTTCAGCAGTAAAAACTATTTTGGTGTGAGTGGTTGAATTTGCTTGAAGAGTTGGACGTTTCTTCGCACAGACCTAAATATTAGCGCCATGTTTTTTAACTTTTAGCTGTTGGTGTTAGAGTGTCTCTGCTGTGGTATAGTTGTGTTTAACTTTGACCTCCTGTTGTTGTCATTCAGCATCACAAGTTCACCAGAATGTGTTTTAGAGGCTCAGAATGATCTTTGAGTTTTGCAAAAAAGACTTAATAAGACATAAACCATGTAAAATGGGTTAAGGTTTTACCAAAAGAATTCAATAAATGTTTTCATGCAACTCAATGAAAATAGTTTCAACAAACTATTTTAACTAAAAGAATGGAGGAAATGATGTCCTTATTGATAGATGAGGCCCAATCAGGATTTATTCAAGGTCGGCAGACCCAGGACAATATAAGAAGAACCCTCCACACCATCGAACATATAGAAAGAGCAAAATTTGGGGCTAGCTTAGATGCAGAAAAAGCGTTCAACTCCATGGGTTGGGAGTTTCTCTGTAAAGTTATGGAAAGATTTGGTTTCCATGAGAACCTATGGGGGACCTATCGAACACAATACACCTGTAGCGGGGCTGTCGACAGGGCTGTCCAGCCAGCCCTGGGCTCTTTAATTTATAACTTGAGCCGCTTGCTCAAGTTATAAGACAGGATTCAATCCTAGAAGGTATCACAGTAAACGATACAGAGTATATTATATGCTTATATGCATATGATGTGCTAATCAGTGAAAATAGTTTCAACTAAAAGAAACCCTAAAAATAAACACCATTTATTATCTAAAGCTTCCTCATCTGATCTTCATCATTCTAGAACCATACTGCAGCTGTTGAACATCCATAATTTTTGTCCTGGTTTCATAAAACTTCAGCTAGAGAAAAACATTTGACCGCCTCTCTGGCTAATGCATTCAAGAGTCGACTATAGGAATGAAAGCGTTATAATTTCACTAATAACAGGAAATTTAATAAAAAGGCTTCAAGAACAATCAGCCATCCTCTGGCTTCACTTATGAAGGATGGGATTTAGAATACAAAGCAAATTGAGTTTCAACATGAAAAAAAAAAAAATCCAAAAAAGGTCTTTGAAATTTAATTTAATTTTCCATAAAATTGAAAACATTTATTATTATGTATTTCCCCTTTGAAAACAAACAAACAAAACGTATCAGTTAATATTGCCAAAGGAAACAATATTGCGGTGTTTCTTTTTTCTGACATGGTTCAGCCTTACTTAACTGGGCCAATTACAATTGAACATTTTGGGGTGGTCAGTCAGATTTCAGGGAGCCCTGGTCTAGCCTGGCCACCTCTGGATCAGCCCCTGGTCCTGTGGTGACCAACGCCCCTCATAGCAGAGAGGAGACAATAAGAGACCAGGGTTCAAGATTAACAACCGCCAAGTAGATCTAGCAGGTACATTTCAGAGGGCTATGGTGGGTGAATATCTGTAAACATATGCTGAGTTTTCATCTCTGCATGTTTAACTGCAGCTTCTGTCTCCTGCTCTGCTGCTATCAGAGTGTTGTGGAGTATTTTTGATGTTGTGTCCTGCCTACCGCGGGAAACAACATCAAAAATACAGAGCAGACGTCAGTGTTCATCACATGACAGCAGATGAAGCGGTGGAGCGTTACCTTTCATCGGTGATACATGTTAAAAAGCATATCAACAGCACCTATTAAAGAGCTGAGAGGAGTGCTGTCGCAGCAGAAGTGGATATGAAGCAGCATTGCTACGTTCATGATGATAACTCCAGAGGAGGAAAAGCTGCAGTGTCTAAGCTCTGTATCAAACAGCAGCACGAGAATGTTCTTGGATTGGTGATTAACCCGAAATTTCCAGACACACATTTGAGTTTGTGTTACTCTCCTTACAGTCAAATAAACGTCTCCCCCCCACAGCTGCAGTGTTTCTTTTTATCCATCCGTTATTTGTGTGAATGGGGTTTCGGAGTGTTGGTGCTTAAAGAGTATTAATGTGATATGATTTGTAAACCAGACTTTCAACAGAACACATCAGATGAGTGTGACTCATGCTATCCGTTGACTTTACCCTGGTGTCTTTATTCATCTTCCAAGCACAAGCGTCACGGTCCAGTGTGGGCCATATTTTATTTCACTTTTTGGAATTTGCCTCCAATCAGCAGATTAAAAGTGGATGAGTGGCCACAATTGCAGGCTGTAGTTTGGTCCTGCGTCTGAATTTGTGTCGTGGATTTGTGACTGCCTCTTGTCTCTGATACCCAGCATCAGTCACTCAGATGCACAGCACCTCTAATGAGGCAGAAAGAACTGTTAACTGAACCTTGGACCCTCTCAGAGCACATGAGGGGCATTTAACCACCACGTCCCCTCCTCACTGTGAGGGGAGGAGTCCGCTGCCACTCAGTATGACCGAGCTAGTCCAGCACATCATCAGAGCAGAGAGGAGGAGACGAGACAGAGACAGACCATCTGTATTTTCTTTTCTGCACCGACGTGTCCGTGCCGATCGATGGTCCACCCCCCTGCCCCGCCCCTCTCCATCATCAGTGCTGGTTCCTCCGGGGATCTGATTGATCTGAGAGCCGGTTGTCAGGGGGGGTCGAGACCCTGCAGGCTTCCAGGAGCTGCTGTCTCCACTCAGCTGCTGGTCGTGTCTCTCTGCATGCTGCCGTGCTCACGCTTTCAGCTGCAGGGGAAGCAACGTGTGTGTGTGTGTGTGCGTGTGGGTGTGTGTGGGTGTGTGTGTGCGGGTGTGTTTGCGTGTTTACAGAGGGATCAGATGCAGCTAATGTATGCGGGCTGTGTTTGAGGGCCACACCCAGAGTGGAAGTCTTGAATAGGCCCTTTCCAGAATTGGTTATTTTGGCCCATTCAGCCATGTTATCTCTTTGTCTCAGTGCCAGACAGTGATGAGTGTTTTTATTGAGCGTGGACTGTCATTATGTTAAGCTGATGTCCATTACATGAATACTGGCCTCAGCCCCAAGCTCTAACTGAACTTGTAGCATTGATTTGCACTTACTGTCCATCACAGAGACGGTCCAGTCTTATTTTATTGCACCAGCAGAATATGAACTCTGTGACATGTTTGAGTGGAGAAATATTGTCGGCTGGTGAGCTTAAGCTACTCGAGAATGACCCTGGAGATAGTCGCCTGTAACTGAGTGCACCTGTGGGACTGAAACACTGCAGATAGATACGTCCTTAAAAGATGTGCTACCAAACAAATGCTCTAAGAAAACTACAGCCATCTGACAGTGCTGGGCGATATGGGGCAAATTATGTGGTGTGTCTCAGCCAAGAAGCGCAATGGGTAGTCGAGCATCAGAGTGGAGAATAAAGGTGATTTAATAGGGCCCTATAAAATCTGGGTTATTTTCCCAAATTCCATTTTAATTTTATTTTTTTTCAGAATTTGGTTTTTAGTATTTTATGCAAATTTAACCCTGAGACACTGTTTAAGTAATGAAATATAGACTTTCCCTCTTCAGGTGGTCCTCACACGTATCTTTATGGGTCCAGACAATAATATGATGGTAAAAATTGCAGAACATTGATCACCTGACACATGATAATCATTGAGAAACTGCTCTGCCTTGTAGCCGTGTCTCAGGCAGCCACTTCAACATGTTTGCATTGATAATGAGGGGAGGAGGAGGAGGGTGAGAGGAAGTGAAGCGTCCCCAGCCTTAGTGACCCCCTCGGAGCATTTCCTGAGAGATACGAAAATGTCGGCCACTTCCGTGATATTCCACATTTATATTGAATTCTGCTTTTCATGTCCGATTCTGTGATTCTGTCCACGATTCTGTGATCATGGATTTTATAGGGCCCTAGATCTAAGGGGCTTGGAACATGTTGATGCCAAACTGGCTGGTTTTACTGCTTCAGAAACAAGTGATCTATCAGGATTTTTTGCATGACTATCTCTAGGGATTACAGAGAATGGTCCCAAAAAGAGAAAATATCCATAGAGCTGCTGCTCTCTTGGTGAAACAGCCTTTCTAGTGTCAGAGGTCAGAGGACAGTGGCTCAGGATGATAAAAAGGCATCAGTAACTCAACTCATTACAACTAGAGCTTGATAGTAAAGCCAAACTGCATGATGCAGCAAATGTTGGAGGATCCTCTAAACTTTGCTGTTTTTCTTTTACAACTAAGAGCACAGTATGCACAGAATTCAATCAAAGGAGAGGTCAGTGTCCACTGTTTATGCCAGTTTAAAGAATATCTTGGCTGAAGCCTTTAAAAGCCTGGTCTGAGGACATGTTAACTTCTACCCAGTCAGAGAAATGGCCTCTCTGACTGGGTAGTCAAACCAGCAACTTCCTTGCAAAGAAGCATCAACACTGTTTATTGACACTGGTCATTCAGTCCATCTCCTCAGAGCTGAGAATGAGATGAAGCTTTCTGGCAGACTTTTAAGAGAACCGGGATGCAAACTTAGCAAAGTAAAACTCATCAAGCTTTTCTTCTTTTAGATGTTTCATAATGATTCTTGGGGCCGGGGGTTGTTGTGTATAATGTAGGATGCTGTAACCAGTGGGGATGTTTATTAGAAGTTTGTCTTAATTGTTTCTAATCATATGAGGTTTAAAACTGCTTGTTGTGGGAAGAGTGCTTAATAATACAAGTTCTACCCCTGGGAGCATAAAAGCCTGCCTTACTGACAGAAAAGATAAACATTCATGATTCTGAATGATCCATCAGTGTGTCTGTGTGTGAGTGACTGACCACAGCAGTGTTTGCTCAGTGACATCACTCTGATTTTCAACAGAAGTCGGTTCAGCTGGCTGGACAGGTCTGACTGTCCCCATTCAAATGACTGAGAATTTAATAAAGCAGTCCTGCCTGCACATTAAACACTGCAGGGAGTGTGTCACGCTTTAAAGCAGGGATGGGCAACTTCGAGCAACCAAGAGGGCCACATCTGTCGTAACAAGTTGCTGTGTGAGCATTCATATATTTCACATCATATGCAATCAGCAATACTTATCGATCTATTTAGCTAATAATGCAATGCAAGACAGTTTCTGCTCATTTTCTGATGCAAGCAATGGAGTAGTTCATCAAGGTGGGGCCAGAACCTCTCGTCTTTTTCTCCAGAGCAGTGCTGTTGCTCACCTTCTAGGTTGGTGAGAAGGATCCATGAATTTTTAAACCAACTAAAAGTGCAAAAAAATACAATTCTAATCAAAACAAACAACGTTTCATAATGTAATAGTAGAGCAGTAGTAGCAATTTGGAGATGAGAGGTTTGTGTCGAACGGTGATGTTTTATTTGTTATCAGAGAATAATTTACCTAATCTGATACACCAGTTTGACCGTTCAGTATACTTCAATAGTCCATCTGGGCAGCAACGCCTAGAAGGTGTTTGGAAATGGGCAGAACCTTTTAATAGCATATCCTGGAGTTGATTGGATGATTGTTTCGTCAGTCACATTCATTATGGGCCAATCAGATGCAGATGCAGCCACATGAAACTTCCCTACTTTCCCTTATAGGGTCTTGGCTGGTCCATGGCAGGTCTTTGATGGGGTTTGCCCTCTCTGAAAGTTTAAAATTGTAATTTTCAGGCCATGTTTGTGTTAATTTGTGGTGTCAAGATTTCTCTCTGTTGATTTGTCAGTTTCTCTAATAACCAAAGAAAAGGCTGAAGCTATGGGGAAGCACCATCTCAGGGAGACACCTGCAAATGCATGAATGAGCATGTTTTCAGAGGAATCTAGGCACTTGGAAGTTGGTTGGAAACTGGCTTGAAGTTGGCAAGCAGCTGGCAGGCAGGGGAACATCGAAGCCCCCGGATCTTTAATGCAGTGGGAGCACTCTACTGCCAGGGTGTAAAATACAAACGTAAGTAACCGTTCTGTAGAGAACTGCTTTTAGTGACGCTTGTTTCTCATTTAACAACAAAATGTGGCCCAGATCAGATAAAAGTGCTGCTAAAGCTGTGAGCATCTGTGCTAATCTCTGTACGAACAGTCACTTCCTGCTGTTGTCTCACACATAGCTCGCACCTCTTCCTGCTCTAAAGGCTCTGATTGGGCCGTGCTGCTTTGGGACGCTCACAGCTGTTGTAGATTGGAGCTTGGCAAGATGGATGTGCCTGATTATAAACATTGAATCAGGTGGTTTCATCTGCAAAGCAAGGTTATATTTCATCTTCAGATAATCAGATTATTTCAGCTCTATTTTCCTGAAACTATTGTTTTTAATGCTGTCATGACACATTTTGTTTTCTTCATAAGCATTTAAGGGAGTGGCAGAGTGTCTCTAAGATTGTGATGCACATCGGCTCAAATGACACTTTCCGTAAGCAATCCGAAATCACCAAGAGTGATTTTAACCTGCTTTTTAACGTTTTAAAGGACACTGGAAAGATGTTTTTTGTCTCTGGCCCACTCCCCACACTTGGTCGCAGAGCAGAACATTTTAGGATTCTCAGCCTCCATACCTGGCTCCAGTCCACATGCCCCGCCCACAACTTCCATTTTATTGACAATTTTAATCTTTTTTGGGACCGAGCATCGTTTTTTACTCGTGACAGGATCCTTCCCAACAGGCAGGGTATCTTCCCACACACAGGCCACTCCCCCCACCACACAATAACCTTTGGTCATCACAAAGCACCCCCATAATCCCCGCCCACTCACCTGCCAATCCCCACCTTCCCCTGCCCCCCCACATCAGTCATGTCACAGAATCTGTTATTCCAGTCCCCATCACCTCCTCACGTCCTCACCCTCCTCCTGTCAGAAATTGTACCCCCTCTAATGTAATCCACGTTCCCCTGCTTCCTCGGCTACCCCGCCCCGCTTTTATCAGTAAAGCTGCAAACTTTGGACTTTTGAACATCAGATCAGTCAACAACAAAACATTTTTATGTCATGATTTTATCTCACAAACAACCTGGACTTTTCTATTTTAACAAAAACTTGGCTCACTCCCAGCTGTCTAGTCGGGGGGTGTCTGTCATACACAAGAAGGTTTTTAAATGCACCCCCATCACCTTCAGCACTTTTAGTTCTTTTGAGCTTTTATCATTAAATTGAAAGGCCCTGTTTTAATTTTTTATTATCAATAGGTCCCCCAGACACATCACTGTTTTTATTCAAGAGTTTTCAGAGTTTTTATCCCATTTTATTTGTAAATATGACAGAATTCTTATTTTAGGTGATTTTAATGTACATGTCTGTTGTCCCTCACAACCTATGACTGTTGATTTTATTGAAACTCTGGACTCTTTTAATCTAACCCAGGCAATACAGGAACCAACCCATTTGAAGGTACATTGTCTAGATTTAGTTTTGTCTACTGGACTTAGTCCTGGGAAGTTTTTAACAAAGGATATCTGTGTGTCAGATCACAAACTGGTTTTATTCTCCGTGGTTTTATCACAGCCTTTTTTTATTGATCATACTCCTGTTGTAAGGGTTTTTAATTTAACGTCGTCTAGCAAGTTTTCTGACCTTTTTATTTCTGCATCTTTGACCGTCTTCAACCCAGATTTTAATCCTGTTTTTAACACAGAAGAGCTGGTCTCTCTTTTTAACAATACATGTGGAACCATCTCGGACTCTGTAGCTCCTCTGAAAGCGAACAGCTCAAACAAAGAGCCCCAGACCTGGCTTACAGAGTCCACACATGAACTGAAGAAAATATGTGGAAGAAACGAGTGGAAATGGAAGAAGACTGGGTTGGTGGTTTTTCATGACATCTGGAAAGAAACTACCAGGAGGCAGTTAAAGATGCAAGGGCAGCATTTTATTCTGATTTGATTTTAGCCAATCACTCAAACCCCAGAGTTTTATTTAAGGTTTTAGATCCACTTACCAAACCCTCCCCCTCTCATTTTACTGATGCTTCTCAAGACACGTGTGGGGAGTTTTTAACTCATTTTATTGACAAGGTTATGGACATACAGCATCAAATCACCCCTCCAAAGTACCCTGTACACGCAAGTAGGGAAGTTCTTTGTTATTTTAATCGTTTTGAGCCGGTGTCCTTATCCTTTTTATCTGATATTTCACATGAAACGAGCTTCGTGCAGTCTTGATTTTATTCCCACTAGATTTCTCAAAGATGTTTTTAACACAGTCGGGCCCAGCATTTTATCAATTATTAATTGTTCCCTGTCAGAAGGTGCATTTCCCTCTGCTTTTAAACACGCTGTGGTCCAACCGCTTTTAAAGAAACCAAACCTTGACCCCACTGATTTGAACAATTTTAGACTGATTTCAAAAATTCCATTTTTATCAAAACAGCATTTACGTTTTCTGTCTGAAGTCAACCTCTTTGAGAGATTTCAGTCTAGTTTTAGAGCAGGTCACAGCACTGAGGCGGCCCTCCTCAGGGTGACCAATGACCTTCTTTTCGCAGCAGACAGAGGGGAGGGCTCAGTTTTGATTCTTTTAGATCTCAGAGCAGCTTTTGACACAGTTGATCATACTATTTTAATACAGATAGACCTTCCCCTGAGACCTGAGGACCCACGAGGCCTAGCTGCTGTCATGGACTGTCTTAGTGACATCAACTGTTGGATGGCAGAAAATTTCCTTCAACTGAACAACTCAAAATCTGAAATAATCCTCTGTAACAGAAAAAACTCCCCCCTCATACAGTCTTATCTCGGTCCACTTTCATTAAACATCAAACCAACAGCCAGAAATCTAGGAGTCATTTTTGATTCATATCTCACCTTCTCCACCCAGATCAATAAAGTCATCCAGTCATGTTTCTTTCACCTGCGTTCAGTTTCAAAAATTAAACAAATACTCACCCCTCCAGACCTTGAAAAAATAATCCACGCTTTCATTTTCTCAAGGCTGGATTACTGCAATTCTCTCCTCCCCGGCTAAAATCAGAAATCCCTCCTCGCCTCCTACTAGTTCAGAATGCAGCAGCTAGGCTTTTAACTGGTTTGAGTACATCACATCACCCTAATTATAGCCTCCCTCCACTGGCTTCCAGTCAGTTTTAGGATTGATTACCTGGCCCCCAGCTCAGATCTATGGATACCTTATGAGCCGGCTCGCAGCCTCAGATCCACTTTTAAAAACTCACTTTTACAGACTTGCTTTATGTGATGCAATCTTTTCTCTTTTTTCTCTTTTATTTCTATTTTATTTTCTGCTTTACTGTCTTTTAGCTTTTCTCTGTCAGTATTGCTCTTATCATTTTACCTCCTACTACTTTTAAGTCCTTCTTCTTTTATTTACATCTTCTATGTTATGTTTCATATTAATGCCAAGACTTACTTGACTTAATTTTGACTTAATTCAGGTATTATCTAATTATGCTTCACCTTTGTTACACTTTTAATCCTTTTAAAGATAACCTTTTTAGACTTTTTATTGTTTTATTTCCTGCTCATGTCTGTTGTTTTATTCTATCATTGCTATTATTATTATTATTTTATTGTCATCACTAATATCACCTTTTTCACACCCTTTTTACTTTTTTTTTTTACCCCTTTTTTACTTTTTCTTCCTGGTTTTATGTTTTTTAGCTTTTATTTCGGTCCTCATGGTCTCATTTTACGTTGCGTGGTTCTTGTATTGTCTGGGTTTGTGTTTTTCTGTACCAGTGCCTTGATTTAAACTGGGCTTTTTGTTTCTATTTCCTTTTGTGCTGAAGCTATTGTAATTGCTGTCTGTATGTTCTTGTCTGTTTGTCAAAGCACTTTGTAAACCTCTGTTTTTAAAAGTGCTATACAAATAAAGTTAATTTTATTGTTATTATTAGAGCTCTGGCAAAATCCCGACGTCAGCAGTATCTTCATGATCTTCAAAGATCGTGGTTTCATTCATTCATTATTCCTGATGAGATTCCTGGGCAGAGAGAGGTGAACGTATCTACACAGAACACCCTTCAGGTTTTATTCAGGTCCAGTCAGACTGTCTGCTCTTCTTCACGTTCAAACCCTTTCAGCTGTCAGATCATCAGCACGAGAGCTGCTCAGCTGTGAAACATCTCACGTCGAGTAAACTGTCCAATTATAAAGAAGCTCTGGGCTACAACAGAGCCTGACAGTTCGCTCCGACAACAGAAGCAGTTTGCTCTCACGATCACTGCTGAAGGGGAGGATTTACGTGGGCAGAGGGGGCTCGTTGTGCCACATCACCATGCATGAATGTTTCCGAACGACTGGGGGAAAAACATTAAATCTGAACTTTTTTAGCACTTCTTGATTTATTTTGTCACCATATTTACTGACTTTTACAAACCTGTAAGAAGTTTCCTCAGCCTGAAGCTTCTTTTGTTCATTTGTTTTTAATGTCTGAGCTGAACAAAAACATCAGTAACATTTCTGTGTAATAACATGGTGACCATTTTACAAACTCTTTATTATTTTTCCTAAAATCATGTCCGAGTTTATCAACCTGGTATTATTTTTTTAATTTTTGTTCTAATTTTATTTCGAACATCTTAAAAATAAGAAAAAAATATGTTTATACAGTATATTACATTGAAAGACAAAACAGAATGATACATTAATTCAAGATCGGTATAGAATTTTCACAATGAATCCTCCTTTTTTGTTTGAAAAGGGTGTAGGATAAAGTACATTACTTGTCTAGTCCTACCCCTTTTTTCCAAAAATGAACTAAAAAATTTAAGTCTCAGGCACTCAAAGAAACATCAAATAATACAGCTTAATACAGCTAACAGCAAAACTGTAACAGAACATCTAAACATTAACCACAGTACAAATTAATCTAATTTTATTTACGCACTATATCGAAGCACACCTTTGTCTTTTACTTCATACCATCCTAGCCTGGTATTTTTGAATCTGTTTTTCAACCTACTTATTGTCGTACATGTTTTCATTTCTTTAGTGCAGCTGTTCCTTTTGTTGATGTGCAGTGTAGTCTCATATTAGTCCTGACTGCTGGTTTTTTGAACATGTGTAAACCTCTGAGATTATGTGTACTCTTCCTAAGATGGAAAAACTTTTGAATACTTTTGGCAACGGATTATTTTTAGTTTTGTACATGATTTGGATTGTCTTGAAGTCAACCAGGTCCTGAAATTTTAGTGTTTTTAGTTTGATGAAGAGTGGATTTGTAGGTTCTCTGTAATTTGATTTAGTGATGATTCTTACTGCTCTTTTCTGAAGGATAAATATCAGTTCAGTGTTTTTTCTTGTATGTGTTTCCCCACACTTCACACAGTAACTCATGTATGGAAGTATGAGGAACAGGGATTGCTGATTTAAAGGTGAACAGAGATTACTGATTTAAAGATATTTTATTTTGTACAAAATCACAACTGACTTGGAAATTTTTGATTTGACATAATTAATATTTCCAGTTTAATTTATCATCAATCATCACTCCAAGAAATTTTATTTCGGACACTCACCCAATCTCCACATCACTGATCATGATTTTATCATTAATTTGAGTTGGTCGGTTTCCAAATATCATATATTTAGTCTGACTGAGGTTTAGTGTGAGTTTATTTGAATCAAACCAACTCTTCGTCTTTTCCAGTTCAACTTGTACTGTATTCAAAAGTTTTTCCAAATTGTTCCCACAGCAAAGTAAAGTTGTATCATCAGCAAACAAAATTGTCTTAAGATAGCAGGAGACTTCACAGATATTGTTGATATACAAAATAAACAACAACGGGCCTAACACTGAACCCTGTGGAACCCCACAATTTATCTCCTTAATTTCTGATTTGACCTCCTGACTGATTTGAACATACTGAAACCTGTTATTTAAATAGCTCGTGAGCCAAGTGAGTCGTACGCCTCTTATTCCATACTTCTGTAGTTTTTTTATCAGTATTTCATGGTTGACTGTGTCAAATGCTTTTTTTAAGTCCAGGAAAACCCCCACAGAATATTCTTTGTTTTCAACGGCAGTAGTTATCTGTTCAACTAAATCTGTGAGAGCCATTGAGGTGGTCCTATTCTTTTGAAATCCACACTGTTGGTCATACAGTACATTGTGTTTAGTAATGAAATCATACAGTCTGGAGTAACATATTTTCTCCAGTATTTTAGAGATTTGTGGTAACAGAGATATTGGCCTGTAACTAGAGAGTATGTGTTTCTCGCCTGTTTCTCATAAAAGATGTATGAGGGTTAAAGAAAAAAAGAGGGTGCTAGTTTTTCTTCAGTCTGTTGATTTAGTCTGTTAAGAGTTGAAAAATGTTTGGAAAGGTAGACATTTTTCAAACAACATCTCTGAATTGCCCTTCAGCTCCTCTCTTATCTTTTCTGGTATAAAGAAAAACATTACATCCCCAAGCCACTGAGAGATAGGTGGGACTTTACTAGACTTCCAGTTTAATTGTGGTTTTCATCTTGCTAACAGTGATGTGAAAGCTAGAACTGTCACCTGATTACAGGTAAATCATCTGTGTTCCTGGGCTGTCAAATGATGCTATAAAAGGACAGTGTCTAATTTTCATGCCTAATATTTTGGACATCATCCCAAAAATTTTTTTGCCAGAAGTCTGCTAGCTTTGAATACTGATAGATTAATTTTCCATTTTAAAGAAATATTGTACATCAATTATCTTGTGGTCAGGAACATTTTACTGCATTAAAGCCCTAAAGGTCGATTCATTATATTTGTCTCTCACCAAATGCAAATATGAACAGTACTGACCAATCATCTTGTCAGAAAATGATAAATCCTTAAACTCCTCCCACTGAAAGGTATGAGGGCCAGTGCAGCTCAAGATGATACATCAATAAATATTTTATTGATCCCACAGAACTCTACGAGCTCCCACACATGATATCTCAACCAAGTTAAACCTTCACACATGATAGTGACCTGTAGGCTCATAAACCTGAAAACAAGGGAATTAGAGCAACATCATTCCTCTGTTATCATTCCCGCTTTAGTCCCCAGCCTCATTAAAGATTAATTTGTTGCCATGGAGATGAGCCAGGATGGTATATGCTCATTTATTGCACATTTTGCTTCCACTGCTCGAGTAAATACGCTCTGAGTATTCATGTTTTTATTAACTACAAGCAGCAGTTCTCCCCCTTGTGTTAACAAAGAGCTTCCTGGAGAATTGGGATAGCACACACACACCTACACACACACACACACACACACACACACACACGTGCACACACACACACACACACACACATACATTGTAGTAGAAAAAAAGCTATTCATAAGATGTGATCACAGTGCAGCCAGAAAAGCCTCTTCACTCAGGGCAGGCGAGTTTAACTGAGCTAAACAATCATGCAGGCAAAGTCAAGGGCCCTCCTGATGTTAGAAAAGGTGATTCTGTTGAAGCAGTGCTGATGTTAAACTCTGTGCTGCGATAAAGGCACAGCACTGAATAACAGAGCCAGACTGTACTGACACATAATGTTACTGAGCTGCCCAAGCATCCCAGACTGCCAGTCACATACAAAAACACACGTCTTTATGTTGACTGAGGATGGTTATTGCTCTAAATAATGGGATACACCCTCCCTGGATGCTTTATCAGGTAGATTGGACCCCTCTTTGGCTTCAGAGCTGGGTTAAAGCTTTGTGGTGCCTAAAACATCCCTTAGAGATGTTGGTCCATGTCTCCATGAAAGCATCACACAGAATCACGTTCATGATGAGAATCTCAGGACCTGAACTGATTTTCACGTCCAAGAAACCAGTTCGAGATGACTTCAGCTTTGTGACGTGGAGTGTTGTCCTGCTCAAAGTATCCCCCACATTTTTGGTTCCTTACCTGAGTTCCGGGCACTGAAGTGAGGGCTTGAGAGGGTCGTAGAGGGGGTGCGAGGTTTGTTTTATCTTCTAAAACAGTGCTTCTCAAATGGTGTGGCAAGGCGGAGTGATGAGCTTTAAGGCAAGTCTGGGTGGGCCTTAGGAATTTGCTGAACCATGGTTTAAATCTATGATCATACAACATCCTATGGCAGGGTTTCAAATGTATTTCATTTATTCATAAGCTATTTTGTTTTCCATAGAGAGCAGCAAATAATGTCACTTGAAATCCTTGAAGAACCTTTAAAACCTCATGTCTGTCACTCTGATTCATCAGCTCACCCATTTTTTAACTTATCAAGTTCAAATGTGTGTTTCTGATTTCATAACATTTACAGATGAATAGGTGAAAAACTTTGTTAATAAATATTACACGGGATTTTGTGAGTATTACAATTGTTGGTAGGGTTGTGTTAGCGCTAATAGATAAAAAAATGGACATGAGCAGACTGATACAATATACTGTCACAAAAGAACTTGTTTTGTACAGATATGATTATGATGTACTTGAGATTATGACTTGCTCTTAGTTCTTTATGCCAAAAAGTTAGAAAACTGATCAGAAACAATAATAGCACATTTCAAGCTAGGGCTCTGGATTATCTTATCTTTTATTACTTCCAGTTATCTTGATTGATGTTGATATGATGATTATTACCACGATTACTTACTGACATCTATGCAAACACTCTAAATGATTAAATCATATTGCACTGAGAGGCCTCCACAGCTGTGGAGCAAGCTCTTTAAATTGTTTTGCATTGTCTTGAAAGCTGTTTAAACCTTTTGGACTATAATCCATCCATCTATCCATTATCTATACCACTTTCACCTTTCGAGGTTGCAGGGGGCTGGAGCCTATCCCAGCTGACTTTGGGTGAGAGGCGGAGTACACCCTGAACCTGTCGCCAGCCAATCTATCTAGGGCTATAAAGGCCAAGGACAAACATTCAAGCTGATACTCTTAGGGCAATTTGGAGTCACCAGTCAACCTAATGAGCATGCTTTTGATATGTGGGTGGAAGTCGGAGTGCCGGGAGAGAACCCACGCATGCACAGGAAGAACATGCAAACTCCACACAGTAAGAATCGAACCTGCAACCTTCTTGCTGTACTTGCTGCGTCACTGTGCCACCCTTGGTACTATTGATGTATGTAAAATGAAAGTAGGATTTGTATTATCAGAGGTGGTTTAGATTGTTTGAAGGATTTAATGAGCTCTGCTTTAATAAAACGATCACATTGACATGAAAACATGGACTAAACCCACAGACAGGAATGAGAAACACCTGCATTATCTAACCTTTGTGATTCAGAACTTGTTTTGCTGTGAAGCAGATTTGGAAAGGACAATTAGAGAGGGCTAAACAACTCTGAGTCCCATTAATGACTGAACACCTGGCCCAGAAACTACAAAATAAAAGTGTTGTGAAGTGTGTAAAAATGTCGTTCGTCTTCACACTGGATAAAACAGGGCAGGCTTTTACTTTGAAACACACCGCAGGTCTCTCTGCCTCATGTTGACAGACCTGAGCTGAATGAACTCTCAGTGTCTCTTGAGGCACACACACCCGTTTCGTCTTCGTACATATTCGAAGACCCCATTTGAAGTTGATTACTGGGAAATGTGACAGCCCTATCACATGACTAGGGCGTCCTGTTGTGGAATCATTAATATCAGACATGTTTGATTTGTTTGGTTAAATAATAACCCTGCACCACTCACACTGTAAGATAACGTGGACAACTGTCCATCCATTCTCCTACAAACATCAGGGGGGCTCATCAACAAACTAAAACCATCTACTGTTCAGCCAGCCTCAGAAGAAAACCCTCTCCTTCTCTGGGCCAAATAACAACATATGAGTGTGAAACCTGCGCTGAGCTGTTTTGCAGGATCTGAATGTACCACACAGACCTCTCTCTCTCTAAACTGTGCTGGTCTCCTGACTGTTTGTCTCTAATGAGATCAGTGGAGCTCCTTTGTTTCTATGGCGACACCTCCAGTCATCTCCGCTGTGGTTTCCCCTCTCCAAGCATCCCTGACTCCCTCCTCCTCCTCTCTCTCACTTTCTTGTCTTTCTCTCCATCCTTCTCTCCTCTGTCAGATTTCTTTGTCAGCATCATCAGGTTACTACACCTCTCCCTCCGGGGCCTGTACTGGCGTTAGCGTGGCCAGCACAAATATTGTCTTTGCTTTGTAGTGGAAACATCAAGAGGTGGGCAAAAGCAATCAAAACAAACCTTTTAAAACGTCTAGAAACAGAGGACTGCAGATGTTTTTACAGCCACCCAAAGAACAAAATAACTCTGACATGAGAGCAAAACATCGGTCACCAAGGAGCAGCATGAATCAGATCAGAATGTACTCATTAGGGCTGTCTCTTTTACCAATAATCAACTTTAAACAGACTTTGAACATAACAGTAATATATACGTAATATTCAAACATATTTGACCCCCAAAAACACTGAGATCAGTCTCTAGAAGTAGTCTGGGAGGTAGAGCCTTCAGTTATCAGGCTCCTCTTCTCTGGAACCATTTACCGACCACGGTTCAGGAGGAGACACCCTCTCTACCTCTCACCTCAGGCCTGGACCAGCTCATAGCTCATAGTTAAGCTGCAATAGGCTTAGGCTGCCGGGAGATTTGGCACACTGAGCTCCTCCCTCTCTCTCTGTTTCTCTTTGCCCTTTTTTTTGTCTTGTGGGCTGCTCGAGGTTGTTGGTGTGGACGGCCTGCTGCTGTGGCCTAACAAAGCTTCAGTAACTACAATTACAATTAAAGGACTTTCCTTTAGCCCCATTCCATAATCATTACAGTTCCTGATATTAACTTTAGAGAGATCAACAAAATTAAATACAAACAGCACACAGATGTTAGTGTGACCTTGACAAACAATCATGATGACCTGCTGCTGTGGACCTGCTCGGCCCCATGTGCTCTATCCTGCATCAACCATCAACAGAAACATCATTTAACATAAATTCACACTTTTAGACCAGTTAAACCCTTTTAATGACAGTTCAGCTAGATGCTGCTATATTAATCAACATCATTCCTCTCCAGATTACAATCATTATGGATGTTAATGTTAATATTAGATTGATCCCTCTATCCATGGTTGTATTGATTATACATCCATAATAAATATCTTTACAACCACACAGACATGAGGACCCTCTTGAAAATGAGATGCCACATCTAAAGGGGCTATAACTCGAATAAATCTATATTCAGCAGAGATGAATATGAGGAGGACAGATTTATGATCTGGGCGTCCATGAGATTGTCTCTATCATACATTTTTATTTTTAGTCCCTTTGTCTCTGCCTGAAAGGATACAACTTTGGATTTATGTGTATAGTAATCCATTTTCAACATAAACAACTCACTTTTAGCATTGAGCCTGATAGTAAAGAGATATAAGATCATTTTCTTCCCTTTGTATCTGATGAAATTGGCATCATTCTTAGACGACCTCCTGGACGAAATGTGCACGTATGAAAAACATTTATGATGTTTCCTTTTTGAGTAAGTAATATTATTGTGTACTTTGAAAATGGTTTACTCAAAAAGTTTATACAACTTTGTTTCATTTCTTACTTGAAGCGTGTTTCTGCTCTTGCAGGTGTTTTCCTCTTTTTTGGCTGCATTGAGATGTTGCAGGCCCATTGCCTTCATCGGCCATCTTCCAAAATGCACAGAAAAAGAGGATTTTCAAAGTCGTCGAGCAGACATTCCCTAAATGTAATGATTGTGATCCAGAGTTCTTCTTAAGGCAAGTAGGATGGCTGCTCGAATATAGCCAAGAAAAGCCATAAAAATATAAATCACCGTCAGTTTGGTAGATATTGAGATAATAAAGCATGATTACTCGCTGATTCAACAGTACCATGTGGTATTGAATCCAAAGGCTCCTAACAGAAACACTCTGGACACTGAAGAACAAATTAAAATGCATGTGAAAAATTCCAAGACCTATAAAACACATTCAAAATCTATGAGGAAATAAGTGCAGCACGTCATGTGGCAGAGTAATCTTTCAGTAATTGTAGTTTAGATATAAACTAGATTTTTTGCTCAGCTGTAGCATGTGTGATTGGACTCAGACTTTTGCAGTGATAAATATGGACCTTTAATTTACACAGTTTCATTGTTCTGTGCAGAGGGATGAATCTGTCTGCAGCTCTTTCGTTTTTCTGTCTGTGGTGTCTTTACAGCTGTGGTCACACTTTCCTGTCTTGAACGCCCACGTCATCTCTCCCAGACTCCACCCTCTGTGTAATAGTCTCACTTTCTGTTGGAAAATTTTCAGGGGAAATCTTGGAATATAAAAGTGCAGCCAGAGCAGAGCAACAAATGTAATCTGATGTGTCACCGAGCCTGAACCCTGGAGCCCCCCACTCCTCCCTGCTGCTGCTGGATGATATTTTCTTGGGACTAAGCCAAGTCCAAGTCATGAATATTCAATAGAAGAAGAGATTTCAGGGTCAATCAGACGTGGAGTGCAGCTGTAAGTGTTGAGCTCTGCTGAAATCACAACACAGCTTTAGGCTGGATCTGAAAATCTGTCTCTCCAAGTGTAAAATAAAAATCACAGGGCTCAGTGATGGAGACCGCCCCATGAAGTACAAACTGGAGCATTATTAAACTACTTCAGGCTAATGTGTGAGAATATTTTTCTCTTTACTGTAATCTGTAACTTTAAGTCTGCAGCTCTGGTGCCTCTCTTCACTTTGACCACACTCACAGATTTCTAAGCTTGTTGCTGGTGTTCTCCCCTTCTTGAATCACATCGACACAAACACTGAAGGTTGTGCTGTTGGAATAATGTTTTTTTTTTAATTAAGCCACAGTTTGGACTGCCTTTGCTTGCTGTCCACTGTGTTAACTACCCAATCTAGGGCTGGGGGTAGGGATGTAACGGTATGAAAATTTCATATCACGGTTATTGTGACAAAAATTCTCACAGTTATTATTATTATCGCGGTATTGTTGCAGTGTCCTCAAAATGTTCAAAAAGTACTTTTACACACACTTGAAATCATTTAACCCCTTTAATATTATAATTATAACAGGTTTATTTGTCTTTTTTGTCAATAAGTGTGTCAGGAGGTGTCCTTTGAGTACATTTTTTCACCCTTTTTTTCATGAGAAATATATATATTTTTTTTTTTATTAAGTGAAGCAAAGCAATTCTTGAAAAGTGAGACAATGAACACGCGACACACACAGACAAGGGGGAAGAAAAAAAAGAAAAAGAAACAATAATAATAATAATAATAAAATAATACCAAAATTTACAACAATAATAATAATAATAATAATAAAACAAACAAACAAACCAAAAAAACAACAACAGCAAAGCAGGAACTCATTAACTCTGTAGATATTCTGTTTGAAGGTGTTGGAAGGTTCTGCTTTAACTTGTAGGAAGGGTGTGTGTGTATATGTGTGTATGTATGTGTGTGTGTGTGTGTGAGTGAAAGCATCTGTTTCCTGGGAAACACAACGGACAGAGAGGTGTGGTGGTGGGCCAAAAGTCCTAACTGAGAATGAAATGCATAAATATATGAAAAAAAAGGGGAGGGACACTGCAGGGATGCAACATGGAGTGATCTAGGTCAGCATATGAAAGGAGGCAAACAAAGTGGAGGTGGAAGAAAGAAAGAAAAGTCAAAAGAACAAATCAGTGATAGAAATAAATTGTAATATATGTAAGAGACTGAGATAAGGAAGAAAAAATAATAATAAAAATATACTAATAATAATAAAAAATAAATGAGAAAAATAAAATAAATAAATAAAAATAACATATCTACATATCATGAGAAATAAAATGTAACAATTCTGGCGAGTATTTGTCATTATTATGTTAGAAATTAAATTAAGCAGTGTGTAATTACAAGAAAAGAAAAAAAACGTAGTTGAACTTTAAACAGGATTCTCTTCATAAGCAATTGTAAATGAACATTTTCAAAGTTTTGAGATGATCCTATTTTACATACACTCACACATTTTTGTCTGCCTACAGCATTAGTGTCCATGTTACAGCTCGTTATATCAGACCATGTCCAGACGTTTGTTTACTGATGATAGTCCCTGAGGCAGTTCCTGTCCAGTTAACCCCCTTCATGACTCTCCTCTGCTCTCTCCTCTCCCTGGCGGATCTCCTCCACATTTCCTCCTCCAATATTTCCAAATTACTATTGATGAAATCAATAAAACATGAACTATGATGGAAAAAGACAATCAAGTACAAAATACGATGAATAAACGGCAAAAAGAACAGCAAGAACACTAATGCTATTATTTACAACATTTATACAGTATTTACACAGAAAATAGTGATAAACCACTGATAATTCACTCAGGTATGGCTCTCTGAATCTTCTTTCTCTCTCTCTCTGGCTCAGTCGGCTCACTTACTCCAGGAGTTACAGGAGTTTTAATCACGCACGTCTTTTTCTCCCGCCGGCAACAGCTTCATGTTTTAGGGTCTTCAATCAGTTTCCCCTCGGCATCTCTGTAAAATCCAAAATTCGACCAGACTCTGTCCGTTTTGAGGGGGAAAATCTCCGGTATAGCGTCTGTGCGGCACCGACCACCGTGGCCATACTTTCGCTTTCAGAGGCCAAACAATGCAAACTGTGCATGTGAGGGACCGCGGCTGCTTTACCGAGGAGCAGACACATAGTCTCGGCTTTTCCAGGGAATGAGCAGCATCATTGTGAGTTATTGACACAGTGTGGTAATAAACACGGTTTACCGGTAATTAAAACAGGAAGCGGTAATACTAACCACGGTTTATCATTTTACAGGTAACTCATACATCCCTAGCTGGGGGATATGGCCTGAATATAAAATCCCCGATTTTTTTCCACAATACTCAGTTTATGATTTTAATCAATTGTTTTCCTCTCAAAAATAAAAAACTGACACAAAAATTCCATGAATCAAGTTTTGCCTTAAGTTATCAGAACATATTCCCAAACCAAACAGAATTACCCTTTTAAAGTTAAAGTATGTGTCATAAAATGCTGATTATGTAGTTCAAACATAGGCAGGTTTGTCTACATAAACACTGAAATCTGAGCTATTTTCACAGTATATTAACATGGAACTCTTTGACCATTTTTTAATCTTTTTTACAAAACAAGCATAAATGTGCTTGTGCAAAACCTGACAGGGCCGACCATCATGAAAACTGTACATTTTAAGTATTTATATTTTCAAACATTGCAACAACCTACAATTGGAGTAAGTCAAGAAAAAAAATGTCAATATTTAATTTTAAATCTTCTGCAGAATGTAATGTGAATAAATCGATTTAATCAATATATTGCCCTTCATGCTTACTGCCTCTCATTGGAGTGTGCCATCATTGTTTAGCTCTAAGGAGCTGATGAGGAAACTGTTCAGCATGAAGCCAAACAGTGCTGCTGCCTCAGAACAGTTAGAGCCAGTTCTCAACTGGAACAGATTTTGATTCTCGCTCCTATTCAGACCTTAAACAACTGTTTATATGCCAGTCTGGGCTCATGGTGTGCAGGCATTTGGTCAATTTCATGTGTTTTTGTTGATTAACATAGTCTGTGGCATGCCAACACAAATGGGAAATTAAATATAAGTACATTTGTGTATTCTGTGTCAGCTCAAAGAAAAAAACATCAATACTTGACATAACAGAACTTGGTCATATTTTTCTTCTTTTACTGGTTTATATATTTGCACCAACTTTAGTTCTGTTTATAAAACAGAAAAATGTCATTTTACATATGTAACCCTTTATTTGCCAGTTTTTTGCTCACCATGCCCTTGGTATTAGTGCAATAATAATAATAATAATAATAATAATAATAATAATAAAAATAATCATAAAGGTTGTAAAACTCTTAGGAATTATTGATCACCCTTCAAAAATGCAGAGAAGGAAGTCTTTTGTGGATTAACAGTCAAGGGCAAATAGCAGCCACTGGGCCAAAGCTGGCTCACATGTAATAATTTCTGGCACTTGCCATGATCTGTAAATAACTTTTATATTTGCATTAACTCATTTTTCTTAACAAACAAAACTTTTACACTCAGTAACAGTAAGGCCTCAGACACAGCATCAGCTGACACCTCCTCATCAGAGACTTTCATTTCTGCAGATTAAGGATGACTTTTTCAGTTATGAGTCCGATCAGCGCACATCTGATTAACCAAAGAGCTTCTGTGGTGAGAGAGCTTTAAGGCAGAAGTGGTGAGGGACAAGGAACACGAAGAAACCAAAGATGTGCTGTGAAAACTTTTTAAAGTTTAATCATCTGTTCTGATGTTTCTTCTGAGAGCGGAGCAGACTGTTCACTGACTCACGCTGTCTCATAGAAACATACAGTGATGAGATGTTCAGCAGTGGATCATCAGTTCATTATAAAAAGCTCTTCACTGTGAATGTCTGTTTTTTATGGAGAGCTGTTAAAAGACACCTTCAGCATGAATTTTCCTCAGTATGCCAATAATTTAATAAAAACATTTGACCTTCCACGTCCTGAAAACTGTTATTTCCACCTGATAAATCTATTAAAGATGTGTTAATAAACTAAGTTTATCAGATATTATAATACAAACAGTAAAGATGTATGATTCATGTTTTTTTGTCTGTTATTCTGTGAGTAATGGAGACACCGAGCGTTGATCAGCTCAGATCTCTCTCTCTCTCTTTCTCTCCTTATTCATTGTTTAGTGCTTGTAGAGGCAAAATCAACTCAGAGTCTTTATTTTAGGAAAACAGGGGTGGCATTTTTAACCACTGATTATGTTCTGGCCTGACATAAAGAGACTGAAAATTTTTGCCAGAGACCAAACTTAATTGCAGACCCCTGGTTTAGGGCATGGCAACAACATCAACAGAATTGTTTTGGTTCATTTTATTTCTTGGACTTTGTCACCTGAAAGAAATAAAAGTCCTCCTGTGGTGGCCTGGAGAAGTCTGTGTTTTGGGGAACTAAGATGAGAGAGTGGCTGCTGGACTAAAGATTAAATCCCAGCTTGCAAATCAAAATAGTGAGGGATAACATATTTCACTGCTGAGCCATATGATGAAACATCATTTATGATGGATTTAGCTGCTCTGTTTGCAGCTTCAGTGTGATCATTTTGATTACACAGAGCATTGAGGGCACATCATGACAGAGGATGATCAAATCTTTAAAAACAAACAGCTAACAAGCACACAGACTATCAGAGGAGGAATAATTCTGAAAATTGGAGTGATCAGCGGGCTAATGACCCGACTCACAGTATCAAACAAACCGGCTGTGATTTTTCTCCTTTAAGGGTAATCCAGTGTTGCTGTTTAACCACAGATAAGGCAGACTGTTTTTTCATTTCCCTCACACATCAGCTCGCTCTCTCTCCATCTGTCCTCTTCTCTGTGTAATTTCTCGCTCTCTGCAGCGTGTCATTTGCATTTGGGATGGGGGTGGATTACAGAATCTTGACCTGGAGACTCGACCTTTCATGCTGAGCCGTGTGCCTCTGTGGTTTCTTCTCCATCCTGTGAAGAAACGAGCACTGCCTCACTGCCTCACTCTGCCACAGCGTACGAACCACAGCCCTGTGTCTGTCAGGGTCAGAGCACCTTTGGGTGAGGAAGGGGCTTCTCTGAGACCACAGCATCAGACATCACTGAGATACACAATCTGGACTTAAGTCAGGTGTCCAACAGGTGCTTGAAATCCTTAAAAACTCTTGAATAATAATGTTAATTATTTCATCCATTGGCATTAGTAAACAATAATGGACCCAGTCTGTGAGGCTGCCATGGGGTAGACCCTAGATCAGGGGTCTCCAACCTTAGAGCTATCCAAAAGATAGGGACCATTATGGAGGGCTACTTGTTTGATTTAATGTTTGTCAGGAATGTAAATTTGTGTAGTTTACTTTGACTTGAATAGTGTGATGCATTTATTGAGCTTCATATGGCACTGTATTTTTACTTTTTAATATTATTCCTCATAATAATTATTGCTAATGATTAATACATCTTCTAAGACCATTGTACTTACATGCATCTTTAATATCTTTTTTAATCTGTTAAACATAACTGATATATACAACCGTCACAATTTTGTGATTATTTCTGTTCAAGTGTTACCTTAAGGGTTCTAGCTGGCACCAGTGGTGGTCGAAGTTTGGTGTAAGCACATTAATGTAAACTTTAACCCCACACAGCTCAAAGTTTAAAAGAAAACAGTAACACATTTTTTTTTTTTTTTACATTTTTCACTGTTTTACACCTCTGATATTTGTTAATAAGCAAATATGGAAACCTAATACCAAGTGCAATATCCTTACTGTCAAAACTGTACCTTACTGTTAAACTTTGCCTTTCGAACAAACAGCACTGTCATGTTATATTTATATTGTAAATATTGATAATGTTAATAGTGTGAAGTCCTTGGCCTTATTTATAGTCTCACTTCTACTTAATTTACTTATTTTTCCTTTAAAAGGAAGTTGATATTGCTTAAAGATTCTGCATGTTGCAACCTGCCTATTTAATTTTTCATTTCATTTCTTTTTCATTTTATTTTATTCAAATTTTATGCTCTTATCTCTTTTAATGTCTTTATTTGATACTCCTACTGCTATACTGTGCATAAGAGCAACTGAAACAACCAACTTTACCCTTGGGGATTAACAAAGTATTTCAGATTCTGAGTCTGAAAGTTTACATTAGTTGTGCATCAATGTATTGATGAATGATTTAATTCCAAAATATAAAAATTTAGATAAAAAATGACATTTATTTTAAGTTCTATGGTGATAACTTATGCCAGATTGTTCCTGGGGGGACCTCACTGTGAGGCAACAGCACTCGACACTAAGCCTGAGCAACTCTTAAAGTCCCTGATTCTGATTTAAGTTCCTCTTATTGTTACTGATTCTTAATGGTTATATTAATTCAATTCAATATATTTTGGAGGGTAAAACCTGCCTGCTGTTATCATTGGCCAATATAAGATCCCTGCACTGCACTGTTGACTGAGCTGCTGACAAATGGATGCACACTATTGGATTATTGTCGATATCTGATTAGGGATGCAGTGACTTGTCTTTGCAGTCGACAGAATTCTGTGACATAAATGGTTGCAGATGGATTTAATTGTCAGATTGAGTGTTATTGAGTGTTTTTAAAAGGAAAAGTGATGCAACACAGTGGTAAACATGCCCCTGTCCCAGCTCTTTTAGAATATACTGCAGGCATTAAATTCAAAATCAGTGAATATTTCCAAAAATCAATAAAGTTTATTAGTTTGAACATTAAATATCTTATTATTGTGGTGTATTCAATTGATGATGGGTCAAAAAGGATTTGCAGATCATTGTATTCTGTCTTTATTTATGTTTCACACATCGTCCTCACTTCATTAGAGGTGAGGTTTGTGTCATGGTCACATCTTTGACTTTGATGGTTGTCGCCTATGCTGGCAGCCTCTGATAAACAATAATGATAATAATAATAATAATAAACTTTGTCCCCCAAGCCATCAGACTTTTGAACGCCTAAATCTTGCTGCTGTTGTACATACTAACTGTTACTGGACTTAAACTTTCCCACTCTACATATTTAATATTTAACATATATTGGTATATTCATATTCCCCTTGCAGTTCTTACACATTTTTTAACAATAACTTGCACCTTATTGTATCCTTCTTATACTTGCACTATACTTCAATCAGTAAACTGAAGCCTATGCAAATGAAATCTCATTCTGTATGACGGAAACAATAAAGTCAAAGTCTAAAAGCAGGGCCTTCGTGAGGACAAGACATGAAATAGAAAGAGGAAGAGATTGATAAGGAAAATGTTAAACATTAATGATATCAATTTCTTGAACTTGTTTTTATTGAATCTCGATAAGGAGTGATTTTTGATGCCCATTCCTTTTCACAGTTATAATGTTACACTGACACAGCATGTCCTGGCAGATAGTTAAAACTTTAATGGAGGTCTGTATTCTCTCTGAGGTTCAGTCCTGTAACTTAACTTGAGTGCCTTATTGAGTCCACAAGCCACTGTCCCACCGTGCAGCAGAGAGATATCTCCCTGAACAGCGTACTGAACAGCAGCATGAGCACAGTTTGCCTGATTGGTGTAATTTAACCCTCTCCTACCATCTTTTGTGTGACTCTCCAGTAGAAGAGCATGAGTTTCCAGACTCAGAGCAGAGCTGTAGTACAATTATGACGGCCTTCATCTCCATGCTCAGTGTCTTTACAGTAAGATCATGAATTATACACATGCTGGGGCTCTTTGCTCGGTTGCACTCATCCTTCAGCTGGCTGCACAGACTTAGTGCTCAGGATGTCCACACAGCTGCTGCTGCTGGAGCTTGGCCTCGTCTTACCCACAGCTCTTTTTTGGTCGAGATTTCTGGGAATTTGAAAGTTATGGTGTCTGTGTGTCAAAGCCAAAGCAGGTTGATCAGAGGTTGATCTAAACTGTCAATGTGATTTAATCCAGTTAATCAGTGATTGTAACACAGTTGTAGTTATTTAAAGGCGCACATACACAAGCCATTCTGCACCACGCCGAAGCGCTTTGGCACGGCACGCTTGCACATGCATGAGGGGCGAGGACACTCCTCACAGTGACGGCTCCTCATTGAGGTTTGTGTTTTTAATCCTGTGATTGGACCATGTCTGAAATATTAAAGTTAATATAAATTCAAGGCAAAAACATTTCCCTAATGAGGTCCTCTGTTCAAAGTAATCCTGTCTTGACCTCAGTTATTCTGCGATTTTTTTTCGTTTTGTTGATAGTCTGTTCATCTTTTTTGCTCCCATTTGCTGAAGAATACCGTGGGTGTGTTTGAGATTGTGAGGAAAACAGTTCTCTTTCCATATTCAGTTAATTCAAAGTGTTTTTCTCTGACTTTAATATGTGTTCACCCACAAATTACATCACATTTCTTTGTTTTTACACACACTGTTCTCCACTCTGCCTCTTACTGCTGCAGTTTTAGGGGCCCTTTACGCGACAATAAAAACAGCCAAAAACAGAGATTTGCGCCCGAGTGCCTGAATCCGCAAACTGTTGAAACCTGAGTCCAGCGTAAAAGTTTTGAAAATGTTTTCGTTGTTGTCTCCTTGTAAACAGGAATCACCGTTGTCAGGGAAAAGGGACGGTGCATGATGAAGGTTGCGCTCTCACCTAGGAACAACAGCAAGAACAACTGCTATGGCAGACTACTGAGCAACATGTGTGCTGCTAACTGTGCTCGGTTTGTTATCGCTCCTCCAACAAAATGTGAATTTGCTGCATCAATACTCTGGCCAGCGGAGACACAGTCGCTGGAAAGCGTTAGTGCCCAGACACGTGCTACAACAGCGCCTTTTCACCACAGACTTACATCACCAACTACTGGCCTGGCATACGCACTTTTGAAAACGCAAAAAGAAAAAGAAAAAAAAAACTTTCTATTTCTGGAGACAGTGTTGTCATGTAAACGGGCCCTCAGTCCGATCATCTGTCCGTATTCCTTAGCTTAATTTTTTCATATCACACATTCAGGCCTTTTACAGCTCTGTTTTTGAGATATTTGTCACTCAGTTGTCAGGTATCACATCAGCTGATCTTCGTGTGGATGACAGTTATTGTTGATGCTTAAAAATGCAGCGATCCAAATCAAGAGAGAAAAAGAGAAACAGGAACAAGACCAACAGCTGTAAAGGTTCATATTTAATTAAACAAATCAGCTCTTTAAAGTGAATAACGAGGAGATCAGTAGAAACCTTATTTCAGCTGCTCAGGTGAGATTTGGACCTAATCCCTCCTGCAATAATAATCCTGCACTGGAGTGTTGGAGGGCTGTGTTCAATCAAAACCCAAAATATGACAAATAAGCCTGCGAATCAAGTGCAGCAGGGATCGCTGGCCCTGGTGTAGTCACTGTTCGTGTCAGCCCTAAAAGAGCTCTTCTGTATTCTATGTCCTTGTTATGAACACCTACCGTCTGTTTTCAGTCTCTGCTTTTAATTTATTTCATTTTAGTCTTTATTTTGAATTGATTAATAGTCTTTGTAGAGCTAAAGCCAGTAAAGCTGGAGCTTCACTGTTGTAAATGGATTTTCATGTAAGGCGGCTTGTTGCATCAGAGCTACACAAATCTACTTACACTAAAGACTCAGTGAATGAACGTTAATCCAGGCCTTTCAGGGAAAATTACTACCAATAACACTGTGCTTGAGTACACGTCATGTTTAGAGACTGGGCTTTTCCTCCAAGGCTTTGAATTTATAGATTCTTTTCAGGGTTACAGACATCTGTTTTGAAACCAGCAGCCCTGAGTTTGTTGTTTTAACATGTCTAACCACGTTTGTCTACTTTGGACCACATCTGTGGATTATAACCGAATGTGACTGGATCCAGTATTCAGACACATCAGGGGTCTCCAGCCTTTTTGTACTGCAGCCCTTTTTCTGTAAGACAGTAACGCTGTGGATTTATGCAGAGTCTAACTCACCTGTTTAATGTTTCTAGACTTGCTCTGTTTCATCAAATTAGCTGGCAGTGTTTTATCCATCGGTCATCAGTCTCGATGTTTCTATTGAGTATTGATGGATATTTTATTAGCTCTTACCTCTGACTTGAATCCTTCCACGTCAGAAAGTTCAGTGCTCTCATGTGCCTTGACTGTCCTCCAGTTACATCCTCCAGAGTTAAATGTTTTTACTGCTGAGTCCAGAGCACAACAATCAATGCGAATTCAGCCAATCCTACAATACCAGCACAGCCTCACAGTTTTGACCAATCCTCTCAACTTTTCTGCAACTTTGGCCAATCATCCTCCCTTTTCCCCTCCCACACCCTCACACTCATTGTCTGAGTGCGTCTGAACATATTTAGCTGCTGAGCCTGACCCCACAGTCTTACAAAAGAAAGGATATGTATTGATTGTATGTGATTTTTGTGCACTCATTTTGTTCAAGCTGATATTCAGCACCTTTCATTTCAGAGGTTACCTGATGAGCCTGTGGTTGAACAAGCAGGGTAGATCCTGACTTTCTGGCTGGGGTGGCCCAGGCCTGGACGATAGGCATTTAGGATGGCTTTTAATACCCAGTGACATGGTGACACTTTTACTTTACTTTATTGTATTTCTTTGTATTTTATTGCTTTATTGTTTTTTCCTTTTTGATTTCTATCTATTGTACAGCACTGTGGTTCACCGAGAGGGTTGTTGTTGAGGGCTGTATAGATAAAGAACATTTACATTTACAAAAACTAAATCACATTAAAAAAATGTTGTGTAGGTTCACTGGCACCCTCCTCCTCCGACCACATACTACAACTTTTGCTGCATCTTTTTGAAAAAACATCTTTGTTGTAACAATCAAAAGATTCACAGGAAATCCTGGAGGGAACCTTAAATGTTTTTTCATTGTTATAACCTTCACAAAGGAACACAACTGTCGAAACTGCCAAAAGCAATAAGCGGTATGAACAATGGATGGATGACAATGTTGATATCCATGGCTGTGGTTATCGTGTGTATTGTTGTTTATCAAATAAGGATAACAAATACTGGCATAAATGGTCTGTAGTAGACTTGGAAGATAAATTGCATTTTCATCGTCATGACAGGACATATCTGGTTTACACCATCTCTCTGTGTTAATCTGGAGAGTTTGTGTGTGTCCACACGATCAGTAAAATGTTTATTGCAGACCCTAAAGTCTGTGTCTGCTGGTGAATATGTCAGAGGAATAGTTTAATGTGACTGTTTGCCTCTCCACCTGCTGCAGCCTGATGGTGATGGAGCTCCCACAATGTGCACCATGATGGCAGCTCTGTGTGCTCATGAGTGTGTGCGAGCTTCCTTTGAAACATTCAGCCTGAGTGCGTACTGCCGTATGGGTCCCTGAATGCAGCACGCTGTTTCTGTGCTGCCATGATCACAGAGTCAGTGAACGTCCCCTGGGATGCAGATAAATGACTTGTGATTCTCACTGAATGACTTGTTGGACAAAAATTGACGAAAGGTGCATCTTAAGCTGTTATGTGTCAGGCCAACAGTGGTGTGTGTGTATTCACGTGTGTGCCACTAAAGCTGCTCTAACAGAGTGTGAAGGATCATCTCCTCCTCATGTGCTGGAATAGACTCCATGTTGGCATGAACAAAGACTTCAGCTCTGACATCTGCTCTTCAGCCTTTCACATCTTTGTACCAAGAGCCAACACTCAGTGCTGTGGACAATTAATCTCTGAAGCTCTCAGGCAGACCTTCATGAGTAGAAACAACTTTCTAAAACAACTACCAACTGGCCTCTTTATTAGGTACACTTTGCTATTAAGTGGTTGGACCCCCTTTCGCCAAACAAACAGGAAACATTCCTCAGAGATTTTGGCCCATATTGACATAGTAGCATCACACAGTAGCTACAGCTTTGTCGGCTTCACAACTGTGTCACCACATCCTAAGAGTGCTTTAATGGATTGAGATCTGGTGACTGTGGTCAGTAGAGTACAGTAAACTGATTACCACATATAAGAAACCAGTTTGAGATGATTTGAGCTTGTGACATGGAGCATTATTCTGCTGAAAGTATCCATCAGAGGATGGGACCACTGTGGTCATAAGCAGATGGACAAAAGGCTGTGGGGTTGGAATGAAGCTCAGTTGCTACTAAGGGGCCTATGTGTGCCACAAACAAGCCGTGCAATCACAACATGCATGGGAAACGCTCATCAGTAAACTGACCCCAAATGCTTGAGTGTGTGTTTGTGAATGTGTGACAAACTGCTGTGATCAGTAAGTAGCAAAATACCAGAAACTAGAAAGTACTCAGAGAGCACAAACCAAGGTAGCTCACATTTTGCTGTTACATCTATAATTAATAGTTCCATGATAAAGTTATCATCATAACATGAATCATTACTCTGAAAACACACACCTAGCACTCAGAATCATATGGATATCATTATCAGTTAGACAGTTATTGAGCAAAAGTGATTGTCCTCTAATGGCAGTTATCTGGATCACCACCAAAATCTAATCATTTTTAAGTCGGGCCATTACCTACATTTCAGCAAAGTCTGACCAGTAGTTTTTGTGTAATCTTGCTAACAAATAAACAGGCAGACAGACAGACAAAACTTTCTTTGTGGAGGTAGTAAAACAGAATCATTCTGCACAGAGATGATCATCACCACTGTTATCTAACAGGCTGCTGCAGAGAACGCGAGAACGGAGTCGTAACACTTGTAAGCATTTGGAAGTTTCTGAAGTGAAGTGGGAAAACGTACAATCTTTATGAAGGTAAAATCCAGGATCAGATAACAAAGAACACTCATTAACTGAAAAATCCAAGAACCAAGAATCACAGAGAAGCTTACAGAAAGTGGTCAACAGGGAGAACATGAGGATGAACCACGGGGAGAACTCACAGGATACATGCAGGATGCACGCATGACAGACTGACAAAGACCATCAGAGACTTTATGCACACAGGAGTAATCAAACAGGTGAGAGACAGGTGAGACAGTGACTAGGGCTGAAAGATTTATCATTTTTGGATCAAAATCGCAATATCAGACAATCATGTGATCGCCAAAGCTGCAGTTTTTTGCAGCGCTCCTGACTGACCCAGGATCTGTTGTGTCAACTATTTCTCACATTTGCAGCAATTTGCATTTACAGAAGTGCTGCTAAGCAGGTCAACAACACAAAGTCTCTGTTTAGGAGTAGAAGTTAGAGTATCCCTTAAATAATGAAAACAGGTTATTTATCATCAATATTAGATGATAAATAATGTGTTATGTGCTTTTGATCATTGATTTCCTTAATGTTGTCTGTACTGTTAACATAGTGAATATTGCACTGAAGCTTGACTTGAAGAAAATCGTGAATTGAATTGAAATCACAATATCTGCCAGAAATGAGATCTTTCCCTAAAATCGTTCAGCCCTAACAGTGACACAGGGGACACAATCAGGGTAACGAGGACCAGGGAGGGAACCAAACGAAACCTGAGGAACATGACAAGAGACATGAGGTTAAAACACAGAAAATAAAACAAATCTACAGCAACCATGACAGTTTCCCTCTCACTCCTAAATTCTTTCAATAGATCCCTCACAGAGGAGAGTTTATCTGTATAATGATGATAATGTCAGTATATTTTGGTACTAACCTGTCCCGTTTTGTGAGTAACGAGTGAATAATTAAATGGCTGTCTTTGTGTGAAAAAGCACTGGGACATTTTGGTCCTAGATAACAAATTTGTCGTGGACATTAATTAAATTTTGTTGAGGGATTAGAGCTGAATAATTATAAACTTCCTCGGAAACTGATAATCATATCAGCAATTAAGTTTAAGACCCAGCAGCAAGCCACTAATAATCCAGTCCAATTTTCCATTTCAGTGGTTTTACTAAATGAAATCATTATCTGAGAGTCTAACGATAACAGTGGTGGACATAAACTCAAATCAAGAAGTTATTGTATTTGTAGAATAAGTCAGACCACACATTAAAATCAGAAAACAAACCGAAAGAGATGTTTATTGTGTGTATAACTGAAGTGTGGGAAGAGGATGAAGGCTGGAGGGGAGAACAGAGAGAACCACGGTGTCTGGAAACCTGATTTTAGCCTCTCTCTCACACACAGACTTGTTTCTGTATGGCTGCCCTGATCACTCTTTTTGTGTTCATGTTCAGTCTTTTCCTTTGGCAGCTGGCTTGGTGGTTGGTCAGTCCACATGGCTTTGCAGTGTACAGACACCTCCCATGTGGGGCAATGTAACCCGTCAAAAACATCAAGATCCAGCCGTTTCAATTTTACCCTTCCAGCCAGCTGCCTGCAAACCTCCTGCCAGTTACCAGCCGACTTCCAGCCACCAGAAGTCCCCTAACCTCTCTGGGGTTAGGGGACCCCATTTATGTATTTGCAGGGTGTCTTCATGAGATTGCTCTTCCCTGACATGAACACAGCCTCTACCTTTTCCCCGTTTATTTAGGAAGAGCAAACTTTACACCACAAGTTTACACAACGTGGCCTTAACTTTATGGTTTATGACCGACAGGGTGGACAGGCCCCGTCACAAACCTGCCAAGGACCAGCCAAGACCCTATCAGGAAAAAGTTTTGAGTGGCCTCATCTGTACTTTTACTGCCTTTTCCCAACTGAGCAGTAAAAATAAAATATAAAGAATACAACAAGTATCCTACAGTAAAGATAAACTGAAGTGAACAATGTGATGAGTCTTTAATCATGTTTATTATGTGATCTGATCAGCCTAATTATTTATAGGTTATAATGATTTCAATGAGCTCATAGAAGGCTTTTTAAATTTGTTATGCCCATAGGGGCCGATCACAGAGGGCACAGGCACAGCTGCACCAAAAACGCTCTCAGAGGGGAGAAAAACCACAGTGGATGCTTGTAGAGAGGATCTGCGTCCACACACATGCAGCCAAAAGGTGTGAACAAACATGATGCTCTCAGCCTCGCTCACACACACTCCTGAAGTTGATGGTCGCTCAGCAGTTTAAGTGAAGGACTCTCCATAAAATGATTCATAGTCATGCCAACAAACTACAGATGCCTCACTGAGGGCATCATTATCACCCACACCTGTCTCTTTGCCTGTTTTCATCCTACTTTATGTCTGCCTTGGCTAATTATGGTGCTAACGAGAGCTGCGTTGAACATTTTTAACTTTTATATGTGCATAAAAAACAGTCACACGGTGGCAGAGATAAAGGCCTGGCAGGCAGGTTACCAAAAAACCCAAAATGTCCCTGTGTGATCGCCCCCTTAAGATGGCCTTCCCTAAGTGGGCCCAGTGTTTTTTGACTCTGTAGTAATTCAGTGCTGTTCAGCACCATGTTGTCACCAACTCTGCACTCACTCTACCGTCCATGCTCTGCACTGCGTTTGCCACCCTGAGCCAGTCGACTTGATCAACTCACCAAACAAAGGTTGGTCTATTTCAGTGATGGGCAGTAACGTCACAACAAATAGCGTCTTTAGAAACTTAATTGCATTTTCTAGTAGCTTTGTTAGAGTTGTTTTTCTCTGCTTTTCATTAGCTTTGTTAGTTTATTGATCAAGCCGCGCAGTAGCGTCTAAACAAGCTCCATGTTTACCTCATCATGAGGGAGCAGCAGAAGAGTTTAAGGATGAGTAAACGATGTTAGTGAACATGCACACAGCCTGTTTCTGCATGACTTTGGCACCGCTGTCTAATCCTTCATAGCTCCAGTCTCCGCCCTGCAGCCAAACTCTTAAGCCAAAAGTGTCGGAGACAGGCGAGCGAGGACATACACACAGTCAATTCATAAAATTAATCACAAAACAAACTCATATTAAGTTTACTATCACCAGTGTAATCTGTACAGATCAGCTGAAAATCATTCAGTCTCCAACTACTGAGCAGAGAGGAGCTCAACTGGTGAGGAGAGAGATCATTTCAGATTAGTGGAGACAGGAACAAGGTGAACCATTGAGGTAAGATAATCAGCCTCATGTTATTATTATTCAACTTTATAAGCTTGTTTTGTGTTTATGTGCCCGAAGTTTCTGTAACTTAGCTGCCACTTTTCGCCAGGCTCTAGCTTTAGTGCAGTGAGGCTCTTTTTTTCACAAGTAACTAGTAACTTATCTGATTTAATTTTGCAATAGCTTTCCCCTCACTGGTCTGTTCAGGTCTTTTGTCTTGTACATAGAAGTACTCTTTCACACATTTTAGAGACATGCAAAACACACTAAAGGGCATAGCAGAAGATGGGCTCTTTAAGTGAATACAACAAAACTAACAGCAAACAAAACAAACTTTTTTCACCTTGTTCTTCTGCACTGTTAATCTGAGTCGTTATTCTGCCTGTAATGGTCGGACATATATACAGTCAGCTTGTATTTACCAGTTCAAAATAAGATACAAAAAGTTATGGCTGTTGAGTAGTGAGACTGTGCTCATGGGGATAAACCACGTGGTTCACAGTCACACCAACTGTAATTTATTATTTTTCACTGCAAGCTACTGATTTAAAGAAATAAATTGAATGGTAAAACAGTAACTTAAAGTGATGAACTTGAACTTGTGAGACAGCCGGGCTTGATCCTGCAACCTTCTGATTACCAACCAAGCACACTATCAGACTGCACCACCAGAATGAGTTAGGCCTGAGCTTTATTCTTCATAATAACAGACCCTTAAGCCTCAAAATATATCTCAGTGTCCTCTATCCTCTCTCTGCTCCAGAGCTCACACTTCACCTCCCATGATTCTTCTCCTCTGGCCTCCACGACTCTCCTGATATTCTAACTTCTCAAGAGTCTGAAGTGAAGTCTGAGTCCTGTATCTAAATTACATATAGGTGGTGGAGTGGTAAGCAACCAGACATGACCCTTATTCATGCTCCTGCCAGCCTGTGTTCGATTCCAGCCTTCGGCCAGTTTGCAGGGTGTCCTCCACAACTTTCTCTTTCCCCCTTTCACAAGCCTATCCGTTGTCTCTGTCCCTCCTATCAGAAAGGCACAAAGTGCCCCAAAAAATAAAATAAGAGAAAGAGAGAGAAAATTACACAAGTGAACAGACGGAATATTGCAACATAACTTTTTATTTCATATGATTACCAACTGCTTTCACTGTCAGACACTTAGGTGTTATAAGTTTTCACAGCTGATGGAGTTACGTGTTTCTCTACAGATTATGGTCGAGGCTGTGTCCCCCTCAGCGCTGACCGTAGATGACGTTTTTGTGCGTTTCCCTTAGAATCCGACTGTATTAAGTGGACGTGTCAGTACCTCTATCATACCTGATTTTGGTCCCCATCTCTACAAAGAAGCTTCTCAGAGAGTACAGGGTGTAATGCATAAAGCTGCTCCTGAGTTATCTGGTAGAATAGAGGCCTGTTTCTCCCTCAGAGCTGTTTCAGGAGCTGTAAACAAACAGCTTTTACTTATTGATAAAAGGAGCTCATTTGTTTCACTCATATATTTCTTTCATGTCCTCTCAGTTTGTGTTTGCAAGCAGAATGCTCGATGATGCTTCCCCAAAAGTGCTCAACAATTCTTCTGTTGAATTTATAACAGCACACCTTTCTCTCTAACCTCCTATGATTACGTTTTAATCTTTAATAGATTCAACCGCAGCTTTCTGAAAGTGTTTTTCTGTGTCTTCCTCGTCATTTGAAACAATAATTTAGTTCAGTTTTGGTAAATATTGACAGTTGTGTCATTTATTACTTAAGATGAAGCTGATTTCCTATGGTAGTTTTCTTTTACAGGGGACTCAGCTGTGACAGTTTGTAATTTCAGCTGCAACAATCGAGTAAAAGTCCACAAAAGTGTCCCTGAGAGACTTGCTGTTATTAAAACTGTCAGACAACATTTTAAAGGCATCCCAAAGAGTAAGAACTTAATTTACTCAGAAACTTTCGACTTATTCCCTTTTATTCTGCAGACTTGGACCACAAAATGGAAGTGTTAGCGTGAAAACAGGAGGATCTTCTGAAACACTCTCCTCGTCTGCTCTTACACTGTGCAAACTTTAGGCCTTTTTTTATAGCAACTTCTTAAAACTCAAAACGTTGTTTCCTTTAGAATTCCCTAATCTGATCAATTCAGATTTCTGTGTTTGACCCGTACAATAGCAACTTGAATGTTTTTTTTTGTTGTTGTGGTCGTTTGTTTTCAGCTTAACATTTGCTCATGAAGTGCTTTGTTTTCCCTCACGATTTACACTTTGACGGTTCCGTCCATCTTCCACCATTTATCTGGGGCCGGGTCGCAGGGGCAGCAAGCCAAGCAGGCCAGCCCAGACTTCCCTCTTCCTTGCCACAATTTCCAGTTCCTCCTGGGGGATTCCCAAACGTTCCCAGGCCAGAGGGGATATATAATCCCTCTAACGGGTTCTGGGTCTGCCCCAGGGTCTCCTCCCAGTTGGGCGTGCCTGGAAAACCTCTGCAGAACACGACCAGGAGGCATCCTGATTAATGCAGCTTTAACTGACTCCGTTCAATACGAAGGAGCAGCAGCTCTACTCTGAGTTCCCTCTGGATGTCTGAGCTCCTCACCCTATCTCTAAAGGTGCATTCACACTGAACGCGACTTGGGCGACCTCCGAGACCACGCTGTATGCGGAGTCAACGTACAGCTGCCACCAGGCGCGACCAGATCTCACGTGATGCGATTGAACGCAATCTGGGTGACTTGGCCACCCCAATGTCTTTAGAGACATTGGGGTGGCACCCCTGTTGCTGCAGGTGGGAACTCTGGGTTCGCTTTGGACGCGGACCAGGTCACTCGGTCGCCAAACTTGAAAAATTTGATCTTTTCAGGCGATGTTGCTCCAAGAGAGCCAATCAGCATTGTGTGGGTGCATAACAACACCCGTGACAGACTGTTTTGATTCTGGTTCACAGAGGGACAATCCATGTCCGAGTGAGAACATTAGTTAGTGAGGACATTAGTTCAGCCTCGACAGGACTGCAGAGAAGTCACAGACAATGCTGCTGCAGGACCATCAGCTGCAGTGTTTTGTGGTTGGTAGGTGAGTGAAAAGGATACGGTTGGAATAATTTCAGTTAATACATCCTGCTATATGATATGATATATTGTGGTGAAACTCGAGTGGGCGTGACGTCACTGAGCAACGGCAACAAAATGAGCTATGGACAGGCAACGGGGCTTGGGTTAGGGATCTTGGTCGCCAAGTTGCGCTCAGTGCGAACGCACATTAAGGCTGAGCCCTCCTGAGGAATCTCCTTTTAACCGCTTGTATCCGTGATCTCATTCTTTCTAGTTCCTCCACATCAGAGGGGTTTGTGTCAGTTTAGTATAACATCCAAAACCAATAAAGAAGTTAGAGCCAGTTGTGTAGGTGACTCTCAGTCTGTGGTGTTTTTCATCTAATGGGAATCGAGTTTTGTTCCAGGGCCGGCTGTAAGCAGCACACAACAAACAGTTAAAGCAGAGAGTTGGGCGTATTAGTGGGTGTTGGTGGCACATCCTGATAGTGCACTTGGTCAGTATCTGGAACATCATAGGTTTGAGCCCAGCACATGGCAGTGAAAATGAGATATCTCAAAGGGCTAAGCCCTAATAAAGCAAAATTCAACAGAGACATTTGTGATGAGGACAGATTTATGGTACTGACGTCCATGAATTTGTCACTCCCATCATTTCTTATTTTGGTAGCTTTGTTTCTGCCCACCTCCCTTCCTCAACCCACTCACACCCCCAATAAGGAGGGTCAGGTTTGATTTATATCGAACATGAGCACCACCAGGTTTGGTTTATAATGATCATATACTTTGCATGTAAATTTGCATGCAGCAGTTTCAGACCCCGTTTTGTGCACACACAGCATTTATAAATAGGACCCCTGGACTTTCTTTTTCTTTGGCCTGATGTTGGACATGAAATCTGGTGAATCCTGCTGCTCTCCAGGGTTAACCCCACATGTGTCAGCATGTTTGTTTCTGAGTGTGTGACTGCGGGTGCCTCTGCAGGCTGCCTGTTTGACAAGGGCAAACGGCCTACAACGGCTAGATGCAGTTCAATAAGAGGAAAACACCTGCATAATAATATTGTATCAACTTTTTAGTAATCTATTTTCAAAGTACACAGAAATATTTCTCAATCAAAAAGTACCCCTAACCCTAAATACTCCATACTGCTTGCACACATTGTCCAGGAGGTGCTCTATCAAAAAATACCAGTTTCATCAGGTATAAATGCAATAAAATTATCTTATTTATTTCAATATCTGTCTCAAAGTGCTTAAAATAAACCATGCCATGCATCATTGACCTTTATTTAATACAACATTACACATTCGGTTAATTTATGTTGGAAAAAGAGCCAGACTCCTTTATGTCACACTTTTGATGGTAAAAGGAAAACATGAACATGATAAAGTCACTCAGCCTGTCTGTCAACCCCCTCGTCTGGCTTGACCGCAGTCTCTCTGGTCTGTCCCCCCCTCACGCTGTCCCTGCTCCTAACCCTCTCCAGACCTGGAGCTCTTCTGTTGAAGACTTGGTTTTGCTGTGTTTCTGCTCTTGAAGGTGTTTTCTTGGTTTGGATCGTATTGGGCTTTGTTTTGTTTCTAGCTTGCAGCATGTTTCTGTTCTTGCATGTGTTTTCCTCCTGTTGAACTGCATTGAGCCCTTGTAGACTGTTTGCCCTTGTCAGCCACCGTACACTCCAGAGCTGCAGTTTTTGCACATCTGCACTGACGTCAGTTCACTGCATTTTGCTAGGCTGACAGCGCGTGCACCGTGGCCATCATTGTATTCAAAAGCCTCTTTTTAGCTGAAAGTGCATTTTAGTACACAGTTTATGGTGACACGCTAAGACAGAAAAGTAATCTGGGTACTCTTACTGATCACCTTTTTAAGTGTAACAGTGGAGCTGAAAAATAAAAAAAAGCCAGCTGTCCATTCTCACAGTATCATCACTCTAAATAAAAACTTTCAGATTATTGTTATAGGGATGTTTTCTTTGAATCATTACAGACTTTGTAATGACAGAATAAATAGAATTTGTCCCTGAGAAGTTAGGGTTAAATTTATTTCATTCAACTTTAAGGAGGTTGATTTACTTTTAGTACCTTTAGTTTAATCAGGGTCCCTACAAAGCTGTTGGTGATGTTTTGCACTGTTTGATGTTTGTGTACACAGGCGGTCTCTCTCTTGTTGCATTTGTCCTTCATTACTTCTGTAATGAGTGGAGATCCAGCAGAGAGGGTATTGAACCTGGATTAATCAGCACTGGGACAAAGATAATCTCCTTTACTTTCACAAATAATTAGACTTTTCCTCTCTGTTTTACTTTCCTTTTTTACACACAATAATATAACTGATAACTTCACTGAATATGGAAAGTCAAAAACTTCCCTCTTGTGTCCTCATCTTCCATCATCCTGACCATCACACTTATCAAGTTACTGTAATAAAAGCATTTTCCCTCTTGTCTATGAACGCTAATTCAGTTTTATGCAAATTGATCATGAAATCCCAAATAACTTCTTTTTTTTAAAATCATGAAAATCAACTATGCGGCATAGATTTCATGAAGCGGAAGTTACATGTGGATCAGCTTGTGCTAGCATTAGCATCTGAGCAAAGGTTTAGCCCTGGTGAGATTCCTATGCTGCTGTTTACTTTGAAACTTTTCCAGAACATTGCCCCTCTTTTTCCAGTCCATCATACTGACAGACATTCTGCATATTCATCAGGGCAAACATGCTAAATTAATTGCGCGTGCTATTTTGCTCATTTGACAGACACAATCCTCAGTGCACCAGGTTAGTAGATGAGCTTTGCGCATGCTATCAAGTTTGTACGTGTTTTTATACACGCAAACCTTTAGTAGATCAGGCCCTAAGTGTCCAGTCACCATTCGGTGATACTTTCGAAAGGTCAAATACTTTCTGTGAACTATTGCCCAGGCGGACTTGTAAGATACTCTTTATGTCTTATATGTATTGAACTGTCTGTGGCATGTCAGGTCACCAGAACATACAGACAGGCAAACTGCTGATAAGTTTCTGTCATATTAAGCCAGTATTATTGATCTCTGAGGTTGAGAAACTGCAAAGTCTGTCGATGGAAAGTTGGAAAGGCAAGTGATTTAAATTTAGTAAGACAGTAGTTAAGTGGATATACTTGATACTTCCTCTACTTGGATTTAAAGAGGATCTAAGACACAGTTCTGCCTGTCTAATATACACCTTGTCCCGTCTCTATGCAGTTAAACTGCTGTAGAAATAGGACTTTACAATATTACTTTGAAATCAGTTGGTCATTAGAGATTATGGCCCAAAGGGAAAGAAATAATGCCTTAGTTAATTTTAGTCTTTTGGCTGAATAATTGACCTGTATGTTAGTTTGTTGGTCTGCATGAGGTTAGACTTTGCCTACAGGCATTAGATAAACTCTTCAGCAGCTCTAAATGGTCCTGTGTGCTTGTTGTGACTCGTTTTTTTTCCGCCTTATGTTATGTTATCTTCTACTATCATTGTAGAGTCTTCTTCTACTCCTAAGCAGAGGCTTTGTTTTGCTGACCTACTTCTGCAGTGGTTTGCGTTAGAGATGTGAAGTGTGCGAATGAGCAGAGTCTTCTGAACAGCTCTTTTAAGTGAACAGTGAGAACCGATTGGCAGTGTTGAGTGAACTGTTAATTTGCGAGCCATTCAAAAATGCAAACTGCCTCCAAATTTTATAATGGCTAGATAATATCAGCACAAGGCAAAGATAAAAACTGATTCCAATAAGCAGCAAAATGTTAAATATTGGCTCCAATAATGGACCAGGCTGATTATTGGTTGACCCCAACCAAGCACTGCAGTCGCCTTGAAGTCACCAATCCAGTTCGCAGTGTAGTTTGGTTCAGATGGTGGGGTTATAAAACTTTGGTAACCTTGGTCCTATTCACTCCGAGAACCCCCCCCCCCCCCCCCCCCCCCAGTCTGTCCTATTGATTATAATCTCGGAGCGAGGGATGGCTAATTCTGTAAGGACACTTCACTGTAAAGACAGAAAAGCTCAAGCACAACTCCTCACCTGGTGCTCCTTCATGTTAGTGATGAGATACTGACTTTATTTTCCTCTCAGGTTCTCTCTGTGGTTTGGATCCCTCGTTCTTCCTCCTCTTTCATAAAGAAACCCAAACTCCTCCTTTCATCCAGACTCCGTGTGTCTTTCTTTTGATCCTCTGTGGCTCAGTGACACCTCATTTGGGCATCACATGAATATAAATGTTCAAGGTCAGCCTGCCTTACACGCTCCTCTTCCTATAGTAGAGAGGACTGAGTGAGGCAGATGGTTGGAGCAGGAGGAACAGAGGATGTGAGGCTCAATTGTCTTGAGATGCTGAGGCCCCCGGCAGAGAAAGACACTGGTGATGTTTATGCATCAGCTCAGGCAGGGAGAGTCACTTCGAGCTTCTAAAGAACACCTGCTCTGAAGGATTAACATTTAGAAGTGATGATTTTTTTTTTCCTGCTCTCTGGTGCCAAGGCCAGTCTACAAAATGTGCTGCTGTTACGATGGTCATTGAGTTAAATTAGACAGAGCTGTACATTTTCGTAGGACATGAAAGACAACATGATGGCATGGCCAGAAAAGCTTTCCAGCTAATAAACAGTACATCTATCAAACTTTATTGTGAACCAAATACTAACCAGAACTTATTCAAACAGCAAGTCAATTCAGTCAATTCATTGTTGCTGGTTTTAAAATGTGAACCCTCTTCTTATTTAAAAGGTGCTCTGGTAACATCGTGGGTGCACTGTTTGGCGTGTTAGTCAAAGCAGGACTTGAACAATAGAGGAGGGCATAGGAATGGTTTCTCACTAAGGCCTTTGACCCTAAGAACAACTCATTAAACTTAATTCAGTTAGCTTAGTTAGCTCCAAAAGTTGATCAGAGGTAAACAGAGGAGTCTAATCATAGCCAACAAATGCTTCTAATTCATTGCACAAACCCTGATACTCAAAGTCACAGCTGAGGAGGATTTGAATTATGATTTTATTTCAGTATTGGATCTGAATTGTAAGGAAGGTGCAGGGCTAGATAAGCTCTTTGCTTCTTTCAGTTCCTTCACAAACTGGTTGCTGTGTTGACATAAATATGTATGTATTTACAGGTGTAAATTTATTTGATGGACAGTTGCAGTTGTCTGGTGTACGTATGTTTTATTTTGCATTGACTATGTTGTTTTTGTTGTTTGTTTTTTTAAGTGTGAGATAAAGAAAGAAAGGAAAGAGGGTTCACAGGGCTTTCAAGGAGCAGCAATGTCTGTGACAGCTGCTTTCAAATTCCCTTTTGGTAATATCACTCATGTCCCATTTCATAAGGAATTTTAAAGAAGGCAATATCCAAATCCAAACTGCATGATGCAGCACACGCTCCTGAAAAATTACATGTACGATCTCTTGGCTGCAGTGCAGCTCTGTCCGAAAGAACTTGGGACTGGAGGATGGCTGGTTCAAGCCCCGGTCGAAACATACGTGGGAGTTAGTTTGGGGGGGAGGGGGGGGGTGTGTGTGTGTGCAAAAAACGCAATTTTATGGTGTTAGTGTCCTTTGTCTCTGGAGCCTCAGGGCGTAGGGTTTGCACACTTACAACTACAATTAAAAAAGTTTACAAGATACATTTTCAGTGATTAATTTATCATCTAATCTCTAATATCAGGACAAATTAGTACTCTGCTTGATTATTTGGGTCAGATATTATCACACCATACTGAAATAATGACACTAGTAACTGTAATAACTGATCACATCACTCTCAAGATTATTTTTTGTATGACACAAAAAATTTTACTCATAACTCTGAGAACATTTTTGAGAACATTTTTAGTGATACTTATTAAGGATGCACAATTTTGGCGTTTGCGGATATCTGATATGGATATTTCTGAGCTCATATTTTTTTGTCAAGGGCACGAAGCCTTCACTTTTCTAAAATTAATCTGTTCCTTCCGTGGTGACAGTATATTTGTGTAAAAACAGATGTTGAGCAAGTAAAATGTTTTATTAAGTAAAAAATGCTAATTTTGATTTATAAAAGTGGACTTTAAGTGATGATGGGACAAACCATCCATGTGCATCTTTACATTCTGCCATTATTTCTGCTACTATCTGGGATTTGAAGGGCCAAAATGTTATGCCAAAATATTGGTGGCAAATATTGGCAGAAATGTTCATACCCATGCTTAACTTTAGGAGTTATTATCTGCAGAGACCGATATCATACTGATAATATTGTGCGCCCCTAAGACCTCTATACAAATATATTTGTTACATGTATTTGTATGTGTGTATCTATATCTATGAAATCAAGACTATGGCTTCAGCCTTCTCTATTGTAAAGTGTCTTGAGATGACACTTGTTGTGAATTGGTGCTATATAAATAAAGATTGATTGTTTGACTGATGGATTGATTGATTGATTGATTAAGGAAATGCAACCAGAGAAACTCAGCTATGTCAAACACAGGTACAAAGAAAACAATCAGTCACCATTTTAATCAACCACTGGTTCTAATGTTTGTACCTTTCCGCTCTTAAAGTCACATTGATCAGATTTATAGGACTGGTTCATCATTGTTCCTGTTTCCCTGCTGCTGTCACATCTCCTCTGCCTGCTGCCATGTGTGTACATTTGCATTAGTACATCATTGCATCATTTTTATTCTGGTGGATGTGAACAATGAAGGGGACATGAGACAACCATCACGTGAATGAGTCTGCACTCTTTAGGTCTGCAGTCGGGGTTTGCTCTTAGCTCCTGCGTCCGCAGGTCGATGTGTCCTTGGATGACCCTAAACTGCTCCCACTGCTGCATCACTGATGTGTCAGCATGTGTACAGATGTGATCAGATGAAACTTTGGACAGTTTAAGCAGGGGTGTATTACTGTGGAGTGGATGCTTGTGGTTGATACATGCTCTACAAAATGTGCCTTGAGTGGTCAGAGGACAAGACAAACACCATACAAGCTCAAGCTATTTAACCATGTTTGCCCATCCTTTAAAAAAGAGCTGTAGGATATTACTTATTGAAAATGCATAATTGTAACATCAGGCTGTTTTGTTTAAATTTTTTATGATGCTATTTATAACAGAAATCCTCTCTTCATCAGATCAAGTGATAAATATATGTTCAAAAATAATAATACTAATAATGAAAATAAAGTTTTGGACACAGTTGTAGCCTTAAAATGCTCCTCTCCGCTCTCTGGAAACCAGTCCTTAAACAATACAAACAACTTTGTCAGAAGCAGATAGAAAATGCACTATAATGGTTAGGGTCTTGTGTGGGTTAATTTGAGAGTTTGTTGCTAAACTGAGACAAAAAGAAGAGCTGCTTGTTCTTTCTGGTTCACACTGAATCACGCTGTAATCATTTTACTTGTTCATATTTTCACCTCTTTTCGCTGAGGAGTCTGAAGTTTGTTCCAACTAATGATTGATGTCTTATTAATTAACTATTCGAATGATCATCTCTCTTGCAGACATTTTAACACGAACAGAGAAATCTTAAATCCTAATCCTCTGCTCTGGTGTTCTTGTTGTCTTTAGTATCTTGGCCACCGTGGGGGCAGATTTTGATCTACGAACACTGCGGGCGGTGAGAGTACTACGACCACTCAAACTGGTTTCTGGAATTCCAAGTAAGTTACACTTCATTTTCTATCAGAATTAAGTCTCTCTACAATCAGTTATGATAATAACTGGATGTGAGTCAAATTCGAAGTGCACATCTTGGATTGTTTAGAAATATGAGCTTCTTTATTGAAAAAGATTGGCACAAGTGACCAACGATACCATTTAACTTTAAATCTGAATGAATGGAAACTGATTTAAAAATCTGTATGAGGGCCCATTTTGATGCTAAAAAGCACCATTTTAACAGTGTGTCCTGCACAAGCCTGTGCATTTGGTATCTTGAAGGAGCACAGTCCTTTTACAAAACACGATGCAGTATGCAAAAGAGATGGATCATGAAATCAAAGGCAGGCCAACATCCATGAGATCAGGACACATTCATCTGAGCTTGATCTACACAGCATGTGCAACAGCAAACACATCCCCTCAGTTTAAGATCAGTTTATCTGCTGATTAAGTTTAAGAGTGTTTCTAAGAGCAGAGGGACGTGCTTTCGTACCCCCGCCTGCATTCATACAAACCCTGATTCCAATGAATTTGGTGAAGTTGGGACTATGTGTAAAACCTAAATACTAACAGGCATCCATCAATCCATCCATACTCTATCCCACATATACTTTGTGTGCTCACGAAGGGCTGCAGCCTATCCCAGCTGATACGTGGGGTACACCGTGATCTCGTTGCCAGCCAATCGAAGGGTCACATAGAGACAGACAACCATTCACGCTCACACAATTTAGGGCAATTTGGAGTCACCAGTCAACCTTATGAGCATGGTTTTGGTCCGTGGGAGGACTAACACATACATGGGGAGAAACCCATGCATGAACATCAAATTTCAGACTGACACCCTGTTTGAAACTGAGAAGTAGTGGAACAACAGCGACATTCGCAGTCAAAATCAACATTCAAGTCTCAAAAGCAGCTTCTTGATGCAATACAGGGCTAAAAGCTCACACCATCACATGCATTTTTTGGTGCAATAGGAATCACTAAGCACTTTACAAGCTCACTTCTATTGTAGTACAACATATAACAACGTGCAATATTCCCATGTGCAATTACTTTGTAAATGTGTAAATATTTCTTATAGTGTAGTTTTTAGTGTAACATTTCTAGTCTTTATATTTATAATAATGCACATATTGTTTTTTATACTTATTCTCTCTATATATTTTTTTTTATCATTGCTGTCCCCTTTGCTGCTGTAACACTGCAAATTTCCCTGCGTGGGACGAATAAAGATTTATTCTTTTCTTCTTGAAATCTTGTCCAAGAAGCAGCAAGAATTTGAGGGATCAGAAACAGGCCATGCGTTAGTGTGTGTGTCTTGACTTATTAAGTTATTATTTGTTAAGCATGACTCTCCATTATTCCAAAAGAAAGGCATGATACTTCAGGGACTATATTTTATGTGCAGTGCCGTTCAGTCATTTTACTTTTCCTGCACAATGTCTCCACTCTGCCTGTTGTGTTTCCACTGAGAGTGCTGTTTTTCTTAATTTTGACACAATCACAATCATGGCTGACACAGTCATACTGTCACACTGATATCCCTAATGATTTGGCCATGCCAAGGATCCAGGGTACGACTTTGGGCTGAGCCTCTCATCTTAAATAAAACAGCTCTTCTTTTTCTCATCCCATACTCTGCTTCCTTATTTAGATATTTCCATTAATACAAACTTTGTCCCGGTCCAGTTTTTTCCCTCTTAGTCCTTCTGCTGAGCCCCCTGCTGCTGGAGGAGCTTCTTGATGGCATCTTGTCACCATCAGACCAGAGCCCTCGCTCTCTGAGGCAAAACAAAACATCTGAAATCATCCATGTTTTCTCTTTGCTCCCATCAGGTCTTCAGGTGGTGTTGAAGTCCATCATGAAGGCCATGGTTCCTCTGCTGCAGATTGGCCTGCTGCTCTTTTTTGCCATCCTCATGTTCGCCATCATTGGCCTGGACTTCTACATGGGAAAGTTCCACCGCACCTGCTTCAGGATTGACACAGGTGAGAGAGAGAACGACAAGGATTAACAGGATCTGGGTGTTCAGCTCGCCATAACACCACTAAAACTTAGAACTTTAGAACTCTGAAGGAAATACTGATTTTATGCAGATACAGTCACACACAGGGTGTTCACAGGGCCGTGATAAGCATTTAAAGTTTACATATTTATGTAGTAAAAATTAAGACCTTTTAAAAGCGTCACAAAGTCTTTGATGTAAAATAGGTTTGATTAGATTAGATAGAACTTTATTCATCCCTTTGGGAGACTCCCTCAGGGAAATTAAGATTCCAGTAGCACGATTTATTTCAGATAAGAAGATATATAAAAAAAGAAATATAAACAGAAATATAAATAAAAAATGAAAATAGAAATAGAAATATGGCTACTGGCTGCCTACTGCTCCTTCCTGTCTTCAGTCTTCCTGTTACTCCTCCTCCCCCCTAGTGAGGAGTTATACAGTCTGATGGCCTGAGGGACAAAGGAGTTTGTCAGTCTGTATTGTTATTATTATTGTTATTATTATTATTATTATTGTTATTATTATTATTATTATTATTATTATTATATTAACTGTATTAAACATTATAATACTAGAAATATTCAAAATCTCCTACTGAATCATTTTCATATTGAAACTTTTTTCTGTTAATTTTTTTCATTTGTATTTTTTTTGTTGAAGTTGGTCAATCTTCTTCCTTTTTTCTCTGAATTGTGTCGGTCGCTCAACTTATTTTCTTTAAGGGCCTTTGAATCTGAATTATGCTACTATGCTAATGAGGTACCACTCACTGAGACTCTTCAGCTGCACCATGCTACATTTGGACAAAAACAAAGAGAGTCATGTGGTCGCTGTTCTAACAGAAGAAACTGAAGGTGCAGTGCAGTCCTGTAATGTTTGAAGAGAGGCTTAAAAAAGCTCTTGGAAAGTTAGAGAATATGCAGGACTGGGTAGGATTCTTTACATAAAAACAGAAATTACTAACTTCCCAGCCACTTTATTATGTGGTTACACCTTTCAGTTGGTACTGGTACTGATTGATTGATTGATTGAGTGAGAAATAACTTAGTAGATCAGTGTTTGAAAATTTCAGGGATGCACAATATTGGATTTTTGCAGATATCTGATATTTCTGGACTCATTATTGGCTGTACTGAATTAGTAACAGATATTTTTTGGACAAAACTATGCAGTCCTCACCTAACCAAAATTGACATATTTCTTATTCTGTGACATTTTATTTGTGTTTGAAACAGGATAAGGAGCAAGAAAAAAACTTTTTTTCTCAAACAACAATAATGCTGATAGATTTAGGTTGACTTGAAGTGAAATTGAGGTGAAGCATTTTGTTACAATAAGACATTTTGCTGATATTTCAATGTAGAGGGTATATGCAGCCAATATTTATGGCCATAATATCAGCTATGAATATCAGCAAAACTTTTTATATCTGCTGATATCGATACGATAATTCACTTTTAAGCTATTATCTGCTAGTACCAATATTGAACCGATATTGTGCGAACCTGCTTGTTATGTCAGCAGTGGCACCATCAGCAGTAATCCTGAACTCACTCCATACATTTTATCAATGGTATACTTATTTAATAATCACAATAAAATTGCAGCAACAATAGAGAAGGTCAATTTAGCCTTTAATCCCTTTATTCCTCTTTATTTTAATGAGCTGCGCTTGTTGGCTGTGTCCACACATTATATTTAATTTACAAAAGTTTGATAAGAAGTGAGAAAACACGAACAACAGAACATTTGATGAAATTGGTGATATCAGCTGGAAGCACTGAGCCCTCTTTCAGCTGCTCTCGTATCAAGGGAGGCCTATGATGGACAAATGCTGAGCAGACTGGAGTCGATGAACATTCATTAGGATGCTAAGATTGATGTCTGTTCTACAAGAGATAGATAGATAGATAGATAGATAGATAGATAGATAGATAGATAGATAGATAGACAGATAGATAGATATATAGATATATAGGGGCGTTGGTGGCGCAGCTGGATATTGCATTTGGTCAGTGATCAGGAGGCTGCAGGTTCAAGCCCAGCTCTGGGCGACACATGGCGATGTGTCCTTGAGCAAGACACTTGAGCTCCTTGAGCAAGACAACCCCAAGTTGCTCTCACTGCTGCGTCAGTGGCGTGTAGATGTGACCTGCGGTGTAAAGCAGCTTTGAGTAGTCAATGACTAGAAAAGCGCTATAGAAGCTCAAGTCCATTTACCATTTACCATTTCCATAGACAGATAGATAAACAGACAGACAGACTTTGTTGTCTGTCCCAGATGGTGACAGAAATTCTTTGACTGGGCTCACAAAGAAAAATCACACATTCCCATCAGGACACGTTCAACAGTAAAAAACAAAAAACACATTTAGAGAAACTTAAACCATACATGGCTGGTACTCAAGGGGGACTGTAAAAAACAGCAACTGTCACAAAGTGCAGTGCCTGTTTCAGGGTGTTAACGATGGTTATTGCAGAAGCCTTTTTCTACTGGACCAGGCAATGTTTCATGTCCTTGGTAAAACATTTCTTATTGTTTGGGTGAGTAGTTATCTGTTTGGTGTGAGAGGCAGTGCCCTCACAAAGTAGAATATATGAGGATAGCTCATCTGTCAGTGTGTGGAGGTCATCAACACAGCCATGAAAAAGCAAGTCTCAGTCTGTAAGTTTAAAGCAGCCCTGCTACAGGGAGACTCCAAATTAACTTCTTACAGGTGGGAATGCAGAAGTTTATCCTCCCATTCAGCCTTTCAGTTGTTCATAGTGGTAGATTTGTTTGTCTTTGTTGTCTTGTTTTTTTTCTTCTCTCTCAACTCAACAGTACTTTGCTGGCTGTTTAAAGGTTGGTCGTCTAGCTTCGTGTGAGTTTTGGTCCAGTTTGTGCAGTGTTGTGTCTCTATTTCCTCTTGCCTCTCTTCCCTTTCTCTGTCGCTGTGATCTTCATGTGCATGTGGAAACCCTTCATGCACTGGAATGACTCTCATGCATACGTAAGAATTTCATCCTGCTGGTGCCACTGGTCCCCAAAAAAAGAGTGTCCTATGAAAACAAACCCAAAGCAAGTCACCATTAATGCCTTTTATTTTGTGAAATGTAAATCCAGTCTTCTTGAATGATGACATAAACTCAATCACCGCTAAAGGCCCAGTATGAACTGAATTCCTGTGACTCTGAATCAGTAAAATAGGCCACATGAACTTAAATGTCTTCAGCCTGTGTGTATCATGTAGTGGAGCACATGTATTATACATGAAAAGACCGATTTCTCCAGCAACCTAGCTAGAGAGACACTTCTACATAATGCATCCTCAGCCCTCTCTAAAAATATCCTAACAAGTTTGTGTACTTGTGTGCGTGTGTGTGTACGTGTGTGTGTGTGTGTGTGTGGCTGTAGGCGAGCAGGCAGCAGATTTCCCGTGTGGTCTGGAGCCCCCGGCGAGGACCTGTGCTAACGGCACCACCTGTCAGGAGTACTGGATTGGACCAAGCTTTGGCATCACCAACTTTGACAACATCCTGTTTGCTGTCCTCACAGTTTTCCAGTGCATCACCATGGAGGGATGGGTGGACATCCTCTACAACGTGAGTGCACCTTCACCAACTAAATAATGTTTCCTGTCTGCGGGGGATCAGGGTCAACAGCTGGATGGGGCACATAGGTAGTTTTGCTTTGTGGCTTTAGAGAAAGAGACATTGTTATGACACAGAAATTACACAACAGATGTAAAAAACTGTTCAAAATCACAATCAGAATCAGAAATATGTTATAAATCCCCGAAGGAAAACAGAGTTACATTTCACAGTGTTGAAGTAAGAAAACGAGAGAAATCATTAAATAAGAACTGAGTAGAAACTGAGTAGAAACAAGCAAGATAATAAAAAATACCATTCAAAGAATGCTTTAACAAATAATAATTATAATACTTAAGATAAATACATTTATTGAGATATAAATATGTAAAAGGGTGCTGGTTTGGCAGAGTGGTAAGAAACCAGACACGTCCCATTGGTCCCTCTCCTGACCCAGGTCTGAATCCTACCTGAGGCCCATTTGGATAATGGCCAACCCTGCTCTCTCGCTCCCTTTCACAAGCCAATCCACTTTCTCTGTCCTAAAGGCATAAAAATGCCAAAAAATATAATTCAGAAATATATTTATATTCATCAAGAAATACTAATGACCAATTTCCAGAGTAAGTGACATTTAGGGCCCGTTTACATGACAACAAAAAAAACTGAGTTTTCTGGAGTGTCTGAATCTGCAAACTTTTGAAACCGGGGTCCAGAGTGAAAAGTTTTGAAAACATTTTTGTCGTGGTCTCCTTGTAAACAGGAATCGCTGTTGTTAGGAAAATGGTGATGCCCGACGCATGCGCAGTACTCTTTCAGATAAAGGTCGCCTGCACACCTAGGAACAACAACAACAGCTTAGGCCGACTACTGAGCAACATGTTTGCTGTGATGCTGTGATGTTTGCTGATGGTGACTGTGCTTGGTCTGTTATCGCTCCCCCAACAAAATGTGGATTTGCTGTGTCAATACTCTGACTGGCAAAGACGCACTCCCCATTAATGTTTGTGAAAAGTCTGTCTTCACTGGAAAGCGTTAGTCGCAGACGTATGTTGTAAAACTGCTGTTTCACTACAGACTTACATCACCAACTACTGGCCTGGCATGCACGCTACCACATTTTCAGTATGTCTCGTGTAGCCGGCTGAACGCACATCCTTATCACACCGTCAAACGCTTCTGAAAATGTACAGGAAAAACCTTTCTGTTTCTGGTGACAACATTGTTGCATAAACAGGCCCTTAAAGTGACCTCTGGCCTCTGGCAGGAATGACCTCCTGTGGCGCTCGGTTGTGCTTCTCGGGGTCAGGCACTGAATGCGCTCCTGTATTTAGCCAGCATGTGGTGGAGGAAGTGTGAGGCATTGCCCAAAACGCTCTGCAGCTTAGACAGAGCTCTATCAGGGAGACCACCTGCACCCCCACAACGTTGTGGAGCAGTTTATCAAGTCTGCTGGAGTCCCAGCACACAACAGCGTACAGGACAGCACTGGCCACCACAGACTCGGAAAACAGCCTCCTCAGGAAGTAGAGGCAACTCAGGTCCTTCTTGTAGACGGCCTCAGTGTTCCTAGTCCAGTCCACTTTACTAGCCAAGTATCCTCAAAAGCACTTGTGGTCCTCAACAATGTCCACATTGACCAGTGGATGGAAACAGGGAGGCTTTGTCCTCCTCAGATTCACAATCAGCTCTTTGGTCACATGGTCTGAGCAGAAGTTGGTTCTACTCACCATGTGACAAAATCACCCACTCCCCACACACCAAAACAAAAACCAACAATAAATCATTCTGAACCAAAATTAAAATCCACTAGAAAGATGAAAATGATCAAAGTTCCCAAGATTTCACAGATGAGGGCATATAAGGAAGTGAAATAACAACCAGTGAAATCATAAACAAATTTAAATAATGCGTTGACTAAAGAGAGGTACTGGTTTAGAGAGTGTTGAGCAACCAGACTCGATCTATATACATCCTTCGAAACCAGCCTGTGGCCAGTTCTGCAGAGTGTCCTCCCTGACTCTCTCCCACCTCCTTCACAAACCTATGCACTGTCTCCCCCTCTCCTATGTTTTAGCTGTATGAATATATTCAGTAAATCTCAGTATTATTTTTCCAGGTAATAATTTAACAGCACAGCTTAATGAAGAGCTAAATAGGATTGTTCATGCTCAACCTTATTATTCCGTCTGTTCTGGCTTTCTCAGCATTGGCCCTCCTTGGTTATACTGTGGGATTTTTTGCGTTACTCTTGTCTTACTATCATTTTGAAACACCTGTTCCGTTCTCCGTTCTCCTCTGACCTCTGGCATCAGCAAGGCATTTTCACCGAGAGAACTGTCGCTCATTGGATATTTTCTTCGTTCTGGATCATTCTCTGCAAATCGTAGAGATGATTGTGTGTGAAAATCCGTGTAGATCAGCAGTTTCTGACAGAACAACTTGTCTGACACCAAGGCCTCTGAAATCGTCTTTCTTCTCTGTTCTGGAACTTCAGCGGGTTGTCTTGACCATGTCTACATGCCTAAATGCATTGAGTTGCTGCCACGTGGCTTATCAGCTTTTCGCATTAAGTAGCGGTTGATTTGGGGCATAATTTACAAAGTTCAAGCACATCAGATTTAGATGGGGTGGCTAATATGCCAAAAAATACGGTGGTGCAGCAGGTAGTGCACATGCCTCACAGCAAGAAGGTTGATGGTTCGAGCCCTGTGTCGGTCAGGGCCTTTCTGTGTGGAGTTTGCATGTTATCCCCGTGCATGTGTGGGTTCTCTCTGGACACTCGGGCTTACTCCCCTAGACCAAATATATGCTCATTAGGTAAACTGGTGGTGCTAAATTTGCCCCTAGGTATGAGTATGTGCATGAGTCAGTCTCTCTATGTGGCCCTGCAATTGGCCTGTGACCAGGATGTGCCCTGCCTCCCGTCCAATGTCTGCTGGGATAGGTTCCAGCCCTCCGTGATCCCAAGAAGGAAAAGTGGTAGATAATGGATGGATGGACGGATAATAAGATTATTCATTGATCTTTTCAATAACTCGTTCTTTTCTCTTTTACAAGAACAGGATGAACTTTAATGCAGTACCTGTAAAAATTAAGTGATTATTGACACCTGGTTTGATACCATGTCAACAAGAACAGGGGTTTATATTGCACAAATGTATTGTCAAAGTTTCGGAACTAAAATGTTGCTCCAACAGACTTTGATAAAGCAAGTTGTTGAAAAATATTGTAAACCAGTATTTGCAGTTGTGCATTGCTGTACTGAAGTTAGATAATATTTGATTTTTGGGTTAAAGAGTGAACTGTTTGGAAGACATAATTCAGTTTCATAAGTAGAGCTAATCGTAACGTTCTTTGTCTTTAGATCATTAAGTGTGCTGTTGATCCATTAAGGGGCAGCATGGTGGTTCAGTAAGTTAGAGAAGGAGTGTTACTGGCTTAAATCCCTGATTCAGTTGATTTCTGTGTAGAGTTTGCATGTTCACCATGAGCATGTGTGGGTTTTTCTCCATGTATTCCAGTTTCCTCCCAAAGACCAAAAGCACGTTTGGTTAATTGGTGACTCCTAATTATCCCTCGGTAAGAGTTTGTTTGAGTGATTGTATGTCTCTACATGTCAGCCATGTGATCGGCTGGTGACTGGTGATAGGCTCAACACCACCGCGACCCCAGCAAGGATATAGATGACGTATGGTGGCACTGTCATAAATCCTCTAATCGACAAAACTGACCTTAATGGGGCCCCGAAAAGGCTAAAACAGGAATAAGGTTTGAATGTGAATTGTGAGACATTCTTAAAAACTGTTTTAGAGAATTCTCTTTAAAGCCTGAACTCATCTAGGGATGTTTAAACGGTAGCTAACGTGTCATGAACAGTTTGGATCTCTGAGGTAATTCCAGTTGTCTTTGAGGAGGGTTACCAGAATAATAAACTTTGATTTAAAAGTAATTAAACAGAACTATATTGATGCCTGTTTAACACCAGAAGTCCTTACACACATGATACATGATAAATTCCATAGTATTTCTTCTTTAAAAAAGCACTCCAAGAGCACAGACCTCCAACAAGCAGCTCAGTTTCACCCAACATTATAGTCCTATATCTATGGGGTTTTTTTGGAAGGAAATATATCAATCTGCAAGAAGTGTGATTATTGTTCTTATAAATATCATCCAATAGAGTGACTCTCCTGAAAACAAGTTGTAGCATCTCAAGAGGCTAACCTCTAATAAATTTGTTTGCAGCAGAAACAAATTTGACGACGACAGGTCTATGATTGGTCCATTGATCTGTCACTAGCTTTAGTTCTTACTTTAGTCCACTTGTCTCCACTTACCTCCCTCCCTTTGCCCACACACCCAACACAGCATGGTGTGGATTTGCTGTTCATCATGAGACTGGGGTCCACATTCAAGATTTCCTGCTGCTTAACAGAAGGTTTTTTCTTGCCGCCATGATGGAGGGATTCATGATTGGCTATATGGATTCATGTTGGGTGTTGGATGTATATATTTGTATATATATATATATATATGTGTATTTTATATATGTATATATGTATCTATGCATATATGTGTATCCATAATATGAAGAGCTTTGTGCTCTGTTGTAAAGTTTCGTGAGATAACACTTGTTATGAATTGGCGCTATACAAATAAAGATTGATTGATTGATTGACCCTGTTAGTAGTGGGTCTTGTAACTTGTTGGCTGAACCAATTTGCTGCTGCTTGTACAGATGTTGGTGTTGTGCGCGCCACGACGCTTCCAGTGGGCGATGTCGCCAGCCTGTCGGTCGGAGCAAATCACGGTGCTTCGGTGTGGCGCGTTCACTCTATGTGGAATTTGAGGGTTAGGCTTTTACACTCACACACAGACTTCTGCAATGACGGACTATGTCCATATTGACATTATCAGCAGCTTTGTTTCGAGTGATTAAGAGGCACTGCTTGAAGGACAGCGAGCGAGCGAGCAGAGCTGCTAACAGAAATGTTACTAGTAGTTGTTAGTTGTAGAGGTCTGGGTTGTTTATTACAATTTCCGGAGAGTCTGCTGCCTTAATTTATATTAGAAACCAAGGCTCCAGCTTTCACTGCTGATTGGCAATAAACTGATAAAATGATAAAGTGTTTAAGCTTCCAAAAATCAGGCCAAAAGAGAAAGAGATATATTGACTCATAAAAAGATTAAAATTAAGTAGAGGTAAAAAAGTAAACAGACTTTACTCATATGCGTCAAAAAATATAAAAGCAGGTGAGCAACACCATCAAAAAGTTTATATTTTATTTATAACTTCACCTTCAAACACACACTGAAACCATTTATGATGAGTAATGAGTAATAATGCATTTGTTTGTTAAAAAACCTCAAATCCTGCATTGATCAATGGTTTTAAAATCAGAACAATCATGCAGATTTTTTTTTTTAATATGATAGGACTTACAGAGTTTGATTACATTTTTTGTGATATAAATGTAACTTAATCAATGCTAATGCTAACACTTATGAGGCTGGCTGCCCACCACTTCAATCCCAGACCTACTGGGGCTTTGCATTGTCGTTAACAGTACGGGAGGTAGGATATTCTGTTGTGTACTGCTTATTCCCGAGGTATTATGACATCAGAGGATCTTTGGCGTACTGCAGATTTTATAAATTTTCACATTCTGCATGCTTTACACCACATTCTGTCAAAACCAGCATGTACTGCCGGTCCAGTATGCAGTATCAGTGAAGGCATATGGTTAAACGTTAGTAAGGCAGCCATTTTGTTTATTTTTAAAATAAATGTCATTGTTCTAAATGGCTCTGTGCTGTCATGGAAACAAAATGTTTTAGATTTAAACAAGTTCTCTGTCATGAAGCATCAAAGGCTCTGACAGTCATATAAGAACTAACCTACACCTCACAGACGCAGATGTCAGAAGCAGATCCCAGGATTCATGCTAAGACATTTTTTCTTCTGGAGACCAAAAGAGAAAATATACTTCTGATTACAACAGATTGAACTGATTCAACTACTGTTAGTAATGAAGGATTATAGAAACAGAGATATGGATGAACTTGGAGCTGAGCAGTACAAGTACTCAGCATATGAGACCGATGAAGCCTGTGAGGCTCATCAAGCATATACGACCGATGAAGCATCTGAGACCAATGACTGGAGCTCCAAAATTCACACCAGGCAGGGTCCTAACCAGCAAGGGCCTCCATCTTACCAAAGCCAGAGGGAGGAGGATGATGATCATGCATCGTATCTATCTAATAACTATCAGTCCGACCAAGATGGACCCCAGCGTCCTTCAGCCTGGACTTTTGCGCCTAAGTTGCAGAGATCTGCACGAGTGTTGCAGAGTTTTAGACCACAGTGGCTGAGGACAGCCTGTGCTAAACAGGACAGACACACCTTCAAGCACAAACAGTGTGAGGAGGACAATGAACAGCCTACGAAGGAGCTAAAACTCCAGGGCACAGCCTCAGGTGAGCCAACAAAAGAGGAAACCCTGAGGGCTGAAAATAAAGCCCTGGAGGAGAAGGAAAGGGCCCAGACAACTGAAGAGCAGAAACCACCTGCACAAAAAAATGGGCAAAAGGAGGAAGCTGCCTCATAAAGTCACTGACCGGAAGGAGGAAATTGAGGCGCAGAAGCAGAAGCTGGATGAGACTCAAAAACAGCAAGATCACCAGATTTCCCAGGCTGATGATCTTCAGAAACAACTGGAGGAGAAGGCAGGAGAGGACAAAGCCCTGCAGAGGTCAAAAGATTTGTTTCAGCCAATGTTCACTGGTGACATCCTCAAAATGGAGGTACTAGAGAACGTCAAAACGAATCGAATGGTGGTCAAAGATCTAACCACAGAAATAGACAGCCTGCAGCAGGAGGTGCTTAAAGTTGAGGCCTCCAAAACAGAGGATCTCATTTCAGATCTGCAGACGTCTGAGAAACAGATCACCGAACTGACCACCACCAACAGTGAGCTCTCCTCTACGCTCCAGGCTCAGATGGAGGCTAATCAGGCCCTGCAGACGGCAGTTAATAAGTCAGAAGTGGACAGGGATCAGCTTGTGTTACGACTTACTGCTCAGGAGGAAACCAGCAGGGCTCTGCAAAGAGAGATGGAGAAGGTTCAAGCAGACAAAGACCACCAAACATCAAGGGCTGACGGCCTCCAAAATGATCTCGAGCTCATCAAAAAACTGTTGGATGAGAGTGAGAAGGTCACTGTGTGGAGGAAGATTAAAAAAGCCTTCACACCAAAAAGCCGGCGTCAGTGTAAGCTGCAGAAGAGGCTGAAGCAGCTGGAGCAGCAGTGACCATCCCTCACCCTCCCACCAACCCCCTGCCCTAGAGCACTGTGGATCATTTCGAGTTCTGATAAACCGAACATGTGTTTAATAAGCGAAAGTCCAGATGATAAAATGAACAATTGTTTTCTAGGGTGTGACTATGTTTTCTGCACTCAGTGGAGTGTTACACATATACAACAGATGGAAATATATTTTGAGTATGCAAAATGAAGTGCAAATAATACCAAAGAATGAGAGGTATGAATAAAGTGGGTACAAGAGAGAAAACAAACAGACTTTATCAGAAGCTGTGTGGTTAAAAAAGTAATTAAAGGTGAATTAATGCTTCACAACAAAAATTACTTCATGACTACTAAGGCTGTTTGGCGTGCCCTGACTCTGCATGTAACCACAGCATGTAACCAATGGATGGTGCTGTGGGTGGGACAATGCTGAAGACAGAGTAGAGACAGCAGACGGAGCGGCGTGGAGGACTCCTCCCCTGGCATTGCAAGGGAAGCTGGGAAATGTAGTGACATAGGCTTGAAAAACTAGACGTCTGTTTGCAAATAAATTACAGTTCCCATAATGCCGTAAAAGAATGGGATTTGCCATTATAAACTTCAATGTTTTTTTGTGATGTCAATCAGCACCAAAATGTAATGGCTTCTTCCTTGGACCAAACCACACCTCTGGTTAAATTTTCATGGAAATCCATCCAGTAGTTTTTGTGTAATCTTGCTAACAGACAGAGAGACAAACAGATTCGCAAACAAACAAACAGACAGACTATGGCAAAAACATAACCTCCTTGGCGGAGGTAATGATCAAAACTGCATGTATTTCCAACCCTACACACTCTTAAATCCACAAAGTGTCACAGTTCCTGTCTCTCATTCCCCTCCTGTCACACTGCTGCTGTGTTTTTCCACTCTCCCTCCCTCTGCTCCACTCTACCTGCCAGCCACGCCCACCTCATCAGCTCAACTCCGCTCACCTGTCTACACAGCTGCAGCTCATTACCATCAGTCCTGTATATAAGCCTCACCAGAACTCTCATTCACTGCCAGATTGTTCTTCAGCGTTATGCGAGACTTTCCAGCGTTCATCCCCTGCCTGATCTCCTGGTGCCGACTTTGCCTGTCCCTGACCAGCTCTTCTCGTCTGCCTCCCGGTAAACTCACCTGCCTTCTGTCCCCGACCTCGTGCTCTGCCTCAGCGTTTCTGGTATCTGCCTGCTCGTCTGGTTACAACTCCTCTGCCTGGCCTCGGTTATCCTTCTGCCTGCTCCCCAACGGTGCCTCCGCCTTCGCTGACTGATCTTCGGCTTACGACCCTGCTTCCTGTTCCTGACGACGAGTTTCAGCCTGCTCCCCAACGGTGCCTCCGCCTTCGCTGACTGATCTTCGGCTTCCGACCCCGCTTCCTGTTCCTGACGACGAGTTTCTGTCGGCGACTCCTGATCTGTGGTGGTCGTCTGGTCCTCGGCAGGTTACGTCACTTCCTGCTTCAAAAGATCGGGTGAGTCAGAACCCGCTTTGCCTTAAAAGACTCTGTGTGGCAGAAGGTGTGCGTGGCTGCGGTGTGGCAGAGAGGACAACGTCACCGGCTCCTGTTCCTGAGATCGCGGGTTCGATCCCCGCTCCCGACTCCACTTCTCCTCTTCCCGACAACAAACTTCTGTCTGTGTTTCCTGATCAGTGGAGCTGCCTGAAGTAAGCTACGTCTCGTTAAAGCCCCAGAGACTGTGTAGGGCTTTCAACCTGAAGAACTAGTGTATCCTGCGTATACTCTGCCTGCTGTATACCTTGTTTGCTTTGGTGAAATTAAAGGTCATTACGAACTGTTCCTGAGCACCTGAGTACTGCATTTGGGTCCTAAACACACCCGTTTCAGTACAATCTGGCCAGAAATGGACCCAGCAGACCCCGCTACACCTCAATCTCGCCTAGCGCGGGTGGAGGGAATGCTCCAGCAGCATGAGGCTCAGTTAGCCTCCAACGCGGCGGAGGCTCGCAAGTCAGCGTCTGCTCTGGAACGAGCGCTAACCTCGCTAGCTGCCCAGGTACAACAGATGGCGGTCTCCATGTCTCAGCACGCTGCTCCTGCCGCGGCGCCAGCCCCTCCTGCCCTGACCCCGGGGCCGTCATCTAGCACCGCATCTGAGCCCCGGGTGGGGGCGCCGGAGCGCTATGCCGGGGATCCAGAGGGTTGTAGTCCATTCCTGACAAACTGTTCAATTTTGTTTGCCCTGCAACCCCATACCTTCGCCACAGAGGGGGCTAAAGTCGCCTTCGCCATCAACCACCTTACTGGTAGGGCACGTCTGTGGGGAACGGCGGAGTGGGAGAGGGGCACGCCAGCCTGCGCCTCTTTCCAGGCCTTCTCTGAAGAGCTTCGCAAGGTGTTCGGACCCGTTTCCCTGGGCCCCGATGCTTCAGGGGGACTCATGAGTCAGAGGCAGGGGAATCGAACAGTCTCTGACTACGCCATAGACTTCAGAACCCGGGCTCGTCTCAGTGACTGGAATGCTGCTGCCCAATGTGACGCCTTCCTCAATGGACTAGCTCCTTATGTGAAGGATGAGCTGGTCTCGTTCGACCTCCCCAGTTCCCTGGACGGACTTATTCAGCTGACCACAAGGCTAGACAGGCGGATTCAGGCAAGGAGGAGGGAACAACGACACGAGGGAGGTGAGCACCGGCTTCCTGTTCGTCAACGGGGGTTCCCAGCCACTCCTGTCCTCCCTTCTGAACTCATGCATGGGGGGGCGGAGCCCATGCAGGTGGGACGGACCAGCCTAACGCCGGAGGAGCGTGAGCGACGACGCCGGGGAAATCTCTGCCTCTACTGTGGCCAGGCCGGCCATTTTGTCTCCCGTTGTCCAGCAAAAGGGAGGGCTCAGCAGTAAGAGGGGGCATTCTGCTGAGCCGGTTCCAGAACTCTGCCCTCAACCCAAGACCTCTGTTTCACGTTCAACTCCTGTTGGAAGGGGGGTCTCATACCCTCGCCACATTCATCGACTCGGGGGCAGATGTCAACCTGATAGACGAGGAGCTGGTCCGTCAGCTGGACATCGGTCGATGTCCTCTCCCTCGCCCCATGCCGGCCAGCGCTCTGGATGGTCATCTCCTGGGGACCATCACTCATCAAACCACCCCCATCTCTATGCTCCTGTCCGGCACACACCATGAAACCATCCGGTTTCATATCCTGAGATCTCCCAACCTTCCCCTGGTCCTCGGCTACCCCTGGCTCCGTCGCCATAACCCCCATATAGACTGGTCCACGGGGTCCATCTTGGGGTGGAGCCCATCCTGTCAACAGATCTGCCTCAGGCCGGCAGTGGTCCCCACACCTTCTGCCAGCTCCTGTTCCACTTCTGACCTCTCCATGGTGCCCCCGGACTACCTCGATTTCCGGGAGGTGTTCAGCAAGGCTAGGGCCACCTCTCTGCCCCCTCATCGGCCCTACGACTGCGCCATCGACCTCCTTCCTGGCTCTGTTCCCCCCAAGGGCCGCCTCTACTCCCTGTCTGCACCTGAAAGGGAGGCCATGGAGGCCTACATCCGCGACGCCTTGGCCGCCGGAATCATTCGACCCTCCTCGTCCCCTGCAGGGGCGGGGTTCTTCTTCGTCGACAAGAAAGACGGCTCCCTGAGACCCTGCATCGACTACAGAGGGCTGAATGACATCACGGTCAAGAACCGCTATCCTCTCCCCCTCATCGCCTCAGCTTTCGAGCTGCTCCAAGGGGCCACCATCTACACCAAGCTGGACCTTCGCAACGCCTATCATCTGGTTCGGATTCGCGAGGGGGATGAGTGGAAGACTGCTTTCAACACCCCCACTGGCCACTATGAATACCTGGTGATGCCTTTTGGGCTCACCAACGCCCCGGCCGTGTTCCAAGCCCTAATCAATGACGTTTTACGAGACATGCTCAACAAGTTTGTGTTCGTCTATCTCGACGATATCCTGATCTTCTCCCGGTCCAAGCAAGAGCACGTTCACCACGTCCAGATGGTGCTGCAACGTTTGTTAGAGAACTCTCTGTTCGTCAAGGCCGAGAAATGTGAATTCCACGCCTCCTCTGTCTCTTTCCTGGGGTACATCATTGGTCGGGACCGCATGAAGATGGACCCTGCCAAGGTATCAGCAGTCACTTCCTGGCCCGTCCCAGACTCTCGCAGGCAGTTGCAACGCTTCCTGGGGTTCGCTAACTTCTATAGAAGGTTCATCCGGGGCTACAGCACGGTGGCTGCACCTCTCACCGCCCTCACTTCCTCCAATGTCTCGTTTCGATGGACTCCAGCTGCTGAGGAGGCGTTCCAGCACCTGAAGGGGCGATTCAGCTCAGCCCCCATTCTCCTAATCCCTGACCCCGAGAGACAGTTCGTAGTGGAGGTTGACGCTTCTGACATGGGGGTGGGGGCTGTCCTCTCTCAGCGTTCTGCCAAGGACCAGAAACTACACCCCTGCGCCTTCTTCTCCAGGCGTCTGTCTCCGGCGGAGATGAATTATGACATCGGGAACCGTGAACTGTTGGCGGTGAAGCTGGCGCTGGAGGAGTGGCGCCACTGGTTGGAGGGAACCAAGACCCCCTTCCTCGTCTGGACCGATCACAAGAATCTGGAATACATCCGCTCGGCCAAAAGACTGAACTCTCGTCAGGCCCGGTGGGCTCTGTTCTTTGCCAGATTCAACTTCACCCTCTCATATCGACCAGGTTCCCGCAATGTAAAACCTGACGCCCTGTCCCGACAGTTCATGGTCGGGGAAGAGGGTCCCTCCAGTCCTGATAACATCCTACCCGCTTCCTGTCTAATGGCCGCTCTCACCTGGGAGGTGGAGGAGCGGGTTAGAGCTGCGTTGGAGGACCAGCCGGGGCCCAGCTCCTGCCCCCTAGACCGCCTTTTCGTCCCTCAGGGGTTGAGATCAGAGGTTCTGCAGTGGGCCCACGGCTCCCGACTCACCTGCCACCCTGGAATTCTCCGTACCAAGGAGTTTCTACAACGACGGTTCTGGTGGGCCACCCTGGATGAGGACACCAGGGACTTTGTGAACGCCTGCACAGTCTGTAACCAAAACAAAGCCCCACGGCAGGCCCCTGCTGGCCACCTGCAACCCCTGCCTGTGCCTCATCGCCCATGGTCTCACATCTCTTTGGACTTTGTCACTGGGCTGCCACTGTCAGGAATCAACACCACCATTCTGACTGTTGTGGATCGCTTTAGTAAAATGGCTCATTTCGTGCCTCTGTCCAAGCTCCCCTCTGCCAAGGAGACTGCTGAGCTGGTTCTGCAACATGTGTTCCGGCTCCACGGTCTCCCGTCCGACGTGGTCTCCGATCGAGGCCCCCAGTTCACCTCGGCCTTCTGGAGGGAATTCTGCCGCCTCCTGGGAGCCTCCACCAGCCTGTCCTCTGGATTTCATCCTCAGTCAAATGGCCAGTCCGAGAGGATGAATCAGGAGATGGAGACGGCGCTCCGCTGCATGGCATCCAAGCACCCTGCCTCCTGGTCCACACAACTGCTGTGGGTGGAATACGCCCACAACACCCTCATCAGCTCCGCCACTGGACTTTCCCCTTTCCAGTGCGCTTACGGCTTCCAGCCCCCCCTGTTTCCTGCCCAAGAGAAGGAAACCGTCTGCCCATCAGTGGAGGCCTTCATCCGCCGCTGCCGCCGGACCTGGACACAGGCCAGGTCTGCACTTCTACGAGCCACGGATCGCTATTCGACAGCCGCCAACCGTCGCCGCTCCCAGGCCCCCCATTACCAAGTGGGACAGAAGGTGTGGCTGTCAATCCGAGATCTTCCTCTGAGGGTGGAGTCGAGGAAGTTGGCCCCCAAGTTCATCGGTCCATTTCCCATCGAGAGAGTTGTAAACCCAGTGGCGGTCCGGCTCAAGTTGCCCCGCACCATGCGGATTCATCCCACCTTCCATGTCTCCAGGGTCAAGCCATTCCGGGAGAGTCCCCTGCAACCTGCCTCCCAGCCGCCTCCACCTCCTCGCATCATTGATGGGGCCCCTGCTTACACGGTGCACCGCCTGCTACGCGCTCGTCGTCGTGGGAGGGGTCTGCAATACCTTGTCGACTGGGAGGGGTATGGTCCGGAAGAGCGGTCATGGGTTCCGGCCCGTCAGATCCTGGATGCGCGACTCATAGAGACTTTTCATCGTTTACATCCTGACCAGCCCTCTAACACCGTCTCGGCACGAGGGGGCCCCATCACCGACCCTCAGTCTCCTCCTGCATCTGGGGCATCGGTATCTGAGGAGGAGGATGACTTGGGCTCAGCCTCTGAGGAGGACAGTTCTCCCTCTGTGGAAGAGGGTGCTGGGACAGAGGCCTCCGAGGAATTCTAGCCCTCCTCCAGGCCCCCTCCACCCACCCGGCTCCTCTGGGGCTGTTTGGGACGTCAGGAGCCGTCCCTTGAGGGGGGGGTTCTGTCACAGTTCCTGTCTCTCATTCCCCTCCTGTCACACTGCTGCTGTGTTTTTCCACTCTCCCTCCCTCTGCTCCACTCTACCTGCCAGCCACGCCCACCTCATCAGCTCAACTCCGCTCACCTGTCTACACAGCTGCAGCTCATTACCATCAGTCCTGTATATAAGCCTCACCAGAACTCTCATTCACTGCCAGATTGTTCTTCAGCGTTATGCGAGACTTTCCAGCGTTCATCCCCTGCCTGATCTCCTGGTGCCGACTTTGCCTGTCCCTGACCAGCTCTTCTCGTCTGCCTCCCGGTAAACTCACCTGCCTTCTGTCCCCGACCTCGTGCTCTGCCTCAGCGTTTCTGGTATCTGCCTGCTCGTCTGGTTACAACTCCTCTGCCTGGCCTCGGTTATCCTTCTGCCTGCTCCCCAACGGTGCCTCCGCCTTCGCTGACTGATCTTCGGCTTACGACCCTGCTTCCTGTTCCTGACGACGAGTTTCAGCCTGCTCCCCAACGGTGCCTCCGCCTTCGCTGACTGATCTTCGGCTTCCGACCCCGCTTCCTGTTCCTGACGACGAGTTTCTGTCGGCGACTCCTGATCTGTGGTGGTCGTCTGGTCCTCGGCAGGTTACGTCACTTCCTGCTTCAAAAGATCGGGTGAGTCAGAACCCGCTTTGCCTTAAAAGACTCTGTGTGGCAGAAGGTGTGCGTGGCTGCGGTGTGGCAGAGAGGACAGCGTCACCGGCTCCTGTTCCTGAGATCGCGGGTTCGATCCCCGCTCCCGACTCCACTTCTCCTCTTCCCGACAACAAACTTCTGTCTGTGTTTCCTGATCAGTGGAGCTGCCTGAAGTAAGCTACGTCTCGTTAAAGCCCCAGAGACTGTGTAGGGCTTTCAACCTGAAGAACTAGTGTATCCTGCGTATACTCTGCCTGCTGTATACCTTGTTTGCTTTGGTGAAATTAAAGGTCATTACGAACTGTTCCTGAGCACCTGAGTACTGCATTTGGGTCCTAAACACACCCGTTTCACAAAGATGTGTGTCTGAAAACATCACCAACATTCTTTTGCCATTTCAACAATGTGCAGGTGATTGTTTGATATTTTTAAGGGATTTTTGTTCTCCTCTTTAAAGCTTTGGAACTGTTTGATACTGTGAATCACTGAAACAATAAGTAACACATCATTTGAAACATGGTATTAAACTATGTTTCATTTTGACATCCGTATTGAGGAGCCAGTATAATTTAATAAGCAGCTTAACCTTGATGTGGTGATAATATGAGGACTCATTACATATAATTTTATTTTCTCCCTCCTTTAGACTTTAATGAATCACTCAGAGCTTAACCCACAGAGCTGCAGGTCAGGAGGACACTTCATTTTCAATTATACACAGATGCTGTTGGTAGTCTCAAAAATCCTCTATACTATGATATATCGACCTAGGTGCAACTGATGTTAATCCAGTTAATGAAGAAAGTTCAAGGGTTTTATTATTGGCTCTTTACTTAGTGATCAGGCTGTAAATCCACTTCTTTTTATGTGAAATCATTTACTGAAGCAGGTACTCAGTGCAATGATTCACTGGGTTTCATTTTATTTTCATTAAGACTTTCTAAATTCTAATTTAACCCCTTTCTTCTGTCAGTCCAACATGGAGCTGATCAATATCAATAGTTGCCCATATTAGGATGGTGCAATTAATTATAATGTGATCATTATCACAACATATCCTTCTTCAATAAACATAATGCAACAGTCTGAATTTTTCACAATTTATTAAAAACCTTTTTTAATGTTTGTAAAAGTTGCTTTAACTTGAGTTCTGTGTTAGCTCATTAACGTTATCTAAAGTAATTTGCATCTGAGTTTGAATTATCAAATGTTGACGTTTTTTTATGTCAAATTTCTGCTTTTAAGTGGTTTTAATTTATAAATCAAAATGATCCTAAAATTGCAAGTTTTTGGCTCTCTCTGTAAGGATGAAGTTACTGTTGTCCTCAAAATAAGCAAATTTTGCCCATCCCTATTCTCAATGATAAACTATGCTTATCTGAGCAGTGTGGTGATTCTACATCTATTTTATGTTAAAAGGTTGCCATGTTGCACAGCCCTAATGTAATATATGGTTATTACTGTTTGTCTCTGAAGTATTAACAGTTGTAGAAAAAGTTTGTCCTTGACCTTGAGCACAGGGTGTGTAATGGCTGGTTCACTGACTTTAATGTCCAACAGGTACTTTTTTACTCTGGTTCACAAATATCCAGATAGAGGGGTCTATATTTTCAAAAGAGGCTATCATAAAAGTAAAGAATAATGATGCCATAAATTAAATAATCACCACAAACTGTTTCAGGTCCTGCTGGTAAATGAGCTGCAGTCCATTTCCTTCTCTTTTTTCAGAGAGTTTGACCACGTCCCTGCACCGCGTTGTAGTTTCTGTCGCTCTTTTCATGCCAGCGGCTTTGTCATACGTATATGACTGAAGTGAAGCTCACATCCTGCTGGTGTGAGGGACAGACTCACAGCCTGTGAGAGTTGTGCTGTCCGTGACTGCTTCTTGTCTATCACTGATGTCAAGAGCAGATGCTCAGACTGGAAGAGCTCAAATGCAGACACCGTAAGTCGGTGAAGCAAAAGAAAAGGTTTATTGGCAGTCCAGGGTTCGGTACACAAAATGACAAAAACAACCAGGAAAAGGGATCCAAAAAAGGGGTGAAGCTAGAGGCAGAGTTGAGGCAAAAAGATGTCTGTGAACATGATCTAGACTATGAGAAAGTGCTAGAAAGTGACAGAAAGTAGGACAGAAGCATTATCATGACAACTGAGGCTGAGGGTCATTTAAAATAAATCAGCCATACATACACACGCCTTTCTACCGGCATATGTTTGTTTGTGTGTTTGTTTGTGTGTTTGTTTGTGAGCGAAAACGCAAAAACTATTGGATTTTGCTGAAATTTTCAGGAGATGTTGGTAATAGCCCAACTTAAAAATGATTTGATTTTGGTGGTGATCCAGATAACTACAATAAGTGAACGATCGTTTTTGCTCACAAAGGGCCTGATCTACTAAGATCCAAAATAACAAGGGCTAAATTGCGTGTGCAACCTAAAATATTTTACGTGCTATTAGTGGGCGTGTTGCGGGTTATCTGCTATCACTGTGTGCACAATTGATAACAGGCGCAGAAGTGGTGTGGACCGCCCCCTTTAAAGAAGGATTTCGCGTGTGCTGTCACCATGGACAGTTTGGGAGAGCAGAGTGGCTGTAAATGAAAAATGAAGTTTGAAGCCATGGAGTTGGAGGCAAATGAACACACTTACAGTAACCTTTTTTGCTGTCTGTCATTTTGACGGATAAGGTTGTCACTTTTCCCTCATGCCATATTTCTATCTGACATTTTTAATTTTCCTTTTCTTATTGCAATTAAACATAATCTAAATGACAGCATTCACATAGTTACACAGCTTCATCATCAATAACCTCTCATGTGAAGAGCAGTCTTACAGTTACGCACACACAGACTGAGCGGGTACTCTTGACTTTTACGCGCTCACAGCTCCTAAACTCACTGTCAGTGCGCGGAGAGTGTGATGCAGTCAGCTCTGGGTGACAACGGAGTGATTATGGCCATTAAGGTTTTTTTTTTTTTTTATCACAGGTTAAATGACCTCCTCCACGATGTAGAGCGCAAAACAGAGAGGGTTTACTTAACTTGTGTGTCTGCATGAGTAAAAAGCCACACTGGATCGTCCCTCTTATTCCAGTCCATCATAATGACAGACAGCCTTCATTTCGTTCTGTTTTTCATCAAAAATTCAGTCAGTGATGGAAAATATTCTGTTAATGCGACTCCTGTTTCTCGCCACAATGACCGCAGCCCTCTGCGCGTAACGCTGTGCTTTTTTTGGCACCTGCCTTTCAAACGTACTAAATATAGACGCAAAAACACAGCACGCAATCAGTTGCAGGTTTGATAAATCACATTGCGGGTGCTAAATGATTGAATTTGCATCTCCTCCTTCCAGTATTTTGCCCGTTCTGATCATCTGCATGTATTCTGCATATTCATGAAGGCAAACACGCTAAATGGACTGCTCGTGCTATTTTGCTCATTTGACAGATGCAGTCCTCAGTGCACCCTGTTAGTAGATCAGCTTTGCGCGTGCTATCAAGTTTGCACGTGTTTTTATACACGCAAACCTTTAGTAGATCTCTCGCTTACTGTCTAACTAATGATATCAACATGATTCTGAGTGCTAGATGTGGGTTTTCAGGGTCACAGAATCATATTATGATGATAACTTTATCATGGAACTATTGATTATAGATGTAACAGCAGTATGTGAGCTATATTGGCATCATTTTTAATGGAGACGACCAACTTTAGGAGGAGAGTGGCCTCCAAGAGAGTTTAGAAGACTTTACTCTCTGATGTTTCTTATTCCAAATAAATTTAGAAATACAGGAATTCAATGACTGAAAAAAACACTGGAGTTAAGTAACAAGGCACATTTTGAAAAAGATAATTGAACAAGGAAGTGTGTTCATTTTTTACAGCGTTGATTCTTCCTTGAAATGAAGTTGGCAATGGGAGTGTGTCACCCTCTGACTTCTCTTGATTTAACAGTCTCTAAGTTTTTGCTCAACAGTCTTCATTGAGTGCAGTAGTTTCCAAAATTGTCCTCCATAGCACTGACTCTACATTCAGCTTCATCCACACGCTTCTCCAGTCAGTTGCTCTGTTAGAAAGGAGGGAAACTCTTTACTAAAGTCATGGATGTTTTAAGGCTCCGTCGATAGCATCTAAGACAGCTATCAAGTCCATGTCATTCACTTGGGGGCCACAGATTTCACCTCAGAATGTATCGGCTCCTTAGTCACTGAGCTTGCTAGCTCCTAGGAGCTAGCTTCGTTTAGCTGATCCTCGTTAGCAGTGTTGGCATGTCTTTAAACAAGTCAGAGGTCAATTGTATATTATCCTCTGGGTCACGTGACCACCCGGCATGATGTTCTTCAAGGACCCCTGACCACCATGTCACACCTCCTGGGATGTGACTGTTGTGAACGTGCGTGGTGATTGAGATGTGAAAAAGAAATGTTGTTCAGCCCCTCCTCCGCAGACATGATGTAAACGGCCACACGCACCAGGACAGGGGACCCTTAAGTAACTGCAGGCCTGATGCTCTTGCATGTAATTACAAAGGTTTTGAGTATCTGTAATTCATATAGAAATGTTAGGGGTGATGTGCTGGCAAGAATCTAGTGATACTAACCTTGCCCTTCCTGGTCACTGTCTGTGGGATGTTGCCCAGATGGACCTGAAATATGTCCCCTGGATATATGACATGTTCCATGTGGTGTGTCAGGTTATGTTAGTGTCATGAATTCAACTGAGTGATATCTTAAGTCAGACATTATGATCCTCTGGACCTCTGCTGGGGGAATGTTCTGGAACTGGACCCTGTTGAATCTTAATTGATGAATGGTTGGTCACGTTCATGCCACATTCTCCTGCTTGTGTTCATGCATGAGGGTCTGTGCCATCCCAAAGCATGTGTCCTCCATTTGTGCAAAGACCAGGGAAATGTACCATGCATAAACATGGCACAGAGCACTCACGCTGCACAAAAGAGCTGGACTGGGAGTGAAACAGGATGCCAAGTGTGCCACTATACTGGCCCGGCTCTGAGACTGACCCTCTGGTGCTGACCTGTTGCACTGGCCCCTCTTTGTGACACACATGAGTCTGGTTTTGATGCGACAAACAAAAGGCCCCTCCATGTCATCGTCTTTGAGTTGACTTGTTGTGACAGGGTCTCACTCATCAAAGTTTTCTCTATAGATAAAGGGAAGTCCCCCTATAACTGCCAAACAAAGCCTTGTATATCTGATTCTTCAAGTCATTTTTCCCTGTGAGACAGAAGCATGAACTAAGTGGGCATGTCATCATTTTATGATAACATCCTGGCCTCCAGCAGCTCCGTCCTCCACACCGAGGAGCCGGCTTTTGGTCACCATGGAGATCCCCAGCAGCAAAACAAAGGCTTTGTCTGCCGTGTTTGCATGTCGAGAAAGGCCTCAGAACCAAGGAGGAGAGCAGAGAGGACGCTCAGGCCTACACACAGAGGCCAAGCTCACCCTGAATACCGACACCCTTGGGCGGCGTTCACTGTCAATACTGACGAGAGCAGAGCGTGTGTTGGGGTTGCAGGAGTGAAAATGTCAAATGACTATTTAACAGCTTTTACAAGAGAGTCCTGTATTCTAATCCTTGCCCCCTTTCAGCCGTTTGGGCTCTCACTTGTACAAAGAGTTTAGGGGCAGCTCCAGTAGGTTGCTCAACCCTGCATCAGGATAAACTCTTCCCAGGCTGAATAATCTGTCTCAGGCAATCCTTTTCTCAGAAATAAATCAGATTTCTTTCCACCTTCGTACTCAAGATTCAGCCTATGTTGCTTTGTGGATATATGTGAATATGTGAATTGTTCTGCAGCCCTGAATGCCAGCTGCAAAGCATTTTATTTGATGAATTGTAGGGATTTCATTTAGCCCAAGAGAGCAGCTAAATCTCTAGGATCCATGTGGGACATCAGGTAGATCCATCTTGTAAAGCTAGTGCTGATATGCTAGTCATAGTGCCAAAGATGAATGAGCCAGTTAGGTCAAGGATGTTCAAACTGTGGCCTGGAGGCCAACTGTAACTATAACTGCCAATAAAGCAACTGGCAAACTCTCCCTTCTGAGAAAAGATAGCTGTGTACAGACACAAGCTGATATGGGTGCTGTTTTGGTGGAGTGGTAAGCAACCAGGGACAACCCATATGGTTCTACCTGTCTGGGTTCAAATCCAGCCTGTGGCCAGTTTGCAGAGTGTCCTCCCCTACTCCCCTTCACAAGCACTATCCACTGTCTATCCTCTCCTAAAGGCCTTCAAATGTCCCAAAAAATAATCTTAAAAAAAAAAAAAACTACTTAAATTACTGTGATGGCATAAATAGCTGCTACAGTGAAAGAACCTTTACAGCATTTCGCTTTTCCTCGACAAAGCCCTGCGTTTGGAACTACTTTGTGATGCAACATCGTATCCCTCCACCAGCCCCCACGCCGCTCTGCAGTCATTCACCATTCAGGTCAGAGTGCTGCAGTGGTGTCAGTTAGCAGTCACGACAGCACACATTTCTCCCAGTGTGTCCTCCATGTCTTCTTCTCTGGTTTTGGTGTATGTCTGCAGCAGCGTTACAGCTCCACTTACAGGCCTGACATATCTACAACTGTGTATTTAGTGTTTTCATGTGGACGGACACGTTTACTCAAACAATGCCGTCCGTACAGAGGATGTTTTTAATATGAAAACGTTTTCGTCCCTGTGTGGACAGGACCTTAGTTTTTATGTGGAGAATGGAGGTGGGTAGGACAAAGAGCATTCCAGAGTCAGGAGAAGTATGTGAAATGACAGCTCGTGTTGAATTACTTTAACACAACACAAATGATATCGATATGTTCTCACATGTTCTATCTCACATCTCATTAAAAATATATAAATAATCATTTTGAAAACTCAATAAATCACCCTGGCTGTAGGCGTGAAAACCACGTCAGTCTCTGCTGTTGTATTGTAGTCTTTAGGAGAACCAGCTTGTCTCTTCTGCCCGAGGCTGCTGAACTCGCGCTGCACAGACACCTGAACTTTTTAGAAACAGGCTGCGGCCTATCCGCTAAGTTAGTGCTAGGTTGTACTAAAAACACACAGTTGGGCACTCTGTGGAAATGAGGTGGACACCACTGTACAGATAGATTAATTCTAAAATGAATATTCTGAGGGAGAACAGTATTTATTATTGTTTTAAAAAGTCAGCAGACGGCACCTGTGATGCTCCTGCTGGCCGTGCCTGTGCATGGTTTTCTGAGACAGAGTGCTGCTCTCTCCTCTCTCCCCCCTCCTTCCCCTGTCCCTCCCTTCCTTTCTGGGATGATTAGAGGAGAGCATAAGAGCCTGTAGAGGATGACTCACAGCCACAGCTCCCATTAGAACCACAACACAGCAATCTGACTGCTAGCATGAAACAAATCACAGCGCTCTGCCATTTGCATAAACTCAGGCTTGTATTGTACCAGGGAAACAATTATGTAATAGGTTAAATAATTAAACAGCTGTAGTGGAAGAAGATTGTGTGTTTATCAGCCAGAGTTTCTGCTCATTGTGCTAAAACAGAAACGGAGAGGATGGAGGTAGAGAGTGGTCAGATCGATAGTAGTTTGGTTGCTGAGACAAAAAAAGGCGTGGTAGATGGAGGAGGGTGCTGTGATGCTCCCTTTCCATCAAATAATTGTTGATTTTCTAGAACAGAAAGAGAAGAAGTGGAAACAGAAACACTTAAGCCAAGCCGAACTATAGCATAAAACTATTTTTATCATGAACTCTGTAAAGAATTAATGTCCCCTGTTTTGCTTAATTGATCGTCAGTCAGAGATATTATTAAAAAACAAGGGGGTACACCAATAGCCAGTGTGCACAGACCCATGAATGTGAAGGCTCACCTTGTGTGGGCAACACAGGTTCAATTCCAGCCTAAGGCCTGTTTACAGCATGTCGCGCCCTGTTCTCTCATTCCCCTTCAGATCTATCTACTGTCTCTACAATATCAAAACAAAGGCAAAGATGCACATTGTTAGTCACCATCTAATAACAAAAGTGAAAGAAAGCGCCAATGTCAGTCTGCACTGTAGAGAGGCTGAGAAACTGTTTAGCATCTCTCAGCTGTACATTTTACTGCACATTGTTCTGTAAACGATAAATAAAGACCTGCTTTAACTGACATTTTTAATACAATAGACTGTTCTTGTAAGTCTGTATTAGCACAGCCTGGTCAGGCTCTGGCAATCCTGCTTTGGGACCTGTTTGAGGTCATGAAGGACAAGGGCCCATCCCAGCTCTCACTGCACATAGGGAGGTAGACCCTAGACCAGGCGCCAGCCAATCAAAAGGCCGATATACATAGACAACAGAAAAATCATTAAAATTCGATTCACGCCATAGTTGCAGTTCTTGCTCTAATCAAATATATTCAAAAATCGATATCTAAAAGACTTAAAGTGCCCACACGCTCGCTGCTTGCATGGTTTGTCCACAGGTTCTTTTGGACTACTCAGTTGTAACGGGGTGCATGCTGGTACTTAGTTAGCCTGTTAGCTTGCTGCATCAGTGATGTGTCTGTATGGACTCGAACCAGCCCGTCCCTCCCTCATTAACAGCAAGTGTGCTTTTGATGATGCGCACCCTCATGTGTGGAGGGTGTGAGAGGGTTAATGGTTTGCTTTTTCTGCTCATGCCCTCACCTCCCTTTCCCTCATTTAGCTGATGTTTCTTCCTCTTAATGTTGACTCTGCTTCACTTTCTAATCCTTCCCATTAACATCTTCCCCTCCAACATCTTCTCTAAGATTTAAGACCTTTGCTCTGTCAGTATCGGCTGCTGTCGTCATTCACATGATGAATATTCCCCATTAGAGGGAGGTGTTAATCCAGAATTAGTCCATATGGGGCAGTAGGGTCTGGGGGTTAGACCACTCCTTCATCCATCATTTGACAGCTCCTCTTCCCGTCGGCGGGATCGCTGACAGACGGGTAATACGCTCCGACCGCAGGCACAGGTTGGCGCTCTGGTTGAATATGATTGGTGGATACTGGGATTGATTTGTCGAGGGAGGATTGACGGCTGTCTCATTTCCTGCTGCTGTGGGACCCGACTGTGTCCTCTTCATCAGAGTGGCCATCCATCATGTCCGGACGGGATCCTCGTCTGTCTCTGCCAGCGCCATGACTCTGTGACGAGGATGGAGGGCAAAACTGTGGCTGTCACCTCCTCATTAGGAGACCCTGAGACCTTTCAGCCATAAACTGTGCTTTCTGACAGCTGTGTTGTTTTGTTACAGCCGTGGGTGGAGAGCATTCACTAAATCACCTTCACATTTTAGATTTACAGGAACCATAGTACAAAATTCAAGGAGACAGAAAAAAATAACTAAACTCCAAACAACTAAATTAGATACCAGCGCACACGTGTCTCAGCACCGCTCACGGCTTCAATTCTGGACACAATCTGCCCTTTTTTATTTGACTAGGGTGAATCCCAGTTCTACCCCTTAGCCCTACCCCTTCGTCTTTCCCCATTGTCCAGCCCTTTTCCTTGGCCCTCTGTTTGGGGGCCAAGGGGACGTCGCTACATCATCACCCAGAGCAACTCACTGGCTGTGTTGTAGGCAGATGCGACAATAGCTGTAGCTACAGCTGCGAAAGCTAGCTCGTTAGCTCGTAGGACCAACAATTCAAAACATGATTAATATTTACTTAATGATTTAATAATTACTTATAATTATGCACTTCCTTCAGTCTCCGCTCTGCCTTCTTGTCAGCAGCGTGGTGTGTTATGGGAAATTTCTCATACCCCTTCCTTTCAAGTGAGGTCCCGGTCTATCTTCCTTTCAAGGGCTATGTAGCCCTACCCCTTAACCTTACGGAGGACTGGGATGCCCCTTCACGACATGAACATGCAAAACCAAGGTCTAAGTGGTACAATTGGGATGGACCCTAAATCTCCCCTTTTTGCTTCTTTATACGTGTTAATTTGACTTTAGTTTTTCTTCAATATTGATTTTATTTTGAACCATAGTTTGACACTAGTTTCTTTAAAGCAGTGATCATCAACTGGGGGCCCTGGTGCCACATCAGGCCCTCCAGATCTCCCCATCAGGCCCTCAGGATATTGAGCTCAAAGAATTTCAATGTCAGTCACAACTGGGATTCAAACTTTTTTTTTTTTTAATAGGAATGACTTCATGTTTGATCTGTTTCACCTGTCAGCCATTTTATCCAACATTCAACCAGGAGAACATGTGATGGAGAACATGACAGCCCCAGAACGAAGTATTTAATTTGTGGCTGCTCACGTCTTAAAAGTCTCTGGGATTTTGGCTCTTCGGATAAAGGGGCGGCACGGTGGGGCAGCAGCTAGTGCATGTGCCTCAACAGCAAGAAGGTTGCAGGTTCAATCCCCGGGTTAGTCAGGGCCTTTCTATGAGGAGTTTGCATGGTTTTCCTGTCTATTCGTGGGTTCCCTCTGGGCACTCTGTCTTCCTCCCACAGACAAAAACATGCTTGGTAGGTCAGTAGTTGTCTCTAAATTGCATTTAGGTATGAGTGTGAACTAGGCTTGTCACGATACCAGAAATTTAGTAGTCGATACCAATACCACTTAAATTCTACGATACTCGATACCACTCGATACCACGGTAGAAATAAAAAAATCCCCTGTAGTTCAACATACACTCCTTTATTTGAACAAAGTGAACAACAAACAATATTATGCTTAAATGGAAAATGTAAACTAAAACTGTACATGACCACACACTTGGGACACTCTCTGCTGTTTCTTCTGCGGACTCTCTCCTTTCCATCCCTCTCTTTTCTCTTCCTTCATGATTTTACAAGCCACGCAGCAGCAGAGGCAGCAGACGCGTTGCGCCACAGAAATGACCGTCCGTGTCAAACACCGAGCGCTGTATAGTAGTCCTGATATATATTTTATATATATATTTATATATTAAACGAGGCTTCGAGGCACACAATTTGCCCCGAGGATATTTTGTAATCGAATTATTCGGATTATCTGAGGAATCTTTTCAGCCCTAAACGTCACGTAACTATTATGCGGGACAGACGAGACTGGACATAACGCTAATGTTACTTTGCCAGGCAGCTCATTTACTATGGGCTGGGCTCATCTCATCATTGTACGTAATTAGATATGAGCAACAATGATAACACGTGAATTCAAATGCACTCACCTTGAATTCTCTGTACAAGTCTGGATGCTTGTCTTTTAAATGTTTCGCCAAGTTGGACGTGTTGCTCCCCTTCGCCGTGCTGCGGTGATGGCATTTTTTGCAGCCGGGTTTTTCAGGATCAATAACCAATCCGTCCTTGTCAGCCTCGAATCCAAAATACTTCCAGACACGACTTCTGGTGTTTTTTTTTTTTTCAATTAATTGAGGGGCAGCTGTTGTTGACAGGCCAGGTGCGTGTGCCTCCGCCATGTCGCGTGTTGTGTTGTTGTTCTTAGCAGGGTAGTCAGTCACATGATCAGCACCGTGTGAGGGTTGTCAGATAATCGCTAATTTACAGCCAAAAAACAACGCTAAAGAAGCGGCCAGATCTGGCTCCTCGGTACCAACGGTACTTTGGGTATTCTAGAAAAGTCAGTATTGTCACATTTTCAGAATCTTAGTACTGACTTGGTACTGAAGTATCGGTTCTCGTGTGTGAACGTGAATGGTTGTCTGTCTCTCCATGTGGCCCTGTGATAGGCTGGCTACCAATGTCAGCTGGGATTGGCTCCAGCCCCCTGCAATCCCGAAAGGTATAAGAGATACAGATAATGGATTGATCTTTGGATAATTACCTGAGATAAGGCTCATGATAAACTCATTCAGACCTGATTTTAGCATTTCATTTTGCAACATAAAGTGGGTCTGTCTTTGCCCCTCTTTGTAACTTTAAAGCATTATTGTGTTTTTAAAAGGATGAACTGCTAACAAGGACAACAGAAATGTTTGGGGGCCCGTATGCAATCATTTCTGATTGGTTTTAATAAAGGAAAATACATACACCACAGCCAATGCCACGAGTACCAGTTTGATCAGGTATTTTGATTAGGAGGAAATTCTTAAACAAGAGGTGACAGCATGATGGTACATCCTGGAAGGGTGTAGACACTTATATGTATATATTATGCAATATATACATATATGTGTGTATGTATTTACTCACTTACTTACCAAGATCAGCCTTGTTCAGCCGGGGGGAGTACCTCCCCTCTGACAGCCCAGCTGAGTCAAAGCCTTTTCATCCAGTGGTGTCTGGACTTTTGCTGCTCGTCAGCGGCAGCGCATGAAACACTTGGGCTCTTTTCTCTACTTGGACCCGAAGTAGCAGAGCTACTCCTCCTGCCTCTCCAGCTCCTACTACGAGAGCAGGAGAGCAAATGTTGCCAACTTCACCACTCCATGAGTGCTTGAAAAATGCAAATATTGTCTGTTTTTCAGGTGGTTGACAAGTTTATGTACCTATGTGTCTGTGTGTGCATGACCATGTGAAGACAGAAGTCATATGCCGTCATGGGCACAAGCTAAATAATATTAGGCTACTGAGTTTGTTAATAAAAGGACATGGGAAAGGTATCCTTAATGACTTCTGTTGTGAACCGGTGATGCATAGAAAATGAAATTAAACAAAGACTAACTTGACTCTTGGGAAAAGACTAAATTTTTCAGGGGATGTTGGTCATAGCACAAGTAAATTGTCATTTAATTTTGGTAGTGATCCCAATATGATTGAAGATACTACATTCTTTTTAAGGGATTTGTTAACAATGTGAGATAAGGCAGTTTTCCACTTGTGATAAAAGCTAAAAGCTCTCAACAGACTTTATAAAGATAGTTTTGGGGTATTTTAGGTATTCATTCATAGTGAAGAGACAGTGGATCAATTTAGAAAGAGGGGAGAGATCAGGGGAGGACTATCGGCAAATGAGCCTTAGTCAGGAATCGAACCTGTGTCAGCCACACGGGGAATGAGCCTTCATTTATGGTGCATCAGCTGCATGCATGCTGTAAGAAGAACTGTTCAAATTCTGTTTACACCTCAAATGTACACAAAGAAAGTGATTTTAGTAAAAATCCAGAGAAGTATTAATGTCACATCAAACAGGGCTCATTAGACATTATTTTGTACATGCACTCCAAATATTTCTTCATGCATCATATGCTGAACAGGATAAAACACTTTGAAGCTTATAGTCACGTTTCACACCACATGGCTGTAGCAGCACTAACTGACAGAATAAATCTAAACTAGTTAATTTTATAGTGCAGCTGGCTGATGTCCTGTTTCTCGTAGAAGAGGGCACTGTTTGGTTCACCTTCAGGCTCTCAGTGCTTGTCAGAGACAGTCAGGGTCAGGATCACCAGTCCTCCCTCTGTGACTCAGTATCTACTCACCTGAACACAGCAGGCAGACGTTCAGATGCTATCAGAGAGGAGCTCTGGGAGCTCCGTGTTTACAAGGCAGCGACAGGACAGCAACAACACGATACACAAGAGAATACTCACTGCTGCTTTTTATTCAGTGCTGCTGCTAAACTCCACACCGATATGAAGGGAGCAGAATTCATCACCAAACATGCTTTCATCTGATGTGGCAGGGTGTGTAGTTCACATTATGACAGTTTTAACTAACCTGAGTGTAACGCTTTCAGTTGCAGCTTTCATGTCAGTTTCCCCAAACGCTCATTCAACACCACTGATCACTCCAAAAAAAGGGGTGAATGTGGAACTCACTTCATACTCATTTATTTCAGCAGACCGTAAACTTCTTTAATTTAATTCTTTAATTGAATTTAACACTAACAGATGTGCTGATTAGTGTCTGTTCTCTGCGTGCATGTTCCTGCTGAGGGCAAGTATTTGTTCCTACTAAGTCATTTTGACTGATACCATCGCCTGTGTGAATATCAGCTGATTGATTTTCATATCCCATATTTGTATTCGGTGGCTTTTTTTAAAGATGGTTCTCTGACAGTGAACTAGATAGAGATGGATAGACAGATGGATGGATGAATAGATGCATGTGCACAGAAAAGCCGCTAATTCAGCTACTCTATGCTCATTTTCCTGTTTCTGAGTCTTTTCATGGTGAACTCATTGCTTTGACTCACTCTCTGACATTTACAAGGATACAAGGACACTTATTTGTCTTTATACAACAGGTTGCACAATGAAATTAAAATGTGACTCCAAAACAAAACAAGAAACAAATCCATCAGACATGGAGGAGTGCAGATGGTGGATTTGGCAATCTCACAGCCTGAGAGAAGAAGCTACTTCACAGCCCGGTGGTACAGCGGATACTTCTCAGGGTTTCCTGCAGGAAAATAGTTTGGCCAGTGGGGAGTACGTGTGCGCGTGTGTGCGCATGCGCATGCACGCACCGAAAACATTTGATTAATTAAATAATGACTTTGATTAATTGATTAATTGGTTAAGTAATTTGATTGATAAATTATTTTGCCCTCAAAATTAAAGAGTTTCCTGATCTATTATTTTTGGCCCTCAAAATGAGAAGAACCCACAAACAACATACAGAATCTGTAGCTCATAAAGTGTCAATTATTTAATTCAGAACTGATCAAACAGGCATTTTTACATTTACGCTTCAAATCTGCCGCGCCGGGTGCCTGCGGTGTGTGTGTGTGTGTGTGAGAGGGAGAGAGGGAGAACGCGCACGTTGAGTCTCTGCAAAGAATACACTGCAGGCAAACAGCGCAGCATTAAGAACAGGGCTGCCAACTTTTCAAAAAACCTTGGAGTGAGATTTTCTGGAGCCAACCAAAATGTTGCCGCATACGCGACAGGACAACATTCGACACAGAATGTCTCATTTTGTGTAGGTTTAATCAAACTATATAGAACTCAAAAGTAACAAAATGGTGCAAGTGCAATTAACTCAGGTACAGGTAAAAACATAAACAACAAATAAATGCTATATTGTTTTTCTATGTTGTCTGATACTTCCTCAAATGTCATAGTGATATTAAACAATAACTGTAATCATGTCATTGCTTCCTACAAGTCTATATCCTACCCGTCTACAGGTCTGTTTATGCACAACCAGCAATTCCAAGACCAGTATTTTGTTCACCAACACCAGGCTGATCACCACTGCAGCAGCTTTACAAGAACTGAAAGCTCAGTATGAGTTCTAACACAAGGAGAAATACTTTAATGAATAACCAAACTAAATCAAACTATACTTCATGTTTTTTTCAATGTTTTTTTTTTTATCAAACTGTCAACAAGCAAATAATAGGCTGCGTCACCCGAAGTGTGTGAAGGAGCGTTACCGCAGGTCTTTCCTGTCTGCTGTTAGACTTTACAACCAGCACTGCTCCCAGTCACCATAAACTGAGCAATTATCGAACAATGTAGAATTACAATGTACAATTACTGTGCTAACTCTATTGACAATGTGCAATTCATCCATGTGCAATCACTTACATTCATGTGCAATTACTTGGTGAATGTGTAAATAATCCTGATAGGATTTGCTTTTTAGTTTCTTTATTCAAGCCCTTTTTTATATTTATATTGGTAGAATAATGTACATACTGCTATTTTCATGCTATTTTTATACAGTTTTTATACTTATTCTTTATCAACGCTGTCCCCTTTGCTGCTGTAACATTGCAAATTTCCCCGTGTGGGACGAATAAAAGTTTATTCTATTCTATTCTAAGCAGCAACAAAACAAAATCTGAATATGTCACAAAACTTAAAAATGCACAAACCTTGACACAATTAGCCCCTTAAAGCCTGTTGTATCATATTTGATTCATACTTTTATGATAACTTTATCTAATCAATATGATCAACAAATTACAAAAACAAAAATACATCTGAATACGATAGGATAAATGATGAAAATGTCCTCAAGTGGATTATCAGTTGCCAACAACATCTAATGTATCAAATGAGATACCAAAAATATATATATATGTTAAATTTTATGGAAATAGTGATTTTGTTGGATTTCAGTAGAAAGTGAAATAAACATTTCAGTTAATAAAAAAATGAATGTTCTGGCTATTATTTGTGCATTCAGGCATTAAAGGGTTAAATTATGAAACGCAATTGAATATGCATAATTAGCCTTGATTTAATTTTCCTTTAGTAAATGAATTTTTTTTGGCATCAATCTGTAGGCTACAAGTCCACAACACTATGAACTATCCAGTATAAAAGCATCTGACTTGAACATTAAAGTAAACAGAGGTGATGTTGATTGGAGGACAATAAGGAGTGGACATTAACAGTCAGAATGTCATTAGAAACTGGATCTGCTCAAGTTAACATCTGAGTCAAAGTTATCACTACTTTATTTTTAAATCAATAAATCTATACTATAACATCAAAGTCAAAGTAATAATAGCCTACATACATGAATTTTGAGGTCTGGACAGGAATATCTGAGTAGAGAAATGTAAAACAGTGTAATATTTGTGTATACACTGTCCACTGAGTACAGCTCTGAGACCGGTTGTGGGCCTCCACCCACAGGTTGAGAACCACTGCACTAGTAGACTGTATTTGAAGCTTGATTCTTCACAGATTGTTCTGATATCATGGAGAATAAGTGATGGAGGATCCCTCAGGATGAATTTATTATTTAGAAAACAGTGAGTGAGTGAAAACAAGAGCTGGACTGATGAAGAATGTAGAGTTTTGATTAATGAAAGGCTGACTCGTCAGTTCCTGAAGTCTTTGTGTTCACTTAAACCGGGCACATGAGCTGTCAAGACACCGTGTGAATGATAAAATCACACAGAGTGACTGATGGTCCCTCACTGTCCCTGCGATGTGCGTCTATCTGCGTCTTTACGCTCACCGGCAGACGGAGGAGCGCACACACACACACACACGCTGAGAGAAAGTGAAAGTCACACAAGCATGCTGCTATACCTATCCTTGCGCATTTTGTAGTGGTTATATGGTATTTCGGGGCGTTTTCTAGTGGGTATATGGCGTATACCTGCGTATGCAGCCAGAGTCATGCGGACTGTGAGCAGAGTCCGCGCGGAATGTCCGCGGGCGTCAGAGTCGAGTGCACTGCCGCGTAGTATTTTCTTGTGAAATGGATGTGAAAGCCTACATTTCCCACAATCCTTGCTCGTTGTTTTACATTTCTCTGTCATGACGCTGTACACAGGGGACTAGGAAGAGGAGCTGCTCTGCCTGCTGACTTTGCAAAGCACTAACATGAAGAGACAGAGCAGTGTTTTTGTGTGACAGCAGTGCGCTGAGCGGAGTCCGCGCGGTCCCTTTGTTTGAGCTTTGTGCGCACAGGGTTTGCGGACGTCCGCTTTGAGTCCGCTCCGCCCGAGTATGTTTGGGCACACGATCCCTGCGTCCTCCTGGGATTTGTGCCTTCAGCGTGAGAAATCGGAGGTGTGGCGTGAGAGCGTGTGAAACCAATGATATGCGTGAGTCTCACGGCCAACGCGTGAGAGTTGGCAGCCCTGATTAAGAATCAACATGAATTTGCGAGGCACATTCCTAAAGCGTGTCGCTTGCAGGCACGTCTTTATGCACGTCTTTTTTTTTTTTTTCCTGTCCGCTGTCCAGGTGCTACAGATTTCTGTCCGGGCGCCCCGCCCGGACAGAAAAGGTCTGCCAGAAACCCTGCTTCTGTATCTTTTGCCCGTAGGCAGCAGGGTGAGCAGGCTGTGGCTGGGTGGGTGTTGTCCTCCAGTGTCCTCTTGGTTCTGTGTAGGCACCTCACCTCCCCGATATCACTGATGCTCGATAGATGGTTGATGTTTCGGGTAGTTTTAATCACCCTTTGCAGAGTCCTCCTGTCCTGGGCCGTGCACATCCCAGGCCAGTTTGTGATGTTCTAGTCAGGATGCTTTCAACCGCTCCTTTGTAAAAGCTGACTAGAACTTGGTGTGGGAATTTTGCTTTCTTAAGTTTCCTTATGAAATACAGCTTTTTTAACCAGGGCAGAGACATGTGAAGTCCATAACAGGTTCTCTGTTATGTTGATTCCCAGGAACTTAAAACTGCTCGCTTGCTCTACCTCAGCTCCACTGATGAAGACACAGTTGTGTGTCTTTGCCTACTTTTTTATTAAATAAGTATCAGCTCTTCGGTTTTACTGACATTGAGCAGAAAGTCGTTTTCTGTGCACCATTCCTTAAGATGGTTGATATATTCCCGATGTAAAATGTCATCATTGCTGGAAATCCAGCCGATGATGGTGGTGTCATTCGCAAACTTCACAATACAGTTCTCTCCATGTTGGGGGGTGCAGTCGTGGGTGTACAGTGTGAACAGGAGGGGACTGCGCACACATTTTCGTTCTTCATTAACGTTACTTTTTGTTCTAGTTGCCCAAATTCCTCTTTGCAGTAATTATTGGCTAAAATGCATCATAATCTATTGACAACATGGCACTGAGGGACACCATGTAAGTCACGTGTCCACAAATAAGTAGCATTTCTTACATCTTTTGATACCAACGAGAAAAGCACTTGAAGAGCGCAGACCTCCGCCAAGAAACAATACTGGATCACTACACGCTCCGATATGGCGGCCGAGTCTCCGCTCATGTCTGTCCATGTGGAGAACTCCTCCTCTGGCATTGCAAGGGAACCTGGGTAATGTAGTGACATAGGCTTGAAAAACATTGACATCAGTTTGCAAATAAACTACAATTCCCATAATGACATAAAAGGGGCAGAACCCCAGTGCAGGCGAGGAGAAATGAATGGGATTTGCCATTATAAAATTCAGTGTTTTTGTGAAGTCAATCTGGATTGAATCCAGTGAAACTGACTGTGATTGATAGAGTTATATTATATATATTATCCTGATAATTTTGAAGCAAATCCATCTAATGATGTGAGAGATATGACTTTTTAAAATACAGCCCAATGTTAACTTATGGGATTTTTTGCAAATTTTGGGATTTTTTTGCATCCAGACAAATATGTGGATAACCACCAAGATGTAATGGGTTCTCTCTTGGACCAAACCACACCTCTGGAAAAATTTTCATGTAAATCCATCTAGTAGTTTTTGTGTTACCTTGCTAACAGACAAACAGACAGACCCTAGCGAAAACATAACCTACTTGGCAGAGATAATAATCAACTTTTTAAACTATCATCTGTCAACATTATGTTGGCAGCTAATATAAACCTCAAATCTTACTTGATATTGAACTTGATATTTAAAAGTTTACATATATAACGGTGCTGAGTAACAGTGGCTGGGTTGTGTATTAGGGCTTTAACAGTTGTTATTGTCGGAGTGAGCTGGTTGTAGAGAGGAAGTTGGAGCACAGTGGGAGCGAGGACAGTCCGGCTGGTTTAAGTGGGACACTATGAGATCAGCATTATTAATTTATACCTCATAGCTTTGGTCCAAGACTTGTAAACATGTGATGCGATGCTTGAAGTGTTTGTCCCACCCCCACTGCTTGTGATTGGACAGTTGAACAGAGAAGTGACAGCTTAGGCAGGCATCATCATAACCAGAGTTTGACCTTTCTTAGGTCGTCAGGACTTTGAAAATGCTGAACCTGTTTTTCATGACTCTGATTTTCCGCTCTGCCTCTGTCTCTCAGGCAGTTTGGGTGTGGTTTACTGCTGTCAAACTGATAGCTGTCCTCAAGCTCACACTTTTAGGGGGAGGGGGACTAATGGTTTTTCAATTGCCTGGTGTTCTCCCTCCATTCTGTCAGCTGAGATCTGATGCTGCTTCACTCCACAGCAGCTAATGCACAGATACACCCTCAGCCTCTTCCAGCTCTCTGCTACATTATGGTGGATGCATCCACATTTTTAATACAGCTGCTCCACGCAGGAATTCACTGGAAGCAGCTTTGCCTTTTAAGCCCAGCTCCCTCTCCTAAATAATACACTTACTGCCTCGGTGGTCGCTCCAAATAAACCGCATGAAAAATTAGATTGAATGTTGTTTTTTAAGTTTGTTGTTCAGTTTTCTTTTATGTTTAAAATTTAATTGCTGCTAAGTATGAACAATAAAAAGTAATAAAAATAGGGGGCTGTAATCCATAAGTTAGCACAAAATGTTAAGGCTGAGTGTTTTACTAAAAGATGCCCTAATCAGGCTTTTTTGCTGCTCATGCTAATCACCCAGTGGGTTTGATTGTCTGATCACATTTATCCCCCGTTTACACGACAATGAAAATGCCCAAAAACTGAGGGTTTTTGCTGCGTTTACGCCTTCAGTTTAGATGAGAATGGTGCCCGGAGTGCCTGAATCCGCAAACTTTTGGGGTCCAAAGTGAAAAGTTTTGAGAACGTTTCCACATTACTCTTACAGATAAAGGTTGCACGCGCGCTTAGGAACAACAACAGCTAATGTGTGCTGTTAACTGTGCTCGATTTGTTATCACTTCTCAAACAAAATGTGGATTTGCTGCATCAATACTCTGACCAGTGGAGACTCATTTGTTATTCACCAAGGACTGAGTCCTTGGTGAATAGATAACTAAATTTAAATATATAATTGAAAAGATTGTCTTCACCGGAAAGCGTTAGTGCACAGACGCTTGTTGTCACTACAAACTTACATTGCCAACTGCTGGTCTGGAATGCATGCCACCACGTTTTTAGTCGTTCTTGCGGATCCGTGTGGACATGCATCGTTTTCACATTGTCTCTGTGTGAATTTGGAGCGCATCTGAAAGTGCAAATGAAAAACCTTTCAGTTTCTGGTGACAACGTTGTCCTGTAAAGAGGGCCTTATTGTTTTGTGTTGACAACTGGTCGAGTGTTTGTTCAATAAATAAGTTCAAAAAGTTCTGTGCAGCAAGTAGAGCTGTGTAACTAACTATAAATTAAATTACGATTATTGCCTCCCATAATCACAGAAACAGAGTAATCACCATTATATATCATGTCACCAAATCACAGCACTGCATGACACCGTGCCGTGTGGGTGATTGACTCACTCCTCCTGCATTGCTGCCAGTCTGCTAAACAGAGTTGGGCCTGAGCGCTGCATAAACACGCTCATATCTGATGAACAGTGGATTAAACACTTATTAAACACAATAAACAGTTCACGATCAAATCATGGATGACATGTGAGTGATTGAAAACAATCAAACATATTTGTCTTGACTTCAATTGAGAGTAAAGTCCAGATTCTGCCATTGAAGTCAGAATTCTCTCTCAGACTTACGTTGTTTTTTCCACTGACATAAAAAAAAAAAAATCTCATAACTCATTTTCATTGGCCCATATCCTCTTCCGGTGGATTCCCTTAGAACTCTCAGGCCTAATTTGGTCTGAAGCTGTGAGTGAGACTCGTGAGCTCGAGGGCAGGGACAATCAGGTCAGTCAGAGACAGATTTGTGAAGAAGTGGAGACGATCATGTCAGATTCAGGAGATTTTTCTCTGGTTTAAAAATTTTAGAAACTGCCCCCCCCCACCCCCGCTCAGTGCAGCAGAGACAGATCTGTCCTGCAGTTTAAGCGTCTGTCAGATAAATGCAGTAATGATGGAGCTTTACTGTGACGAGAAGTCCACTTCAGTCTGCTTCAGTCAGCTCTCTAAAGCTATTTCAGGTAATCTCATCGTCTTTAAATTCTTTATAGAGAGCGAGCTCCAGTTTTATCGACTCACTTTGGAGAACACTTCAGCAGGACTCTGGTGTAGCTCTGAGAAAGACAGAGCTGAAGCATTGATGAAGAAATCAGTATTGTCAGATAAATACACTTTATTACCAAACAAACTCTGGAAATGCAAACAAAATGTCATTTAGACCTGCTGTGGTGATGTTTGTTAGCGTTTAAGCCGTTTCCCTGTAAAGTTTTGACATGATCCCCGCACCAGTGAAGGAAGTAAAGCTGTTATTGGTCTGCCAATCAAACAGTTGATTCATTTTTATTTATCCTTAATATGTCAGAAGTTTAAAGTCCTCTTCTGGCTGCTCAGAGGTTTTACAGTAAAGTCTTAAAACTGATCACTGCAGTCGTGTCAGGCCGAGCTGAGCTCCACTGCCCTGATTGTTCTATTGATAGACGAGGTTAAAGGTTTAAAAATAGCTCATCGGGGAGCAGAGATGGATGATGAGGCTGTGAGGGGCTCAGACTCTCTCTGTGTCTCTACCTCCTCATGGGGATTTATATCAGCCCTGAATCTCTAATGTAGATGTGTTCACTCAGTATATATTTCACTTTTAAACCAGAGTGCACTAACAGAAATGTGTTTTTCAAGCATTCAAACGTTTTTGCTGTGCATTAAATGAATAAAAGTGACCCTCAGTGAAGAACAAATGATGAAAATAAAGGAGCGAGACTAAAAGATGAGTTTTCCTGATTTAAAGCCAAAAACACACTTTGGTCACAGCTAATGTTCAGCACGTACAGTTGGATCGTTCATCCATCCATTATCCATTCCACTTAACCTTTTCAGGGCCGTGGGAGGCTGGAGCAAATCCCAGCTGATAATGGGCTTGAGGCAGGGTACGCCCCAGACTGGCTGCCAGCTAATTTCATGGCTGACATATAGAGACGGTCAACCACACACATTCACATCTATGGCATCATTCACACAGGGACGTTGCTTAAGGCATAATATCAACATCAATAAAACGTCTGGTAGGAAAACAATAGGCGGCCCAGGGGCCATAAGGACATCATGGGCTCTAATTTCGTAGACCAGGCGCAGGCGGGGCGCACCTGCCCTACGCCGCGCCTACGCCGCGCCAACATGATGTGTCCAGGGCATTTTGCAAGTTTTGTGCTCGGCGCAGTCTGGCACAGGGAGGTGCACCCACACCTCCATCCCTCCTACCGGCGCAAGTAGCAGAGAGGGAGGAGAGAAGGCGTGAGTGGGTTTAACACAGCCGAGTGTAATCTTCACCAATCACATGAATGCCTCTCCTCGCCTTTAAATGCGCCGCGGGCGAGGTGCAGTGACAATTTCACCTCTGTGGCGAAGAAGGTCAGACTGCTGTCACTTTTGCAGCAACTGGGAGAGCACAGGGGCCACCGGGCTGCACATCGGAGCCACGATGCGCCTCACTGCGTGGACCACCTCGCAGGACAGATGTAATCTGTTCCTGTGTCATAATAGGAGTACAAAATGAAGGGATAATTACATTTAAACACAGCAGCAGGCTAATCCATTCATCATGTGATCCACCTGCATTCCTGGTCTGTCATCACCAAATAGCAGAACCTTTGGTGAAATACGCCCCCCCCAATATCTCCTCCTCATCCTCCTTAATAATGTACTCCATCTTTTTAGATCACATTACGAGTAAAGATTAAAACAGAGAAATATGGGCAAACACAAGTAAATCCTTAAGACACCGAGTGACTTACATTTATTCAGCGAGCGTCTCTCTCTTTTTCCTTTTCTTTTGAATTTCATGAGATGAGAGAAGCCGGATACTCCGTATCAGATGATGTGACTGTTTGTGGTTGGCTGAGAGATGTGAACTCGTTAGTTATGACAAACGTCTCTGATCTGACATCAGATGTGACGGGACAATTAATGTAGAAACAAAAGTATATGCTGGTTCAGACGGTTACATTAAATAGTGGTTGTTGTGATTGTTTATTGCATTGAAATGTGCCTGACACTGTGGACACCTGTCTGTGAGGTTTTGGCGACGTGTGCGCACTGTGCGCCTGTCAGCCAAATTACCACTGCACGGGGTGCACCTCGTCTGCGCCGAGAATAGACCAGGTTGGAGCTGGCGGGCTTTCGGCGCACCTTCTGCGCGTTTTTTTGGCATGAAATTGTCACTGCGCCAAGCTGAATCTTTTGACACCTCCCCCTGGTGCGCCGTCACACCCATCTCGGCGCAGCCGGTCTACCAAATTGCCAAATTGGCTGCGCACGGCGGTGTGCCAGACAAAATTACCACTGCAGGGGGGGCGCCAGGCTGCGCCACCATGAGTTGCGCCAGGAAATTAGAGCCCAAAGAGTTACAGAAACTTAAATTTGAATAACAGTAGTATTTTTTTTCCAATGTAGTTTAAGTGATATTTTTCTGTTATGTGAATGAAACCTTTGCAGCCCAGGGCTAAAAAATCAGATTGTAGATCTGTTTTTGAGCTGCAATATTTTTAATACTACTTAGTGATTGGATGTTCTTATTCTGAAGTTCTCCTGTGGCAGTTATACAATGGACAACGTCACATGGAAAGAGATTTATTGTGTTTTTTCTTCATATTCTGTATTTTAGAAATGTACATAGAGACGTCTCTTGTGATGTTAAGCTTTGTACTTTTTCCTGGGGACCCCAAAACAACCCAGTAAATTTCTAAATCCAAATTTATTCCTGAACACATGACTTTTTCTCTTTCCTGTATGTGATATTTCCATGAATAGAACAAAAACAAATCCTTCTTGACCTTTTTTGAGAAGAGACAGGGCTGTGACAGCAGGGACACACATCCAACATACAGCATACGTCTCTATGAAAGCCATGACAGTTTGAGCTGGAGACGACACACACACAGACAACACACATCCTGTCTGAAACAGCTTTAAGAGAATGCCAGTTGTCGAGTCACCATGTTAAAACTGGCATTTGTGTAGTTAAGGCTGTAGAAGGTGGCCTGCAGATCTTGATGATCAGAAAAATAAAACATTTCATGTTGAGGGTTTATGAGCCTCAGCTTTTGTTCCCATTGGATTAAACAGGTTCACATACTGTCTGATTTCTGCTGATAATGTAAACACTCCCCTTAAAAGCATGCTAGCCTCCATTTTGACCAAACACTTCAAATAGGTTATCTTGGGACATAAAGGATATTACTGTTAGTGGTAAAGAAGCTTTAGGTCTGACATACTTTTTGTTTCTAAATCAACATCAGCATGAACTTTATCAACAGAAATGACACTGTGACCCCGTGTCATGCTTTAAAATATATTTAACACCTTGATATATTGCCTAATCTGACCCTGGATCAACCTGAACACACAAACATTTGAGGCGATGATAATAATCCTTTACCGAAGAAAAACGTCACCCACAGCATGAGAATGAACAGTCCTCCTGGGATCATCTAATAGATATCATCATTATGAGTGATGAAGAAGAATGAAAGCTGCTGACAGTAGAGGAATAACCAGCTGTGGCAACCTAACCAGGCTCTACAGCTGCAGACACAATAATCATATTAGGTGCATCCTGGAAGTTTAGGTCAGTATGACCTCGGCATGAGAAGATCAGTCTTATCAGGTCACCTGAACTTCAATGAAATCATCTGCTACTCTGGATATCTGCTGCTGTTAGTGTTGGCTTGTCAACTCGAGGAGGAATGTTTCTGGAAATAATTAAATGAAAATCAAACTTTCATACTTCTGAGCTTCTTTTTAAGGATGAATGGTATTATAAGTACATCTCTATCTGCAGATTAATGTTCTGTGGTCAGATATTAGTATCTGCAGATGTTACAATTTCTGCCGTATATATTGGCCATATAAAACATTTTATGATGTTTTGTCTGTTGATTTTGAAATAGTAGATATTTGTCGTGGATTAATCTGAAAACTCCGGCCTTGCGTTTCCCTGTGGACAACTATCAATATGGATAGCTTCAGAAACAATGACGTCATAGCCCCATCTGTCGCTAAACCTCATACACGAACCTGGTAACAGACACAATGGTGGAATACAGTGTTGTGTTGCTGATGCAGGAGCTCCGGAGCTTGTTTTGGCTCTTAAGGTCCCATATTATGCAAAAAACACTTTTTTAAGGCTTTTAAACACATTTTTGGGTCTTTGGCCTTCCCTCCAGCCCACAAAATGTGAGCGTAGGCAACAAAACCTGTATTTAGCAGGCTACATAAATATAAACTCATGGTATTCAGTGAGCTGTTGAGTGTGTGGATATACTGTTATGTAACAGTATATTTTTGATTTGCATACCTAACCTGATTGGTCTACCTGAGTATCCCCCCTCCCACCTGCTGGAGAGATTCCTCTGTGAAGAGCAGCCATGTTGTTTATATTCTTAGTGAGAGATCTGTGTTCAGCATGTCTAAGCTCAGAAGCTGTCACTGCTCAGTTGTTGGCTGTAAACAGCCACATATATCTTCACATATAGGCTACCAGCCTCGGAGAACCAAAGGGCCCAGTGGATTAATTTTATTATTGAAGGGAATGAGCAGCTACAGTCGGCTAAAACCTGTATGTGTGTGTCAGTCACTTCACGGCCGACTGCTTCTTCAACTTCAGTCAGTTCAACACAGGACTGGGAACTAGACTTTCCCTGAATCCAGGCTCAGCACCAACAATCTGTCACCAAACCTGATGATGGAAATGTGAGTATTTTAATGCTGTGTAGTATTTATTTTGCTCATTGCTACGAGCTAATGCTAACAGCAGGGTGAAGTGAACCAGAGGTAACTGCACAACATGTTCGTCAGTGTTCTCGTTACTTGTTGAAAGTCTGAAGGATAAACTTGTGAATGTATGAGCATTCTTACATTAGTCAAGAGAAGTTTAACAGTTGGCTGAATATAATCAGTCCCACTGCGGTGACTAGGCCGAGGTTAGCATGTCGTGCGTTAGCCTGTGATGTTTTGGGGAAACTGGATCGCTGTTTTCTGTTAAATGGCTTCAATTTGTGGTTCGTGTGTGTTCAGGAAGAGAAGCTTAACAGTTGGCTGAGTATAATCAGTCCTTTACCCGACCCCAGGTCCCTCTGTTTGTGCTAATGTTAGCTCGGAAAGTAGGCTAAGTTGTGGCTATCCCTCTGAGGTTAGCATGTTGTGCATTAGCTATCCCTTGGGGGGGAAAGAGCTTTGCTGTTGTAACCGTGTGTGCGGTAACCGGTGTGGGACAGATCTGGTACTTACATCGGCATGATTAAAGGTTTGTATGTGTTCATGACTGTAAGCGGCGCGTGGCCGAAGCGCCAAAGCGCTCTGCTTCGCTTGAGTTACGCTGCTCTATCGTGAACAGCCGTATGTACGCTGCTGTAGCTCATTAGCATACACCGAAATCCGGCCGTTGTGAACAGAGCAGTTATGTGAGCGTGGAAAGAATGCAGCTGTGCTTTATTCTTTAGCTTTTTGGACCAAAGCATGTTACTAATGTTTCCTGAAGACATGGAGGATTCATGTTAAACTGCAGAAAAGGAGCAAAATATGGGACCTTTAACAGAAAAATCTTCTGCTCCTCTACGACCACTATGAGCAACAAGAGGACATGGAGAGCAGCAGACACCAGTGTTTGTTTAGATTTCTCAAGGTGGATATGTATGTTCCATGTCTTCTTCTCTGGTTTTGGTGCGTGTCTGCAGCAGCGTTATAGCACAGGCTAACACTATCCATTGACTCCCAGTGTCTGAGCTAAGCTAATTAGCAGTGGGTGAGCTCTGCCTGTCTCTTCCTTGTTACTGCACGCACAGTCGAAACTTAAGAATGGTGTCTATCTGCTCGTCATGGACTCGGTAGTGAGGCAAGACACGAAAACAGAGAAAAAATGTTGGTGTATCGCTTTAAGGACGAGTGGACATTTGTCCAAAGTTTGAAGAAAATGACTCGAAGTTGAAGTGACACAACTTCAGTATGTAGCACCTCTGGCTTTGACCAGCCTGGAGGCAGAAGAGTAAAGCAGCATATGCATATGTGTGGTCTGTGGACCTGGTCCTGGTCTGTGTTCTCCAGCCCTATAGGTCAGACTATGTCTTTGCTTAAATGGGCCACAGACAAGCAGAGGCTCCCCCTCACTAAAGTCAATGGTTTGTTTTATCTTTAGGCTTGCATGCCAAACAGTTTGTCAGTGTTTGTATCCTGTAATTAACCTCTATAATACCTCTATTGTGTATCACGAGCTTTGTTCACACACATCAACATTAGCACACGATCAGCCTCTGACTGATAAGCACTCATCACAATGGGCTGCAGTCACTGAGAACATCAGCAGACAATTTCCAGGAATCAAATGAAGCTCCTGCTGTAATAATCGGAGTGTGTGAGCCGGCTGTAAAGAATTCAGCAAACATTAATACAGCTGAAGGCCCCGAGGCAGGCCGGCAGTCACAAAGAGGAACCTGAGCCTCAGCCTGTGACCGCTGTGTGTGTCATCACTGCTTCAACAGCCGACCGCACACAACAACAACAACAACAACAACAACAGCAACGCTGGTTATTGTCTTGTGTTTCCAAAGAGAGCTGCTGATCAGACAGCCGAGAGCGGGAAGGATGGAGTGAGAATAAGATCCATTAAAGAGGTGAGGCTCAGTGAGACGATGAGCACGGTTGGGTGTGTTGCTCTGTCAGCACCTCTCTGGTTATTGGTCTTCGGAGGTGTTGATGTTATTTTCACTCCAACAGGACGCAGAGCTGTGATGTGTTTAAACCCACAAAACAATATGTGTCAGAGCGTATCAGGATGAAGCCAGATGATTGTAAGGCCCCCTGTCTTTATTTCATCTTTGTCATTTTACAGGGTGGCAAAGAAGACAAACCCAGAGCTAAACATATCAAGAGCCTCAGTATTCAGACACCAGTGCACGTCCTGCTATGAAGACGTGTCCACTTTTATGTTGTTATGGAAAAATGTTTTCCTCCTTCAGCATGTTCTATCATTTATGTCTTTTTAATTTTATGTTTTTTACTCTTTAAAACACTTCAAACCTTATGGGCAATTTATGGGACATTTTTCTGCTTTCAGGAAGTTTTTTGCTCAATTTTTGGCCATATTTTTTGGTTTTGTTACTCCATATGGAATAATTTTTTTTGTAGGAAGGTTCTTTTTATGAAAAATCATAAAATTCAAATTTTTATTTTTTTCATAAGTCAACGGTACACTGGGGGCAAATTTATGACCCTTTGCAGTAATAAGAGGACAAAAATGTCCTCTCCCAAAAACTGCTGTAAAAACACAACAGATTAATATTTTTCTACTTTTATGCTCAGATCTTTCAATCAACTTCAGTCCTGGTCAAAAATAACAAATATTATTATTTTTTAAATTATTTTATCCCTTTAAATGCCCATTTGATTACATGATGTCCATTTTTAGCGAAAAATAGACATGAAATGAGTTATTTTCCATATAATAAATGATGGAGCGCTGGGGATTTTTTTTTTTAAAGATCAGGCTCAAATATACATAAGATTAGTAATAAAATTGATTTTGATGAATTGTTATTTTTTTTACAGTGTCAGATTCTTGACTTAATACCTTTTAGGTAGTGAGTTAAGAATCAATAAAAAAAGGCAAATATATTAATCAGTCAGGTTTTTATGGCAGTTTATGGAAGAGAAAATTATTGTCCTCTGTTTACCTCCAACACTTATTATATGGGAGATAACTCATTTAATGTTGTTTTTTTTTAAAACCAAAATTAAAACAGTGATATCAGGTTTTCAGTTTAGCATTTAAAGGGTTAAAATAAATGTAAAAAATAAATATATGTTTGGTAGTTTTGATTAGGACTTAAGTTGATCGAATGATTTCAGCAAAAAAAAAGTACAAAAATATTAATCCGCAGTTTTGGTAGAGGACATTTTTTTCCTCTAATTACCTCAGAGGGTTGTTAATTAAAGCGACCCACAAAGGTTAAAATGTTGTATGCATTAATACATCTCCCCTAGTCCCCTAAAATGCACTTTGATAGACAGACTGACATGTTTGGCTGTGCTTTGTAACTGGATGTGTTTACATTCATAAACAGACATGCAGCTGATGGACACCTAATTGCTTGGCCTCATAAATATTGCCTTTTCTTTTCTCTGTTTGTGTTCTCAGGCCAACGATGCCTCGGGGAACACGTGGAATTGGCTGTACTTCATCCCCCTCATCATCATCGGCTCCTTCTTCATGCTCAACCTGGTGCTGGGTGTGCTGTCAGGGTGAGTAAACTGAGCTGCTCCTCTGTTTTACAGCTTTTTAGTGGCCCCGCCTGATCCTGCATAAGCTGACTGTTAGTTCAGGGTTTTCTTCATTTTGTGGAGAATTACAGTGAATAGTTCAGGGTTTGTGCTTTTATGATCACAGAGGCAATTTTGTAAGCTAACCTCCAAATGATTACACCTTTCATCCACAGTATAAGTTTTTTAAAAACATGCTGTAAGTGAAAATCATCTGCTTCTTAACTTCTTCCTCTGATGCTGAGGGTTGATATCCTCAGGTCAGCACAAAAAAGAGGCAGAGAGGCTCGGATTAAAACTGATAAGTGAATAATCCTTCTGAATATTAATATTGATGATTATATCAGATCATCATAACCAGGATTGAAAACAGAGGTATATGATTTAATATAACAAAGGAGATCTTTTACTCAATATGTCACATTTTTGTATTTACTAATTAAGACCAGCTACACAGTATTAATGCTCCACAGTATTAATGCTCCACAGTATTAATGCTACACAGTATTAATGCTCTTCATAACGAAGGTTTACTTCTGCCTAGTGTCCCGTGCTGTTAGGGTGAGACTGGGAATCAGTTGAGGCTTCCAACACACCAGACCAGGGGTCTACAGCAGCTGATTTGTTCATTTCATGTTAGAAATACCGTAATGCATTTTGTATCAGAGTTAATCAGGCCTACACTGTACATTTACTGTTACACCAAAATACTGCAGCTCATTTTTAACAGGGACAAGGAAGCTGGAGCATGACACCCCCATCTCGACCTCCTCATTCATTTTAGAACCCATTTTAATATTTTATTGTTGAATCAAGATCTTTGTCCTCCCAGAGGCTGGACTAAAACCTGAGGGGACTTAGCCTTTCTGTTGTGGCCCCTAAATGATGAAGTGAGGAACTTCCTGAATTCAGAATGTTCCCCACCTTGATAATCTGTTCTTAAACATACTATATAACCTGTTGTCTTATAATTCAACTTGAGAGTTTTGTAGTCTCCATTTTATATGTTAAAACACATTTTATGTTTTTTTAGCTTAGGTATATATATATATATATATATATATATATATATATATATATATATATATATATATATATATATATATATATATATATATATATATCTTATCGCTGTCTCCAAAGGAAAAGGTAGGGGGTGTCCACGCCGACACGAAGTCAGGCGATATTTCTCCCTCACTGGATTAATGTGAATGCCTCCCCTCTCTGATGTGAGAATAGCCCTTCATCAGGGATAGTGGTGGCCAGGACCTGGCTGCCACTGGATCAGCTTGTTTCTTGTCAAGCCTCCAAAGAAAACCTGAGATTTTGAGTGTTTTTACATCAGATTGGTTTTTATAACTTCACTACCTTAAAGTGGTGTATCAAATATGGCCTGGCTTTCCTCAGTGAAGAAAATATTAAACATGTTCAATATTTATGACCAGAAGTTCTGATGTGTGTGGAGTGAACCGAGCCGAGCACGTCCTCTTTGTTTTGTCACATGGACCAGAGCAAAGCCAATCAGGGAGCAAGATGGATGAATCAGGAAGCAAAGGTAGCCATGGCAACGAGAGTAAAGTTGATTTGTTTAAAAAATATGAGCGTCTAAACAGCAAAACTTGTAAATTATATAAAACAAACTGGAGAGCTGAATGGAAGAGCTGATTGGTAATCACAACCGCCAAGGATGTTATAGGAAGCTAAGTGCTAGCTCCGTGTAGCTTCCTGACGTTGTCTGCCATGTTTGTTCACATTGAAGTCACGTGTGATCACGATCTGTGAGAGCAGAGGTGCTGCCGTCTTGGTGAATGAATCTGTTGGTTTGTGGTGTCCTTTGTCTCTCTCTTTGTGGCTCACCACAGACTACAGGAACAGAACTGATAAATCTGACATTGTCTCCATGTGTGGCTCTGTCACTGTTTCAACATCAGTTAAGATTTTAAACATCTTATTGTGTGGCCCAGGCTTTAGCAAACATTTTTTCAAAACTGAACCCTTTCCATACAGTAAAACAGGAGTGACAAACGAATGAGAAATGTCTCAGTCAGGCTGATCAAAGATCCTACCGCTGCTTTTAAACACCAGTTTCCTCTCTGTTACATTCACATATTTGAACCTTGAGGAGTGGAGGTAAATACTCTGCCCCTCTCTTGTTATTTAACGTTCGGATGATTAATTTGTGACAGAAACGTGGTCTCACTCTGTTCCAGCCGGCTGCTCTGATAAGGCAGAGTTTCTCTCTGCGGCTGTAAATTCAGTTTCCTCTCTTCTCTCTTATTTCCAAACAAGGTGAGCCACTGACTGTCCCTCAAAGACTCAAAGTAATTTGCTCTGAAACTGTATTTTGCTGCTTAGAATAATGGCTTTCAACTATTTTCTGTTTATTTAATTCTGACAGCAATTAAAGTGGAGCCGCTGGGAGACGAGCTTGATGAGTAGACTGAAGAAAGAGCAGAGTCAGCTCTGCGGAGTCATTAATGTGTTTGTTTCATTCTCGTCAAAGTTTGGCTGTAGTTTTTTCCCTGACTGTAGATTCATCTCTCATCATGAGCTGAAACAGGAGGAAAATAAAATTCTGGTAAGATTTATTATGATTACATTTTAATTAAATGTTTTGGAAATAATGCCTTATAACATTCATGGTAATAAATCTATTTAGTATTGAATTTAACTTTGAACCATTTTTAACTTCTGAATTTATTGCAACATGTAACAATCTTCACTAAAAAACAGGATTGAGGTTTTTGATTCCAATTTTTTTCTGAAAATTTGTCCCAGTGTTTAAAAATATTTGTTAACATTTCTAGATGAAACTGTTTTTGTGGAAATCAGTTACTACAAAAAAAATCCTGAGTAACAATCAGAAAACATAAATAAAAGCAACAGTGAAACCAAAAACAAAATCAGTTCTATATAAGCGAAAATGAAAATAAAATATTATCAAAACAAAAAGCAAAATTTCTCTTTAGGTTTTTAAAAGTCCTAAGATCTCGAGCAAGGCTGCTCCATGAATGAGAGCTAAAAGAGTTTTTGTGTCACTCTGAAGACTTCTAGAAGAAGAGCAGCAGAGAAACAAAGGACGGAAAAGCAGTCATTGATATAAGAGGGACCAAAATTATGTATGACTCTATAGATGAGTAGCAGCATTTCATAGGTAACAGGCAGCAGGTGCAGAGATGAGAGCAGATGGCTGATGTGATCTCTTCTCTTTGGGTTAAAATTCTGACTGCTGTACTTTAATTAGCTGCACTTTAGGAGGTGAGACTTTTATTTACCACAGAAACATTTCATCAAAAATGTGAGGTGTATTATTGCTCTTTTTACTCAGGTCTGATGTTACAGGTGACTTTCAGCTGCTTTAAGTCTCTGCAGTGAGCTTGTACTTTGGACTCAAGTATTGCGCTGATATATAACAGTTGGAAAAAATAAATTCATTGCATGACAACCTTTCAGACTTTGATAAAAGCTGGAGGTGGAACAAATCTATCCAGGACATTTGATTTCCATAACTGTCATTCTGTAAGGACCAATAAGATACTGATAAGGTGGAGCTAATTTAATAGTTAAACCCAGGAGCAGAACTCGGAAGCAGGTAAAAGATGTTAGAATGTTGATTTTACAAAATACTAAAGTTCCTCAAAGTCTCTGTGAATGGGGACGGGAATGAGACGAGAGCCAGAACACAGGGCAGAGCAGGACATGGGAGTTATTCGGGGTATGGCAGACTGGCCTGAATCTTTGGTCCAAAGAACAACTTGATCCAAATCCAGATTTCCAGAGAAGCTGAGTGTGAGTCCTGATTTACAGAGATGAGTTTTGATCCAGACGACACGAGTTGAACCGGAAAACACAACATGCTACATACGAGAAGAGGGAATGATGGTGGTCTTGGGACTATTTTTGATGGAGAAATCCTGAACAAAAAAAATGAAAAGATGTGGAAAAAAACCTGGAGACAGCGTGAACATGAGAGCTGGTCCTCCATTTCTAAGGTCCACTGAACTTTATGTTTCAGGTCGGCCATGCCTGTTTTTATTTACGCCTGCTTCCTTGTTCCTCAGTCAGCTCGCTTCTTGATTGGCTACATTCTGTTCACATCACATTTCACGGAGTCATGACTCGGGAGTCGTCGGCTTTCCCCACACATGAAAATCTTTGGTCATAAATATTGAACAAGTTTAATATTTACAATTGTCAGCCCCAACCCGTTTCAGAGCTGATTATCTGGACGATTCACTCGTAACACACCTCAGACCACAGGAGAATCTTACAGGATAATCTTATAAGACATACGATATTCTGGTGTTTGCGGTCCTTGATTTGGAAGGGGGACGAAAATAATCTTTATGTGTGTACCCCACTTAAAAGACCCAGAAAGAGAACCATTCAGCTTCACTGCATCAGTCTGATGTCTCACAAATATTAACACTTTATCTAATTCTCAGCTCAGTATCTACTGACTTCATTTTACCACCAAAGTCCTACGAGTCGAGCAGGTCACCTTCCACCGCCTCCTCAGTTCCTATCTTGTCGTCTGCGTCTCCTGCTCTCTTCTCGGAGGTTGTCGGCTGGTTTTATAGTTACTACGGAGGTGGAAGGTCACTGTTGCTGTCTGGTGGGGCCATGTTGAGGGCATGTCGTTGTTTAAAGGCCACGATCTGAGCTTCAGGGCAGGCAGGAGAGCAGATTCACGCAGTGTTGAGAGGCTGCAGATCCCGGGGGGAGTCCTGGCCATTCACTCCGCTTTTATCCCATCAGCGTGGGCAGGCGGGGAGAGGATGTGATCAAAGATGAACTTCTGACCGTCTGAAACCTCCTCTCACTCACCTCCAGTTCGTCTGACTCATCTTTTTACCATAAATGACACGGCGTCTCATATATGTTCGATATATGCCAAAAAGGATAGTAGGTTTCTTTTCCTCTCTGCCAGTGTGTGGGATCTTTTGTAGACACAAACATAATCATGAGTGAAGCTCAGCCTTGTTGTTTTTTATATTTCCAGCTTAACTGATAGATCAGGATATTGATCAGCTCTGGTTGATCACTTTGGCAGGCATCTCTTAAAAGTACTGCGCTGGCAGCATGAAGTCCCCAGTGAAAATGCACCAGATACAGTTACATCCACAGAGTGTCATTTTTGTTTGTTTGTTGAAATGTGTCTATCATAGCACTTTATAAAGTCCCCCATGAGAAAAACCTCTTGATGATAAAGAAAGTCTGTTTTAACCAGTAAAACATCTATTATTCTATTGCTCCACTAAAATTTTTTACTCTGAAGAATACATTTCATATCAAAAAGCATTTGAGATGCTGGTCTATCCACGCGTCTGTATTTTGTTTTGTTTTTATCTTTTTTTGTTATATTTTTTAGCCTTTAAGGCCTTTATTGTTCGAAGCTTGAAAAGCAGGTTAGAGAGCAGGAGAAGGCAAATGTGCCTCAGGTCAGATTCAAGAGGCTCAACACGTATCAGTACGCGGTTGCTACAACTTTACCAAACCAGCACCCCACTTGTTCTCTGTAGTATGTATATTTTGTTTCTGCTTATTTTGGGATGTCATTGGTTATTAGGGTGACTGCTGATGTTATAAAGTTTAAACACGAAATCCTGCGTTATTACACACATTTTCAGGCAAGAGTCGTGCAGGGGTGCAATTTTACCAACCCAAACCCAGCTGTGCCCGTAAATCTGACCCGCTACCAACATTAAATGTGCACCCATACATGCACACTGGACCCTTGACCCGACCTGTGACCCGTAAATACAAACAATGGCCACACGATCACCTGCTTCACTGAGGGCAATACTGAACATTCAGTGGCATCCTCGCTCCTGCTGGACAGACACCATCTCTCTCTTTCTCTCTCTCTCTCACACACACTTTCTTTTTCTGTCTAGTACACACAGACATTTGAAATTGAATGGATGCTGCACTAATAGTACGTAAATCTTACAACTGTAGCGCAGCAGCTGAATTTCTTCTATTTTGTGGCACATACAAGCACAAAAACGCTTTGCTAAGCCAGTCTCACCATGACCAAGACCGGCTAAGGACATTATTTGCCTTCCTGGCAAACTAGACTTCCACAGACATAAAATAATGTCTAATTTTTAGGCCAGTAGCACCATCAGTGCATCTTGTGTGCAGAACTGATGGAGAGCAAGTAGATATCTATCAGCTGAAAAAGTAAAAAAAAAAAAAAAAAACGCTGGTCACATTATGGTTCTCTGCAGATTGAGGCCCACTCCTGTGACAGTGCACACACAGTGATCGGACAGCAGCATTAAGCGCGTTAGAGCCTCAACAATAAGGTGAGAGGATACTGAGATGTTTGAAATGATGAAAATTATATTCATCTCTGATCTTTTTCCTTGTCATTATATCACTTCCTCTTCTGACCCCAGACTAGCCAGCCTTGTGTTTATTTCAGTCACGCCCGTACTTTAACTTCAGGTGATCCACCTGGTGCGGGCCTCTAGCGTGGGTCTTCCTTGAGTTTTGTTTTGTCGTCCAATTCAGGTTCAGAATGTGACTGTCGGTCTGAATTTGGCTTCATGAATGAATGTCTTTAAGATGTTTTAACATCAATTTAAACTTTTCTTTGCGCTGTGATGATTTGACACCTTTCTATCAAACAGCCCGTTGAACTTGCTCTGCTCATACTTGCCTGACAAGCCTGACATATTACATAAATAAAACCGACCACATACAATGTCTGACGTGACAATGATGAAAGGAGGGCTGACCTTCAAGCCAACACACATACACATCTGTATTTAGAAGGATATTCTTTTGTTTCTCCTCCCAGTCATTATGATGAATGAAATGATAAACACAAACTCACTGAGGTGCTGAGGTTCCTCTGCTGTTTCTCTCCTTTCACAGTCTGGTGGTAACACATCTCAAAGGCAGGGATGGTGTTTTCAGCAATTGTCACAAATGCAAAGCTCTCTGTGCTCTCATTGGTCAATGTCAGGATAAAAATCAAACGTGCTAGAATTTCTGTCATGAATTGAGGCATCTTCGACTAGTCTGTATTTAATCATTAAGACACAAGACAAGAATACTGAGTTTTGTGGCTGCCGTGTCCTGAAACCCTGTGACTGGCAGGTTTTGCCATCGTATAGCATAAATCTTGTAGTCTGACCCTAAAATAAGAGAAACAAAGCTGTTGCAGGTTTTCCTCGTAGTCCTGATGCAGAGTTGACTTGGACAAATCACTCTGCTTCACCCCAATACTTCCTCTGAGTGAATTAAATGACAGTTTTTTTGTTCATTTGTTTTTTAATGGTAAATGGACTTTAGCTTCTGTAGTAAATTTCTAATCTTTTGGACGACTCAAAGCACTTTTTAATGGAAGTTCACATCAACCCACCCATTCACTCACTGATGCTTCTGAATTTCTTTGTCCATTGTCTATCAGTATCTGCCAACACATTCATGCTCTTTCACACCAGTTTACACACCACTGATGCAACAGTGGGAAAAACTTAGGGTGAAGTGTCTTGCTCAAGGACCCATCAACATGTGATGGCCAGAGCTGGGCTTGAATCTGCAACCTCCTGATTACCATGATGCTCCAAAAACAGAAACAAAAAACAAACCTTTACATAACTGTGGAAACAGAGGACAAAGGGGTTGTATTTAGGGCTGGGTATTCTCAGTACCCTCAAATTACATATTCAAGTTCTGTGGTATTTACTACACCTTTTAAAAAAAGAAAACCCTGAAAACTTTTGTTTATCTTGTGAAACCAGAAACAGCAAGGACAATGTTTAGAGGACCCTACAACTAAACTCCAGGTCTTCAGAGATCTTGGAAGTCATTTATTTTCTGATTTTCCTGCAGTAATACTTGGCTCTGTTCTATGTTGGGTATGTAAAATACACTGGACGGCCTGTTTCATTATCTGTGAGCATAATTATCAGTGAGATTCATTATAAGTTACACAAGTGGTTTAAATGTAGCTCACAGTTGCATGAAATCTCCAAAGGTATGTGTTTTTCTTGTTTCTGAGATTATTATGCGCTGATATTTAACAGTAAGAGGTGTGCTGCTGTGCATCCTTTGTGGGTGAAACAAGCTCCCCAAAGTGTGTGTTCTGATCTCGATGTGTGCAAATCTCTCTAATTGGTTCTTAAAATAGCAGAGACACTGGGTCAAAGACTTTAAACCAGGTATAAGAAAGTTTATGGTGCAGCTGATTTCTGCATCTAAGTAAGGATCACGTCCGCTCTGAGCCTGATCACTCCTCATTTTCAGACAAACACACTCCTGGGTGCAAACGGGGGTTCAAGATCATTTGCTAACCAAACAGCGTCAGTGCCGGGCGTACAAATGACACCTGCAACAGGCGAAATTTAGGAGGGGACACCTTCATATCCCGCTAAAACACTTTGTGCTAGGCATACCACAGGGCCCTTATTTGCTGTTGCCCATTCACAACTTTGCTCTTAATCCTCTTATTAACCTGTTATTATGATTCATTTTTACCAGGAAGCCCTGCCTGTACCCGTACTGACATATTCTAAAGGCATATTATAAGGTGTAAGTCTGCTGCTATGTCAAAAAGGCTGTTAATGAAAATATCACATGCATTATGAAGGCTTTTGTTAAATAATGGAGCGTGAGCTAGAACAGAGCTGCCTGCAGAGAGGAATTTTTAACATGTTCTGTGCATTGGCTTCCATCCCTCTGTCGAGGAAATCTGTGTGCTCTGTGTGTAAAACCTTGTAATTAGTTCATTTGCCATGGCTCCGTGCAATGTTTATGTTTGTGCTCATGCTGGCATATGTAGCAGTGTGTTTGTGTGAAAGATGCTACAGCCGTCGGAAATCCTCTCTACAACAGTCTCTCCATGTATGCAAACACACTCGGAGCCAACACGCTCCTCACACATTACTGAGAGAGAATCTAAAGGCACCAAATTAGATTAAGATACACTAGAAGGCACAAACACACATGCACACACACACACACCCTCAGGAAAGCAGGCAGACAGCCACTGCAATGCAGAGCAGAGCTTCCCCCGCCGCTGTGTGGGAGACGCACCAATCACAACACGGTGGGGGCGGACTGGAGATCCCTCACTCTCTGTTATTTCAATACTCTTCTTCTTTTTCTCTGTCTTATTTATTTGTCTCTCTATATTTCTTCTATCTTCCTCACTTACACCTCATCCTCTCTGCCCCATCTCTCACATCGCCTCTCTCTGCTCATTTCAGCTCCCTCACTTACACGACATAACCCCGAGCAAAACAGCCGCAATTAAGATGATATAACAGGCTTTACAAATTAATAACAAATACAAAACCACCACAAATTATCATATATTTTCGATGTCTCACAATTAAAACAGATACAATTAGTATCTGATGTGATTAATCCAGTTTCCCTGTATGAATGTAAGGAACATTAATGACACAGAGGATAATTGTTCAGTCTGTGTTCACGCACACTGACAGGTTCACTCTCTCTCGTGGATTTTCTGTCAGCCGCGGTCTCTCTGCTGAGTCACTACACAGACAGGATGAGACTTAAGAGGGAGAGATTAATAAGAAAGGGAGTCCTCTGTGCGGCTGCAGGTTTCAAAGTGACGCACTCCAAACTAAGATTACTTTGGATATAACTTCTAAATCAGGATGGAGGTATGCATCATTTAAAGCCATACGCCAACTTTTTTTTTCTTTTCATGTCTTGCCTCACTCCTGAGTCCATGACTAGCAGATGGACACCATTCTTTAGACTGTGTGTGCAGTAACAAGGAAGAGATGGCTAAAGCTTGCCCACTGCTAATTAGCTTAGCTCAAACACTGGGACTCAATGGGAAGAGTTCTCCTGCTTCTGCCTACAGTCATCTGATAAACTTTTCAGCAACTCCAAGTGACTGGGCCATTCGTTTGTGAGCTATACTTAAACATGCAGACAATTTGCATTTAAGAATGTCTCGCAAGCAAACGTCTCGCTCACAACTGCAAATTGGTTCTCATCATTCACTTAAAAGAGCTGCTCAAAAGACATGACTCCTTCGCAAACGTCACATCTCTAGCACAAACCACCGTGGAAGTAGGTCGACAAAACAAAGCGTTTAGGAGTAGAAGAAGATAATACGATGATAGTGGAAGACAACGTAACAAAACGTGGTAAAAAAAAAGAGTCACAACAAGCACACAAGACCGTTTAGAGTTGCTGAAAAGTTTCTCTGATGACATAGGCAAATGCAGGCTAGCGCTACCCATTGACTCCCAGTGTTTGAGCTAAGCTAATTAGTGTTGGGCGAGCTTTGCCCGTCTCTATCTTGTTACTGCATGCACAGTCCAAACAATAGTGTCTATCTGCTTGTCATGGACTTGGGAGTGAGGCAAGACATGAAAAGAAAAAAAAAGTTAGCATATCCCTTTAAGGGTGAAGACGGTCATGGTGATGGTTTTAACAGCTTGGTAACTAAGAGGGTGAGGAGCAGCAGTGGTTTGCCATGTATTCATACAACACCCTCTTTAACTGTATGATTCTGTTTTTCTCCTGCCTCACATTCGATAATGGCGATAATTTTATCTGTCCAGCAATAGACACCATTTAATGACAGTATGTAGTTTAAGGGTCCGTCCCAATTGTACCCCTTAGCCCTTGTCTTACCCCTTGGTTTTGTGCGTTCATGTCTAGTGAAGGGGCCCAATTCTCTGTAGGGCTAAGAGGAAGGGCTACACAGCACTCAAAAGAAGACAGACTGGGACCTCACTTGAAATGAAGGGTTATGAGAGATTTCCCATAATACACTGCGCCCGCTGACAAGAAGGCTGAGCGGAGACCGAAGGAAGCGTATAATTATAAGTAATTATAAAATCATCAAGTAATTATTAATCATGTTTTGAATTGTTGGTCATATTTTAAAATTTCTCTTTATAACAAGCTAGCTTTTGCTGCTGTAGCTACAGCTATTGTTGCATCTGCCTACGTCACAGTCAGCGAGCGGCTCTGGGTGATGACGTAGCGGGAATTGAGTGGCGTCTCGTTTCTCAGGAGTGTGTTTTCACCCCTTCCCCTTGGCTCTCAAAACAGAGGGCCAAGGGGAAGGGGTAGACAAAGGGGTAAGATGAAGGGGAAGGGCTCAGGGGTGCAATTGGGATTCACCCCAAGGCTATAACAAGGCCCAGCCTAACCTTGCAATGCAGCTGGACCTGCCAGCTTTCATGTTTGTAATTGGACAGATCCATGTTCCAAGGCTCCAGATCCAGCTGGATCAAGCTCAGATCTGGACCACATTTCTTTATTAAATGAAGAACAAATAACACTGAAAGCGCTTCTCAACAGCAAGCTTTGGATCATGAATTAGCTCACGTCATGTACTTACACCAGGGCAGTAGCGCCCACCTACTCAGACTGACCAGTTATGAATGTGATCGACAAAACAGTCATCCAATCACCTTCTAGGTGTGTTTATTTTTCCCAAACACTTTCTATCAGCTGTTGTTGGTAATTTTTGCAGAAACACCTCAGGATGAGTGTTATTTTATTTTTTTATTTTATCAAGAAAAAAAACTGAGGTTGGCACTGAACCATGGGCAAAGTGTTTGGGTGCATCTCCAGTGCAAACAGCTGCATTTCCCTGAGTGTGAGGGGTCGTCTGCGGGGTCACCAAATGTCACCTAAAAGCTCAGAGCCCTGTTTCATGCCTGGTGTAAAGTGCTTTGACACACAGTGCAGGTTTTTCCTTTTTTCCACATGACATAGAGGTTTGCCATGCACTTGCGATGTTTTCTAAGCAAATGAAGATGTGCTCCTGTCTGTTCCCAGGGCTGCATTTGTCTTAAAGTGAGGGGTCAGCAGGGTTGGAACTTGCAATTTTGGCCGACCTGCTAGATTTATAAATCTATGCTTATTTTGTAACAGGCCACTTTATTGAACTGGCAGCATAATGTAAGGATATATATTGCATTGTTAAAAGGATTATAAATTTAAAATATTTCATTATTTTATAATGGAAAAGGTACATAAACAGAAAAAAAATGTTTCAGTAATTTCACTTAATCATTCAAATGATGGTTTTATATCATCATATGTTTTTGGCCTCAAAGGCTCATTCAACTACAACTGAAACTTGACCAAGAGCACCAATTTTTCATTTATCCTTTTAAAAGTATATTAATTATATATATTATTATATATTAATTATTACAGATAATGGTGGACATTGGGAGTTTCATATTGAGATTGTGCATAATTCACTAATCACTCAGTTTTGATGCCACAGCACAAAAACACCCTATTTCTGTGTTACATACACTCCTAATTTAGTAAAATGTTTTTGATCATTTGATTTTTTGTTTTTTTGTTTTCCTTTTATTACTAGGATTTAATGTTTTTTTCTGTTAATTTTATCTGTATTTACTCTTAAGGTGAGATTTGTAAAAAAGCCCACTTTGGGTTTATCACCTGCACATGTAACTTAATCTTATTCACTGTTTTCTTTGTCTTCTTTTACATATGTGTAAATAAATAAATAAAAGAAATGAGATTACAGATGGCAGATGATTAGAGCTCATTTTCATCCCTTATACTCAGGCAAAAAGCTGGTGAGTTCCTGTCTTGGTGTTGCAGAAAAATGACTGCGCCTTAAACCAAAAGTCCTGTGAGCAAATGCTAATTGTCCCATTAGAACTTCCACTGTAACAGTGGTCCCCAGAGTGTTGTTGGGACCTCCTGGTAGGTGTGAGATGTAGTTGTTAGGTGAGATCAAAGCTGAAATAATGGCGATGTGGGAAAAAATGAAACTTTAATTGTAACTTCAGATATTACAACAATAGTTAAGGTAATAAAGGGGTCTGCTGCTCTTTGAAGAGCTCATTTAAAGTTTTGATCATATATCCAGTTTTGTTCACAAACCTTAAGTCCCTGTAGTTTTCATGTACTGAGTAACCCTGATCTACCTCTATTCTCACTCTGTCTGAGAAGCTCCTCTCTATGGCCCCCTTATCCATGCTCTGCACTGGGCTTTCTACCTCATTTCTATCTGCCGATGTAACTCTGTTTTTTATTTTGAAGGGGAATGAGCCGGTTAAATCAGCTGGTGCTGTAAACAGAGGCAGAGGCAGAAGTCCTGATGCTGTGGACTTGTGCATAGCTGTACTCTATCACACAAAAACACACAAAAGGCCTTGGGAAACTCAAAAAGCATAATATGGGCTCTTTGGTGGCATGCAACAAATGTCTCCTCTATTGTTATTTTGTGAGTTGTGAGTTGAAAAGTTTGGCATCCCTACAGGATTGAGACGATAATTATTAACCTTTTCTTCAGTTTCTTTGACTCAGGTGTTTCTCTGGTCATTATTGTGATAGACTTCACCTTGTTTTTAAGGCAGGATGTGTAAGTGTCCTGCTGCTGACAGTTCAGATAATCCACCCTGTGACAGGACTCTGACTGCTGGAGGCCGGCCTGCTGTACACCCGTCAGCAGGGGAGCGCTCCAGGGTCTGTGTGTAGGCCTGTCAGATCTAATAAACATTTCTGTGTGTGTGTGTGTGTGTGTGTGTGTGTGTGTGTGTGTGTGTGTGTGGTCTCTCCAGGGAGTTTGCCAAGGAGAGAGAGCGGGTGGAGAAGAGGCAGGAGTTCCTGAAGCTCCGCAGGCAGCAGCAGATAGAGAGAGAGCTAACTGGATACCTGGAGTGGATCTGTAAAGCAGGTCGGACCCCCGACCCCCCCCCCCCCCCCCCCCCCCCCCCCACACACACACACACACACACACACACACACATAAAAAATGTAGTTGGTTTTGACACGAGAAGCTCTGCCTACTTTGAACTGAGGTGTGTTTGTGCTGCAGAGGAGGTGATGCTGGCTGAAGAAGACAAGAACGCAGAGGATAAATCTCAGGATGGAGCGTGGTACAAAAGGAAACAACACAACTCAGGTGAGGACCACCAACTTCAGAGGTCAGAGCACACTATCAGAATAAACTGGGTCACATTAATAGTAAATATTTTTTTTCATATGATCCTAAAGCTCACAGTCCAAACTAGCACTAGGTTTAAAAAATCAGTTAATCAATTTGAATCTATTTTCTATTGAATGGCCCAATATCGATTCATAAAATCTTTAAATTGATCTTTTAATACGTCTTTACTCAGTGTGTAATGCAGCCTGCAGTTTAATGCCGAGTAGTCTCGCGTGACCAGCCATTCATTTCCCATAATGCTATGTCACTTCTAGTGTGACCAGACCAGAGATCTCGTCACTAAACAAAACATCATGGTGGGAGCACTGAAGTCACCGCCAACAAACTTTAAGGCAGATGTCTGGATGCATTTTGGATTTTAAAACCACGAAGGCAGCAATGAACTGGACAAGAGTAAAACTATATGCAAGTTATGCAGCGTGCAGGCGACATATTGTGGAAACACAACGAATCTCTGAAATCACTTATCAAGATACCACCCAGAAACACAGTCTGCAAAGACGTCGGACCCAAAGCAAATGTAGCTGAGAAGGCATTTGTATGTAAGTTACCAGCAAACTCTCCACGAGCCCAGAAAATAACCAATGCTGTCGCAGCATTCATATACAAGGACACACGACCGCAAAGCGTTGTTTGTAGCCTCCTTATTCACACTGCCTGCCCTGTGGTTTGATTTGATTTAAATGATTACATTTTTGTTTTGGTCGGGTTATGTTTAATAAAAAGTACATGATTACTGTAACTGCTTTGGGCTCAATTCATTAACATTGATATTTTTAATAATGCACAAAGTTAGAGTTAGTTTCAATTTACAGCATTAGTTCTCTGAGAATCTCTTCCATATTTAAGTAAAATTGGTTCTCTGACTGAAATATCCTTAACTGACTCGAAATCAATCAAATCAAATTAAATCACGAATCAAATTGAATTGGGGCCTTGTGAATCGAATCAAATCGATTTGGGAAATCTGAATCGATACCCAGCTCTAGTCCAAACATGAACTAAGTCTTTTTCATTGATGGATTTCACAAAGCGAGGCCATAAACTAGAAAGACTGTGGTGGACCTTTAAGGGATAGTTCAGGTTTTTTGAAGTGGGGTTGCTCAAGGCCCATGACGGGAGTGTATATGATAGCCAATAAAGCAACTGGCCAGCTCCGTCCTTGTCAAGGGTTGTCAAAAATTAAACAGAGAAAAAAGTTAAAAAAAGCTGGACCCAAATGCAGATAAACACAAAACCTTCATTTAAACTAAAAGGCTCAAAATAACAAAAATTAATCCTTTACAACAAATCTCAAAATACAAAACAAAATCCCTTACAAAAGTTCTAAATAAACAAGCTACCTACAGAGGAAAAAACACTAGGAGCAAAATTCAAAGTACAAATCAAAGTCACTTCAAATGTTCAACAAAGAATCAAACAAGCTAACTATGAGGGGGAAACGCTGGAAACTTACTCAGGGATTGTGGCATGGAGGACGAATGAACTGACAAAGACAAGAGGGAACACAGAGACGATGTACACTGGGAGTAATCAGACCAGAGTTTCCTCCACACCTCAGGGATCGTGTGCCCAAACATACTCGGGCAGAGCGGACTCAAAGCGGACGTTCGCAAACCCTGTGCGCACAAAGCTCAAACTTTAGAACCGCGCAGATTCTGCTCAGCGCACTGCTGTCACAAAAAACACTGCTCCGTCTCTTCATGTTAGTGCTTTGCAAAGTCAGCAGGCAGAGCAGCTCCTCTCCCTTGTCCTCAGTGTACAGCATCATGACAGAGAAATGTAAAACAATGAGCAAGGATTGTGGGAAATGTAGGCTTTCACATTCATTTCACAAGAAAATACTACGCGGCAGTGCACTCGACTCTGACAGCTCTGACGTCCGCAGGGACAGTGAGGGACCATCAGTCTCTCTGTTTGATTTTATCATTCACACGGTGTCTTGACAGCTCATGTGCCCGGTTTAAGTGAGCACAAAGACTTCAAAAACTGACGAGTCAGCCTTTCATTCATCAAAACTCTACATTCTTCATCAGTCCAGCTCTTGTTTTCACTCACTCACTGTTTTCTACATAATAAATTCATCCTGAGGGATCCTCCATCACTTATTCTCCATGATATCAGAACAATCTTTGAAGAATCAAGCTTCAAATACAGTCTACTAGTGCAGTGGTTCTCAACCTGTGGGTGGAGGCCCACAACTGGTCTCAGAGCTGTACTCAGTGGACAGTGTATACACAAATATTACACTGTTTTACATTTCTCTACTCAGACATTCCTGTCCAGACCTCAAAATTCATGTATGTAGGCTATTATTACTTTGACTTTGATGTTATAGTATAGATTTATTGATTTAAAAATAAAGTAGTGATAACTTTGACTCAGATGTTAACTTGAGCAGATCCAGTTTCTAATGACATTCTGACCGTTAATGTCCACTCCTTATTGTCCTCCAATCAACATCACCTCTGTTTACTTTAATGTTCAAGTCAGATGCTTTTATACTGGATAGTTCATAGTGTTGTGGACTTGTAGCCTACACATTGATGCCAAAAAAAATTCATTTACTAAAGGAAAATGTAATGTTGGCTAATTATGCATATTCAATTGCGTTTCATAATTTAACCCTTTAATGCCTGAATGCACAAATAATAGCCAGAACATTCATTTTTTTATCAACTGAAATGTTTATTTCACTTTCTACTGAAATCCAACAAAATCACTATTTCCGTCAAATTTAACATATATATATATTTTTTGTATCTCATTTGATGCATAAGACGTTGTTGGCAACTGATAATCCACTTGAGGACATTTTCATCATTTATCCTATCGTATTCAGATGTATTTTTGTTTTTGTAATTTGTTGATCATATTGATTAGATAAAGTTATCATAAAAGTATGAATCAAATATGATACAACAGGCTTTAAGGGGTTAATTGTGTCAAGGTTTGTGCATTTTTAAGTTTTGTGACATATTCAGATTTTGTTTTGTTGCTGCTTGTTGACAGTTTGATAAAAAAAAAAAAACATTGAAAAAAACATGAAGTATAGTTTGATTTAGTTTAGTTATTCATTAAAGTATTTCTCCTTGTGTTAGAACTCATACTGAGCTTTCAGTTCGTGTAAAGCTGCTGTAGTGGTGATCAGCCTGGTGTTGGTGAACAAAATACTGGTCTTGGAATTGCTGGTTGTGCATAAACAGACCTGTAGACGGGTAGGATATAGACTTGTAGGAAGCAATGACATGATTACAGTTATTGTTTAATATCACTATGACATTTGAGGAAGTATCAGACAACATAGAAAAACAATATAGCATTTATTTGTTGTTTATGTTTTTACCTGTACCTGAGTTAATTGCACTTGCACCATTTTGTTACTTTTGAGTTCTATATAGTTTGATTAAACCTACACAAAAATGAGACATTCTGTGTCGAATGTTGTCCTGTCGCGTATGCGGCAACATTTTGGTTGGCTCCAGAAAATCTCACTCCAAGGTTTTTTGAAAAGTTGGCAGCCCTGTTCTTAATGCTGCGCTGTTTGCCTGCAGTGTATTCTTTGCAGAGACTCAACGTGCGCGTTCTCCCTCTCTCCCTCTCACACACACACACACACCGCAGGCACCCGGCGCGGCAGATTTGAAGCGTAAATGTAAAAATGCCTGTTTGATCAGTTCTGAATTAAATAATTGACACTTTATGAGCTACAGATTCTGTATGTTGTTTGTGGGTTCTTCTCATTTTGAGGGCCAAAAATAATAGATCAGGAAACTCTTTAATTTTGAGGGCAAAATAATTTATCAATCAAATTACTTAACCAATTAATCAATTAATCGAAGTCATTATTTAATTAATCAAATGTTTTCGACGTGCGCACGCACCCATGCACGCACGCACTCACTCCCCCCTGGCCAAATTATTTTCCTGCAGAAACCCTGCAGACACAGGTTAGACAAGCACACAGGGAATCACAATCAGAGTCCACACAGAGGGTGGGCGGATGGGGGCAGGAAACACAACATGAAAACAAGGGACTTCAAAATAAAACAGGAAAGACAAGGAACGTGAGAAACAAGAGGTTTAAACAAGGAACAAGAGGGATGAACATACTAAATTAAACAAAAACTGGCTCCAACATGACAGCCCTTGTGGGGAGATGATGCTATGCAATACGCTACCGAAGCCTCATTATTACCCACTTTTAGGTAAAATACAAAAAAATCTGCATCGGCTAGACACTCCAGTAAGATTCAAATCAGCATTTCATTTAGCTGTTTTTGATAATTACATTACTTTTATTATTAGTTTATTATTAGTTTGATATAGATCCAGCATTAATCCACCTTGAGCAAAGTGTTGGGAGTGTGAGAAGAGAGACCAAAACCCCATTCACACAAAACCCTGAAACTATCCGGACATGATTCAGGCGAGCTGTATGTGTGAGCTAATACAGATGTGTTTTTTGCTCTGACTTTGCCCGGATAATTTCCTCTCGCCCCCCTGAGTATTTCATCTGCAGGAGTCGACTCACGTCTGAACGCTTCAGCTGATTATCAGGGTCATTCACTGAGAAGAGCACAGAGGGTCGATGACATCACCCTGAGCGATGGGCGCAAACCAGGAAAAGAGAGACTTGACAGGGCGGATAAAACAACTGCTGTTGTGGGAGAAGTTAATCTGATTGTAAGGGGAGGAACACAAACTCATCTGTGTGTCTGAACACTGAAGTGTTGTTTCCACTTAACATCATCTACAAAGTTCTGCAGTACAGCTGCTCCAAAATGACCTCCGGCTCTCTTGCGCATCCAGAGAGCTGCTGTTGGATAAAGAGCTAAAACATTGCAGCTTTCTTTGACCCTGTGACCCTGCCTCATATTCACCTCTGTGTGCTTCGGTGCTCCTCTCAGCTCTTTAATTGATGCTACTGATACACCTTTTAACATGTTACACTGAAGCAAGGAAGTAAATTGTGATATAATTGTTCATCTGCTCTTATATTACGAACATTGGCTTCCACTGCGTATATTTGATTTGTGCTGCCTGTCCCCCTCCGTCTCTTCTCTCCCGTCCAGCAGACCGTGCTCCCTGATGAGAGGCAAGTGTGAATGACCAGTTAGCCGATTACCCGGGCAGGCTGCTGGGATATTATCCTGATATATCAGGGTTGCATGTGTGGGCTCAAGACAAATTACACAAATAAACAACAACAAATAGGATTTACTTTGATTTGCTGTCTAGTAGTGGCCAAGCTTCAGTGGTGATTATGATTTTGTCTTTGTACGATAGGATGAACTTCATGAGGTGATTACAGTGCTGCTTGACCTAGCACTTATCCTCCTCCAACAGTACGCAGTTAAATTGCACTCGCTGTGTGAATATTTTTTTTTTGGTTAATGGTGAATTTAACTGTTCAATTTTTGATTAATGAATGTAACGTAAGTATTAGTTCACTCCGGACACATATCTAGCCTCTCACCTTAAGAGATACGGAGAGTTTTAAGCAGTGTGCACACTGAGGCAGCCTACGTCAAAGCCAGCTGAACGTGAAGCACTGTATGAGTTTGATTTCCAAGTGAAAAGCCTGATCTGTTATGTTTAATGGTTTCACTCTGAGTAATTATCCTTGTGACTTATGTTGCTTTTGTCTCCTCTGAACTCTCTTCACCAAAAAAAAAAAAAGTAGACATTTGTTGAAGATGTTGAGATGGAAAAAAAAATAACTCATACAATGAGTGTATTTTTCATTTCAGACGTCTTTCTGAGCAAGAAGGGTTCAATGTTCCTGTAAGTCAGTAAAGTGCATGTTTTCAATGCAAATAAGTTTGTTTTATCAGAGTCAGTATTCCTGAAAAGCAGCTTCAACCACCTTTGAACAGAAATAACTAACAGCCTGTAAAATAAAGTGTAAGCAAGTGTGTATATTTCATAATTTCATTATTATTCAATTGAGGATACAGCTCTTGAACTTTTTTTAAGAATAAAACCTTATAATATATAATATTTTTTAACAATTTTTAGGACAATACTCAATAATTGGCAAAATATGTCTGCCTCTAAATGTAATCAGATTTATTTAATCATCTAATGTGTATGCACTGATGTCTTGAATAAATGAGTAATCATGGTAAATATCCGTGATCTCAATCTGTAAACAATCAGGATTAATGTTTCTCTATAATCAAGCAGCCCTCCTGTTCAGACCATAAGTTTGTCCTAATCATATTTATCTTTTATGCTCAGAATGTTTGTTAAAGTGGTCAAATTAAATGTAACATTGGGAGCAAAATAGCAGAAATCAAACTGAAAGGCAGAGCTCGACTGTATCAACAGAAGCTTTGATCCTGGACTGACTGGAGCCAAATTATATAATTAAATCAATAATGTGATTGATAGATTTTCTGTTAGGCTGCATTTGTTTCTTAAATCACGAAACATTACTTTAATCCTTTGTTTTTAGCTGCAGGAGATGCCTCCTGCTCTTAATATGTGTGTTTGTGTGCGACACACCTCCTCGGCTTATCAAGGCTGCGCCGCCTCTTCTCTGCAGCCTCACCGGGGGCACAGTCACAGTGATTATGGGTGCAGGGTTGGAGGGTAATGAGATTAAAGAGAAGAACAGAGAGTGAGGCTCACCGGAGTTCAGAGGCATCATGGGAGTACGAGGGTCCTTCACGCATTTTAAAGCTCTTCTCTGTAGTTTTTCGACTCGCTGACTTTTTCAGGCAGCAGAACTGAACCATTTTAGGTTGTGGGGGGGGGATTTAAGCTACAGTTTGTTTGTTTGTGATATGCTGTTTTTACAACACAGGGAGCCACTGACAGCTGATTCACTGAGCTGTATACGAGGCCCATTTTTTAATATTAAACTTACCATACGTTTTTTGAATGTGAGTTTGTACACATTAATGAGTTTAAGAAATGTGGTTTTAGCCGAACAAAATCAGACTTTTTTCCCACTAATGGCCGCACCAGGAAGTTAGTTCTTAGGATACGACACATAGGTGGGTATTTTTTAAAAATGGAGGTTTTCCTCCTCTGGAAGACATCTCTGTCCACATGAAAACCCTGACAATTACAAACAATAACACAGGGTCTCATCCAAGGTGTCAGCAGCCGTTGCATTGAGTGTTTTTAAAGCAGCATCACAGTGAAGGAGTGACAGACTGTTAGCATGCCAAAGTCCAGGCATTAACACTAAAGGCAGCAACAGTTTATCTCTGCTGCAGTGTAAATGGTGATAATTTTATTGCATTGTGTGCCATCACCAGGAATACTATGTGATCAAACTTGTCGTAAAAGGGCTTGACTCGTGAAAATTATTCACTTTCATCTTCTCTCTCATCTTTAAAGAAGTTGCACAAAAGTTAACAATAAAACAAAAAAATGTGAACTTCTGTTGCTCTTCATGTATTTCTTGGAAGTAAATAAAGTTGTAAAATCAGTTGTACCTCTGCTCTCACTGAGTGAGCGAATGCAGCCGTACAACCAAAATATCAAACATGACAGAAACTCATCCGACTTGTTGGGAGCAGCTGATCAGGCCGTGAACCACTGAATTGTTTCCCTTTACAGAGCACAACTCTCGAATCATGTGAGGGCTGAAATCTGGACTTAAATGGCAGTGGTATGACCCCTTGTGTTAAAATTGCTCAGTGTTGTACTGAACAAATGTTTTAAAGGAGATGTAGTTTAGATAGTTAAATGTACTGTGTGTTAGGGAACTGCATATGTTGTAGATTTATGGGGCAGCACCCACAGACTAGTTCAGAGAGTAAAAGAGCTCCTTACTTTGCCTCTGCCAGCTCTGCCCTGCATTAGTATTGCACTCTTACTTTTAACCCTTCACCACTCCAAAACTACGTGTTGGCTCTAGCAGGATGTTTAAGTTAATATCTCATTGCTCCTGTTCTGCATATAACAATAAACCTGCAAGGAGTGATGGGAGCAAAGCCTCGACAGCTGAATCAAACTGTGTTCTGCTTTTTCAACAATTGCTTAACAAATGCGAATGTACTTTAATTCATTTGTGTTTTGTCTGCAGTGCTTAAAAGGACAAAGAAGAGTAAAAACGACCTCATCAACGCAGAGGAAGGAGAGGACCATTTCACAGACATCTCATCTGTTGGTGAGAATGATCTCTGAGACATTACTGCATGTCCACAAACAATAACTGCAAATTTTAGCCACATATCAGAGCGAGCAAGAATCTGAGGGATTGTCATGTTTGTGGCTGTGCGAGTTTAAGATTGGGTGTGTCACCAGAACAGATGCAGCCACTTGTCCCTGATGGGGTCTTGGCTGATCCTTGGCAGGTTTTGGTTTCTAGTTTGCTCTCTGTTGATCTGTCAGCTACTCTAATAACCAAGGAGAAGGCAGAGGCTATATAACTGTGTGAGGGAAGCGTCATCACAAGGAGACACCCCACAGTTTGTTTTCAGAGAGACTCAAGCACAGCCCTAGAGATGTATGGGTGGACTTCCAGTGGCTGGTAATTGGCTGGTAAAAGGCTGGAAGTTGGCAGGCATCTGGTTGGGAAAACTGAAGCAGCTGGATCTTTAGCACACTGAAACAGTAGTCAAGAAAGCATGGCAGTAAGGGTGCTGGTTTGGTGGAGTGATAAGCAACCAGACACTACCCATATACATGCTTCCAGCCTGTCGAATCCAGCCTGTGGCCTGTTTGCAAAGTGTCGCTCCTTCTCTCTCTCGCCCCCTTTAACAAGCCTGTCCAATGTCTCTCTCCTGTCAGTAAAGGCCTTAAAATGCCCAAAAAATAATCTTAATAAAAAACAGCAGTTAATTTGAGGAGTACAGTGTGTTTGACACGGAATAAATAATGGCATTTTCACCCACTGTGGCAAAGAACCAGAGAGAAGACACAGGAAAACCCTTTAATTCAATTGAAAAAGGACCATGTTGTCATAATTTTCATTACTAAAAATGATTTCTAATGATATTCATATGGACCAAAATCGATATTAATTCATACTTTTTAACTTAGTGGCCATATTTGATATACATCTTGATATTTTCTTCTTAATAAAATATAAAAATACTGGTTAATGAAGCTTAAAATAGGATTTTTTATGCAGAGGGCCACAAAAACTAAACATTTAGGTCTGTGGCTTAACATTTTACGTAGTCTTCATATTGCACTTTGTGGTGCCTGAGCCGTAGGATGTAGCCCTGTAGTGACTGTACCTCTGAATCTGTGTGTTTCTGCATCAAAATGAGATTGGCAAATGGACTTGAGCTCATATAGTGCCTTTCTTGTGTCTTTGACGACTCAAAGCAGCTTCACACCACAGGTCAGATCTCCACATTCACTCACTGATGGTTGGAGTTTTTTTTTGTCAGTTTTCCATCACTATGAGCTAACACATTCACGCCCTTTCATGCCCATTTACACGCCACTGATGCAGCAGTGGGAGCAACTTAACCCCAAGTTAAGCGTCTTGCCCAAGGACACAACGTATCCCATGTGACCAACCCTCAGATGACTGGCCTTTCTTGGCTGTCTCTGAGGAAACAGTTTAGTATCCATTCAACTGTCGTCGTCTCATGTTTATGTTGAATGTGAGACCTGGACAGGTTGGATACTTTTATTTCATGAAAATGTGCAAAAACAAAGTAAATTAAAGAAAACTTGACCGACATGACAGATACTCTCATTCCATGAAAATATTCAAAAACAATGTTAGTATTTAACCAGATAGAAGTCACATTATTCAAATTATTACATGAATTTCTGATAGAAATCTTTTTCTTTGTTATTTTTCAAAAGTCTTTTACTGTTTGTGGTGCATCTTCGTCAAGATATTTGTCTTTATTTTGTGATTGATATGTTGAGATTTATCATGTCATAATATCATATTACATGATAAAAAAAATGTTAAACACACCTCTGGTCTTCCTGAGTTTGTAATGAAATCCTAATAGATCTATTTTTCTCCTTCACTTCATGTCCACCTCTACTTGACCCTGGAGCCTAATTTAAAGTTACACGAGGTTTATTTTAGGTCAGACTGAACGAGAAGAACCTCGGCACTGTGTTTAAAAAGGCCAAGGTCTTCCCTGAGGAAACATCACATGTCATCTTTAGTCTTTGTGGTTTAAATGTGATTTTCCCTGAGCATTTGGACCTTTTTACTCTTAAATTAGATAAACAGTCTTGATCTGTTGTGCTGACCCCAGTTTTTAGACCTGGTAACTTTATCCCAGTTCTTTGTGTTTTGTCCCAACTGCTCCCCCAGGGTCGCCGTTCGCCCGGGCCAGTGTGAAAAGCCAGAAGGAGAGCTCGTCATACATCAGGAGGAAAGAGAAGAGGATCCGGTTCACCATCCGCCGGCTGGTCAAGTCACAGAGTTTCTACTGGACCGTCCTGTGTCTGGTCGGTCTGAACACGCTGTGTGTCGCCATCGTACACTACGACCAACCGGACTGGCTCACGTACGCACTCTGTGAGTGGCACAGGCTCTTGTTTTTTTCACATTCAAGGGCCTTTTGTCTCTTTTATATCACCTTTAGTATATCATACAGAAGCAAGTCTTTACGGGAGAGGAGGAGAAAATATGACTAACTAACTAACTGACTAATATCAATGACTCTGGATCATGGGGTGCTGGTTTGCCGGAGTGGTAAGCAACCAGGCACAACCCATACACATGCTTCTGCCGGCCTGGGTTCAAATCCAGCCTGTGGCCAGTTAGTCCTCCCCTACTCTCTCTTGCCCCCTTTCACGAGCCTATCCACTGTTTCTCTCTCTGTCCTATCAATAAAGGAACAAAATGCTATGCTACCTGCCTCCTCTAAAGCCTGTAATATTTCTCAGTGTGCATGAGAGCAGAGACACTCTGTATGTCACTGTGTGGGAAGTCCGTCTTTCCAGAAGATGTTTTTATAAATCACTGTGGTCAAAGTCCTGAATAAGTTTGGACTCATAGCTCAGTCATTTATTTTAAAGAATAAACAAAGTGTTTGTCGTCTAACTTGACCACACTTTATTGGAGCTGCCTATGAAGTGAGGGCATCACCACAGTGAGGAGTAACAGCATGTTGGAGAAACAGTGGACCAAATATCCCCTCAAACTGGAATTTATGAAACAGAACTGGAAAGAGGTTCTGCAGCATTCGGTGCAGTTTCTACAACAGCTTTGTCCCCCAAGCCATCAGACATTTGGACACCTAAATCTTGCTGCTGTTATACATACTCACTGCTACTGGGCTTTACCATTCTTGCTGTACATATTTTTGTCCTGCTGTGCATGTTTGATATTAACATAGATTTATTCATATTCCCCTTGCAGTTCTTGCACATTTTTTACGGTATTTTTTTTTTATTGTATCCTTCTTATATTTGCACTATACTTGAATCTGTAAGCTGCAGCCTATACAAATGAAATCTCGTTCTGTATACACTGAATTACAATAAAGTCAGTCTAAGTCTACGAAACAAACAGAATACTGACCCATCTTATCAGCAAGTGAAATGGGATGGAGATGGATTTAATAATGTTAAAGTGCTAAAACAATGAAAACTCAAACTCCCAAACACCTTCAACTGTACATTGATTTTTGTCACTTTTTCATTTGTTTTGTCAGTGACCTACATCCCAAGGTGTCATCTACCTGCTGTATTTCTATCTCTGTTTCTGATCCCAGTAACATGTCCTCTCTCTGACGTCATGCTGTGAGTCTACACTGGGAGACTTGAGCAAACATGGGTCACACGAGTACCATTGTGAATTTCACAGACACATACAGGAGCAAACACACAGCTCACACACTGCATCATGGGAGAATACAGCAGTTATTTCTTCAAACAATGGACTCAGCCTATGTCATATTTGCTGAGTGTACAGCTGAACGGGCAGCAGCCGCTCAGGTTTGATTGAATCATACAAACCTGCAGGGAGACCTTCCTGACCTCGGACATTGATCTGTGTGTTTTCTGATTGTCCCCCTGACAGACCTGGCTGAGTTTGTGTTCCTGGGTCTGTTCCTGGCTGAGATGTCTATGAAGATGTACGGCCTCGGCCCCCAAAACTACTTCCACTCCTCTTTCAACTGCTTTGACTTTGGGGTAAGTCTGCTGAGTTTAACAAGTCCTCCGGGGCTCAGAGTGTGGAATCAGTCATTGATTCGGCGCTGAGGTTTCTGAGGAACAACAGCACTCTGTTGAAGCATTTTAAGAGACATTTTGACGAGATGGAAAATGTTACCTGTTGAGTCGTTCTGCATTAACTGCTGTGCCTTTAGGTCATCATTGGCAGTATTTTCGAGGTGATCTGGGCTGCCATCAAACCTGGAGCTTCATTTGGGATCAGCGTCCTGCGTGCTCTGAGGCTGCTCAGGATCTTTAAGGTCACAAAGTGAGTCATCAAAATGTTAATCTGATTTTTATTTCTATACAGATCCTAAAAATGCCGGAAGTATGTTTGAAATTTAAGGCTTAAATATTCCTCAAAAGTTTGATTCTTACTAAGGATGTGCGATATGGATTTTTGCTGATATCCCATATGCTGATAATTCAATATCAATGCAGATGTTTTTGGTCCTAAGTATGCAGTCTCAGCTTAATTAAAATGACATGTTCCTCAAACTATGGCAGTTTTTTTAAAATTAGAAACCGATGTGAACTACATTTCATTCTCCAAAAATGATACTGTTGATTTTTTTAAAGCATCGTGATGCATTCATACATTCTGCTGATATTGCAGGCACTGTAAGGGATAAATATGGTAGATATACTGGCTTAAATTATATATACCACATCAAATATTTGCTGCCATTGAACTTTTAAACTGTTGTCTGTGGATGTCAATATCAAAACATTAATATTGTGCATCCTTAATTCTTACTTGTAAAAGATTACTTTTTTTTCCCTTGAATCAGGGTGCAGTAGCCTCATGAGGTATTTATTTGTCTCTGGTACAAGGATGTGCAGGCAGCACATTGGTTCCCTTAGTAAAAAGAAAAAAGTCTTTTTTTGCGTTCTTTTTTTAATTATTGCAATCACTTAGTGCACATTTTGTTAAACATGATAATCTTAAGAAATGAACAATAACTTTTTTTTAAAGGGTTAATGAAATTGGTGCGATCAAAAAGTCAGAAATGTCAGGCTATGGAGCCACAGCATAGTGGACTGACTTCAGTCCACCACCACTAACCTTTTGCTTTCTGCTCTTGAACTATAGACTTTGGTCTTACGCTCACTTCAGACCAAAGATTTGTGATGGAATAAGACTTAGTTTTAGAACGTATCAGGGGACAGTTGCAGCTCAATTCACTTGAAGCCAAGAGAGGAAATGTATGAAATGGGATATGCCGTACATAGTCTGCATATATATTTATCAGTGAGTCTGGTTATGGCATGTTTTACACGTATGTTTTATGAATCACACATGGAAACTGGTTTAACATGACTTCTGCACCAAAATCTGTCCAAGGTTGTACACTAGACTGATAAATGAGGGCCAATAATGCTATAAAATTCACAAGTGGGGGCCCATATGTGTTTCATAATTGTAGGAAAAAAAAAAAATGTTTATCCAAAAAGACAGGGGGACCTCAGAGCTAAACATGCTAACTCCATGTGTAGGACTCATTACTGCAGCCCTCCACAGGAACACTGTTTTGTTTTAATGTGTCTAAACATTTGCATCCATGTCCATGTGAAGGTACTGGAACTCCCTGAGGAACCTGGTCGTGTCTCTGCTCAACTCCATGAAGTCGATCATCAGCCTGCTCTTCCTCCTCTTCCTCTTCATTGTGGTCTTTGCTCTGTTGGGCATGCAGTTGTTTGGTGGACAGTAAGTTTGATCCCTGTTTGAAAAGAGTTTTGGGCTTTCGTGCATAGGTGGAACAAATTGTAAGGCAGACATTCAGGGGTGAATATATTAAAGGCAAGACCAGCCTGGGAATCTCTGTCCAGCAGGACAGTAAGACGTTGTTATCAGGGATGATAGAAATGTTTGGGAGCACGTTCATCATTCCTGACAACTCCAGCAGCAACATTAACCCTACATCATTCATAGAGGTTTATGTGTGATAAAGTTTCAGGATGCAGGGGTGCAAACCCTACACCCCAAGGCTCTGAAGGTGAGGGACGCCAACACCTTTTAGCTGCTGTAACCAGCGGCAGTGACCCAAGAAGTCAGCTTGCATCTCTGCAGCTACCAAACCAACTTCCAAGAGCGTTTCAGTCGGGTCTTGAATTGGCCACCCTCCAGTCCCCAGCCCAAGCCCTTCCAGACTGAGCTACACTGCACAAGTGTGCACACTGAGTGATTTCTATGTTGATCACTCAAAAAAGACACAACAGGGATGCACTGACTTGTTAATGCTAGTGAGTCAATAATGACTCAGCTAAAACAAATGACTCAAAGCTTGTTATTTTTATTTATTTATCAATCTGTTTTATTTTCAACTAAAACATGTGGATGAAAATCATTTGCTTAATTTTGGGATGAAAGCAAAAGAAGCTCACAGAGTTAGATAACTGCTTTAATAACAACACTGCACTGTCAATATCACAGCTTTAACTGACCAATTAAAAATACATGAGTTATTATTACAACACTGTAACTGTTAACAAGGTTTGATTTTTGATCAAAAATGATTTCTTCTACATTTTAGCTTTTGTTTTAGCTTTGTTTTAACACCTTTTATCTTTTGTTTTTGCATTTATTATTGTTTATATTTATTAACATTTTATTCTGATGTGTTCTTTCCCTTGTTAGAGTGTGGTGATGTTTGTGGGAAGCACTTTAAATTGCTGAACAATACTCTAAAAGAGTATTTACTTGAAGTTTGGTACATTAGTTTTGTCCCAAGGTGACACAGCTGAAAAAAACACATATTTTAACTAAACAGGTGTTTGTTCAGGGTGTATAAATGATATAAAATATAAATGTTAAGGGTGATATTTATGAACATCAGACCCCTTCTCTGCCTCAGTCTCTGCCTTCCTCTACATTCAAGTTTATTCCTCCCGTGTGTTAGTCTGAAACATGTTTTCATATAAGATTGTTTTATCATATTAATTATTATTTGATTGAGCACACTGCTCTTAACCCTTTCTGAGTAGAATACTGCAGAGGTTAGACTACACAATATTTTCTGTGGGTAACAAAAATGGCGACCATGGAGCCAGACTACACGACTGAGACCGACTGCATGAAACAACTGATGTGGTGAAGGAGGAGGGGCAACACTGAAGACCACAAACAAACAGACTGTATCTGCTAACAGGATGTTGAATGACGTTAGTTTGCTGATAAATGTAGGCAGTCTCTCTCCATGTTCCTCTGCTGTTCCTCTCCAACATTTCTGCTTTGACTCTGTAGTAGCTCCTCTTCATCAGGGCAGGGATGATCTTTTCAGAGCTTTGCAGTTTCCCTCTGTCTCGTAGCTCTCAATGTGCAAACCTGGGTTTGTTTACATCTGTGATCGTCACACATGCAGAGCTCCCTGTGCTCTCATTGGTCAATGTCTCTGACGTGGAGGAACAAATCATAGGAGGCAGCACAAAAATCAAGCTGGCTAGACTTTCTGTGGTGGATGTGTGGCGTGGCTGTAGTTGTCTGTCATTATGACACACTACACGAGATGGAGCAACCGATTTTTATAGCCGAAGGGTCCTGAAAGCCCTACGGCTATTGGGTTTGGCCATAATCGTGCATAAATCGTGTAGTCTGACCCCGGCATTAGAACGATGATATTAACAATGTAATTTTAAAACATGTATTTACATTAACTCACAAACTTATGCAGAATGTGGCTGCATTTTAAATCTATGTGGCTTTTTAATAACTTAAAATTATGCACTAATGTTGTTTGAAATAATATTCATTTTTCCATAGTTAAACAGACCCAATCAATCAATCAATCAATCAATCAGTCAATCAGTCTGTATTTGTGTAGAGCCAGTTCACAACAACAACAACTGTTCTCGCGAGATACTTTACAATAGAGCAGAATGGAGCCAAACTCTTCATTTATAGATACACATATATGCATATATATATACAATTACATATTTTATATAAATACATATATATATATATATATATATATATATATGTATATATATATACATATATATATATATACATACATATATATATATATATATATCCAGGCAGAGACAAAGGGACTAAGAATTTATTACAGAGACAAACCCATGGACACCCAGTTCATAAATTTGTGCTCATCACATTTGTCTCTGCTGAATATAGATTCAATCACGTAGTCTTTATTTATATAGCACCATATTTGTTGAATATAAATTTATTAAATGTAAGCCCCTTGAGATGTGGCATCTCATTTTCAAGAGGAACCACGTGTCTATGTGGTTGTAAAGATGCATTTTAGGCATCATAAATTTTCCTGTGGATGCTAAGAGAAGTCTACCTAAGGTAAAGGGACAAAAGGTGTCCATACTTTGACTTATCTGATAAGTTATAAACATTACACCAACCTCTGAAAGCCAAATGACTTCAGGGGCAGAGAAAACAGAAAGGTAACAGTATATTTCAGCGACTGCCTCTATGATGCGATTTGCCCTCTCTTCTTTCTGTGGGTGTCTTTTAATGAGATCCAGAATAAAAAATAGAGCTCTTATGGATTTTAAAAAGACGGCGTCTGCTGGCGTTTGGGCCTCCTCTGTCTGAATCCTTCATGTTGTGTGGAGATGTAATGAGGTCCCAGCAGACAGACAGAGATACCAAATGTCAGCCTTAGCCCGACTCTCACATTTGAGAAGAGTAACCACCATAAGGTCACACACAGGAGGCCCTCGGACCACTCAAACATAATGAGCTTATATGTGCTGAAATAAGTCCAGCAGCCTAATGAAGACGACAGCGAGCTGCAGCAGGCACTGAGGGGCCGGATGGTAGCGTGTTTGGAGCTTGATTTCATTCTGTTTGTTTCCTCCCTGCAGGTTTAATTTTGAAGAGGAAACACCAACAACCAACTTTGACACCTTCCCTGCAGCGATTCTCACCGTCTTCCAGGTAAAGGTCAGCTCCATCATGATTAGTTTTTCCTGATCTGCTCCGGTTTTCACTGAGCTGGACTCTGTTTTTGTCTTCAGATCCTGACCGGAGAGGACTGGAACGCTGTCATGTACCACGGGATCGAATCACAGGGGGGTGTCCGCGGGGGGATGTTCTCCTCCATTTATTTTATCGTCCTCACTCTCTTTGGAAACTGTATCCTGCCTGTTTGGTGCTCATTGATTTGCTTTAGTGGCTGTCAGGCGGCTTTATAACACCAGAAGATTCCACTTTGATTCGAAGAACAGCTTCAACTGTTTATATTGATCCTCTCCTCATCAATTATCTGATCTTTTTTTTCCTGAAACCTCAAATAACCAGACACACTCCTCAACGTGTTCTTGGCCATCGCTGTCGATAACCTTGCTAATGCCCAGGAGCTCACAAAGGTACTGCGTTTCTTCATCACCTAGGACGTGCCAATTATACTAAAGTTTACAGAAGGAGACGAAAGCAGCTGTCCCACAGTCCATCCATTTAAGCTTAGCATCCTCCTTTCTTACAATACATAGAGTATTTGTTAGATCTGAGTATATCGACATTCACTGGCCACTTTATTAGGTACACCTTGCCTCCAAAACTGCCCTCATCACAAAGATTAAACAAGAGTTTGGTCCATATTAACATAGTTAGTTGCTGCAGATTTTGTTGGCTGCACATCCATGATGAGAATCTCCCATTATTCCAAAGCTGCTCTATTGGAATAAGATCTGGTGACTGTGGAGGCCACTGGAGTACAGTGAACTCATCATCATGTTCATGAAACCAGCCTGAGATGGTCTGAGCTTTGTGGCATGATGTGTTATCCTGCTGGAAGTCTCCATCAGAAGATGGGCACACTGTGGTCATAAAGGGATGGACATGGTCAGCAACGATACTCAGGTAGGCTGTGGGGCGTAAGCCATTATCAGGTGGTACTAAGGGGCCCAAAGTGTGCCAGAAAAATACACCAGCAGCAGCCTGAACTGTTGATAGAAGGCAGGATGGATCCATGCTTTATGATTTTCACACCAAATTCTGAGCTTACCATCTGAATGAGGAGCAGAAATCCAGACTCATCAGACCAGGAAACGTTTCTCCCATTTTTTTGTTCAATTTTGGTGAGCATGTGTGAATTTTGGACCCAGTTTCCTTTTCTAAGCTGACAGGATTGGTGCCTGGTGAGGTCCTCTGCTGCTGTAGCTCATCTGCTTACCTTGGTTGTATGGAGTGGTCATTTCCCTTACATCTGCCTCTCCATCATCTCGAACCACTCTGGCTATTCTCCTCTGACCTCTAGCATGAACAAGGCATTTCTACACAGAGAACTGCCGATCACTGGATATTTTCTTTTTGAAAACCATTCTCTGTGAACCCCAGAGATGGTTATGCATAAAAATCCCAGTAGATCAGCAGTTTCTAACAGACCAGTCCATCTGTCACCAACAAGCATGCCACATTTAAAGCCACTTCAGTCACCTTTCTCCTCCGTTCTGTTGCTTAGTTTGAACTTCAGCAGATCAGCTTGACCAAATCTGCATGCTTAAACACATTGAGTTTCTGTCATGTGATTTGTGATCAGCTATTTGTATTTATAAGCAGTCAAACAGGTGTACCTTATCAAGTGGCCATTGAGTGCAGGTTTACTGTTTACTTCCTTGTCCAAGGAAGTGTCTTGAGTTTTGTGAACCATGTGAAACCGGATCAGTAAAGTCATGCACTCCAAAGATCCTTTCTGGATTGATGATTAAGTATTTTATTGAGATAAAGCTGGGCCATAGTACAGCTTTTACATTTAAGATTAATCACAGAAGAAGAACTCAGAACTACAAAACTACAAACTACAGTCATAAATTATTAACAAATCCAACAAGGTGTAGATCAGGTCTGTAGGTAAGTTTCTACATAGTTGATCATAGTTACATGACACATGAAATGTGCAGTAGAGGCTTCTTTAGAAGTACTTGATGGTAACAGGGTTAGACAGACAGACAAACAGACAGATACAGTATTGATAGTAGGGGTGCAACAACTCTCAATAAAATATTGAACCATTCAGTACAACATCTATGGTTCAGCAGGCCCGAGGAAATCACTGTATTTTTGTTTTTGAGTACAAACAACTTTCATCCATTGCTGCCCTTTTCTCTGCTCTGCTGTGTTTGTGCCTGTGAGTCGGGGGGAGTCAACTCCCACTGCATGTAGCAATGTGCTCACGTCAGGCCAAGACTGCGCACTACCGCTTTGCTTTGACAGGATGGGCAGCAGTTCGCACCCACTCTCGCTATTTGAGGGCCCCTCAGTCTTCTAATGAGGGGAGTAGAGGTGAAGATAGTTTAGCACTTGCCAAACTGGAAAATCAGTCGTGTTTGAGCTCATTAATACTGCCACTGAGCCTCGTGGGAGGTGCACAAACTCCAAGCACATCATGTGGTATCTTTTTGCAGGGGTCTTGGATAAAGAACTCTGGTAACTCCACAACAGACCTGTAACTTTCTGGCCTCCGCTGAAGGAGAATCCAGAATGTTACAGGTTGGTTGAATCATTGCATCATGATGTGTTCAAATATGATTTAATAGAAATAGAAAATTCTGTTTTAGTCTAAAACGTTGAATAATTATAGTTTTTAGGGGGTCAAATTTGTTTTTCTGTCATTATAAAACTTATAACAGCCGTTATCTAAGGGGTAAAAAGCCCTTGAAAGGTTATTTTAGATGAAGATGTTAATGGAAATGCTTTTTTCTTAAGAGTAAAATAAGGGAATTCTGTCCCTTGTCACTTGGCATTGACCACTGTGTAAATTTTCATCTCATTTTAAATAATGTGCATTAACATCTCATGTTCATGAACAGAGCAGTGGGTCTCCAAACTTTCTTTGCCCAAAGCAGAGAACGACCAAGCCAAAGTTTCAAGGCACTCCATACTCAAAACTATGCAGGACAGCATCTTCAACTTGTGTCTCATCCAAATGTTCATGTTGGTTTATGTCTACTTACGTAGATTAATGGACAAATTATGTATTATTCACAGAATACTTCACGCTCAGTTCGTTTATGATTTTATTTTTTTCTTGATATTGTAAAATTGACACTTTTTTCAAGCTGACAGCTCAAGGGTGGAACATTTTGGTTTAAGTTATTGCACAGTTCAATATGATGACCCTAACCCTAAGCTCAAACTTTATTGATTTTTCAGGTTTTGTAAGGGTCTGTTTTCATTTTTATCCAAAACCTGCATAATCTCTTCACTCCAAAATGCTTAAAGAAGTTAATGAATCTGCAGTTGGTTTTTTTTTTAGATAGAATATGTTAAAACTTACTCTTAAGATGCTTAAGTAGAATCACCTGGTTGTGCAAGTTTCCAAGGCACACCTAGACCTGCCTTAAAGGTCCCATGTCCAGCAAATTCAGTTTTCCTTCCTTTTAATCTTGTTAGAAGGGGCTTGGGGAGCTGAAGAACATGAGAAGAACAGAGAAATGCCCCCAAAATGCTTTTTTTTCCTTTACTTCTTGTGGTTTCTTCTGTAATAGATATACAGCCTCCACCTACATGTGTTTTCATGACTGTTTTTGAAGTCCACTCTGTGGCCTATATCCACCCCTTCCATCAGGCAGCCAATCAGTGCAGAGCTCGTTATCATTATCATAGCCTCCTTTAGCCTCCCTGTGCCTTCAGATCTGAGCATTTCCAAAAAGGAGAGAAAAGGGCTGCATCTTATCCCTTACAGAGACAAAACTTCTCATTTGTTTTGTTCTGTTTAAATCAAGTCCTTGTTTAATTGACACTAAGACTTGATTTAAATGGTCAAACACACCAGGACATGTGACCTTTAAGGCACACCTGCCTCACAGTTTTAGAAACACTTCAACAGAGAAGCAAAGGTTATACTGTAGGCTTTAGGCTCTTTGGACCCTCATTCAACAGTAATCTTTCCCCAAACATCACTTCAGGTATGTTGACATACTGTAGCATTGGAGAATCCTTCCTCTTACACTGCTGCCAGGATAATAATCTGCTGATAAATGGGCAGTTTGATGTATTTTTATTAATGTATCAATGATTACTCTGTTTGCATGTGAAGAATGAGAAACTCCTCATCATTAAAACAAGTGAACATTTGCTCACTTACATGATTTTAATAGGAACAGCTGCCACTATCAGTCAGCATGCAGTAAATTCAGAAGAAGAAGTAATGCTCTGATCATGTTGATGCATAAGTTTCTCCCGGGATTAAAAAGTCTTTTTCTTCTCTGAGATGGAGCTCTGGAGAAGAATGATTTGTCTCCTCATTGGTTGGTTGTGCACCCCTTTGAAAATTAACTGACTTTCATTGAAGAAGCAAAAATTAACCAGGGGTTTTCATAAGTGTTTGACATCGCGTGAAGCTATCAAACAGTTTGTGAAGCCTGATCAGCAGAAGCTACTCAGAGTTTGTTAAACTGGTTTGACACCACAGGCCGCAGCAAGGTGGAGGTTGTGACTGTCATTATGGATGACAGAACCTCCTGTGTTATATAGATAAAGGTCAGACTAATGTAACATAAAGGGCACGACCTTTAATGTGTGTGTGTTTGTGTGTCGCTGCGCGCACATGGTTCAGGATGAAGAGGAGCAGGAGGAGGCCATCAACAAGAAGCTGGCACTGCAGAAGGCCAAGGAGGTAAAGGAGGTCAGCCCCATGTCAGCAGCTAACATTTCCATCACAGCGTAAGTACAGCCAAGTTTTATGGTTTGTGGTCTCATTTAAAACAATCGCACATGCCAAAAAGACACCCTGCCAATTTAACCAGTCAGTAACTCCACCCAGCAGACTTTTAATATTTCATACTCTCATTTCTACAGAGTAATATGAACCCTTTAAAAAAATATTCCATAAAGTAAATGAGAGTATCATGAAAAGCTGTTCACTTTGTAAAACTTTGTGGAGATAAGACAGAATGTTTTTAACATTTTAATTTTCATGGTTATCTGTTTCTAAATTGGTCAAAAAAAGTGTGCTTATCTTATGGATGAGTTTTTCAGTTTTTCCTTGTATTTTTTAAAAATTTGCTGTATTGTGTGTTGTGATAAGGATTTTGTTCATTGAATTTGTTCAACACACAAACACAAAAATGATGCTCATGAAGCATAAATAATGTCTTTGGTGGAGCTGAACCTCAGAGGCAAAATTTCAAGCACATATTTTTTCTCTATAACGATAAATAAAATGAAAAGTCTGTATTTACTTTAAAGTATTTAGTATTCGTACATATATATTCATATTTGTGTCATTTTGCTTCTTTAAGTGTTCTTTAAGGCAACATCGGTAGGGGAAAAATTCCCAAGGTCCGAATGTGCAACATCCTAAATGTATATGGAAAGCAACAATCAAATATGCCCGTCATGACTGCGATCGTATTTTATCAAATTGTACAAAATGATAACACCAAGACATTTGTTGTATATCCACATGTTGTGGAGTTAAGACCTTTGCAAACCAACAAGATGCCAATAAATGTCACGATATTGAGAGTATTTCAGAGGCAACCTCCTTTCAATGTTACAGACATAAATCAATTACAGACACAGATACACACATACAGATGCAGCCAATAAAATTTCCCCACTCACCCTGACAGATCCTGACACAGCCTGCCCACCCTGACAGTCATAGATTGTAAACTCTGGGCCATATTTGGGTGAATTTGTGGAGTCAAGTTTGCTCCCAGTTGATTTACTAATCAAGGGAAAGGCTGAGGCTATGTCATCCCCTGAGGGAAGCACCATGTCATGGAGACACCCTGCAAATGCAAGACTGGCTGTGTTTTAATGGATTTTAGGCACAACCTCAGAGGTGGGAGGGGCCTCCAATGGTTGGAAGTTGGCTGGTCAGGGGCTGGCAGTTGGCTGGTCAGGGGCTGGCAGTTGGCTGGTCAGGGGCTGGCAGTTGGCAGGCAGCTCGCAGTCAGGGGAAATTTAAATGGCTTGATCTGTATCAACCAATCAGTTCAGACTCACAGAGCAGAAAATCATCAGCCAAAGCACCTACAGCCTGCTGCATCTTCCTCCAATGCCTTTAACCAGAGTTTAAAACATTCATAAAAAAAGCTCCCTCAGACTCAGTTCTTTCTGCAGCATATTCCAGTCTGCAGGAGCAGCAGATCTGAAACTTCTTTTGCCCATGTAAAGGCGAACTTTGGGGACAAACATAGGATGCAGCAGTGCTTTGACTGTGAGGGAAGCCTCCAATGAGTGTCATCATTGGACTTTTAAAAAAACTGACAGCAGTGTGCAGGTTTTGAAAACAACAAAAAAAGAAATAATTATGTATGGATGGTTTGTTCATAACAATTGTGTCAAGTATGCAAAGGCCTATATTCTGTCTTCACTCTGGTCCAGTGTTGAAGTTGAAAAGCCGACTTTATATTGATCTAAAGACCACGACACGAACACACAATCTGACATTTTCTGGCTGCCAAGAGCCACTGTACCAAAGACTTTCTTCAGCTCCACTGATGACACTTTTTTCTATTTTGAGCAAAACAAAGATTTCAGGCGGTGTCTAAAATGAGTTACAGTGGCCCTGGACTCATCCCAGTTTAATCCTCCTCTCTGGTGCCGGACTGTGGCAGTTTTCCCCTTCAAAACTGAACAAACTGGTGGTCCAAATGTCCCTGATGGTCCATGTGTGTGACATTTCCTTCCTGGTTCAGTCTCAGTCTCGTGTTTATAATCTCTGACCGCCCATTGCATTGAAATGTGATGATGGGAGGCTGACGGACTCCAGAGGAGACGTCAGAAATGTCTGACGGTGTCCTGTTGTTTCTCTGACTTCATCCTTTTATTCCCCCCCTCCCCCATTTTTGTTTTGTTGCATGTGCAGTTTTCTAACACGCAGTCGAGGTAACGCGCACTCTAGCAGCTCATCCATCTGCAGCGTTAACTCACTGTGAGTTATGACCTCTCTGTTACAACTTAAACCCTCCCATCATTCTTCTGTCATCACTCCTCCTCTGCTGCTGCCAAACCCAGGCATCTCTCTGTGTGATTTATCCAAAATGATCATTACTGTCCTCCAAGAGTCCCATGACGCTGCGTGTTTGTTTCGGTATTGCTGTTGGTGTTTTTATTTGTAATGATTTCTCCTTAATCATCTCCCATCAGATGTGCTTGTATTCATGATCATCTGACCATCTGTGAGTAACCTCTTTCAGTCCGAGCTCATTCATTGAAGCTGTTCTGCTCTAAAACTACAAATATCATCATTTATATGCACAGCTGTGATTTCTTTACACTGAAGCACTTAATGTTTTATGCAGCTTACATTTATGACTTATTCAATTCATGAAAGGCACTTTCAAATAAAATGTATTATTATTGTTGTATTATTTATTTAGTGCAGGGATGTCTTTCATGTTTTTTTCTCCTCAGGAACTTTTTTCCCCTTTTATTGAGGAGGTTTATAATTTAAACTATTAAATCATTTTTATATGAGGGTTTTTTTTCAGATTCTTTTTTTTTATTTACTGTTGAGCGAACTCTCTAAAAAGGGTAGGGACTGACTCAATTTCAGTTAGGAATCGATAACAGTTCCCACAAGGAATCCCCATCATTAGTCTTTCTGCTTTAACAATTCCCTTTTCAGTTCCTTCTACTTTGTCCTACATTTTTTGCAAATCAAGGAGGTCATGCTTTCAGTTGAGGCCGTCTGTGAAAATGATAACAAGAGTCAGAAATGTAACCATGAGAGAGAAGGTGCTTGGTTTTAAACAAACACTACCTCACAATGCTCAGTGGATGGAAACACCAGCAACTTCCTGAAGCATTCATCTATGCAGCATGGCACTGAATATTAGGGGTGTCATGTGTTTTACATTATTTCCACTGAAAATTTAGGCATGTAGTGCAGCTGGATCTGCCCGATTCAATGCCTGTGATCAGACTGACCCACCTTGCCGAGCTCCAATCTAAAACAAATGTGAGCGGCCCAAAGCAGCATGGTCCAATCAGAGTCCTTTAAAGCAGAAAGAGGTGGAGCTACGAGCGAGATGGCAGCAGGATGTGACTGCTTGTGCAGAGATTAGCATACATGCTAACAACCTCCGTTTTATCAGATGTGGACCACATTTCTCGATTTAATGAAGAGCAAACACTGAAAGAACTTCTCAAGAGAAACAATGTTTTCGCACCACTTCATACATGTTTAGAGGATATTTTGTCCTACGTAGTGGTTTATGTTTTGTGTTTTACACCACGTCAGTAGCACACATCTGATTGGCCTGTAATGAATGTGACTGATGGAACGATTGTCCAATCACCTGCCGCATTTTCTGCCCATCACAACACTTTCTATGAGCTGTTGCCCTGATGGACTAGTGACATGTACTGAATGGTTCTTCTGAATATCTGTGTTTTTTTTCGAACACCGAAAATCAACGAGAAAATTGTTAAAGAACCAGATTTAAAAAAGCAGAATCGATAATGGCATTGGTATCAAAAAAATTGTAGCTGTGCATATTTTTATGCCAGTTTGTGATTCCACTGCAGGGTGGTCGTACATGTAGTTCTGCATTTCACCCTCTTGGAGCAGAAAAGAGTTTTACATTAACATGAACTTAGAAAAGTAGACTAACCTATAACTCTTTTTGTTTCCTTGACTTTCTAGATTGAGCCTGTCTCTATCATCAGTGGGCTTGCTCAGCTAATGAACCATGTTGCATGCAGAGTTTCAGTGTATTTGTAATAAATGTCAAGGCGACAGTTGATGCTCGCCACATATACGGTGGTGTTATGAGAGCGGCCTTACTTTATGAGGACTTTCAACTGCTTTTTTAATTTCATTTTTAACCTCCTTTAGTCATGATTTTGGAAATGCTTTTGACATTTGTTCAACTTAAACATCAACAGAAGTGGTAATTATAGTGCTGTATGCCACAAGTAATGCAACTGCAAAAGTAAACTGGTCATGATTGGACAGCAACAACTGAACATAACTACTTTGGTTCTGGTTTGGTATTTATCGACCGTTAATAAAATGCAGATGCAATTATTCAGTTTTTGTTCAATTACTTTACATGAATAAAAGTCTCCAGACCAAACAGATATAAAGAGGCATAAAGTTCTGAACACCAGGCGAATCCCATTAAATGATTTATCCAATAAAAAGTGATGCTTCAAGCCAATATGGTTTCCACAGACCTGCCATTATTTCTCACCCTCAAATACAGATTGAGCTATTTACATTTTCCCCAGTTTCCTTTGCAGAGTCTTGACTGGTCCATGACAGGAAAGTGCTTGGACCTGCACACCCTCATGGCTCATATGAGATCCCCACAATGATGTAATAAACATCATTATCATTATCATTAACTACTTATACTTAACAGGACATATAAATGAACATTTTGATTACCATTGAAAATTCCACTAAGTGAAAAAATTGAGAGCAACAAAATATAATTTAGACCCTCATTAGCAGTCAGTTGGCTGGAACTCGGCTGGCATTTGACTTGGAGGGGAAAATTGAAGTGGCTGCATCCCTACAACACCATATGTAAGACAAACAATAACAGCCTCAAACCCCAAAACGGCTCCCACAAAACAATCATCTTACTTTAGAGCGAATGGACCTACTGGGCTACAGTTGTCTCAACCTGTATTATTTTTTATTACTCACATTTATGTCACAAAAATAATTACTGACAAGATTAAACAAGAAAACTCCTAAATCGAAAAAAAATCACCTTAACAACTGCGTCAGTGGTCAGCTGTTAAAACAGTGTCTGGTGGTTTTGACAAAACTGTTGTAAAGGCTGGTTTATTTATTTTGAATGACTCTCAAAAAAAGCTCTGTTTTATTTGAAGGGTTAAAATCTGAGTTTTAAAGGGATAAAATTAAATATCCTGTCCCTGTAACCTCTTGAAGCGTAGCTCAAAATTGAGAATACCAAAGTTGCTCTTCAGTCGGCTTTCTTCCTGTCCCAGCTTATACTGTTTTTTTTTTAATATTCAGGTCTGTTGCCATGAGGCAGGATAGAGTTTATCTCCTCGCCTCAGATCTTATCCACACTCTGCAGCAAGAAGGCAGCTCAGGGGACCACCTCTTCTTGAAGATACTTTTAACTACTGCTAGACAGAATCAGAGGTTTTGATCTGCATATGAACAACATTTCTGTACTATTTAAAATGTTTTTTTTCCTGTCCTGTACAAAAGTAATATGAAAATTATAAATGCACTTTAATCTCCACAATCATTTCTGCTGAGTGAGACAAGTGAAGAAAGATATGAGAAAATCCCTTCAGTGCCCTGTCAGTCTCCTTCTTTTCTTTCTCCTGTCCATGTTGATGCAAGCATTGAGACGAGAATAGAAATGGTCCTCGGAGGAAAATGATATGCTACACAGCCAGAGCTCTTCAGGTCTTAAAAAGTACTAATGTGACACTAGTTTTCAGTACCAGGGCCCATCATTCCCCTGCTTTTTCCCAGCAAACACACTTTTTTTTTTTTTTTTTTTTTAGATATGTTTTTGTGTCCTTACTCTCCCTGCCTCTGTGTTGGTTTCCTGAAGCTTTTTGCCCCTCTGTGCTTCTGTCTGTAACCTCTTTCTGCTGCCCTCTGCCCTTTTGAATCCCTTCTCTCCTTCTTTGTTTCAATGTTGCTCCCTTTATGTGTTTGTAGGAGTTATGTCTGCACCCCCGTCCATCACTACCTGAGGTAAACAAAACCGACTTTTAGCAGGGTGATCAAATGCATTGAGACTAAACATACATAATCATGTTTTTCAGTTACATTTTCAGCCATGTTTTAGGCTTTTTCTCATTCAGCTATCAGTGTCATATTTCCATCCATGTTTTGGTGTGAAGAGTTAAAGAGAGCAGTGAGTTTTAAATTGTAGAAATGTTTGTTATGCTACTGAAGCAATGATGATGAAGTGGGTAAGCTGCCAGATAAAGGAGCTGTGTAAGCACAAGATTGTTTTATGATCATGGAATAAAGTGTTAAAGATGATCCAGGGCAGATATGAGCTCTGTAAGACTTATCTCACTGTAGGACCTGTGTCCACGCCTGCTTCAGCGCTCAAAACCTCAGTGTCAGAGGGCTTTTCCCAGTATTTAATATTTCAAGGTAACAACAGGAAACTTTAACATCTCCAGCCTTTATTAGTAGAAACCCTCCAAAAAAAAGGAAAACAAACTAAAATAAAAGTGCTCCATGTGCATTAACCTCTGCCAAGGCATTTCTGACATTGTTGGTCGAGCGATCATGCAATGTTAACAAATGCTGTAAAAAATGTGTACATCTTTTTTCTGTTTGAGATCACCTCTGAAATGTGCCATCACCAATATTTTTACTGGAAATGTCAACAAAACTTGTTACAAACTGAGTTATCTTGCTCACAACCAAGCAAACAAACAAAAGAACAGACAAATGCCAGAAAAAACATAACCTCATTGATGGAGGAAATGAATCCTATTCAGCCCCCAACAGCAGATGAACTTTGAGAATGTTCCCTTGGAAAGACTAGTCAGATCATTTTCCTCTCCGCTAGTCAGCCCAGAGGGCTGCGAGCAATGCTGAGCCTAAAAATGTTGAACTTTCTTTGGAAATATGGCAGCTGTGGACACAGGTCATTGGGAGAGCTACGTTTTACCGATGACTGATCCGGCTTTCACTTTTGTGTAGCGAATATTTCATCTGGATAAAAAAAACAGAAGTATTTTAAGGGGTGTGTGGAAGGTTTTTCACCCGTTTGTCTTTGAAAGGCCGTCAAATAATAATTTCCTTTAAGTGTTATGTCTCAAATTGCCTTTAACACAGTCAGGACATTTCAGTGTTAATGAAAACGTGCAGTGTATACATATCTGGCCACTTTACCAGGTGCACCTTACTAGTACCAGGTTGGACCCCTTTTTGCCTTCAGAACTGTTGTAACTCTTCAACAAGGTGCTGGAAACATTCAGCAGAGATTTTGGTCCGTATTGACATGATCACATCTCACAGTGAGAGCATCCAAGAGGTGCTCTGCTGATTTGAGACCTGGTGATTGTGGAGGCCACTGGAGTGCAGTGAACTCATTGTCATGATGAAGAAACCAGTTTGAAATGATTCAAAGGTCTTGACATGGAGTGTTATCCTGCTGGAAATTGCCATCAAGATCAGAAAAGGATGGCAAGGTGGGATGGATCCATGTCATGATTTTCACGCCAAATTCTGACCCTACCCTCTGAATGTGGAGCAGAAATCCAGACTCATCAAGGCAGGAAACATTTCTCCGGTTCCCTGTTGTCCAATTTTGGTGAGCCTGTGTGAGTTAAAGCCTCAGTCTTCTCATCTTAGCCGACAGGAATGGCCCCCTGTACGGTCCTTTGCTGTTGCCCATCGACTCCAAGACTCGACTTGTTGTGTGTTCAGAAATGATCTTCTGCAGACCTTGGTTGTAGCAAGTGTTCATTTAAGTTAATGTCATCTCAAACAACTCTGGCTATTCTCCTCTGACCTGAAGTGCAGCACACAGGATATTTTCTCCTTTGTGGACCATTCTCTGTAAACCTTAGAGATGTGTGTGAAGCAGCTGAGCTGTTTCTGGAATACTCAGACGAGCCAAACGCCAAGCCACGTTCAAAGTCACCCAATCCCCCTCTTCTCTATTCTGATGCTCAGTTTCAACTTCAGCAGGTTGTCTTGACCATGTCTAACATGCCTTAAAGCATTGAGTTGCTGCCATATGATTGGCAGATTAGCTATTTACATAAATGAGCAGTTCAAAAGGTGCACCTAATAAAGTGGCCGGTAAATGTTTATATTTTTCTATCAATGATATTTTGGCTTATAACCTCTAGCTGTATGTGATCCCCTGCCCATTAAACCCTGTTTGCCTGATAAAAGTCTGATGTTGGAAAGTTTTTAACAGGCGTATTAAAAAACAAAAATATGAGCGAGTTTGATTGAAAGTTTGGATGAACACATCTCACTTTTGCTTCTGTCCTGTTGTAAAGACTTGTTTGATGTTGGTTGTTACTGAAACATCTGATTTACCTTTTAAAAAAGTCTGAAGGTTATCACCATTTCAGGTCAGTTTTTAATCTGCATGCATTCTGTCATTTTAAAGAGCTTTAACTGAGATATTAGCAGGACAAACAACATGTCAGAGCATGGTATCATGGCCATGCTTGGCGTTTGCTCCCACATTTTCATGGATGAGCTCTCTGCACAGCAGACTGTGATAAATAGACCCGGTGTTGGCTGTGCTGAAAGCTTCATTGCTCTTCGGTCATACTTTAAATCATTCAGCATGTAGGGACAAAGTGCCATCATGAGTCGTAGAGGTAAATTTACGGCTGGTTTTATGTGCCATGAAGTCATGAAGTGAGAAGTACATACATACTGAATGTGTCACACCTCAGAGGAAACCATGCATCCATTGGTGATCCTACCCTGTGTGAAAGTAACAGGATTGATGACAATGATTTGTACAAAGATTTACTCAGTGTTTCATTCAATAACATCCATCTCAGTGGGTTTTGATTTGTCTGGTTCCTCCTTCCTCAGTAAGGAGCAGCAGAGGTCCATGAAGGCGATGTCAGTGTGGGAGCAGAAGGCCAACCAGCTGAGGAAGCAGAACTGGGCGAGCTGCGAGGCCCTCTACAGCGAGCTGGAGCCAGAGGAGCGTCTTCGCCTGTCCTCTGTCCTCAACATCCGACCCGATATGAAGACCCACCTGGACCGCCCACTGGTTGTTGAACCCCGTGATGGACCTGTAATGGGGGGCCACCAGCACCACCATCACAAGTCCTGCATGCCCGAAGAAGCAGAGACTGCCGCAGATCCACCTCCACCACCTCCTGCTCCACACCACCAGCCTCGCCGCCACCACCGCCACAGAGACCGGGCCAGAAGGAGAGAGGAAGCTAACGAAAACGGTGACACCAGTAAAGAAGGGGGGCACCACGTCCATCACAGCCGCTCCAAAGACCACGAGTGTAGCAGAGGCAAGGAGGGGAAGAGCGAGAGATCCCACAGCCGAGAGGGAGGCAGGAAACATCATCATCAGAGCTCCATGGACGACAGTGGAGGAGGAGAGAGGGAGCACCGTCATCATCACTCACACCGCCAGTCCAGAGGGGGCAACGGGACGGTGAACAGCGGAGGGAGAGGGGAGCGGAGGTCCAGGCACAAAGATGGACGTTCGTGTAACAGGGACGGGGACAAACACTCCCGAGGCGAGAATGGAGAGAGGAGGAGACATCGGACACATGGATCCAGAGGACAGTCCACAGCTGAGGGAGATGAGTCCAACGACAGGGAGAAGTCCCACAGCCAGAGGTGAGAGTCAGAACTACTGCGGGGCTACAGAGCTCAGCAGTGGTCCTGAAGTGAAGGTGAGAGTCAGAACTACTGCGGGGCTAAAAGGCTCAGCAGTGGTCCTGAAGTGAAGGTGAGAGTCAGAGCTACTGCGGGGCTAAAAGGCTCAGCAGTGGTCCTGAAGTGAAGGTGAGAGTCAGAACTACTGCGGGGCTAAAAGGCTCAGCAGTGGTCCTGAAGTGAAGGTGAGAGTCAGAACTACTGCGGGGCTACAGAGCTCAGCAGTGGTCCTGAAGTGAAGGTGAGAGTCAGAACTACTGCGGGGCTAAAAGGCTCAGCAGTGGTCCTGAAGTGAAGGTGAGAGTCAGAGCTACTGCGGGGCTAAAAGGCTCAGCAGTGGTCCTGAAGTGAAGGTGAGAGTCAGAACTACTGCGGGGCTAAAAGGCTCAGCAGTGGTCCTGAAGTGAAGGTGAGAGTCAGAACTACTGCGGGGCTACAGAGCTCAGCAGTGGTCCTGAAGTGAAGGTGAGAGTCAGAACTACTGCGGGGCTAAAAGGCTCAGCAGTGGTCCTGAAGTGAAGGTGAGAGTAAGAACTACTGCGGGGCTACAGAGCTCAGCAGTGGTCCTGAAGTGAAGGTGAGAGTCAGAACTACTGCGGGGCTACAGAGCTCAGCAGTGGTCCTGAAGTGAAGGTGAGAGTCAGAACTACTGCGGGGCTACAGAGCTCAGCAGTGGTCCTGAAGTGAAGGTGAGAGTCAGAACTACTGCGGGGCTAAAAGGCTCAGCAGTGGTCCTGAAGTGAAGGTGAGAGTCAGAACTACTGCGGGGCTATAGAGCTCAGCAGTGGTCCTGAAGTGAAGGTGAGAGTCAGAACTACTGCGGGGCTAAAAGGCTCAGCAGTGGTCCTGAAGTGAAGGTGAGAGTCAGAACTACTGCGGGGCTACAGAGCTCAGCAGTGGTCCTGAAGTGAAGGTGAGAGTCAGAACTACTGCGGGGCTAAAGGGCTCAGCAGTGGTCCTGAAGTGAAGGTGAGAGTCAGAACTACTGTGGGGCTAAAAGGCTCAGCAGTGGTCCTGAAGTGAAGGTGAGAGTCAGAACTACTGCGGGGCTAAAAGGCTCAGCAGTGGTCCTGAAGTGAAGGTGAGAGTCAGAACTACTGCGGGGCTAAAAGGCTCAGCAGTGGTCCTGAAGTGAAGGTGAGAGTCAGAACTACTGCGGGGCTACAGAGCTCAGCAGTGGTCCTGAAGTGAAGGTGAGAGTCAGAACTACTGCGGGGCTACAGAGCTCAGCAGTGGTCCTGAAGTGAAGGTGAGAGTCAGAACTACTGCGGGGCTATAGAGCTCAGCAGTGGTCCTGAAGTGAAGGTGAGAGTCAGAACTACTGCGGGGCTAAAAGGCTCAGCAGTGGTCCTGAAGTGAAGGTGAGAGTCAGAGCTACTGCGGGGCGGGGCTACAGAGCTCAGCAGTGGTCCTGAAGTGAAGGTGAGAGTCAGAACTACTGTGGGGCTAAAAGGCTCAGCAGTGGTCCTGAAGTGAAGGTGAGAGTCAGAACTACTGCGGGGCTAAAAGGCTCAGCAGTGGTCCTGAAGTGAAGGTGAGAGTCAGAACTACTGCGGGGCTAAAAGGCTCAGCAGTGGTCCTGAAGTGAAGGTGAGAGTCAGAACTACTGCGGGGCTAAAAGGCTCAGCAGGGGGTCCTGGAGTAATACTTCCGTACACCTGTTCCATCATGGATGTCATGATATTTTAAGTTTATGCACCATAAGATATGATTTGATGAATATTTGCACCACGCTCTAGTTGTTTGTTGTGTAATAAAGTGGTGGATGATGATCAATCAATCAATCAATCAATCAATCTTTATTTGTATAGCGCCAATTCATAACAAGTGTTATCTCAAGACACTTTACAATAGAGCACAAAGCTCATCATATTATGGATACACATATATGCATAGATACATATATAAAATACACATATACATATATATATACAAATATATACATCCAACACCCAACATGAATCCATATAGCCAATCATGAATCCCTCCATCATGGCGGCAAGAAAAAACCTTCTGTTAAGCAGCAGGAAATCTTGAATGTGGACCCCAGTCTCATGATGAACAGCAAATCCACACCATGCTGTGTTGGGTGTGTGTGGGCACACAAGTAGTGCATTTAAGCATCACACAAGATCAGAGGGAACCATGGGCTTATTTCTTAACCCCGAAAAAGAGACATGCATAAGGATTATAAATCAGCTGATTAATAATTATTATATTTAGCAATGCAGTTTACTCAAGTCACCAGTTAACACAGTAACTAGTTAAACTGCTACACCTGAGTGTGGAGGCAAATGCTGTAGACATTGTGCTCACGATGTGTGTTTCTGTCATCAGTCCAAGTTAATCTGATGATCCTATTGATTATTGATAGGCATTTTATTAGTTCTTACTTCTTAACTGGATCCTTCCAGGTGCAGCAATGAGTTTATCTGTGGCTCATCACAGAAGTGACAGACACAGAGCAGAGTTAAGTCTTTGTAATCAAGCTACACAGACAGATGTGAGAGGATCCGGTCACCCTTTCAAAATAAAGACCAATTAGTCTCACTTATTCAAACACATGTAATTCAGTGAATTCTTTTTGTTTCTCTGTGGATCGGTACCAGCATTTTAATCTTGATCAATCTCATTACTTCTTTTTTTGCTGTTGTTTATACATTTGCAACCCACAATGTTAAACACTCTCTCTTTTTACTGATCATGTTTCATCCTGTGTATTCGGATAGGCTTTCTAAATCTACGTACATCATTTTGGTTTTTAGCTCTTTGTAACCTTGTCTGCGTAGGTTTGCAGTCATCCATGTCAGGGTAATCCTGCTCTGATCTGAGTTCCATCTGGACTGGTTCAGTTTCTAAGAACTTTTTTAGATAAATGCTATTTGATCAAATCTTTTTTTTTATTTGATCCATCTTTCAGGTTTGGTGACTCTGAGGGAGAATCCCTGACAATCTCCCCCCAGCAGGGCTCAGATGGGACCAACTGGCCACCTGACCGACCAGAGGACTCAGACAACCAGAAGAACGTCAAACGAACTGGACAGACCTCCATCCACATCCCTCCAGTGACCATCACCTCCCCGCCTGGAGAGACCACCCTCATACAAAGTCAGTGCTGGCACAGACATACAAAACCACACATCCTGATGCTCTAACCTCCTCATGGCAGACATAAGAATAAGAGGGACAAATTAAAGAGGAAGAATGTAAAAACAAATCATACTACAAATACAAGTTTTGGACATCCACTCAGCAGGTTTTAGTTTTGTCTGATCGTGGGGAGAAGCTGCTCTGAGCTCAACTCCCCTCGTAGCCACCAAGTGTACTGCAGACTCACAACGAGCTACCTGGCAGTGAGGGTTTGTGTTTTCTCCCATCGGAGACAAGAGTTTGTGTTTTATTAACTCTGCATGGTTTAATGTAATTTTAAGCAAACAAACTGCAATACTCACAGTCATGGAGAGTCACAGCAGAGCCTCTGATTGGTTACTTGGAGTATATACCATAATAGAAGTGTGTTATCCATATTGCTTTGAGAAAATACAAAGATTGTTTTGGACTTTTGGCAAGCAAATCACATTAACCCTCAATCCTTAAGTGTCCCAGGAATGTCCCTGATTAGTTGAGCCCACTGTTACTTGCAAATGTTATGCCCTGAGAAGCATAATATCATGATCCATTCAAGTCAAAACTCATACAGAAAAAATCAAACATGTCAGTCCTCACAATGAAAGAAATAACAAATTACAACATTAAATTCTTGTGAATTATAATATATATTGAACAGAAATCATGGCACATCAAATAATGACTGTGGGAGAAAAAAGAAACAAGAGGTCAACAGAATCACATCCACTTAACAGAAAAAGAGAGTTGACTCTTCTTTGTCCTTTCCAAAAACTAGATGAAAAATAAAAAGGACATTCAACAGGACATGAGCTCTGATCTGCTGTGCCTCACTTTTGTTTGAAAATAATCAGAAACACATCTTGAAAGTTATAGTCATGTCATGGGCTGAGGTAAATGAAATTTGGGACTAATAATGTTAATGTTCATGGTGAGTAAAAGAGAATGAGAGGTTTTATTTTGGTTCTATCCATTTGTAAGTAACCTGCATCATGTTTTACGCCAAATTTTATTCTATTTGCTGGTAACAAGAAATGTGGCAGTAAAGACTCAAACTCTGATATTGATGAAATTATCACACGTTTTTTGGGTGTTATGATTGATTCACAAACTCCGCTCGAGAGAACAGGTTGGTTTTGTTTGTAAAAAGGTCTCTTAATCTCTTGGCATCTTAAGAAAAATAAGTGGATTTGTAAATAACTCCTGCTTCCTATTATATTTTTATTTATCCATATTTATCACATTGTAACATTGTTTGGATCAGCACATTTCCCACATATCTCCAAAAAAATCCTAAAGCTACAGAAACAATTTGTTGGATCAGCCACCTTCTCCAAATCTTTAGCACCAACTGGACCTCTTTTTCTTAAACTCCAGTTGTTGACTATTTTCAACATTAACACCCTCCAAATATTTTTGTCTTCAAAGTCTTATGTCTTACAAAATTATTTTGTCAGTAGTTCAAAATTTCATGATCATTCTATAAGGCAAGTTAACAACCTTTATGTTCCCTCATATAAAACATCTCCTCGTCAACATCCAATTAAATATCGGGGAGTTATCTTGTGGAGCAAATGCATTCATTTAAATGCTTCCTCTTTCACTGACTGTATACAAATATAGACTAGGAGCAGCAACCACATCCCTATAAAAATGTAGTTTATTTATCGTTCCTAAGCACCTTCCTTGTTCTAGTTTACTACTTTTTTCCCTTTGTTTCTTTGTATCTGATATTTGATGTTTTTTTGGTGGCACAGTATTTACCTTCCATTGTCTCTTTGCTGTGGTTTATATCAGCCATTTGCAGGCTCTACCACTTCCACACACATGCTTTTTAAAATATGTTTTTATGTGCATTGTGTTTCTATAACTGTGTAAAATAAATAAATAAAAGTAAAATTTACCAGACAGTGTGAATGAACTGTGTCCACCTTTCTCCCTCTGTCTCCAGTGAACAGTATGGACTGTGAGACGATGCCCATGACTGAGAGGAACCTTGAGGGTGTTGCTCCAAGTGGACCCAAACCCATCCTGCCTTACAGCTCCATGTTCATCTTTGGACAGACCAACCCGTGAGTTACATCCAGCTCTTCTCATCAGCTTCTGTAGGCCGTCCCTCATGACTCTGTATAAGTCAGGCCACAGAGGGATTTACTCTTTGTTGTATGCTCATATTTTACTGGCTTGTTATCTCACAAGGTAAAGTTGACACAGGACCCAAGCACAGTCCAGTGAGAGGACCCTTTTGAAATGCAGATTACTATCGTTATTTTTGTTTTATGCACATTTTCTCCTGCCAAACATGACTAACTTTGTGCAGCAGCTGGATCAGCCTGATTCAAGACAGATCCATCTTGCCAAGTTCCAACCAAGCGGTACGGCCCAATCAGAGTCCCTTAGAGAAGGGAGATAGTTAGTAGCATAGATGCTAACAGCTTCAGTAGAAGTTTTGTCAGACCTGGACCACATTTCTTTATAAAATGAAAAATATATCAGCACTACATACTTCTCTAAAGTAATGATATTCACTTCACTTTCGACATGTTTTGACAAGAGTGTTTTACAAAGTGGCTCACGTTCTGTAGTGCAGTAGCTCCCGCCTACAACATTATCTGATTGGCCCATGATTGATGGAACAACCATCCCATCACTTGCCGGGTATGTTTTAAAAGGGTCTGCCCATCCACAAGCACTTTCTATTGGCTCTTTCCCAGATGGACTAGTGTAATATATTAAACGGTACATCTGGTGCATCAGGTCATCAAATCTGGTACACGCACCTGTGAAAAAGTGGCTATCCCTCCATATCAAAAGGGTTATTTTCATGGAATTGCTCACTCTAAAAATGTTCATAAAAAGCAAACCTGACAAATCAGATGGACCATTAAATTTCTTTCACTAGTCCATCTGGGCAAAAGCCCATAGAAAGTGTTTGGGAATGGGCAGAACCTTTAAAGGTCCCATATTTTGCTCCTTTCTGCAGTTTAACATGGATCCTTGATGTCTTCATGAAACGTTAGTAACATGCTTTGGTCCAAAAAGCCTATGAATAAAGCACAGCAGCATTCTTTCCAAGCTCACATAACCGCCCCATTCACAATGGCTGGATTCGAGAGTGGTCGCCTTCATATGCTAATGAGCCAGAGCAGAGCACAACACAGTAACATACAGGAACTTAACGACAGACCTGCAGCGTATCTCGAGCGAAGCAGAGCCCACTGCCGCTCCAACCACCCACCGCTTACAGTCCTGAACACAAACAAACCACAAATTCATGCCGGTTACCAGATAACAGCGAAGCTCGTTTCCCCCAAACATCCCAGGCTAACGCACAACATGCTAACATCAGCTTAATCACTGCAGGGGGACACAGCCGGGCTGACGTTAGCACAAACGGAGGGGTAATGGTACAGGATGGATTATATTCAGCCAACTGTTAAACTTCTCTTGACTAATGTAAGAATGCTCATACCTTAAAGTTTACCCTTCAGACTTTCAACAAGTAACGTGAACATTGACAAAAATGTTGTGCAGTTACCTCTGGTTCCCTGCTGTTAGCATTAGCTCGTAGCAATGAGCAAAATAAATACTACACGGCATTAAAATACTCACATTTCCATCATCAGGGTTGGTGAAGGATTGTTGGTGCTGAGCCTGGATTTAGGAAAAGTCTAGTTCCCAGTCCTGTGTTGAACTGACTGAAGTTGAAGAAGCAGTCGGCCGTGAAGTGACTGACACACACATACAGGTTTTAGCCGACTGTAGCTGCTCATTCCCTTCAATAATAAAATTAATCCACTGGGCCCTTTGGTCCTCCGAGGCTGGTAGCCTATATGTGAAGATATATGTGGCTGTCTAGACATGCTGTACGCTGATCTCCCGCTAAGAATGTAAACAATATGGCTGCACTTTGCACAGAAGTCGGGGATGGGGATACTCAGGTAGACGTAGACTTATGCAAATGAAAATGTTTGTTACGTAACAGTATATCTACAGACTCAACAACTCGCCAAATACCATGAGTTTACATTCATGCAGCCTGTTAAATACAGGTGTTGATGTCTACTCTCACATGCTGTGGGCCAAATACCCAAAAATATGTTCAAAGCCTTCAAAAAGTGATTTTTCCATAACATGTCCCCTTTAAAGCAGATCAAGCAGGTGATTGGGTGGTTGTTCCGGCATTCGCATTCACTAAAGGGTCAATCAGATAATGTAGTAGGCGGGAGCTACTGCTGCACTACGTAGAACAAACTATTGTTGTGCACTAGTAGGGGCAATTTGGCTATTAGCGATTAAGATTAATAATTATTGAAAATAATTATTAATAATTAGACATATTTACTGCAATCAGTAAATTTGGGGCATCGCCCTGTCACCAGAGGCCAATAACCAAATTGACAGAACCAGAAAAAAGTCTCAGAAGGTTTAAAAGAGAAGGAGTTCGAGCCCTGACTGTTATGAATCCAGCAGTTATCACAGTTATACAGCCACAAGAATCACAAACAACGACAGATGAAATTATAACGGGATTTATTTGGAGCAATAATTATTTAAAAAAACATTTCTTATTAGAAAAACTATTATAATTCAATTAAAAAAGTAAACATTTATTACTAACTATGACAGAGCAACTCACATGTAATAACAGCAGCATCAATGACGGCAACAACCGCAGCCGCAGCAACAGCAATAGCAACAGCAAAAGTTGGGATAAACAACAACAGCAGAAACACCGGTGATGGCAACAACAATCACAGCAGCAGCAGCAAGAGCAATCACAAATGTTGAGGTATTATGTGTGTGTGTGTGTGTGTGTGTGTCTGTGAAGGTGGAGCAAGAGAAGGAAAGAGAGGGAGAATGGCGATGAGGTCACGCGAGAGGCTTGGCTTTTAGAGCCAAGATGGCAGTAAAGTGGTGTGCCTTCTGTCCTCGCTGGAGCCAAGATGGCGACTCACCACGTGAACAGAGACAAAAGAGAGGGGGAGGTCTTTGAGTCCCACGTGTTACTGAGGCAACCTCAGTTTGGTCACCTAAAGACACCTTTAGGTGTGTGGTGTAAGAGAGATGTATGTGTGGTTTGAAAAGAGAGAAAGAGAGAGAAAGTGGAGAGGGAGAGACCCAGAGACAAGGAGATCACCTGCAGTTGATAATTACAATATCACTACACAATAACAGAGCCAGTAAACCAAAGTTTCCCTGGTCAGGTGTTGGTCCTTTAACCAGTGATGTTTAACTGATGAACTGGTCACGGTGGACGACCGACAACAAAAGATATGCAGCTCAAATCAAATTAGGTCTCACAAGCACAAAAAGAATAAAGTACACCCTACAGTTGTTGTCTCTGCCCAGACATAAGCCTCTTACTTTGGTTGCTCCGGTCCTCCGGAGTTGAAGGGAAAGAGGAGAGAAGAAGGGGGTCCTCTCCGAGTATCCGCTGTACGCTCCGTGTGTTCACAGCACACTCCTCACCTGAGTTCGGGCAGTCCATATCTCGCTCTCGGTAGCGATGATATGCTGGTCTGTCAGTGGGCAGCAGGGAAAAACCACAGATGGAGGACGAGATGCTTTATTAGGTCCTTAACAAAGTTGGCGCACTCGTCCTCACAGACGTAAGATGAACTGATTACACAGCAATCTGCATGGGGTCTGAAAAGAGGGAAAAGCAAATGAAACAACAGCATTCTGTGTGCTCATCCAGTGAGTTGAAGACTGTGACGTAGGATTTAAGATGTGGAATCAAACATGTTAAGTTCGGTCCCTTTTGGCAGCCAGATCGTGGAGAAAGCCTGTGATAGCTCTCTACTGTACGAAGGCACCGGGGGAAAGCATGGACGAGGGGATCCCAGCAGGTTTTACCTGGCTGCAGCCAATGTCCATGCAGAGTTTGGATTCAAGCTCAAGTTCACACCAAGGTGTTAAACATGGGAGTCGTGGCACCATTTTGTAAAACTGTAGGTCAGGCTTCAAAAGTTACATGTGGGCCTCTCTATTGTTCCTCAGAGCACATGGTACAAGATCCCAACACTGTCTTCAAAAATGGAACAAATACGTCATTTCTATCAAGAAATGCTTTCAGTGTTGCTGTTTGTTCTTCATTTAATGAAGAAATGTGGTCTAGATTAGATAATATTGCTACTGAAGCTGTTAGCATCTATGCTGATCTCTATGCAAGCAGTCTCTTTCTGCTGTTGTCTCACTAAAAGGACCCTGATTGGACCGGGCTGCTTTGGGCTGCTCACAATCATTGTAGGTTGGAGCTTGGCAAGATGGATCTGCCTGATCACAGACGTTGAGTCAGGCGGATCCAGCTGCTGTGCAAGATTATAAAGCAGCCTCTAAAGAGACTTTCACCCGGATAGATCAGATTGATTACACTGGCCTGGCGTGCTAAGACTTCAGAAATAGCGCAATCCCAGCAAGAAATGTGCTTTTCTCAGATATCAGTGATTTGAATAGATGGATAGCTGTGGTCCTAAAATTTGACAGCTCTTTATGGTCTTACACTATGAGGAAGGAGGTCTGCTTCTGTCTGGATTCTGTCTTTAATGTTTTCAGACGCTTTCATCAATAATCTGAGCCTGTCAGTGGAAAAGAGCACTTTAAATGCTTTATGCTTCAGCTCATTCACCATTTGATCATGTAAGAGCCTCTTAGGAGCTGTCAGCTGGAGCCGAGTCTGGAGCATTTTTCATCTTTTTTTGTATCCATCAGTCGTTTAGATGTCAGATTCATCCTGGAATTTATTTTTAACTGTTTGAGAACAGTTTTTGTCCATAAATTCCGAATACATAATTACATGCACTCCCAGTCATTTTATTTGGCACAAAAATTTAGCGGCTTCTTAATACAAGGAGCTGATCAGCCAATTACATGGCAGCAGCTCAGTGCATAAGGCATGTTGACATGGTCAAGAAGACCAGCTGAAGTTCAAACCGAGCATCAGAATGGAGAAGAAAGGTGATTTAAGAGACTTGAACGTAGCGTAGTTGTTGGTGCCAGATGGACTGGTGTTAGTATTTCAGAAACTGAAACTTCTGAAGTTTTTATTCAAAGTCATCTGTAGAGAGAATGCACACAGAAAGAGAAAATATCCAGTCAGCAGCAGTTCTATGTAAAAATAAAAGTCTTGTTGGTGCCGGAGGCCTGGTACTTACAAGGCATACCTAATAAAGTGTCAACAGTGTTTGTCAGTACAGAAACAAGGCCATGTTGTCAGTTTAACTCTTTTTATATCTTGTGTAATCTGACAGTCAGACTTTAGCATAATGATACATCATTCCTCATTTCAGCTTGTATGAATAATAAGGTGCTTCACAAATAAAGACTGTTTCACTGCTCTGTCTGTGTCTGCAGGGTGAGGCGCTTATGTCACTACATCGTGACGCTACGTTACTTTGAGATGTCCATCCTGGTCGTCATCGCAATGAGCAGCATTGCTTTGGCAGCAGAGGACCCTGTGTGGACCAACGCCCCTCGCAACAATGTGAGACACACACTTCACATTTACACACTGAGGGCCTGTTTCACCACGAATGGATTGTGGTCACTGGCGGCTCTGAAGATTGTGCATGATTTTCTCTTGATTTCGCTGCTTCATCTCAAAATGTAGTGCCCCAAAGCCAATATTAGGGCTACGGTTATTATAGCTTTAATTTAAGGTACAGTTTTAACTTGTAACAATCACATAAACCATGACATCAAGATTAAATTGTTAGTTTGAGCTTGTTTTGTGTGTCATGAGTGACAAATGTTTCTGTGTTTGTTGCAAATTGTTCAAAAGAGTTCATCACTGCCTCACACATAGTTTGTCTTCTGTCATTTTCTCTTGTTATTAAAGATTTCATCATAATCAGAATAATCATGAGAAGGTCTTTTTACCATAGTCAAGCAACCCCATCACACAATACTTATGATACTCAAAACACAAACCTGCTGCATGCAGTTTGCTTTGTGTCCAGATCTGTACCAAATGTGCAAATTCACTCATAAAATGAGTGACCTCAAAGATCAGTTCACACATCTTTAAATAAACAAGTTCAAGTTTAATGTTCATACTTTTAAATTATGATGTTAGTTCACTGTCCAAAATATGAACAAGCTCACGCTCTCTCTCTTTTGTCCAGTGCTCCTTCTTTAAGTTTTATCTGAACTAAGGCCAGAAAAAGATTGAGTGTAATTTAATTCTTTATGCTTAAAGACTTGATTTTCAACAGAGCTGAAACAGATTTTCAAAAGATCTGTTCGTTTGACCCAGTTATAATTAGTCCTCGATAAAAATGCATATTAATAACTCTTTGTGGTGCAGGCAGCTGCTGATTGGAATGAGCTACCACTTTACGTGACTGATTGATTTCTTAATTTTGTCCTTTTCTTTTTGCAGGTGCTCAAATATCTGGATTATGCCTTCACTGGTGTGTTCACTTTTGAAATGGTGATCAAGGTAAAAATACTTTTTCAATAATTTATTGAATGTCTTTATCCATTCATAATCTATGGAGAAGAATTCACATTTAAAATACATGCAGCCACAACACTTTTATTCTTGGAGTGATATGTGTGTTAAAATCTGGTCCCTATTTCAGACTGGTACCAACATCATTTGATACCTCCTGAATAGAGTCATATTGAGGTGCTACATCAGCATACATGTACTTAATTTAAGAGCCAAAAAAATAGCAGTATTCCTAAAAGAATAAGCTAAAGCTGACCATTATTGTCTTTACAGATTTCCTTTTTATGCATTTCTGGATGCATTTGTATAACCAATATAAATGAAAGATATACTTTAGTAACAAGTTAATAACCAGAGGCCTGAATTCTGTTTTCAGCTCATAATAATTGGGTATTGGCTCTTTCATTTGAGTTAGAATATGCAAATACTGATTAACAAAACAACAACTTCCAATTATGGCTATAAATGGCTTCTTATTGCCAAATATCAGTCATGGTTATGGTCCAGTTGTCTAATATGTACAAGTATAAATCTCTCTTATGAATATCTCCAGTCTTGAGTGTGTAACTGTAAATAAATGTTTCTTCTGATAAATTCTTTGTGGTTAGTTAAAACTCTGGTAAAGGGGCCCAATATGATTTATGGGGCCTAAAGTTCCTGCCCCAGAGCACCACTATCATAAAGACAAACCAACCCAATGCACGAGTTACTTTTTATTTTGTATTTGTTTGTGTAAGTTCAGTGATGGACATGCAGCCATTATTCCATTATGATCGGTGTGGTTTTACTAATGATGATTCACTGGTTAGGTTTTTTACTAACATGGTTTATTTAAAATAAATGTAAATGGTCCATAAATGAAACAGGATGGGCAATGAATGAATAAGAGATGATGAAGCGTAACATTGGTGTGTTTGATCCAGATGGTGGACCTCGGCTTGCTGCTGCATCCTGGAGCCTACTTCAGAGACCTGTGGAACATTCTGGACTTCATAGTGGTCAGTGGGGCGCTGGTGGCTTTTGCATTTTCGTAAGTTTTAAAATTCCTTCTTTATGTCATAAGTATGTTTTCAGCTGAAAAGAAAAGGGTCAACATGGATCATCCGATTGAGCAGATGTGAGCGATCTGAGACACTGAAGCACGTCAGACGGAGGCTGTGCAGCATCAGGTCTGAGGAACATAAACAAAGTACTTTGCTCTGGAGTGCGTGGTTAAAGGACAGGTCAGTGAACATAAGTTAGCTTTTGACCAGTGTGTAAAAGCAGCACATCCTTCAGTGATGTGTTCCCTTTTATAGTGAAACCTAATGCTGGATAATTAACTGTTGACACTTTCAAACATCGTTAGGCTCTCCACTCGGGGGGACAGAGCCTTCGCGGTAGCTGCACCAAAACTGTGGAACAGCCTACCTCTCCAGGTTCGAGCTGCACAGTCGACTGAGCGCTTTAAAACGCTGCTAAAACACATCCTTTTTCTTTGGCGTTCAGTCCCAGCTAGACGAGTAATCTTGACTTTTATCTCTTTTATCTTTTATCCTTTGTCTTTTATTCCCCATCTTTTCTTTTTACTCTTCTTTTATTGTTTTTTATTCTTATTTTATTTATATTTTTATATATGCGTTTTTGATGTTGGGCTTATTTTTATTCTATTAATGTTTTTATTATCATGGCTGTTTTTATTTTTATTAAGTGTATGAAAGATTATTTTGTACCCCTGTACAACACTTTGGTCAACCGATGTTGTTTTTTAAATGTGCTCTACAAATAAACTTTGACTTGACTTTGACTAATTCCTGAAAAGTTTAAGTGGCTGAAGAACCTTTTGAATTTGTTATTTATCAAAAAGGAGGGATGTTCATTCACTGAGCTGAAGGAACAAGACAATGCTAAAACTGGGCCTCCAAATAACTGATATTTTCATCAAAGTTGCATTTTGGAGCCATAAAAGTAACAGAGGGTAACAAAATAACAACAAAAACGATTGAGGGCGCTCATAAAAAGAGAAGTAAGTGAATACTGTAATGAAAGGGTTTTTATTCGCAGTGATTATACAGCACACTGAAGCCCCTCAGCTCTCCTCGCTCATACCTCTGTGATAAGAAGCTCAGTAAGATGTTTGAATATGCTGAAAAAATAATGACTTCTCTCTTTGATAATGATGGATTATTTGGCGTATAAGTCCTAATCTGAAAGTATTTTACCAGTGACTGCTAGCATTACCATTAGTACAGTCAGGACCACAATGACAAGAAAAGACACCAGAGCAGCTGCTTGAATCCAGCTTTATGTGCAGTTATTTAGTTTAGCTTTATTTGCAGAAATTGAATTTAGCAGTATGGCTCTGTCCGGGGGTCTCCCTGCCCTTCACATACATACTCGAAACGCCTGAAGCAGGAACAGCACAGCTTCCTGCCGTCCTGTCTTAAAGGAAAAGGAGGCAGAGGGAGAAGCTGCACAGCACCCCCACATCACTCCTGAGTGAAGTACTTTAAATTTATGGAGTCCCAATGCTAAAATTATAAGTGCAGAGGTAATTAATTATTAGAGTTCAGAAAAAATGACTTTCACACAAAGACATTTAAACACCACTGATTCTACATGATGTGCAACAACCTTTTCTGTTTCTAAAATGTGACTCTCACCAACCCACCAGATGCTGAACCGAGTGGATTCAGTACAAAGAAATGACGCCTTTTCAGGAGACTCATATTAATAAATCTATCTCGGGTTGTTTTGCTGAGTGTGCAATATGTAAATGTAATTATGGATCCACTGGGAGGAGGGTGTTGGTCTACAGTCTGGAAGGAAAGGCTCTGCTCCCGTTCACGGTCTGTGACATAACACACTGATTAAGTGAGCTTTATTCGAGTGCAGGGCTCCCACAGATCATTAGAAGTCTTGAACTGGATAGTTTAACAATTGAGAAAGTCGTATTTTGACTTGAAAGCAATTGGATTTTAGATGGCACTTTAAAGAGGTGGTATTTTGTCCTAACTTGGGGTCACTTATTTGATTTTGATGACTGCCAGAGTATGTTCACAGTCACTAATGTTCAAAAACCATCTAGTTCTCACAAACCGCTTTATTCTCTCTGCTCGAGACGCTCTGTTAGAGATCCAGACACCTTCAGTTCCAACTTGGCTCTTCGCCTGGGTAATATCCAGGGTTTTTTACGCAAGTGTGAACAGGTTTTTTTTTTTAGAGTTTTCAATTGCATGCAAGTCCAAAAAGTTTTATATGTTATGCCAGTCCAGTTTATGTGATTTCCAGTTTGAGAGTTTTGTCCTTTTACAGACGAATTGCTAGAGCAACAGTATGTGCTATCACTTTGGACTCTGTAAGGTCACTCATATTTGATAAGTGTGATATCATCAGAACATTTGAGTTGGGGAAAGTTCACATGGCAGGTTCATTAACTCTGGCTTCCACATTAAGAGAGTTTTAGCAGATCTTGCCAAGAACCTTCATGTCTTTTTGATAAAAAAAAATAGACAACAGGAGCAAAAAAGGTTGACGCTTTGCAAAATAGTAGATTTATTACTGAAAAATGTTTTTAAATATCTCATTTGTGATTCTCAAATCTTTTTGCAGCAACCCAACAATTTAAAACAATCTAGACTTGTTCCCCATGTGTTGTTTTTTGTTGTTTTTGTTTTTCTCTGTCTTGTTTTGTTGTTTCAGGTGTGTGCTGATTATTATTCCTAAAGTGCACAAAACCTTTAATAACTCTGTGTTCTTTAGAAATATACAAAAGATTCTCTTTAAGCATCATGAAAAAGGATGAACCAAGCTGCAGATGACAGGAGGAACAAATGTTCTGAACCCTGCAGGATGAAGTTTTGTGTTTATTTCTGTGTGTGGCTGTGCTGTTGTTCAGTGTGTTTATTGACCTGATCCTCTCCCTGTTTTTGTCCCTGGAACCTTTAAAGGAGCTTCATGGGGTAATGCCTCCTCTACCTCTCTCATCCTGCCTGTCTGTGTCATTATCTGTGTGTATGTATGTGAGACAGCAAACATACATGCTGTCACTGCAAAACCAAGTCATTTCCTCTCATATTCCGTCTTACTTTGTAAAACGTGTCCTGGTGTTCTTGAAGAAGTACCAAAAACAAATGCAGACTCAGTTTTTAGAGCTTCTGTAGTTTGCTTTGGCTCAATAGATCTTAAAATAGATTTTGCTTAAATCAAGAAGACAACCACAACAACTTTCCTTCTTATAAGCAAAGACAAGCTCAGATTTGAAAATACTTAAAATATTTACACAGTCAAAAGGTGAAATACTTTAATACTTTTTTGACACCTTTCCTCATACACACCATTATAACTTTGTCTTTATTCTTTCACTGAGGACAAGTTAATCAAGAGTTCAAGTCTATTAAGCCTGTTTAAAAGCTAATCAGAACAGGTGGTTACATTAAGACCCTTTGGAAAGCTACATTTTTAGACAGTTTCTTTAGTTTTGCAATATTTTTCAAAGAAAAAACATTGCATACACAGGAAAAGAAAGAAATTAATACATTCAAAATAAACTAAACATGTTGATAGAAAACAAATGTCATTGGAGAAACACAGTTTGGGTTTGAGAACTCTCTGAGACATTTGGAACCTTTGCATGTCCTCAGGTTCAATCATTATATTCAGTTACATTGAAAATTATTAAACATCCAGGTTTTTTAAAGTTATACTGGAGGCGAAAGAGTCCCCTGTGATGACATGTTACAGTAAAATTGAAATAAAATCAAGTAAAATACATAAATAATCTAAAAGCAGGAGTAAAGAGCACATTATTCTAGATTCTTATACTGTGAGAGTACATGTTCAGTATTTTTCTTGCTGTAGAGAAGTCTACTGTTACAGATGTAATATTTTTCTCCCTATCCCTGAGATATGGAACAAAAGGTTCCCAAATACTGTGGAATAGATAGTGTTCATCTTTAAGTGTATAAATGATTTTTTCCAAGGGTAAAAACACCAATTAAAATGAAACCATTGTTTGATACTTGGTCTCACACTGTTTTTACAAGTTAATGCTGTTGTTCTTTTTGCTTGTAAAAGACAGACATCTGTAAAAATTCTTTCTTTTCTTGGTCTTTGGGGTAGATGCCTAATATAAAAAAAAAACTTAGGTTCAAAAACTGCATGAAAAGATGAAAACTCCTGCATTTTTTGCCAGACCTTAATTTTGGGCATTTCCAAATACAGTGAAAGAACGTTCCTTTGTCCTCTCTACACTTATAGCACAAGTCTGTTATAGCAGGGTTATACTTGTTGAGCTTTTCAGGTGTGATATGTATCTTCATCAATGAAGGTACATATTTGACCTGGAGCCCTCTTGTCAAAAGAGTATACTTCTAAACTAAATTGTCTTCATAAAGATCCTTATGTAGTTCCAGAGATATAAGTAATCGATGTAAATGCTACGGCTTTGGGGTACCAGCAATCTCATGTAGTTTAAAGATTCTAATCTAAAGGTGTAAACCAGGCTGAAGAGTTAAAATCTGAGCTTGTCAGTTCCAAAAACACTCAATTTTATTGGACCTTTTGCTCTGAAAAATAATATTTCAGCCTTAAAGGCCTCCTCTGCAGAACCTCTTGTACTTTAAAATCATTAGATGTTAACATAATGAACAAGGACACGTTTTTTTGCCTAGTAACCTATTTAAATGCATTCCTGCTACATTGTAAGACTCTCAGTATATGAAGTGAAATTGCTTGTGATGATGAGTGTGTTTTTTGCAGTATTTTGCCCGAGACACGCACACACATCATGTGGTCTGCCCTGTGCTCGACCCTCGTGGTCCAGGATACAGGTCTTCCCGTCAGGCTTTCCTCCTCAGTAGAGGGGCATGTCACCTGCGTGTTCATCATCCTTATCTTCCTCTGAGCCTCTGAGGGGAAGTGTTTCCATCAGCACTCTGCCCTCCACGGCTCTGCCTGCTCTGCAACGATACCATCACTTTCACATTGTGGATTATTAATTCAGCAGAGGCTCACTAATGTACCATGCTGCTGCTGCTGGGGGGCATGAGTGCGTCTCTGGGAATATTGATCTCCTCTGTGATCTTAGCATGCTCATTAAATAGACTGTAAGACACATAGAGGTTTATGATGACTGCTCTTTGACTGTAGCCTCATCTCCACTCACGTACTTTGTTCTTCACTACACCAACAGCTGTAGTCATCAGACTCAGTGTCACACTGCAGATGGGGATGGGTTCATATGGTTTGGGTTTTCATCTGTGCTAGAGAGCACGCAGGACTTTTCAGTCAGTGACAGTCTGCACAAGTGTTCAGTATTCAAAGAAATAAATGAGACTTCATGAAATAAAGCTGACTTTTCACAAAATAGGAATGAAAAAGAAACTTCTCACATGTGTTCAATGGCCTCATTTAGGGCAAGCAACAGCAAAAGGGAAATAATTAAAGTGTTAAATTAAAAGACCAGTTTGGAGCAGACATCACAATCCACATACATCACGTATGCTGGTAACAATGAGAGGACGTAAATAAATGAAGGTACAGATACAGTTTAGGTTTTTGGTAAACAGGAAAAAATATCTGATTTTATTGCAGGATGTCAGTAAAGCAAAGTGAAAAAGTATAGCAAAGGATTATAGTCACTCAGCCTGTAACAAATAGATACGTAACTTTATTGTGCCAATGGGAAATTTGTTTTCACAGGCTGTCAAACGAGAAGACATACGTTTAGGAAACATATAGCACACATAGAAACATAGATCACACATATTTACATCACAGCAGACACGTTAGTCAGTGAGTTTCTTTGTTGAGGATGGAGATGGCAGATGGTACAAAGCTTTTGTTAAAGCGTGCTCTTCTCCATCTCAGTGTCCTGTACCTGCGACCTGATGGCAAAAGTCTAAAGTGGGTATTGAGGGGGTGCTCTGTGTCCATGGCTATTGTTCTGTTGAGGCGGGCTAGTGCTCTTTCATTGAGTTCTGTGATGTTGGGTGTGGGGATGCGAACTATTTTTGAGGCTATGTGTGATTCTGTTAAGCTCGTTTTTTTTGTTGGAGACAGACAGCATGTTGTAGAAAGCGGGGGAACAATACTTAGGATGGGTTGGATTATGCTCTTGTACAGTAGTAACAGAAGATGGGGGGCAATGGAGAGTGCACGGAGTGCACTGATAGCATGTAGCCTCTGCTGTGAACCCTTATGGATATCTGTTATCTGGTGGTCAAAGGATAGGTTATTGTCCAGGGTGAGTCCGAGATATTTGAATTTGCAGATGTGCAAGTTACCCATGCCATGGACATCAGTACTCCCCTGTAGACGTGGGTTGTTGAACTTGGCACTGTTAACAACTTGCATGGTCCTTTTCCTCTTGAGCTTGGATGGCTTGATGGCCTTTATTCTAAAAACTGTTTTTAGAGCAACTTACTGAATTCTGTTAATATTTACATTTTACACAGTGTCTCAGCATTATGAGTAATTTGCTTGTTTATGGATCTTAAAATAGAGACAAAACAGTATCAAGAATCAAAACAAACAACAACAAAAAGAAGCTTCAGCAGCTCTCCAAGGAAGACAAAATAAAAATCCTGAATTAAAATTAGTTGAATTTATAGAATGAAGTATTAAAGATTAAGTTTTATCATCCAGTACCTAATCCCTATAACTCATTAGTTTAAGATGTTTTATTTCATTTTAGAAGGTCCTCTCAATTATGTGGAAAACAATAATCCCAATTATTCTGATTAATATTAGGGTCACAATTACAAAACACGATAAGTCACACATTTTACAGAATTTAAACATTTATCAGTCTGTCTTAATTGCACACAAGCATCAGATATTGCAACATGTGTTCGATTTGGTTTGGGCAGCTGGTAACCTTCTGTCAGTTAAAAGTGTTTAAATGATCAAATATCTAAAAGTGAAACATTCTGCCTTGAAAACATGAAAAACTGCAGTATATCCTGGAAAACAGGAGCTATGACTGGCTGTAATTGGCTCTGTAAAACTAATTTTCTTATGTTATTCGATGCATTTGGATATGAAAACAGAAGTGAAAGTAAAATGATCTTCAGTAACCGGTAAATACTCTCTAATTTGCACTGAGATGGTTGTACTGAATTCTGTTTAGCTCGTTAAATCAAGTATAACTTTTTACACTGAGGTTAAATAAATAAATGTGAAAATAATTACCTCTGATTTATTCATACTGTTAAATTATAGGTTGAAATTGTTTAGTTAAATTTTCTTGCTAATATTTTCCCCTTTGGCAATGAGGACAAAATTAATGTGTCCTCTTGTGTTGGATGTTTATCTCTGCCCCTGTGATTATCTTTCCCTTTTAAAAATGTTTTTAATTGGACAGAAGTAGGTGCATAACATCATCAATCTACTGAAGACAGGAAGCTTGATTGTTTAAAGAGGAGTTGACACAAATCATGAACCAACATTTGAAATACTGATTTGAATATTATTGATGCTTCCTCATCTTTCTCACAACATTGCACTGCTTTGCTCAGAAACTGTGAGGATGCTCCAACAGGAAGGAAGGTAATCAGACTGACTTTGTTGCTGACACGTGCTCAGGTCACTGTTCAGACCAAAATATTTACAACCCAACGAGACAGTTTTAAGAAGCTGAAGGGGGGATGGTCCCAACTGTGTGAATCAAGCTGCTGATGTTCAAATCGAGTTGCTTGGGATTCAGTTCCCAGCAGCTGCTTTTAGAACAATATGAACATCATTGTTTTAACAACCAATCAGCACCATCACCGTCCTAAGTCATATTGTACATTTGGCAGCACCATGATGAGCCTGCAGTGCTGAAGTAAAAAGTGAAGTAGGGCTGGGATATCATTTTCCTTTGCACTATATATAATGTTAACAAATGATGTTTTTTATCTGCAAAAATCAAAATGGATATTTTACTTTTATTTATTCTACATCTGTAAGAATCCACTAGTTTCTCTTTTTTTCCCCCAGAATTAACTGACATGCCTGCACTCACAGAAAAGTGAGATAAGAGCAGTATGTCCTCATAAACTTAACAACAATAATAACAGTAACAGCAATGAACAGTTTGACGTGCATTCTGATAAAAAACAATAAACAAAATCCCTAAAAATGTTGAAAAAAAAAAACCTCACAGTCAAAATCTTTCCATGTAGTTTAATTACACCATCCTGTGCTGGTTTGTCACTACTGCAGGTTGCTGCACCCATGATGAAAAAGATTTAAAATAAAAAGACAAAAAAAACATGCACAGATAAAAGAAATGAGTGAGAACACTGAGCACATATGAATAAAATCACTAGTTTTTTGAAGGTTGTTGCAATGAACTTTGTGGCAGAAATAACAAACCCTGAAACATTTACCTGCCTGACAAAACAAAAACCTGCCCCACTGTAACAAACTATCTTGATTATCTTTTAAACATTGTCTTGAAAATCTGAATTTGTAACTGAAACTCATTTCCCAGCGCTACATTTTGGAGTGGAGTATAAGTCAGTTATTTATTCCATGATGCCTCATTTTGAATAAAATAGTGAACGTTTTGAGTCCACTCTGTGGGCTAATGGTGGTCACACTGACATCTGAAAAGTCCTGTTTGAACGGCAGCTGTTACTCGCCCACCATGCATGTCTCCAGAGCTCATCCTGCCTGTCCTCCACACGACTGACCGGCCTGCAGCGAGGACAACAAACCATAGCATCCCCATCACAATCTGCCCAATCTGTCACTCTGTCACCTCACCGACACCAGCCCAGCCTGCCGTGCACTCTCATACATGCTACAAACTGGAATGTCTTTTCATTGTCAACCTCAGATGTTAGCTTTTCAAGGCTGGGGTGATATTTTTATTGCTTTTGTTACAAATATAAGTGCTACTGTGAAGAAATCTCCCATGAGGCCTGTTTTTTATGGCTTCTTATTTGATGTTTTGGATGAGACTGAGCAGTTTAAGCAGCGTGCAATTACAGAACAAAAGACTGGCAAGTGCCTGTCATCATCACCTGCAGTCTTGTGTTGTGTGCAGCTTCAATTGTATGCTAGCTCTTAGAAATAACAGGCATACTCAGCATCCGGTCACTCAAGAATTTACTTTAGCCAAACTTTTTCCCGTTAAGATTTATTCCCTCAGTCTTCTGCTACCAAAACAGATTATTTATTTCTAGGAACTATGGTGTTGTCATTTGATGCAAACATATGCTTTATTTTGTTTGTGTGTGTGAAGCATCCATAAATGTGCTGTACCTTGTTTTACCACTATTTTCCCCCAAGTAGATCGCAACAAGGTGTGACCAGGTGGGGAACTTCTCTATGCCACCCCCCCTTACCCATACCTTACCCTAACCCTCTCCCCCTAAACACAACCGTCTCTAACAACCATTATTCTTCTGCTTAAATCAACTCCATGTGCAAAATAATTCAATCCATAATCCAGTGAATCAAATGCCAACAGTAATCTTTGACTGACTGCTTCCATCTGAAACCTTCTTCTGCTTTCTAAAACCACAGATGGTTTTAGTAGTTTCATTCCAACATGTCTTCAAATTCGTTTGGCTAACAGAAAATGTATTGTTGTTGCATCTTTGGAAAACGAGTGTTAAAGGTTCTCCGTATGACCTTAAGAACTGCTGGAGTGAGGCTCAAAGTACTAAATCACCCTCAATGATGAAACTTTGCTGTAAAATGTTGAAAATGCATGTTGGAATGAAACCTGTCATCTATAGGTCTTAAAAATCTTCTTCCTCATGTGTTGGTCAACCCTCTTCCTTATAACAGACACTTTTGTGCAGTTATACTTGAACCCAAGTGCTTGTCAGCATGAAGTGGCAGGCAGCTTGTTCACGGTTCTTGAGGGGTTAAAGTTCATTAAAAAATACTCTTGATTTCATTTTTTGACCGTAGACTTTAAGATATGACCCGTCATGAAGTTATCTCTCGCTGTGTTTCTGGAAGCCTGCATCATGTTTAATTTCAGCCGTGTTTGTGGATGTAGATAGAGGTTACTGAGCTGGTCACAAACAGTTTTGTTGTTTTTTGTTTTTCTGGTAGCATCAAGTGGAGGATGTAATAAAAACAGAATATTGGTACTTGATGGATCTGAGATATACTAAGATAAGAGCGCAGATTGAATATCACACCATATCCTGATCACATGCGTGTCCAAGTTGCATCCATTAAAGGGATAGTGCAGGATTTTTGAACGAGGTACATGGCATCAGCCTGAACATTAGCCACAGTGATGGATGTCAGCGCAGAAGCTTGGGTCGTATATAACTGCACCATCTCCGCATAATTTAAGGAGTTGAAAAAAAAAGCCACAAAAACTGCGTGGAGTGACTTTACTTTGTGTTAAACACATTTACAACTTCCTTTTCATCTGTGTAACATCAGTCCTCTCCAGATTATATTCATTGTAGACATTCATTTTAATATTAGATTGATCTCTGTATCCATGGTTGTATTGATTATACATCCATAGTAACTATCTTTACAACCATATACAATGAGATGCCACATCATCAAGGGGCTTACCTTTAATAAAGTCATATTCAACAGACAAATGTGGCACTATATAAAATAAGATTGATTGACTGAATCTATATTCAGCAAAGACAAATGTGATAGGGACAGATTTATGATCGGGGCATACTTGGGTTTGTCGCTGTCATAAATTCTTATTTTCAGTCCCTTTGTCTCTTCCTGGATGGATATATCTCTGGGTGTATGTATGTGTATATACAAATATTTATATTGTATATTTTTGTATATGCATATGTGTGTATCCATAAAATGAAGATTATGGCCTCAGTCTGCACTATTGTAAAGTGCCTTGAGATAACACGTTTTATGAATTGGGGCAAATAAATACAATTCTATACAAATAAAGATTGATTGATTGATTGAACTACCAAGTTGCTCTGTTTTGGCGCTACTTGATGTAGGCACAGCCAACTTGTCCTTTTGTCAGCGGCACTGGACAGTCTGCAGGCTTCAACAGAGGAAACAACCACCATCAAACAGGATTTAAGGGTGATTCTTGCCTTAAAGGTGACAGCTGTTTACTTTGGATACTTGGGAATACTTGTTTGCTCTGGAGAACACACAGGAGAAACTTCTGAAGATGGAGAGTCAACAGGTCTGAATGACAAATGCAATGAGAACTGGAGGACCATAGAAACACGTTACCTGTTGATACAGGTGTGTTTGCCATGAAATAAGAGTGACTGTAAAGAATCACTTCAGGATGTTTGAGGATCAGCAGCTTTTCTGCAGCTCTCATCCTGCAGAGTCTCCCTGCTGTGATCAACATTTGTACTTCAGGACCAGACTCACAGTTTAACAAACTATCAAAGAAAGAGAGGGGCTGAGTGAAACTGTATCTTCAGAGTAAGTATTTGGCTTACACTGATTGATCACTGGATAAAGACACAGCCATTGTTTTGACAATAAGTTTACATGATGAAAACACTGTGTGTTCATTGTTGAGGAGGTAAACTCAGCTAGAAAAACACTTTTTTATCAGAATTACTGTGATTGGTGGGCAGGATCATATTTAGACATTGGTACATTTACATAATCTAGAATTTGGATGCAGTGATATTAGTGTACTATGCAAAATTAAAGTGAGTCTGTATTTTGATCAGTTTGGCTGTGCAGTGTCCCAAAGAGGAACCACAACAAGGTGGTTTACTCATGTAGAAGTATGTGGTTTTACATGTTTAAAACAGCATGCAATCACCCCGCATTGTTCTTGTGGCTTCTTTCACCTAAAACTTTAATCACGGAGAGTTGGTTTCACCATGTGCAGCATTATCTTGCTGTAGCTTCTGTCCTGACTCTTTCTGTACTGATGCAGAACTGATCTCTGTCTCTGTGGCTTTAAAAATGGATTTTATTTATTTATTTAGAAGGGACAGTGTAAATTGATCATCAGTACATTTACCAAGTGAAGGAGTTTAAGTATCTTGGGGTCTTGTTTATGAGTGAGGGATGGAGAGATGGATGAGAGGATTAAAGTGCTGCAGACTCTGTACTGAACTTTTGTGGTAAAGAGGCAGTTAAGCTGGAAGAACGTGCCATCTTTGTTCAAACCCTTACCTATGGGCATGAGTTCTTGGTAATGATCAGAAGAGAGAGGGTGAGGAGCTCAGACATCTGGAGTGAACTCAAAGTAGAGCCGCTGCTCCTTTGCATTGACAGGAGTCATTTGAGGTGGTTCGGTCATCTAATTGGGATGCCTCCTGGTCTCCTTCCTGTGGAGGTTTTTCGGGTACGCCCAACTAGGCAGAGACCTCAGGGCAGACAAGAATCTGCTGGAGGGATTATATGTCCCATTTGGCCAGGGAACACCCTGGGATCTCCCAGGAGGAACTGGAAATTGTGGCGGGGGAGGAGGTAGTCTGGGCTGCCCTGCTCGGCCTGTTGCCCCTGTGACCTGGCCCTGGATAAGAGGTGGAAGATGGATGGATACGTATGTAAATGTGCCAAAGTCGGCAAAAAGTGAATTTACATTCCCAGTTCCTGATGTTCAGGCTAATGCCATGTATCTCATACAACCCCACTTAAAAGATCCCAAACTATCCGTTTAGATCTGTGATTTATAGGCTCTTTTGTAGAGTAAAAAGTTCTTTTACTGGATAGGTGGGTAATTGGGGATGATGTTCTTAGAACTAACAAGCAGCTGACTCTAAAGGCCTGTCAAAAAATGTGGTGAACCAAAACAAGTTTCTCTGTAGGGATGGAATTAAAAGACAAACACTTAAATCCTGGATAAGGATGTAACCAAGACGCCTCAATCTGCCCTACGCAAAACAACCTCAACAGGCTCAGCTCCCACCCCTCTTCCTATGTTCCTCGACAGTCTTGCTCTTTCCTGTGTCCTCGTCTGTGTCAGTGTGAGCAAAGAAACTAAGACTGGGCTTTGAGATTAAAAACAAAAAAAAAACACCATGTCCTGCACCTTTGGTGCTCTTGCTGGTAGTTAAGGCTCTCCAGAGCTAGTTTGGTCACGTGCAATTACAGCACAGTGCAGTAAATGTAGCCTGCTGGCCTAAATTAAACCTTTTTGGAGGTGCTGTTGACCATCAAGCTCTCTGATAACCAGCATGGAGAAACTGCTGGGTACATTTTCCAACTCAAAAGTTAACTTGTAAACCTAATAAACATTTCCCAGTGCCTGAAAGGGGATAGTTCAGTATTTTTGAAGATAGGGCTAATAGCTACTGGTAATTCAGTGAATTTGTGGTAAAAAAAAAAAAAAAACAAGCCCACAAAACCATTTCTTTATGAGCTCAAAATGTCTGAGTATAGTAGAGCTTTGATAACCAGTACTGTGTGAAATCACCATGACACAATTTTTTGCAGTTTATTTTTTACCCAGAATTAACCAAATCACGCAGAGCTCTCTGCTGTAGTGCATAACCTAACTTCCATGTTGGTTCTTTCCTCACAGGGGCGGAGCTGATCGCCATAACCAGGGCTTTATTTTTGTACTATTGACATGAAACTCATACAGACACATTCAGAAATATTGAATTTTCCCTGTCAGTGCTTTATATGTGTATTGTTCTACAATTTCCTCATAACATCAAAATATTTATTTAGTAAGACAGAGTGTCATTCACAGTGTATGATTTAGTACATCGCTAATGAACAAGATTACAACAGCAAAACCACAAATCTAAGTTCTTAACAATATCCCCAAAACTACCATAAGAAACCACGATTTCAGTTTGGGTTATGTTCCTGTGACCTGCTCAGGGTGAAGAGCACAAGTCAGTGTTTTGGACAGTTATGTTATAATATATTATTTATATAATAATATGAAAGCAAATAATTTTCTGATCAAGTTAACACAAGATGTCAGGATCAGGAGAAGTTTGTAAAGCACCACTGTCCTTGTAACTTACAGGCGTGGTGGAACATCATTAATCCACTATTTGCTCCTGTCTGAGTTTCCTCTAAGATGGAGGTCTCTAGGCAAGGCAAGGCAAGTTTATTTGTAGGGCACAATTCATACACAAGGTAATTCAAAGTGCTTTACAGAACAAGAAAAATGCTTTAAAATCACAATGTTTAATTCTAGAAGTTTAATTCAGACTTCTCTCATTCTATTTAAACAGTCTAAAAAATAATCTTAAAAATAAAACCAATCTTGAGGGGAGTATTAACAGCAGAGACTGACAAACTCTTCACAGTATTTTGAGTTGTGAAGGGGAGCGCTTCATGACTGTGTGACATCAATATGAAGCAATTGGCTGGAAAGGCTTGTTTTAATTGAAGAGTTTAAGGGCCCATCCACATGGAGACAAATTCAGGGGTTTATTTACAACTTTCCAATCGTATTGGTGTTTTATCCTCACGGATATGGCGTTTCAGGTGCCTGAAAATGCACATATTTGAGAACAGGTCCCAGAGTGGGTAAATCTGAAAACCCTGGCCATGCATTTCCGTTATGACAATGCAGATAGCTTCAGAAACGATGTCACAGCCCTATCTCTCACTTGCACCCCATGCACGGACCCCATCGACAACAGAAACAATGGCAGAATGCGATGTCACAGTCGTGCTGCAGAAGCTCCTGAGCTTGTTTTGGCTTTAACAGCAAAATCTCTGCTCCTCTACCACAAGAGGACATGGAGAACAGCAGATGCCAGAGTTTGTTGACGTTGCTCATGATCTATGCTCATGCTCCATGTCTTCTTCTCTGGTTTTGGTGTGTATCTGCTGCAGCATTACAGCACCACTCACAGGCCTGACATATATACTACAGCATTTTTAGTGTTTTGTGTGGACAGACATACACTGAAACGATGCCGTCATGTCAGAGAATGTGTTCAAATCGAAAACGCTTTTGTCTCCATGTGGATGGGGCCTTACATCCATTTACATTTTTTTTGTTAAGCTTGTGACTCACTGCATAAATTTGGGTTAACAATGTAATGAGAGTGTAACTCTATCTCAAAGCTCCACTGAGAGTTTATGTTGCTGTACCAGTGGCCCTTTTTTCTGTTATACCCCTTTCAGACTGGCCAAAAATCCCATGTAAATCCGCCAACAATTGGCTCCTGTCTGCAGTTTGAAAGGGTCTAATCTGAATTTCGACCCGGGTCGACTTACCCTGCAAGCGACATGGGTTTTTATCGGCTCGTCTCTGACCAGCTTTAGTATGAACATCACACCCGGGTCAAGCTGCTAAGTTACGGATGACGTCGGCATTACATGCTCACGGCATAACATCACGACTGTCCCCGCTGTCTGTAACTTACGTGACTCTTTGCCATCTCAGCAACAAATTCCATCCACCTTCGTATCATCAGCGCCGAGTTTGTACATTTTTAAAGAGGGACAGAAGTACAAAGTACAGAAAACCGTGTCCACGGCGTCCATGCTCTTTTCCATTGTTTAAGTGGTTGTGTTTTGTCGCGCCGATGATGTCATCAACGTGATGACATCAGCTTGATGCGCCAGAGGAAAAAAAAAAAGCCACGCAGCTCGTCTGCTGCTGCGTAGACCCGGGTCTGCTGGCAGTGGTAAAGGAGTCACTCGTGGGTTAACCAGCGTTGAAAAAACCAGCGTTGACCCGCGGATTTTAGTGTGAAAGTGGTATTAGTGAGTCGTTTCAAAGATTAACGTGTAGAAGAAAAAATCAATATGACGGTTCAAAACCTGGTTTGTCTGCGATTCTTGAAGAAACATGTTCAATGTTATGTTCAATGCTATTGTGAGTTTCAATCAAACAGCTAGCTAACCCATTCAGATACATTTAATGCAGTCTATCTCTGGAGTATAACCATTGGTCATTCCTTTTCAATCAGAAAACAAGAAAATAAAAAAAGATTTTAAAATCTCAACACTGACATGACACAGCCAGGATTGAAATGAGACTTTTCGACTCTCACACTGCTGTTTCAGTATTTATGTACCTGTGACGCTTGCCATCACTCTGAACGCCATGAATATCAAACAGGGGAACAAGGTGACCCCCGATTTCCCCCTCTCTCCAGAGGTAGTATCAGATGCATATTATGGTGGGACCCCCCTCCTGAGCATGCAGACAGCAGGACACAGGAGTGCTGTGAGTCTCTGCCTTTGTTTACATGAGTATACACAACATCACGTGCACTCAAGCTTTTTTGAACCGTAAATTGACAAAGCTAGTGCATCCTTATAGAATTAAATTGAAAGTCGTGAGGTGTAATGATGATGACGCTTCATAACCACGTTTACATGAGAGCTCTAATTTCCCTTTTATTCCAAATAAAATTTATATCCCCTTTAAAAAGATTAAAAATGACCTTGTTGACACCTAATTGATAATTCTGAATAAAACTTAATTCCAAAGTAAGTGGCTGGTTTATTCTAATTTTAAATCCGTCTTAATAAATTTCATAATTCCTTGATCATGTATATGTTCTTTCCGCTTTAGATTAATTCTGGTCGTTCTGTGCATGCTCGTTCCCTTGTCCTGTCGTGATGGTGCATGGGATGCTGACAGGAACAGGATGGCCACCTGAAGCAAGCGTTGGACTTGAGCAAAAACAATTTATTCAATCAGAGCCTTGGAAGATTTTGAAATAATGGACAGAGTGGATGGACGTAAGCATAAAAATGCGGACCTTTTTAAAGTTGTAGTGTCCAAGTTGGACGGGGTTTCCCTGACAGAGGCGCTGGAGACGCTGAACAGGAGTTTGTTTTCCTCCAGTAGACATAAATACGTCACTACATCACGTCCGCCCCTGTCCAATCAGAACCATTTCCAACCCCCAGACCTTAAAGGCAGGTTGATAATATCAGAAAACTAGCATGAATTTGAATGTAGCATCTCCTCAGGGCTCCGCCTAGCCCCTCCCCAGAGCTCCTCCAAAACTACGCCCCCATTCACATGCACGAGCGCCGCTGGTTGGCGACCACATGACTGATTTAAAACCACCGACTCAAAACCGGTCCTCAGCACATCACTTTAGTTTTGCACTACGCCAAGTCATGTCTCACTCAGCTGTAAGAAAACATCAAAACATTATCATAGTAAAGTTAAAAAACAAACAAACAAACATGGCAAGTTAGTTAGTACTCACAACCTGATGTTGACTCTTGTTTTTGCCCTGGCTTTGTCCAAATTCTTTTTTGTTTCAGCCTTCTCTGCCTCCGTCTTTCGTCTCTTCCTCTGTTTAGCAGGAGGAGCGGTAATCGGGATATAGGTCGTTTCTCTGCCATTCTCCACATCGCTGTCAACTCTCCAGTTTTGGCTGGGAAACTACTGTATTTTCCATATTTCACCCCTCTTTCCCACCGTCCTCCCATATTAGTATTCTCCCGTAAATCTCCTGTGTTATGATATAATAATAATAATAATAAAAAAACATTCCTCTGCCTCTCCAAACTGAGCTCTGTCACTAGCCGAACAGGGTGGTAGTGCACCAAAATGATGGATGCCAACCGCTGTAAAACCGAAGAAGAAGAAAAAGCCTCGTGAGAACTGCCACCTACAGTAGCCTGGGTGGCAGCTGTCACGAGATTAGAGCCCACAGCAGCAACAAACCAAGAAAAACAAGGTGGTGATTCTAGATTTCTTGTACACCTGTCTTAAATGTGAGGGATACTGGAGCTTGGTTGGGGTTGTGGGACGGCTCGCAGCGGGCTTCCCTTGTTTTCAAAGCCAAAACTTGACAGGTATGCATTCTCCAGCGTACTTGGATCCCTCTGAGCTCAGCTCGGCTACGCGCATTGAATCAGGGTCAGTGCACGCTGGCAAAATGGCAGTATGAGATTTGATTGGTTTCAAAAATTCGGTGCGAATCGCTGTGATTGATTGGTGTTTTCTCTATTCTACCCCTGCTGTAGACAGCGGCTATTTTTCGCTCTCCTCTGAGAACACATCATGAATTGATTGCCATCGGGACATAATGACATTTTGACCAGTATAACAAAAAGTGTATCTAAATCTGATTACCAACCCTGCCTTTAAGTGAAATTGAATAAAGGCGAATAAACGTGTTTTCCATGTAAACCTCAAGTTGGAATTACTATTTCCATGCAAACACGAAGGAGAAAACTTTAATTCTTAATTATTTGATTCTGAATACTTAATTCCAATTTAATTAGAAAACATCATGTAACCATGTGGATTCTGGTGTTTTTACATAAATGCACTCTGAAAAGGGCTTGAGCGTGATGTCAAAGGAGCATGGCTGCCATGTGAATATGATTATTGGTTATCCCAGGCCGGCTCTGTTCCCTTATGCAGCCTTACACACATATCTGGACATCATAGTTACTTAACAAGTTCTTCAAGTTGCAGGGTAGGAGTTCCTTTAAAATACACACTCCTGAGAATGGTGTGAGGACACACTGAAGACTATTTCATTAGTCTGTCTTGTAGACTGATTTAATCCAAACTCCAAACGGTCTGCTGGGGTTTGAGGTTAAAAATAACTCCATGCTGAGAGAGTGGCTCCAAAGAAATGATGAACAGCTCTAGACTCAGACACATCTGAGCCAGATGTCCTCATTATTGTTTGACCCTTGACATCCCTCTGAGCCTCTGGCAGATATTTGTCACATTCTAACCTCTTTAACAAGTCCAAGTTCCCCTTCTTCATAACTTTGTGAAGATATATTTAAAAAGAGTACCAAGAGGTGTTCATGTAAGATCATTTGAATTAATGTCATGGGTGTAGACCTCATTTCAACTCTCTGAACCCTCTGCTCTTACGCCTTTGTAAATGCATGCCAGACCAATGTGCATCAGCACACAGCACACTAGAGCTATGCAAAAGTTGTCAAGGTGACATGAAACAGTCTGTGCTTCAGAGACGTTGTGGCAAGTTTGGAAATAATCTGCATACTGTTGATCATTTTAACATCTGAGAAATTGAACAATAATGTCTCATGTCAGTTCTTTCACTTTACTGTCTTTGTTTTCTTGAAACAACAGACTCAGAATACAGTACAGATGGTTTGCTTTCATGGAAAGTTTGGGCTGGTGGGAATGCTCGAACAAACTCTGCTGCGGATCGAAGAACAGAACTTTGATCTGCCAAAAACAGGGTGTCTTGGTTCACTTCCAAGCAGACCAAAGTTCAATTTGGGGTGGGTCTGAAAGCATTCCAACCCAAACAAGGACCAACAAGGCAAAGAAACAAAAAGAGAGAGAATTGTGGCTTGGATTTGGCTGAATATTGCAACAAAAAAGCTAATGCAGAACGCAGCTAATGTTAGCATTGCTTGCACCACTAGCCTCCGGTCCTCTTAACAGGTTGACATCTACAAAATCTCAATCTCTCAATCAATCAATCTTTATTTGTATAGTGCCAATTCATAACAAGTGTTATCTCAAGACACTTTACATGAGAGCAGGCTGAAGACAAACTCTTCATTTTATGGATACACATATATGCATATATACATATATACATATATGAAATACAAATTTACATATATATACAATTACATACATCCAACACCCAACATGAATCCAAATAGCCAATCAGGAATCCCTCATCATGTCGGCAAGAAAAAATGCCTGTTGAGCAGTGGGAAATCTTGATGATTGGGTTCATGGGAGCTGTCGGAAACCAGCTGACTTGGGGCAGGGTACACCCTGGGCTGGTTGCTTGTCAAATATAGGACAGACATGTAGAGACAGGTGAACCCTGGAATGTGTTCGTCCTAAACTAAGCAGGACGCAGAGTTGGTCCGCTCCTGTGTTTAGGATTCAGGAGATGTCTGTGCTGTAGACCCTGAAATTTAAAGTCCACAGTGAAGTGTGTACCTGATATTTAGAGGATGTTTAAACAGTGGTGGACGTGCCATGGGCTCACAACACACTTCCACTTGTCTCATATATACAAGACAACGCAGTACTCTGCACCTGCTCTGAAGGAACTGAGCGATGACACCCCTACAGTATATTTGACCCAAATCATGCACATGTTTAATAAAGAAACTTTATCTGAATCACTCTTTACACTCTGTGCCTTTTTGCATACATATTGTGCACAGTGTAAGCAGATAAATAAAGACCAACACTCCTAATTACTTAGATTTTCATGCACATGACATAATAAAGTTTGTCTGTGAATTAACTTGACTTTAAGTTTAAAGAACAAGATTTGGTGTTGTCCTGTTCTTCCACCTCTAGAAGACAAAGAAGAGACTCCCAATAGCTCACTAATGGCTTGAGACTTTGGCAGCAATCTGTTCACCTTGAACATTGTCAGAATTAACACAGACATACTCATAAGGCTTCTCTGGAATCTTTCAAAGTCTCCAGACTCTGTGTTTGTCTCACAGGTTTGTAGGATTAAAGGTCCCCCAAAGCCCATGTCTGGATGTCTGGATTTAGAACTGGACCAGGGTTTGACAGTCTCTGGGGCTCATAATACAGCATGACACAGATGTGCAGCATCTGACATCTGGCTTTGATTCAGATTTAGACTATTCTCTTTGACATGGGACAATAATTTTAGAACAACTCTTACACTCTTGTTGCTTCAGCACAGTCCTGACATATGAAGGAAACAGCTTTAACAAAATCTGATTTCCAGGTTATTAAGACTGTAAATCCTTAGGTGGTACAGGGAGGTGTGAATAAACTAACACTAATGAAAGACATAGACCAGCACAAATCTTTAGATACTGAGCAGTTTCATTCTGCTGATTTCATCTTGTTTGCTTTGTGATCCTGTTATTTCTTGCTGAAGATATTTACAAATTAAATCACTTAGCAGGAGGTTTGCTCCACAACAGATTTTGGGGTGCTGGTCTAGCTCAGAGCTGCACAGTGGTACAGCATATTGTGCTGCTGCCTTAAAGCAAGAGGGTTGCTGGACTGACTCTTTAAGTCGTCCTTTCTGTATGGAGTTTATGTGTTCTCCATTTGCATGTGTGGGCTTTCTGAGGTACTTCAGTTTCCTCTGACAGGCCTAAAACATGCGCAAGTTAATCAGTGGCTGCCAGTTGCCCTAGGGTATGACTGTGTGTGTGACAGCTTGTCTGTCTCTATATATTAGCCCTGTGATTGGCTGGTAACAAGTCCTGGATGTACATTGCCTCCTGCCCAATGTCACCTGGGATAGGCTCCAGGCCCAGCAGAGTAGCAGAGTTAATGATGGCTGTTAGGTGTTCATTACGTGTACAGTTTCTTAGAAATAGTTTTCTTTTTTCTTTATCTCAGACATGTATACTTTTCAAGTACCTTGACAAGTTTCCACCAAAACATGTCAAGGTGCTTGAAAAGTATACATGTCTGAGATAAAAGAATAAAGAAAACTATTTCTAGAGTTAATGATGGATAGAAGGATGAAGGGAATTCTCACTGAAACTCCTTTGACCTCCTGAAGCACAGAGGAGGCCACACATTATCATGAAATCATGCAGACCCCCAACAGAAAGGCTCCCACCAGGACTGAAACCAGGAGCCCTTTGCTGTGAGGTGACAACAACACTGCACAAGTGTGCAGCCTGCAATAATTATCAAAACACACTCTGAAAACAGAATTTTATTGGGCTTGAACTGCTTTTGCACCTCCAGTTTGAGACATCCAGGTCCCCCTCTTGAACATTTTGTCTGAACATTCTGTTTCCCTTCATCCTCTTTATCGTCCTCTCCTGATGTGCTTGTTCAGGAAAAAGCCTATCAGAGGCATTATGCAGAACATTTTTGACCCTCTTGGGGATTTGCAAGAACTCTTTATGCCTGAAGATTTGTGGCGTATCCTTCCTCTGTGACCAGGATTTTCAGTCTTATATCATTTGGCTTTTGAGACATCCTGCTCCTAGTTCCACATCTTCTCCACCTGCTCCATATCCAAGATTACAAGAGAAATCCACTCAGATTATAGACTCGTGTCATTCCCTCACTCCACGAAAAGCCTGGGCTCCCTCTGGGCCGATAAGACTGAAGAATATGAAGGAAAGATTTCTCCTCCAACATGTTGAGTCATTACTTTTGAAGGTTCAGCCAATGATCATAGGCAGACTGAAGAATTCAGTTTAAGGCTCACCTTTGGTTAAACAGAGGATGATTCATGGGTTACTGGCACGTTTCATGTGCCTGTAACTGAGCTTTGCTCTGCTGTGGGCTCAGAACACTTAACATATCAGCCCTCCAACCAGCCAGAGAGGCCCAGTCATTTATTAATGTCTCTTTGTCACAAACGCAGTTATAGATATATGCAAAACAACATGGAGACATTCCCATCAGACTCAGTTTTATCTCCTTGTGTCCCACATTTGTTTATCCCTCTGTTTTCTTATCGGTGTTGATTAAATGTGATTTTGGTAACTCATTGACACAACTAAACAAAAAAAAAAGGTTCCCCAACCAATCGAACACCAACAGTGGTCAATACTTGTTGAAGATATGCAGTTGGTTGGGCAAAATTAGTGCCTGAAGTCACCGATACCGATCACCTGTGGATTCACCCCATGCTCGCTCACCTTTGTGATTTCCTAGACCACTCCCTTCGCCCGACCGCTGCTCCTGCTGCTGTCATTCTCTTAACTGAACTGTTGTAGAATCCACAAAACGTTATTCCAGTCCTAAGGCTTAAAGTCCAAACAGAATACACTCTAATTAGCAAAGCCAAACAAACTTCACTCCATAAACTCACCTGTCTGCTGATGCTTTTGAGATCCAGTCGGAGAAATTGTGATGCATTCAGTTTGGCATATTAAAACCAAGATTTCAAAAATCAATGTGTATGATGTGTTTAAATGTAATTCACCAAGTGGGAGATTTAAGTTTTTGCTGAACCTTGATCGGGTGTGAAATTTGTTTCATGGCACTATGACATTATTAGATCTGTTACATCATATAACCAAATTCATATTTTTAAACATATTGCTTTTCATTTTTAAGGTTATTTGCACTCCTTTGACTGTTGGGTAAAATAAGTAGTTCTTGTTGTCTATCAATACTGAGAAAAACAGAACATCAGAGAAACATCATCATTCCGTTGTTGTCTACTCTTTGCTGATAATTTTATGCCTCTAGTTACAACTGAGGCAAGAGATATTGTTTTTTTCCATACCTGTGTACTGCTGTATGGTCAGTTCTTACACAAATCTGCCAGAAGCTTGCTTCAGAATTATCAGAAATATTCTCCTTAAAACAAGGATGAAGGAGTTGGATTTGGTAACCTGAAACACCAGATTGACAGTTCCATACATCTGCAGGATATATTTTCTCACCTCATCTTTGCAGAAATGAAGATGGAGTCACAGAGAGTGTTTGGAGAAGGCAGAACCTTTTAGAAATGTACGAGAAATGTAATTGAAATGTAAAATTGGACAATCATTTAGATAATGTTGTGTCTGTCTAAAAAAATGAAATGGTCCAATGAAATCCGGAGGTCATAGGTCTAAAGTAAATGCCATGAGGTCTCATGTTCATCTGTTGCTCAAGTTTAAGTTTTTTTTTAATCACTTGCGCAAAAAATGTCCTCAAATTACAGCGTAGCCCTACCTCTTGACCCAGCACTGTGTCCTCCACTCGCAGACCTCATGGAGGCATAAATCTGCCAGCCACTAGTTTTAGTTTGCTCACTGAGCACACTTCAGGTCTTGTGTTTTTTTGCCTCCGTTGGCCTTTGTGTTTCCAGGTCATCATCAGTCATTACGTCTCTTCATCCAGACAAAAGAGGCCGAGTCTATGTGGTAAAAGAGAGCATCAGAGTCCTTGAGTTTGGCTCAGTTTAGTGTCGCTGCAGTTGGACCCAAAAAATGGGTTTATTATTCAGCCAGATGTCTCCAAATCTGCTTTATGTAGAACCCTTACAGAGGAGAAACCTAAACTCTGAAGCAAGTTTTATCCATCTCCAGCATTAAGTCTGAAAAAAAAAAAAAAATTCTTTACCATGTGGTGAAGTGACTTGTTTTAGGGAATTTTACAATGAGGATCTTAATCACTAAAATGTTCCAACTGGACATTTTATTGATTAAGAAAGAAGATGCATGGATTCTTAAGTCCATTATTGCATGGAAAATGACTTACCTGAGTGTTCTCTCAGATATGTGGAACCTTTTCATAAATGTATTTAATGATTGCATGAGCTCAGATTCAGGTTTTGACCATGACCATGTAAACCAGGATTACATGGAGTTGTGTGGGGATGCATGTGTGACCTCTGAGCTGTGGAGTGTTTGCAGCTCAGAAAATATGATACACGTTTATACCAATATAAAGTGAGTGAAGTAGTGCACAGATTTACACAGCAGTACAGTAAAATCAATTTTAATATGCCAACAGATGGCACTTTTCTTTCTGATAGGATCAGCTGTTTCCCCTTTTGATCAGACACTAGTCCACTGGTTCTCAACAGGTGGGTCAGGATCAAAAAATAGTCTGCAAAGCTGTTTCCAGTGAAAGCAAATTATTCCTGGGGAAGAGAAATAGTCCTGTATCTCCATTTATTTTACTTTCATTCCTTTTGCCACAATAAAAAAGTTAATTTTGGTTGTTTTCTGGAGATTTTGACCAGTTATAACATAAAAACACAGTTCCTCCTGTGATAATATTTTGATTTAGTTCCAATATTTGTTTGTTCCATCTAAAATAGGTATAGGCAACTTTGGCAAAGATGAAGGCGACGATACGAAAATGTTTAACACTGACCATTTAACTAATTTATGATTTTTTTTAATAGAAGATAAAGCCTTTTAGGCCATAATATTTTAATGTTTTAGGTTTTGACCTCAAATGCTAATAGTGCTGTTTAATTTAAATAAGCTAGACTCAGAGCTGAAGCCTAGTTAAGATTCTTCACCTGTGCAAATTATTTACCTGTTGCCGAATGTGATTAAGTCACAATTTTAATTTTTCATATTCAGGAAATGCCCAAACAAATTATATGTAAGAATTTTACAAAAAGAACAGCTGCCAATTGTGTTCACAAATTTATTGAAGTAAAAAAACAATGACGTAGGAAATAAGAGAAACATTTAAAGAAACAATTGGCCTGTGTATAACGTAGCGCAGTAAAAACTCAATTGAACTCATTATTGGCAGATTTCTACATTTTATTCTTTCTAAATTTGTTTTCAATATAACGAAAATCATTTTTAAGGCTGCTTTGAATGGCATCCAAGATCTAAAAAAATCCCAAGTGATTAAAAATATTTGAGATATTTAGGATGAGATTTTGAATTAAGGAGGTGGTGAAGAGTCCTGAGGCTGAACCAGTTGAGAACCAAAAAGAAGTTTTTTAACACTGCATGTTTTAACAAAATAAAACCATTATTATGTGAGTGAATTAGTGTATCGGTAATTATGAAGACAAAAAGTGAATCTATTTTATAACACAGGCAAACAGAAGCAAATTTACGTTGGTCAAAGCCTGTGCCCATTTTAATGACACGAGCAAGAAATTGCCTAACATTTGAAGATAAGGACTTCAAAACAGTTATTGATGCAATTCTATTTTGACTCTAATCAAATCACGGTTTAAACTTTGTGTTGTAGAAACCCTGGTCAGTTTTAATCCTTGGCTCAGAAATGAAGGATCCAAACAAAATGAAACAGAATTGTATTTTTATGAAGTGTTTAAATTATGGTCATTTATTTTGAAGACTTCATCATCATGCATGAAACAGGAAACCATAGAGAACAATGATGTTCTTGTCAACGCCCAAAACTGATCATACATCACTGAACAATTTTAAAATCCAAACAGGATATATTTATATTCATATTCTGGTGATTCATAGAAAATGTGGGAGCAGATCTGCTGTAGTTCTTGTTGTTGGTAGATAATTGACTGAGCCCATGTGTGTGTGTTCTGACTGTCTCTTGTCTCCTCAGGGGGACCAAAGGCAAAGACATCAGCACCATCAAGTCTCTGAGAGTCCTCCGAGTGCTGCGGCCGCTCAAGACCATCAAACGTCTGCCCAAGCTCAAGGTCCAACTGCACCGCCACTCTTTGGTTTATTCTGGTTTATTAAGCAGGTCAAACTGGTTAGGGTGGGGGGGAATCCTTGACTCATGCACATACACAACTTTTTATAATAAGCTGAGGTCACCAGCATTTTCCAGAGGTCAAGCATTTTCTCTGACTCATTTCACAGATGAATTATCTTTGAATTTACAAACACATTCACACATGTACACAAACTTTGACATGTTGTGCTTCCAACTGAACTTGCACTGCAGCTGGATCATCCTGATTCAATGTCTGTAATCAGGCCGATCCAGCTTGCCAAGCTCCAATCTATGAGGATTGTGAGTGGCCCAAAGGGGGACGGCCCAATCAGAGTCCTTTAGAGCAGGAAGAGGAACGAGCTACAAGCGAGACGACAGAAGGAAGTCACATGCAGGGATTAGAATAGATGCTAACAGCTTCAGTAGCAGTTTTGTCAAATCTCGACTGCGTTTCTTTATCAAATGAATAACAAAAATCAACACTACAAAGTTCTCTATAGTACAGATATTTTCACTCCCCTTTTGACATGTTTTGACAAGAGTTTGTTTGAGGAAGCTGTTCACTTTCTGTAGCACAGTAGCTCCCACCTATTAAATTATCTGATTGGCTCATAATAAATGTTGGTTGATGTTAGATCATCCAATCACCTGTTGGATATGCTTCCTGAAGGCTGTGCCCTCCCAAACACTTTCTTTGGGCTCTTTGCCAGATGGATTAGCGAAATGTATTAACTTTAAACAGGAGTATAAAGACTTCTCAGTCTAAACAGGCTCTACATAAAGCTTTGAAATAAGTTTATAACTTCTTTTATTAATTAATAAGCTAGATTCATATCTGATGGATTTGAAATTCTTGGCAATTTGAAAGTACACAAATTTTTAATTTTTATTAGCACTTTGTTAGCATTTTTACCTTTTGCCCAACTTTGTATCTTCACAAACCAAACTTTACAGGAAGTTGGGAAGCAAAAACATTGCACTTTCAAAATAGATGAAGGCGACACTGTCCTGATTCGAAACTGGTTTTGATTCTTTTAATTGTCTAAAAAAACTGTAAAAAACCTGCTGACAAACATGGAGGTTGACCAACAGCAGTTTTACAAATTTCTGAATTTGTTTTCTTTTTTTGGCTCCAGTTTTCTTTCTGCCAGTGCTCATCTTGTGTAACTACTTGCCTAACTTATTACACTCATTTGCCACTTTAGTAGGTACAACTTGCCAGGATTGTCTCTACCCCATTTTACCGTCAGAGCCTCAATTACCTCTGCCAAGTTGGTTATGTTTGTTTGTTTGTTTGTTTGTTTGTTTGTTAGCAAGATTATGCAGAAACAACAGGATGGATTTTGCTGAAATTTTCAGGAGATGTTGGGAATGGCCCAACTTAGAAATTATTAGATTTTAGTGGTGATCAAGATAACTGCCATTAGCAAACGATCATCTTTGCTCAATAACTGTCTAACTAATAATGATATCAACATGATTCTGAGTGTTAGGTGTGGGTTTTCAGGGTCAAGGAATCATACTATGATGGTAACTTAATCATGGAACTGTTGCTTATAGATGTAACAGCAATATGTGAGCTACCTTAGGTTTGTGCTCAGATTCAACAAGTCGCTGGAAACATTTATCAGAGATTCAGGTCTTAGCACAGTTGCTGAAAATTTGTCAGCTGCACATCCGTGATGAGAATTTTCTGTTCCACCACATCCCACTGGACTGAGATCTGTTGACTGTGGAGGCCACTGGAGTACAGTGAACTCATTGTCATGTTGAAGAAACCAGTTTGAGATGATCTGAGATCTGTGATATGGTTTGTTATCCTACTGGAAGTCTCCATCAGAAGACTGGGACACTGTGGTCATAAAAGGGATAGACATAGTCAGCAGCAACACTCTGTAGGCTGTGGGGCTTGAACCATGATCAGTTGATATTAAAGGGCCCAAAGTCTGCCAAAAATATCCCCCACACCAGCAGCAGCCTGAACCACTGATCCAAGTCAGGATGGATCCATGCTTTCATGATGTTCACATCAAATTCTGACCCTACCATCTGAATGCAGAAATCCAGACTCATCAGACCAGGAGAGATTTTACAACCTTCTGTTGTCCAACTCTGGTGAGCCTCAAAATTCATGTTCTTATCTAACAGGAGTGGCACCTGGTGTGGTTTTCCTCAGCTGTAAGTCATGTCTGTAAGGTTCATGCTGTGCCTTTAGAAAGTCTCCTCTGCATACCTTGGTTATATATCATTGTAATATGAGTTACTGTGTCCTGTATATCCCTTCAAACTTCTCTGACCTTTGACCTCTGACATCAACACCTTCAGCCTGGAGAACTGCCATTCGCTGGAGAAGTTCTCCTTTTCGGACCATTGTCTATTAAAAACATCGATGGTTGTGTGTAAAAATCACAGTAGATCAGTAGGTTCTGGAATACTCAGACCAGCCCATTTGGCACTAACAACCATGTCACACACAGGCACTTTAATCACCTTTCTTCTCTGCTCTGAGGCTCTGCTTGAACTTCAGTAGGTCGTCTCGACCATGTCCACATGCCTAAATCCATTTAGCTGCTGCCATGTGATTGGCCAGTTAGTTATTTTAGTTAATGTGCTGTTGTACCTCACAAAGTGGCCTGTGAGTGTGTGTTAATGAATAAAACAGCCGGCTAAACTGTTGAGAACGCCTGAACAGTCCTGGTGATGAGTCTGGACCTGCAGGTTTGAACATTACAGTTCGATGTTTGTTCATAAACTTTGTTATTCTTAAGACGGTTCCTATGCAGACAGGAGTCAATGAGTATTTGATTTCAACTCTGAAGAGGATTTATTAGTACTTGAGTCAATTAGCTGTTTTTTGAATTCCTCCTCAGGCCGTCTTCGACTGTGTGGTCAACTCTCTGAAGAACGTGCTGAACATCCTCATCGTCTACATCCTCTTCATGTTCATCTTTGCCGTCATTGCTGTTCAGCTCTTCAAAGGAAAATTCTTCTACTGTACCGATGAGTCCAAGGGTCTGGAGAAGGACTGCAAGTTGGTCTTCCAGCCCCCTCCTCCTTTTGCTTAAAACTAGACACTTTGATTCAGTAGCTCATGTACAGGGTCATCTCCTGCTCAGGTTAATGTTCTTCTTCATGTTTTCAGAGGACAGTTCCTGGACTACGACAAAGAGGAGGTGGCCGCCATGCCACGAGAGTGGAAGAAATACGAGTTTCATTATGACAACGTGCTGTGGGCCTTTCTGACGCTCTTCACTGTCTCAACTGGGGAGGGCTGGCCAACGTGAGTGCAACTGCATTAATCTCTGTCTAAGTTAACCAAAGTACACAGAAAGATTATCGGGCTGTTTTTGTCCCAACTTTCCCCCTTCCCTACTGAGGACGGCAAACTCCAGATTTTTTTATGTCTAATATCCTCCACCAAGGAGGTTATATTTTGCTGGCGTTTATCAGTCTGTTTGTCTGTTTGTTTGTTTGTGTTCAAAATAACTTGAAAAGTTCTGAACGGATTTGGATGAAATTTTCATCGGAAATGGGAAATGGAAGAACTGATTAAATTTTGGGGGTGATCCGGATCACCGTCTGGATCCAGGAATTTTTTAAAGGATTCTTTAACATTGCCAGATAGGACCATTTTCGCCAAAGTGGACCAAAGCTGCTTGGCGGAGGTCTGCGCTCTCTGGGTGCTTTTCTAGTTAAGATTATCCTATAGTATTATTCTTTCGTCTGAGCTGTGTAAAGGGTGAATTTGTCCTGATAATCGGCTCTGAAACGGGTCGGGGCCGACAATTGTAAATATTAAACTTGTTCAATATTTACGACCAACAATCTTCATGTGTGTGGGGAAAGCCGACAACTCCTGAGTCATGACCCCGTGAATTGTGACGAGGAACAGACTGGAACTAATCAAGAAGCGAGCTGACTGAGGAACAAGGAAGCAGGTGTAAATAAAATCAAGCACGGCCGACCTGAAACATAAAGTTTGGCGGACCTCAGAAATGGAGGACCAGCTCACGTGTTCACGCTGTCTCCAGGATTTTTTCAACAGTCTTTTCTCTCTTTTTAGTTCTGGATTTTTCCATCAAAAATAGTCAGAAAATCATTTCCTCTTCTCGTATGTCCTCTTCCATGTTGCGTGTTGATGTTTTCCGGTTGTTGGTATGTTTCTTCTTCTTTGTTTTTGTTAGATCATGTTTGATCACGTGAGATTTCTGTCTTGGAGCACTAGATTCTAGATCGGTGGTGGGACAGGATGGTTATGTGTGTGGTGTGCTGTGTTGAGATTATCAGAGCACACCACACACAGTACGATCAAAACTGTTCAATACCTGATTATTTATCTTCATGTGTGGGATCTAAAACAGATAAAACATCTCTTCAGATTTAGAAAATCCTTATGTGTGGACCCTGCTTTATAGAAATATGTGATGAAACATTGCCAGAAATTATGTGTGTGTGTGTGTGTGTGTGTGTGTGACTGATTGGCCCGATCTGGCTCAGGTGTGGTGAGCTTACATCTACTTCTGAGTTGCAGTGCCCAGTGCTGCCTCACTGTGTCACCATCAGAGGTTGTGAGCTCTTATCTGTGTTTCTATAGGTTTGTTCTTTTGCATATAAGAATTCTGTTCAGGTCTTTGAAATATTTGTTTGCGTGATTTAGGTGAAACTTTGTCATACCCTCAGGAAAGTTGGTGTTTCTGGAGATTATAGTCCAGTCTGCTTGTTTACAGTTGAAACACCAATCAGGTCACTTTGTTTCACTAAAGGGCGTGAAGCTTGTAAACCTCCCAAGTTTAGATATTAGTCTGCTGAGTGGCAGCAGTGGTTTAGTTCTTCCGTTGAAAGTGAAATCAAATTTGAGCTTTTAGTTATTTAGTTAGGAGCCCTCATATTTGTGTTTTATTTTACCATCCCTATAATCTCTGGAATAATTTAAAAACCAACCAATCTCCTGATGGATTGTGGCCTTAAAAAGTAACCATGCACAGCAGCTGGATCCTCCTGATTCAGTGTCTGTAATCAGGCTGATTCATCTTGCCAAGCACCAATCTATGACGACTGTGAGAGGCCCAAAGCGGGACGGCCCAGTCAGAGTCCTCTAGAGCAGGAAGAGGTGGAGCTACGAGCGAGATGCAGGAAGTGACTGCTCGGACAGAGATTAGCATAGAGGCTAACAGCTTCAGTAACAGTTTTGTCAGATCATGACTGCATTTCTTTAATAAATGAAAAACAAATATCAACACTACAAACTTCTCCAAAGTAAGAATATTTATGTTCCACTTCCAACATGTTTTGACCAGAGTTTGTTTTAGGAAGTGGCTCATGTGTTATAGCACAGTAGCTTCCCCCCACGACATTATCTGATTTTCCCATAACGGATGTTGAATGAGGGAACGATCATCCGATCGCCTGCTGGATATCCTTCTGAAAGGTTCAGCCCTCCCCAAACTTTCCCAGATTGCCTGGTGAAATATATTGAGCAGTCCATCTGGTGTGCCTGGTTACTCAGAGAGAAGAGAAACTTAAAATACAAGAAAAAAAAAATACTTAAATGAAAATGTAATCTGAACAGAGTACAGGCTTCTTCTGGAAATGCAACTGTCGATTTTAAGTGAGAGAAAAGCAAAAAAAGGATGATTTTTTTGAGGGTCATTTTCATGGTGTGGTATCAGCTCGAGTCACCATGACAAACTTGGTTGTTTTGGTTTTCCATCAGGAATTGTAGTTGGTGTTGTTTTTTGTTAAATGTCCAGTGGGATTATTGTGAACTAAGCCAGGACTAAGGGTCTAGCTGTTTCCTCCTCTTCTTCTTGTGTGGATGTCCTTGTAGAGCCACACAGCCACACTGCAATGGAAACAAAGTGGATGGTACCCAAACTGTACCAAAAGCCTTATTCGTGTGTAGCTGAATCGACTCAAACCTTACGGTGAGCCAACACCTCTTAGCTCTACCTAGAAAAGGCTTTCATGCTGAATGTGTTCAAGGCAACTTTCACAAAGTTATAAGACTTTATTGTTTTGTTGACCAATCAGTGAAAAGAGGGACTCCAGTAAAGGTGACCATGTTTCTGTGATCTAACCCTCAGTTTACAAGCACCTCACTGAGACTTGTTCCCTCCTTTCAGAGTCTTGAAGCACTCTGTGGATGCCACGTTTGAAGACCAAGGTCCCAGTCCAGGATACCGGATAGAGATGTCCATCTTCTATGTGGTCTACTTTGTGGTCTTTCCTTTCTTCTTTGTCAACATCTTCGTTGCTCTGATCATCATCACCTTCCAGGAGCAGGGAGACAAGGCGCTGTCAGAGTGCAGCTTGGAGAAGAACGAGGTAACAGATAAAGGCAACTCTCTCTCTCTCTCTCTCTCTCTCCCTCTCTCTCTCTCTCTCTCTCTCTTACTCAAAGTAAAATTTTGATAGCAACAAACTTACAGACACCCAGATCTGACCTCATCCTATTTGTCTCTGTTAAATATAAATTTATTAAAGGTAAGCCCCTTGAGATGTGGCATCTGGTTTTGAAGAGGGTCTTCATCAATAACAACCATGGATAGAGAGATCTATCATGATTATAATATACCAGAGTTGATTAATATGGCAGCTTCTTGCTAAACTGCTAATTAAATGGGTTAAACTGGTCTAAAAATCTGAATTTAGGTCAAATGATGTCATTTCTGTTGGTGGTTGATGCAGGATAAATGGCTAGATATTGATGGTGACCAGATGCAGATCCAGGATTTTTTCTGGCTTTTTTACATTGCAAGATTTAGCAGTTTTCAGCTGTTTTGCTAACAGCTTGGCTGACAATGTCAGAATGAGGTTATTGCTTTCTAAACATTTCTAGATGTACTGATGCACAGCTCCAGTCTCTTGAAACAAACTGTACTATCATCAGTTATCCACTGTTGTTTAAGTTGTTTTGTATGGACTAAAGGAAGATTTACAGTTGATCAAGTTTAGACAATGTCAGTTGTAAATGTGTGATTGTATTTTCTGATGATGTTCCAGTGTGTTTCCAGTGCAGTCATGGATCAGTATATCAGAGGTGTGTTTTGTGTGTGTGTTTCAGAGGGCCTGCATCGACTTTGCCATAAATGCCAAACCTCTGACCCGCTACATGCCGGAAAACACGCAGTCCTTCCAGTACAGGATGTGGAAGTTTGTGGTGTCTGCTCCGTTTGAGTACTCCATCATGATCATGATCGCTCTCAACACCGTGGTCCTGATGATGAAGGTAAGAACTTTGTTTCTTACTGGATTATTTCATCGTTTTATTTACACACATGCTGACTTCAAAATATTTGGTTTGTCTGCACTGGAAGTTTCACAGAGTAATTAAAGTGGTCCTTGTTCAAACTATTCATCACATGGAACCAGGGGCTTAGTTCTGATTTTTACTTTTCAGCAACTCTGAACGGTCCTACGTGCTTGTTATGATGCATTCTTTTACTCCGCTATGTTACGTTATCTTCTACTATCATCGTGCTATCTTCTTCTACTCCTAAACAGGGGCTTGTTTTGTTTACCTACTTACAAGAGTTGCTGAAGAGTTTATCTGATGACTGTAGGCAGATACATGCTAACAATACCCACTGACACCCAGTGTTTGAGCTAAGGTAATTAGTGGTGTGCAAGCTCTGCCCGTCTCTCCCTTGTTACTGCAGCACAGTCAAAAGAATTGTGTCTGTGTGCTTGTCATGGACTCAGGAGTGAGGCAAGACAGGAAAACAAAATAGAAGTTGGCATATCCCTTTAAGTGCGCCTCAAGTCTGAGTTTTATACTCAAGTGTCTGTCTGTGGTGTGCACATCAGACATTTGTACATCACAGACTTTTGGCCACAGTTTCTTTTCAGGCACACATTTATGAGCCTCTGAAAACAGCGATCACTACTGTGCTGAAACCCGCCTGTTGAGAATCATTCGTTCTTGTGAAAATTTCTTTGCCCTGTCTTTCAGTTCCATGGGGCTCCAGACTTTTATGAAACGATGCTGAAAAACCTCAACATAGTCTTCACCACTCTCTTCTCCCTGGAGTGCATCCTGAAGATTATCGCCTTTGGTCCTCTGGTGGGTAACACTGAAATCAGATTATTGACTATGCTCTCGAATGAAAAGAACATTTAATGATTCGGTCTTTGTGTCTCAGAACTACCTGAAGGACGCCTGGAACGTGTTTGACTTTGTCACAGTCTTGGGCAGCATCACTGACATCCTGGTGACTGAAATCAATGTAAGAGCACCTATTCCCACCTATCACCACCCACCCCGCCCTCACCCCCTCCAGGTTTCGGGCGTCGCATCCGAACAGTACAGCTGCCATGTTAATGAGCAGGGGCAGGGACAGCCTGTACAGCAAGCTTTGTGTAAACAAGCTAAGCAGCCACATCAGCATGGCAACGGTCCAGAGAACCACAGAGTTTAGACAAGAGGAAAGAGGAGAGGAGAGCGAGGCCTACAGGGCGGAGGGTGATACAGACGCCCAGAGATGGATGTGTGCTTCACAGAGGGGCGACACAGTCAGGTGTTTACTGGGGCGTTTCCACCAACAGTTTCCACCGTAAACCGTACCCTTATTCAGCAGAACGTGGAGATCATTGGGGCCCGAGTGAGTTTAGAAATGGGGGCACAATCTTGTACACCTGCAATCAGTAGATCTGCTCACAATTAGGAGTAGTTCAGACAGTGAGCCCGCAAACTTGGCTGAAAACAGTTACTAAGACTATCGAACATTTGTAGAAGATGAATCGTAATTTGTTTTATAAACTGAACAAAATGAGGAAAGTTGAGAAGCAAATATGACAATAAAAAATAGACAAACATGGAACTATTTTTATTTGCCTAAGCTCACGTAAATCCGAGCTGCTGTGCGCAGTGGCACTGCAACTTTAACGCCATATCGACAAACATACTGTCCAACATGAGAGGCTCTAACAGAGTGTCTTCACGCAGATGTCAGTCAAGTGAGACATGTCTCAGTGATTATGAAAATCATTACTGACTCTGGAGTGACCAACAAAGAGCAGCTCCTTAAGATGTTGATCATCTTTGTGCCAGCATCAAGCCTTACATGGCCAATTAAATCCATCATCTTAACAGAATTAATTAATAGATCATTTATTTCAGGGTGAACATATGAGGGGGAGCTGTTGTCTCGTGTTCCAGTTTGAGCATCACATCGATCATAACTTCTCTTGGGTATATTTCTCCAACTCCCAGCAAACAGGATGACTTTCACTTGAGTTATTAACAAGTGAGCCTAAATTCTGAACACGGTACAACACACATCATGTCATGTCACATGTTCGGCTGGCCACGATAAGGAGTGAGACTTGAGTAAGTGCAGGCACACAGATTTTTAAACACAAAATTTTAAAGTTGATATACTGTTTTTACCAAGCTGGGGAAGAGTTTGGAGCTCAAACCGAGCTCAAGATGGTAAGTAAAGTCTTCAGATCTGACAGACATTCATCTAAATAACATGAAAACACAGACGCTCTTAAGCTTGTTGGGTAAAAAGAGTTATATTGCAATTTTTTTTCTTGAGCGATATACAGTATATTGGGATATTTTTTCAGAAAAGGAAATGTGTGTTTACATTTTGTGTGCATTAATTGAAATTTTAATTAAACACATACATTTGCTTTTTTTTTTTTTTTTTGTATTCTAAATCCCAATAATCAAACTTGAAGCCGTTGGGTGGCTTATAGAGCTAAAGCCCCTAAAATTTGTTTTAAGAGAACTGTTATTGATAACATTCCAACTGTTTTATAACCAGACGGTCTAACCTTGAAACTTTTTAAGTTAAATGAAACAAGAGTGAAAATCGGTGACCTTTAAGATGCTGTATTTCCTTCTCAGAGTGATCGAGGCAGTGTTAGAACCATTAGATGTATCGAAATAATGTGGATTAGAAATATTACTTTTTTGGTGGAAACATAACTTTTGGCCTATTTTTTTACATTTTAAGTCAGTTTTTGTGTTTAGAATAAGAGGAAGTAATTCCTATGAGTCCCTAAATGAGCCTACTGTAGATGATCAGGACTTGGTTTGGACTCTGCCCCTCTTTGCTCCACCCCTGCTCTCCTTCTTGCATAGGGTGACCATATGTCCTCTTTTGCCTGGACATGTCCTCCTTTTTGGTCATAAAATTATGTCCCGGGGGATTTTATAAAATCACCTGAAATGTCCGGGTTTTGCTCAGCTTGTTCACAGACGAAGCTGTTGTTGGCAACAGAAAAAGACATGCATGATTCAAACTACCGTAACTCCTGGAGTATCCATGCTATCCAAGTAATTCCAACGGTTTCTGAAAGCTGAGAATCTGAGCTTTCCAGTGATATACAGTACATTATGTTAAAGGCTGAGGGGGAGGTACAGGCAGTGAGCTGACTGAGCCAGAGAGCAGAGAGAGGATTCAGAGTCGAACTTGTGAGTCATTTATCGGTGGTTTATCTGTTTTTTCTGTGTAAATAATGTAAAGATATTGTAAATAATGACACTGGTATCATTCTGGAATGTTTTCTTGCCGTTCTTTTGCCGTATTTTTGCCTAGTTCATCTTTTTTTTCATCTTTTTTTTTATCATAGTTTGTGTTTTATGGATTTCATAGTTAAATCATAAAATAATATAATTAATAAATAATAATATTAATAATAAATATTATGAAATAGGTTGAGTTTTGGTTTTGTCTTCTCAAAAGGGTCGTACATGCTCATTTAGAATGGTTTGTAAAGAGGAACATGTTGAAAATTCAAATGTCTTTTTTTTGTCTTGTAATTACACACTGTTTTAAGCATTTATAACTTAATAAAGACAAATACTTGCTTATTTTTACCTGAAAAAAAGGTACAAAATGATTTCCCTAAAAAGGGCACATTTATTGACAAGAAAGGGAAAAAAGACCAGGCGGCCATTTACATTCATAGAAGTAAAAGGGTTAATATTTATAATAAAGCGCTGCACATGCTGCTGAGGGTCCTTTTTTTGGGTTTTTAGAATATGGTCACCCTGTCCTTGCAGCGCTCTGATGTGCAGATACATGCACGGAGCTGGAAGGAAAGGAGTAGGTGTGAGTCCTTATGGATTAATATTTACAAATAACCTTGTTTCTGTGAGTAACTGACGCCATCAGCCATCTGTAATGACATTAAAAGTTAGGCTGAAGGTAACGTGGAACGATACAGAGCTCACGCTGACACATATGGCTGATTGATGAACGATCACAGCTGCATAATGGTGCAGGTAACAGACTCTGTAGTGGGTCAGAGTATTGATTGACTGCTACACCCAGAAAACCTACTGAAACACATCTCATGTGACAGACTGCCATTTTGTGCCTGTCCGGAGTAGCGTGAACATGCGTATAGAGTTGTAGGGATTCTGCTGCATAGTAATCAGTTCTCTGACTACTGAGGCAGACAAACTTTCGTTGAGCGTTAGTCTAAGAAAAAGAAAGAACAGGCACTTTAGGTCTCCGTTAACCCACCTGCTACGATCACACCTCCTACTATGTGACCATTGCGCATGCGCACATCAAAATATCGTTCAGCCCTATCCAGTACTACAGTAAATTAGAGGTAAAAGTTACTACTACTTACTGTAATGATATGGATTCTAAGTCTGGAATAAAGCGTCTATCTATCTACCTACTACAAATGCTGGATTACACCAGTGCCACCTGCAGTAATCATTAAGACATACGGTGGCATCTTTTAGAAGTGAAGATGTAAGGTTGACGTGACAAGAAACACTCTGCAGATGAAACAGGATTTGATCTTCAGACTACAATGGTGCTTAGGATTTAGTGGAAAGATAAGACCACTCAGTTAGCCATGTGAATAACAGTGCAAATTTAAACTGAGTCATGTCTTGTTACCAGAAGCACTCGTGATAGAGTTTACTGGTCACTGCTCTCCGTCCTCACAGCCTAAATGGACATCTTCGGTTCCCCATAAAAAGAGGGGGACAAAAGATTGACTGAACAGAACAGCTTTTTGGAAAAGCAGCATGTCAGAGCCCCTCCCCTCTGCACTTGTGTGTAATGTGAAGCAGCTGTATGCTCTTGTTATATCAGTATATGTTGTACAATATAACTGTTCCTGTTCTATCACCTCTCATTTGTCTATCTGCCTGTCTCCCTCACCTTGGCCCCTCTCTCTTTCTGTCCCTCTCCCGCTCCGTCTTTCTCTTTCCCTCCACGTTTCCATCTTGTTGATTGTCATCTCTGGTGTTGCCTTGCCCTTGGTCCAAACCCACTCTAGACTACGGTGAGTGACTTTCTGTTGCCATTCTTTGTTGTTAGCTCACCTTGGAGTGAATTCGTAAACCAGGGATGTTCTTTGGTGACTAAATACAAATGAAATCTCAGAAAACTATGCATGTTTAGCAAAGAAGCACTTAAGACTAATTTGTCATTAGATTGTACCTCAAAAACAAGGTTTTATCGATGTTCCAGCTGTGAAGAAATATATTTATGCACATTTGGTTTGCTTGAAATATAGTAAGAAAATATCATATACAAATGACACGCTCCCCAAACAATTTCTATGGGCTGCTGCCTAGATGGACTTGTGAAACATACCCTGTAATTTTTTGGCATGTCAGGCTAGAAAGCCAAAGCACCCTGAGAAGACCTTCACATGCACAAGAGGACATGCACATGCCTCACTGAGGAGTCCAACAGCACTACCTGCCACACCGCTCTGCGGCCTCCCTTGGTTTAACAGGTTGACTTTGATCCGGATTAATGCCCGTCACTGAACTGACATGGGAAAATGACATGCAAGCAACCTCCTGCCCAGCAGAAAGAGGCCTCAGTTAGTGGTCTTTCCTTCTTCTTTACCAACTCATTCATTACTGTTCAAATGCATTTGGCTTTATTTGTTTTTGATGACTGCAGGATGGAAGTCATTTTGAGTTGCCAGTTGGTGTTTGATAAACGTTAGGCTGCTCATCAAACAGCTTCTGGCACCAAGTTTAAAACAGTGTCATAAAGAAAACCTGTGACCCTCTCATTTAGGCACCAACAGCAACATGTGGAGGTCTCTGTAATTTTCAATGTGAAATGAAACTGCCCTTAATAACTATCTCCATCATCTATTCATAAATAGAGTCACAGAGAATTATTTAAGATGACCTGGAGTTTCATTGATTGAAAAAAAGGAAAGAAAGCTGCATGCTCACTCACGGCTAAAAGGGTACACCTGGCAATCGCAGGGCCACATAGAGAGACAGACAGCCACTCACTCTCACATTCATACCTAAGGACAATTTGGAGTCGCCAATTAACCTCATGAGCATGTTTTTGGTCGGTGGGAGGAAACCTAACCCACAAATGCACGGGGAGAACATGCAAACTCCACACAGAAGGGTCTGACCAACACAGGGATCAAACCAGCGAACTTCAGCAAACTGCACCACAGAGCAAAAAAATATATATAATTGAAAAACTCCCAACAGTCCAACAAATAGACCCGCAACAGAGCAAATACAAAAATGACACCCACCCTCTGAATTTATGAAGACCTCATATTTTATACAGAAGGTATTTTGTACCTCTCTGTAGTGGGGTGGGGAACCAGGGGTAGGACTTCATACCTTTGGTTGTGATGAGTGTTATAATACTTGAAGCTCTTTTAGCCAATTACTGTTTTCTTAATCAAAGTAAATCAAAGACTCAGTATTTATACCCAGTCTGTAAAAAAGTATTTCTCCACTTTGAATTATATGTGACTACTTTTTTTTTTAAGTCTGTTGATCATAAGCTTGTAAGTGGAGGGAAAATACCAAGTTTTAACTCTCCAGTTCTCACCGGTGTTTGAAACTTGTGAAAATGTTGGAGTTTCATCTTTGATATTTTAAGCCTTGAAAAGTTTTTCAATACGTCTAACATGCACTAAAGAGGTTTTTATCATGTTTAAAGTGTTTTAGGTGGACTTGACCAGGTTAGACAGGATGCAGAGTTTCTCAGCTGGTGACACATTTTCAAACTTAAGACTGTTTTGTTTAATCCGATTTCTTTCTTCATTATGCTGCTATCATGAAGCTCAATTTTGATTGACTGCCTCAATGCTTTGTTCATGTGGATGCTGGAAACATTCCTCAGAGATTTTGGTCCATATTGACATGATAGCATCTTTGTAAGCTGCATATCCATGCTGACAATCCCCGGATCCATCACATGATAAAGAAGCTCTGTTGTTCTGAGATCTGGTGACCTTGAGTACAATGAACTCATTATCATGTTCAAGAAACCAGTTAAAGATGGTCTTAGCTTTGGGACATAGATGGACATGGTCAGCAACAACACTGTGGTCATAATGGGATGGACATAGTCAAGAACAATACTCAGGTAGGCTGTAGGGTTTGAACCATGCTCAGGTGGTACTAAGGAGCCCAAAGTGTGCCAAGAAAATTTCCCCTACACCATTACAGCACCGCTGATACAAGGCAGAATGGACCCATGCCATTACGTGACTCACCAGACCGGGAAACAGTTTCCCGGTCTCTCTCTCTCTAATTGTCCAATTTTGCTGGGCCCTTCGTTCTTTCTCTTTCTGATGCTTTGTTTAAACAGCAGGTTGTTGTGATTATGACTATGTGCATTCATTTGCCACCATGTGATTGACTGATTAGTTATTTGTATTAATGAGTTTTAAATGGTACCTGATAAAATGGCTTTTAGATGACATTTATTTCTATAGATTAAAACAGTACAACAGCTGCAAGGTGCTTGAAAAGCTTGAAAAACACCAAGAAAGTGCTTGAAAAGTGCCTCCGTTTGGCCGCTGAAAAGATGTACTTCCTTTATTTCTCCTGCATGCCCGTTGCTTTATGACTTTTTGACTAAGGGTGGTAAAATTCAAACCCTACTCTAGAGTGTTTTCTAGGGCCTGAAGTCTTTTTTTCTTATTCTAACAGGATCGTCTGCTGAACTTGAGCTTCCTGAGACTATTCAGAGCTGCTCGGCTCATCAAGCTGCTGAGGCAGGGCTACACCATCCGCATTCTGCTGTGGACCTTTGTCCAGTCCTTTAAGGTGATCACGCAGCATTCAGCTCTCACCCACATATCGACATGCACTGACACTAGCTTCAGGATCTTCATTTCATCCACGTAAAGCCACACAGCCTGAAACACCAGTGCTGTAATGATTCAGAGGTGTTATCAATAATTAAACGTGTTGTGGTTTTCTGTTGTTCCCTTCAGGCTCTGCCGTATGTTTGCCTGCTGATCGCCATGCTGTTCTTCATTTATGCCATCATTGGGATGCAGGTGGGTGATGCTGCTCTGATCCTGTCCCAGAGGTCAGGGTGTTCATGCAGAAGCTCACCACTGAATACTATGTGACCTGAACATGGAAAAGGTGGATCTCTGAGATCAAGCATCTGTTTCTCTCTCTTTTCTGCAGGTGTTTGGAAACATTGAGTTGAATGAAGACACTGCCATCAATCACCATAATAACTTCCGTACCTTCCTCCAAGCTCTTATGCTGCTCTTCAGGTTTATGAACCTTTGATATGTTTGTGTGATAAGCCCAATAAGTCGCTATGAGGGATACATATGGACAGTTTTCGATGAGACTAAGCCATTTACTAAGTTACGAGATTTTATCCCAGCAGGAACAGAGCTGTGCATCTGAAGTGTGGTGTTATTGGAGTATTAAGTTAGATAACGACCAGCGGTCAGCTAGTGCCTGACCCTGTGACATGGCTGTTATTGTGGCTGGCACAAACAAACAAAGGCTGGCCCCTTTGACAAGCCTGGTTCAGAAGTTCTCAATTGTCCTCTGTTGTCACCCTGTGGAAAACTATACATTTTTTAACACCCCCTCACCCACTAGGCTTGTTACAGAAAAACAAAGATACACTAACTCCTTGCCAGTGAGTGCATCAGTCCAGACTTTTCAGAGCACATACAGCCCAGAGTGCTGTGGCAGAAGATGTTAAGTATGCCTTTGGTAATTTCATACATACTATTGTGCAGCAGAGGTAGTAGAAGTCAAAGTATGTGATGCAACATTTTTTCCATATTGTAGCTTCTAAGATGTCTGAAGACCTGAAATGTAAATGTCTTTAGAGAAGGATCCTTTAAACCGTATTGGTGCTTTGGTTTTTACAAAAACAAAAAGAAAGCTGTCTGGACATCTGTCAAAGGGGTAATCAGTGTCTATAGTTTATGTGCATTACAATTTATATTGCATCGTTGCTTTTTTATTGGCATAAATATCATATCCTAAAGTTACTGGTAATACCCAGCCCTATCATGCACACACCTGAAGTCACATTAGCCCAGGTCAGCATTCTCGAATTAAACCTCAAAATTGTTAAAGATTCATCTCCCAATAAATTTTGTGTGTAAAAACAAATAGTAGTAGTATAAGTCTACCCTTTTTAATAACTCGAACAGTATTGAAAAATAATTAATTATACCATGAATTATTATTTATGCTAGGCTTATTTATATTTTTTGAAACAACAGTGGCGACACTTAAATCCCATCGTTTTGTTGATTTGAAGACTCAACGAGAGAAAATCCATCTGAAGTCACAACATAAAGTTGCAACAAAAGGAAAATTTTCACATTTCAAGTAATAAAAAAAAAAAAAAAAGCTTTTAGCTGCCCGTTGAACCACAGCTCTCATTGTCCATCCATCCATCCTTTACCTACACCACTTATCCCTTTCGGGGAGCTGGAGAGAATCCAGGCATGCACAGGGAGACCAGTCCAGACCCTGTCAGAGATGGGGATCAAACCTGCAACCTTCTTGCTGTGAGCTGCACCACCATGCCATCTAGCTCACATTGTGTTTAACATACAGTAAATCCCAAATCTCATGTGAGAGTTTTTGACTGGATCCTTTGGGGGTCAGCAAGGGGTCTGGGTCATTTGGCTAGACCCCTGCCAAGGTCACTGCTTCCCCCTTTTAGGGTTGGCATGCTCCTTCCTCATGGTCATGACCCACTAGTTGAGAAAAAGCGGTCATACTCAATCGATTAGCTTGTGTTTGGAGCACCGGTTTGAATATTTTTGTTTAAGGTAACAGTCGCTACACTGCCTGTCAAATTCCCTGGACTGATAGTGAATATGGACACACAAGGGAATCAACAGACTGAAAACTTTGAAAATCACAACAAGAAAAAATTAAACGTGTCAGGGGGATGAGGATATGATGTGCCTTGAAATGGAAAAAGGAAGAAAGAGCTCATAATTGAATACTGACTGACTCTTCTATGAGGGATGCACAGTATTATCAGAACAATAATGACATCAGAAGATAAATGCATAAAAAGTTGATTATCACTATCAGCAGAAAATTCAGAGATTGAACATTTTGGCCGATATTCTGACAGATATAAGATTATGGTTTTCTTCATTATCACTGGATATCCACTTTTAAAGATCAATGCAAAATCTATCAGAGCTGGGCAATTCAAAATTACTGCCTCCCACAGTTATGAAAATTAAACAATTGTGTTTTTAGTAGGTGTTAAATTTTTCACATATATTTGAATTTTTTGCTTATTCTTTCATTAAACACGTTAAGGTTCAATGATTGTATGTTTTGTCTGTTGTAAAATCAGTGAGCAACCATGTTTTGCAATCATGATCCTAATACCTGTCAAAATTATCGCAAGGACATTTTTTTTAACCAAACAGCCCTGTCATCTATTAAACGAAATGTTTTTCTCTCTTCACATCTTTTTTTTTTTTTAACACAAATCAACTATCACCATGAAAGAAAAGGACGATTTCATTCAAGTGAAGGCTGTTTTGGAATTAGCAGTAATGAATTTTGATATATCAGCAAATCAGATTTCGGCAAAAATCCAATATTCATGATTCTTTGTCCCAAATGCTGTTTTAAATTAGTATACCACCTTGTTTGGTTCAACTAATCATTAAATTTAGCAATGTCAAAGGTCACTAGGAGAAAAAAAAACTCATCTGTGATCAGTCATACTGAATGATTTCGGTGATTTTCATTTTGTTTACACTCCCACAGCTGTATGGTCCTCTAACTCAAACTTCTCTCTCTCTCAGGAGTGCGACTGGGGAGGCCTGGCACGAGATCATGCTGTCGTGTTTGAGTCATCGAGTCTGTGACGAGCGGTCAGGCTCCCAGGGGAAACAGTGTGGAAGTGACTTTGCCTATTTCTACTTTGTCTCCTTCATCTTCCTCTGCTCCTTCCTGGTGGGTACTGAAACATCTGGTTCTCTGAGAATTCACTTCTTAACATTGATGCCTGAATAAGTGAAAGTTGTCTCCTAAATTTTAGTATGTTTTTGTATTACAATAATTTGATGTATTTGCTCATTTTTTGTAGTCTGTGTTAACAATTCTGAGACATTTTGATAGGAAAATAATGTTTATTAATGTTTTATTCTGGTCCCAAGTCAACCAGTGATGATACACATTATATTGATGACAAGTTGATGATGCAGCACATTGCCAATCAGTGCTATCCAGCCAGGAACAAGCAGGAGATAGGCCTGGACATGCTAGAGGATGGTCAAGAGAAGCACAGAACAAGGTCAAGAACAAGCTCTTATAATTACAGCAGTTCATTTAAAAGAACAAAAAAAGCCTAACTTAAGGATTGTCAAAGGTAGAGGTTGGCTTTGCTCCAGGGTTAGACTCTCCATGTTTGACTGTGGCTCAGCTCATTTATGTTTAATCAGGAAAGACTCAAATATTAGAAAACAATCTTTAACATGACAGGTTTTGATAAATCACAAATCTGTACTGTCTTTTGTTGTAAGTATGTCTTTGGTGATTTGTCCCCATCTTAATATCTACGTGTACTTAAAGAGGTATTGAGGCCAACAGCAGGATAGGATGCCCCCCAATGCAGATGAGGTCTAGTCACTGGTATTGGTGTCGATCAGGGATACAGGATCAGATAAGGACTTCTGAGGAGCTGGACATGGGTTCTGATGAGGAAGAGTCTAGAGATCACTCTGAATTGGCAGGTTGACTGTGTGGGAGAAAAGACGATTGGCCAAACAAGGCTCCTTATTGGCTGATCACAAAGCAGAAATACAGGCAGAGTAGTGAATGAATGGTGACTGAAATTAATTCATGAATGAATGAATAAATTCCCAACAGTATTCCTGCTTAAATGTTCACCAGAAGCTTCATTTACATGTTTGCAACATGTTTGGCCTGTGCCAAAAATGGATGCTGCATTATGCTGTTAAGTACTCCTGCCAATACATGTATTGATACAGATTTTACAGAATTATACTGCCAGATTTACTGTGACAGCAGCTGTGAAATACAACAAGGCAATATCACCCATGGTGCAGTTCAAAGGGCTGCAGGAGAAGTCCAAGCGCACACTTAAATTACTTCAAAGATCTGCAAAGACCTGAGATTTAAGTGTCTCGAGTTAAAGGATCCTTTGGCCCAGTTTCCCGTTCAGGGATTAAGCCTAGTCTAAGACTAAATCACGTTTTAAACCAGGATTTACCAAAACCGCCTTCTGAGACATGGATTAAAATAGTCTCAGACTTGTCTTAGTCTTGAGTTAAATAATCTCCTTTCTTGAAGGAAGACTAGAGCTAATCCAGGTCTAAATGACAGCTTTGTTTAAACCTGGCCAGGGGCAGGTTTAACTTCGGATTAAAGGCTGGATGCTCCACTGTACATGGTCAACATGGATTATCTTGACTAAATCTATAATGTTGGAAGACCACCATCAAGACCAGAAAGAAGATTTCTCAGAGACAGAAGTAACCTGCTGAATGAATTTGATTATATAGGTTTCTGTGATCGTTTTCGTATGTACAAAAACGATGCAGCTGAAATAATTTGTTTGCTTTAGACAAAGATTTCATGTAACTCAGCAAGAGGAACTCCTATACCTCCTTCTTTTTAAGTATTTGTGACCTTGAGGTTTTTGGCATGTGGAACTTTCCACTGTGAAACAGCAGATTTAAGTGGTGTGAGTGAATCCACTGTCTGCAAAATAGTGCACAAAGTCTGCAAAGCTCTATGTGAACTGAGAAAGGAGTACATCAAGTTCCCAGCTGCTGTTGATCAGGCCACCTACAAGATGCAGTTCTATGAATATGGGAACTTTCCTGGTGTTGTTGGTTGCATTGATGGATGTCATATTCCCATTAAGTGCCCCTCAACAGAGGATGCTGAGCTGTACAGGAATCGTAAAAACTGGTTTCCAATAAATGTACAGTGTGTCTGTACTCCCACTATGCAGCTGTCAAACATTGTTGCACGTTGGAGTGGTTCAACCCACGACTCGAGGATATTCCAAAACTCCTCTTTGTGTGCTCAGTTGAAGCAGGAGAACACAGTGGACTCCTACTTGGTGACAGTGGTCATGCACAGACACACTTTTTGTTTACTCCTTATCTGCATCCAGTCAGACCTGAGCAGCAATGCTACAACAAAGCCCATATCCACACCAGAGGGCTGGTAGAGTGCATATTTGGCATCTGGAAGAATCGTTTCCAATGTCTCAGGAATACGTTGCATTTTGAACCAAGAACATGCTGCATTGTCATCGTGGCAACAGCAGTGCTACATAATTACCTCAGACAGCATGGCTGCGTAGACCCACCAACTGAATATTACAATGACCCACATGTTCCCATGGCACAGGTAGCCAATGACAAAACTGGACACAATTACAAAAACAGCTTTGCTTTGCAGCACTTTTCAAAAGAAAAGAAACAGAAGAATGTGTTGAGTGATCCACAAGTGATCTGTTTTTAATTTTGCCTTACGCATTACATTTTTGTGTTTTCTACATTCTGTGACATATTTTGAAAATAGTAATGATGAAGACAATAGATGAAGATGGTTCATTACTGAATGAATTTTGGTTTAGTTGAGATTGTAGTGTAACATTCTTAATTCAGAAAAGGCACAAGGTCAAATGGTAAATGGTAAATGGACTTGAGCTTATATAGCGCTTTTCTAGTCTAAGCTGCTTTACACCACAGGTCACACTTACCCATTCACACCCATTCGCTCTCACATTCACTCACTGATGGTTCAGAGTTTCTATGTTAGTTATCCATCAGTTTCAGCTAACACTTTCACGCACTTTCATGCCCATTTACACGCCACTGACGCAGCAGTGGGAGCAACTTGGGGTTAAGTGTCTTGCCCAAGGACACATCGCCATGTGTCGCCCCGGAGCTGGGCTCAACCTGCAACCTCCCGATCACTGACCAAGCGCACTATCCAGCTGCGCCACCGACGCCCCAGGTCAACAGGGGCATTGTTACAAACAACACTGATGTCTTGCTGCTGCTCCATGTCTTTAACTGGGGGTCCCCCACCTGTGTTGAAACGCTCCCTTCGAGCAATTGCTGTTGTTTTCTTCAACTGTATTTTAATGTTTTTTCCACGGGACCTTTACAAGGCAATATAGGAACATGTGTGAGTGCCTCATATGAGAAAACATACATTTCATAGTGAATGATTAGTACAATCAGGCTGCCATAAATAATATAATTAAATCTTACCAGAAGTCGTTGGAGGGTCCTGTTGGTACCTCTTCATTTGAGCTATATTCACTCACAATTGCAGTCCAAGCTTTTCGTTGTTTGATTTCTGCAGTTGAATCATGATGTTTGTCCTCAATTGCAGGGTACTTTGAAATAATTTCCTTTAAAAGCATCTTCTCACTTTCACTGAAGTATCTTTCTTTTTACTTTCTCCATGATAGAGCATGGGACAAACTCCTGTTCCACACACACACAGCTAAAATTTATATTAGAAATATTCCACCCCAGGTTTTCAGAGCACCCTCACCTTTGCACCATGTGCACATTGTTAATCTGATTAAGCTTCCAACACATGATCTGACAGGTCCTTGATTACCTTAGTCAGAGACTCTGTAGTCTGGAACTAGTTAATCTGAAGTTAAGTAACATCTCAAAAAGCAATTTGATTAGTGTGGATTAAGTTAAACCAGATTAGTTTAGTCCTGGTTTTATTTAAGCCCTGAATGTGAAACTGGGCCTTTAAGTCTTGTGTTAAAAAAAAGGCCCAAAATTAATGGGTATTCTGTAAAGGCTAGTCAGTTTATTGGTATTGTGATATGTTTTATATAATGGCTTGTGTATCAGAATACGTACTTTATCATGAGGTTGCTGGAAATACCGGCTCAAGGGCTGCTTGATTATGGACAAAATTATAATCATGACTATTTTGCCAAATACTGTTATGATTATTAACCATGATTAACCATTTATCTTACAACATCTGCGCGAGAACTTTAAACTTTAAATGAGTAAAACACAAGTCAATTTTCACTGAGATGCAGCTACAGCTCTGCAAAAAAATCTGCAAATTAGTTTGCAATGTCTTAAAAACTGTTTTTAATTAATAATAAATTAAAATGGCTTATAGTTGATGAGCAATGTGATCCACTAAATCATAATTAATATAGTAAGTATTCATGTTTAATCACTTTTGATTTTGCAAGCTTTAAAATGAATGGCAGAAGATGTTTGTCATACCTTTGCAGCAGCGGTTTAAGTTGTTTTAAAGGTTTTCATGAATTCTGCTTTAATGGAGCAATCTTATTAAAACATGGACCTACCCGACATACAGGTCCAAAGAAAGGCAAAGAAAGATGGACCGATAAGAAAGAGGGATAAGCATAAGCACTATTATAATCATTTCACATCATTTAAACAGCGTGTTCATCACCTTTGTGAATTAAATCTTAAAAAGAGAGTTTAGAAGGGACGACAGAAAAGTGCTAAACTACTTTGCAAGTCATTAGAGTCACATCAGTAACTGAATAACTGGCCTGAAAACACATTCTTAATAAATGTATCATGTAAAAACATGGATAGTCTTATCATGGATACAAAAGACTTCCACATACAGAGAAAATGTTTTACCCCCTTCTGTTAAAGCCCTGGTGGCACTGATGGCAGGTAGCAGACCTGCACTGAATGGAGCTCAGCACACACAGCCTGAAACTCTCAGCATCACATCAAGCACACACGTTCATTTTCATTCTTATAGTGCACTCAGTCAGCAAAAGGAAGGTTGCAGGTTCAAGCCCAGCTCCAGCTGTCGCATGGTGATGTGTCATTGGGCAAGAAGACACTTAACCCCAAGATGCCAGTAGCACCATTTACAGCAGATAACAAGATATGTAAAAAAGATAGATATAAACATAAATATAAATAAAATTAGACATATGGCCACTGGCTGGCTACTGCTCCTTCCCATCCTCAGTCTTCCTGTTACTCCTCCTCCACCCCAGTGAGGAGTTGTACAGTCTGATGGTCTGAGGGACAAAGGAGTTTCTCAGTCTGTTGGTCCTGACCTTGAAGGAGCAGTCTGGGGCTGAACAGGCTCCTCTGGTTTCTGATGACGGTGTGCAGAGGGTGACTGACATCGTCCAAAATGTGCAGCATTTTTTCTTGAGTTGTTTCTTCTGCCACCGTCACCAGAGAGTCCAGCTTCATGCCGACCACAGAGCCAGCCCACCCGATCACTTTCTCCAGCCTGGATGCATCCATCTCGGATGTGCATATGAACGTGTGTTGATAAATGCTGCATCTGAAAACAATCATCACTTCAATAGCACACTCAGAAACATTCACGGTTAAGTCTAGAATTCAGGGGTGCAGTGTGTAAACCTCCCAGCGCTGGAGGCTGACACTGCCACAGGAGAAGAAGAAAAGAGGAGCTCGGAGCCGTTTTCGAGCAATTTAGATCCATCCGACGGCGTTTTTTTCTCATGCCATAGTAGCAGACGGGGCCAGAAATCGAAGCCCCTAAATTAGACATTATCTGCTTTGAAACTCACTCATTTCAGCTACATTTTATAAATGAATGGCCAGTGTTATCACCATGTCAGCTCAACTTCGTTGTTATGGTCATCCGGGGCTTTACAAGGATGGGTAACTTTTGGTGACATCATAGACAAGCGCCGCAAGAGCGCAGCTGAGTAGAGCCGCTGTTGTTGCTAGGCTACACGGCTACATGGCTATTTTTATGCAACATGGCGGAATATTTATCCGATGTAGAAGTGTCTGACGACGACTCTGAGTATAATGGATGCCCGTATCATTTTGAGCTCCGCCAAAATTGTCTGGGTGAGTCTACGAGCGTATTTAATCCTAAAAATAAGGTCCAGGTGTCAAAAAACCGAACTTATCCTTTAAAGCCCACCACCAGAGTTGGGACAAAGGCGCACAGGGAACCAACGTGGGCACAATGCGGCCTCCTGTTGAGAAACAATCTGTCACCAGACCAAAACAAAAGACTGCAGTGTTGCTCTAAAGCTCAAGGATTCATTCTTTCAAAGAAGGTCAATAAAGGAACACAAACCTCAGCACATGACTTGGATAAATAAACCAGTGTCACAATTGTTTTGGCAGCAGCATTGATCTTTTTGTGTTGAGTGTTGCTGTAATGACGGTGTTGTCTGTGTTCCAGATGCTGAACTTGTTTGTTGCTGTCATAATGGATAACTTTGAGTACCTAACCAGAGACTCCTCCATCCTGGGGCCTCATCACCTCGATGAGTTCATCAGGGTTTGGGCTGAGTACGACCCGGCTGCATGGTATGTTCCTGCCCTGCTGTGGGCCCCAGAGAAAGTCATTACAAAGTGAAGTAGAGGTGATAGGTGCAGTAACTTTATACCTCTCCTCCCCGTTTGTGAAGGTTATGAATCAGGCCTCATACACAGGCCTTGCTCCTAAACCTTGATGTTTGCAGTCAGCCCACTGATGATCTTTGTTTCAATTTTAAGCTGTCCTGAACGTTTGTTTATTTATGTGCTTGTTCTTTTCCACAGCGGACGGATTTCCTATAAGGATATGTACAATTTGTTACGCGTTATCTCGCCCCCCCTTGGCTTAGGGAAGAACTGCCCTAATAGGGTAGCATACAAGGTTTGCAAATACCAGACATTTCCGTCACTAGGGTGCTTTGTGTACCTCTATGCCAAGAGACTTTTAACTGAATGGCTGTGCACCAATGAAATCGCCTCTACACTAGCACCCGCCCCTTCAAACTGACTGGCTTTGGTTGATGATGCCGGAGAGGAAACAAAGCTTTCAAAGCCATGGCGTGGACCCAACATGCCTCATGCCATGCCTTCTTTTATCCTGTCTGCAATCTCTAGACTGCAGATGTAGTTTATTATAGAGCTTTATCAGATATAACCCTCAAAGAACATTAAAGAAATTTATTAGGGATGCACGATATTTGATGGACATGCAGATATTTGCAAATTATTTTGTTGCCAATCCTGAAAGCAGTATATTCATGCCATTTTGATAGACATGAGTAACAAGTCTCTTTCAAACTGATTACTGTGTATTTGATTTGGAAACGGACATAGACGCAGGACAAACAACAGTTGGCTTTGTATTAAATTTATTTATGTTCTTTTTTTTTTTTTTTTTTATTGAGACATTTGTATTCTTAACAGTAAAAGTAAAACCAAGCTTCATCTTTGATTTTGAGGGCTGTAGACAGCACTGTGACAACCTGCTGACGATTAATAAGCCACAAAGAAACTTGAATGAAAAGGTCGCCCTTTCTTTAAAAACTCAACTTGTTCCAAAAGTTGAACTACTACAGCCTCCGCTGAGGGCCTATCCTGGCTCAGTATGCTGAGTGCTGAAAATGCTGGACTACACTGAAAAAGGTGGCTTTGGGCCCTTAAGCCGATGTGTGGCATGGCTCCATAAAAAGTAAAAGTATCTGTAGACAACAGAATCATTTGTAAAATTTTGGTCTCTAAAAAACATTTTTTCATTTAAAGGGTCCATATTCTGCTTTTTTGAGTTGCATATGCCTTTAGTTTGTTTAAACTGTTTCCTCCATGTGATAGAGTACTTCTATGCACAAGACAAAATGTCTGTGATATCAGGACTGCTCCCTCCACCCCTCTTTATGGTGCTTATAGCTGCTTCAATCAGCTCATTCCCAAACAGACCTATCAGTATGAGTCCAATCATTGTTTCATCAGCAGTTTAAAGCCGCACTATCTAAGATTCCGGCTTTCAGCTCTCTAGGGGCCTCTATGGTCGTAGAGTGTAACTGCACTGTTGTAAAACAGAGCGCCTCACACCAACGTGCATTTGTTGACATACAGAGGGAGGAGAAGCGAGCCGACAGGACGTCCCCAGAGACAGATAAACCATGTGGACTGATAAGGGACGGTCTGATCATGTTTCTTTTCCAATAAATCACTTTACAAGCGTCAGCTGTCAGTTGTTAGCAACATGTACTTACAAGTCCAACAATAACAGGGCCAAATCAGCATCGGTCGGACATCCCTCCTCGTATTCCAGCTCACGCCAGCGAGTGAACGCCGGGCCAGTGTTTATCTTTGTCCAGGCATTTAGGTTGTTACTGTCCTGCTTTCTTTTTGTCGTCTCCTCCGATAAAACTTTTCTTTTCTTTGGGTTTTTCGCTGCTTTAGCCATGATAACAACTCTACGTTTAGCTTTCTTCGTCTGCTTCTTCTTTTAATTTCTGGCAGACTAGACGCAGCTAAGGCGTGCTGCTGCCCTCCACAGGACTTTAGCGCTGATTAGTCAGCGCATACGCTTAGCGTTCGCCTCGACTTCCATCTTTTAAACAAATCAGGAAGGAGGGGGAAGTGACGTATGCCTTAGAGCACTCAAAGCAGTAAAAATTTGTAGTTTTTAGTGTGGAAGTGTTCCCACCATCCACCTCGAAGTTACATAGTGCCAGTGAAGGCGATACAGACCCCCTCAGACCATGACAGAGGTGTCATTCAACCTGTTGTAAGGTGATGTACCATCACAATGACTCTAGAAATATTATATTAGGGTGGAAAAACTACATAGTGCTGCTTTAAGCTCATTGGCTGAAAGAAGTGAGTCCAGTGCACAGCAAAGAAGGTGGAGAGAATGTAGAGCTATTGACAACGTGGCCCCAAACTGACCAATTGCCTCAGAGGAGACTGGTTAGCCAATCAGAGTGGTCTTTGCCTACATTGGGAAGGATGCCTTTAAGAGGCAGGAGGTCTAACAGAGCGTCTCAGACAGACTGATGGACCAGCTCAATCAGGGAAGCTTGGTGTGTGAAAAGTAGAAGAATTTAAAGCAACTTGTACCACACACACACACAAAATATATAAATACATATATTAACATATGATAAAGTCTTAAGGTGTTTAGTAGCTTTTATATCGCTAAAGTGCATGCCTTAATGATCAGATATAAATATTATCATTTCTTTCATCAGTCAACACACTTAATGAACTTTGAGCCATAATATTCTGATATATACCAGTGATATCGTGCACCCCTAAAATGTGATCTTTAAATTCAGATCTTGAAACATCTGAATCTTCATAGTGAATGTGTTTTACAAAGATATGTGTCAGAACAAACCCTGGCGAGGACTGAAGCCCCAAAGCAAAGCTCAGGCTGGCATTGAAACCTTTGTCTCCGTGCACCTTGGTTGAAGTACCAGTGGGATGTCTGCCAGCATGCAGAGGCAGACATCTCTGTTACAATGCTGTCATTTCTCTTCCCTGTCATCATCAGCATCCTGTGTGTTGGATCAAGCCATCACCCCCTCTTTTCTCCCCTCCTCCCCTCACCCACCAGACTCACTCTCTACCATCCCATGTTTCTGTTAGGGATCCTGACGTCCACTGTGATGCATCCCTGTGCCCGACACAGCGGCTGAGGATGACATCCACCTCACATCTCACTCTTGGAAATCTATTAACACCAGATTTCTGTTTTTCCTTCCCATTGTTCTTTTGTTTTCCTTTTGGTTCCTCTTTGTTCCTCTCCTCCCTCTCTTCCTCCCCATCCTTTTCTTGTTTGCGTTTTTTATATTTGATTTATTTTTGATTTCCTCCCCTGTGAAGTGGCCGTATCAAGTACCTCGATATGTATCAGATGCTGCTCCACATGTCCCCACCCTTAGGTTTGGGAAAGAAATGTCCGCCAAGAGTCGCCTACAAGGTAGACCCTCCTCTTCCTCCACCTCCCCCCCCTGCTCGACAACCTCTCTCCCATTGGCGTGACCTTAAGCCTTAAAACGTTTGTGCTCTGCAGTGTTCCCTCGTTTCCTCACTTTGTTTGCTAGTGCTCTGATATTTTTGATGTAAGCCCCTACCTCATCTTTACTGTCTCTACTCTCTCTTTGATAGTAGCTGCTTTTTCACTAATGATAATGAGCATAGAGCTTAACTAAGGACACTTAAAGTTGTGGTTTGTTCATGGAGGACCTTGTTGTTCTATACCACTATTTTCTTTGAATTGTACACAGCAGTTGGGGTTTTATTTTGTGGAGCAGTTTGTGTGAGTGTACGTGAGTGTGTGTGCTGGTGTGTGTGTATGTAGCTTCTTTGGCTTTTCTGTTGTAGGTACCCAATCAGTTACACTTTCTATGAAGCCCCTGTTTTGATGCATTACAAGCACAGTATAAACAAAATGATATGATACACTTATAATGCTGCATGATCTCAGTAACAAGCCCTCATGTTTGCTTATGCTTAATTTGTTATTATTGTTACATTAAGTCATTATAATGCTACGATATAGAGTGAGTTATTAATATTATAATAGATACCAATATTGTGCATAATGCTATAGGAAATCATAAATATCCTTTATATTTTGTAACAATAAACCTGACAAATTATCTTTTCTTACTGTTGGTATTAAAAAGTTTAGATAAACACAGACTTTGTTCAGTCATTTTTTGACAGCACAGGATTAAAGTAGACAGTTTTCTTGGAGATCCTTGTTAATGTTTAAAGTCAAGAGAAAATATATTGTCTTGACTTGAGCCTTTGAGGGTTTGAAATGTTGATTTTAAAAACTATTCAATTAAGTTCAAAGAATAAAGTTTACACCATTTTGTTTGGATTTCTTGCATTCAGGGATTTTTTTAAACTTTTCTTAAAGCAAGCAGTGACTGCTTACAGTCACTCATCACGACATTATTTTAATGACAGAATCTCTAATAATAATGGATTATAATAGTGATTATGATTTAGATTACAAAGTAATACAAAGAAACAATTTCATCTTTTTGAATAGCCAATGACCAGCATATATGTTAAATTACCACCTAACCTCATTAATCATTATTAAATGCTTTAAAGTGTGTCAGATTTATTGTTATGAAGTATTTTAAATATGTATAATTTCCTATAGCAATAATTACAATGTAACACTATAGGTATGTTAATAAATAATTATTTACACTGGCATTATAATGACGTATAATTACAATTATAAAGCAGCCTAAATTATCATGACTGCTTCCAACTATGATCATACAGTGTCATGAGTGCAGTACAATGCATTATGCTGATTAGAAACATGTTTATAATGTGTTTGTAATACATTATAAAGAGGGGCTTCATACAAAGTGTTACCAGACAATCTATGTGTGCATTAACTTTGCTGTTCTGTCTTTGCTGCTCACTCACTGTCATTCTCTCTCTCATCTCACCTCAGCCTCCCCCAGTGTCCTGAGCGTGTGATCGGGTTCATACATGTTTGCTCAGTGTTTACTCTCATATGATAGATCTGTTTTTTTTGGTCTAATTAAATAACAATAACAATCAGATAAATGAACCCATTTTCACCAGTTATTACCATGCTGCCTGTATCTTGATAACTTAATCTTTTAGCTCGACTGTTGAAGGCTGGGACAAATAATTTTTGATGGAGTTTAAAGATGTGATGAGTTAATGTAGGGAGTTGGGGCTTTCATCACAGGCACACAGACTGTATATACAGTATACTGTTTGATAAGGGAGACTTCAGCAAAGCGTGATGAAGAGGTTTTATTTGTGTCAAAAGAAGATAGAGTACTTACACACACAAAAACAGATCAAAACTTCTCCTCCTCCCCCTGTTTACAGCTCCAGATTCTGCCTGAACTCTGAGGGGCCGTCCACACAGAGACAAATTCAGGCGTATCTGCACGTACACAGCATTTTGGGTGCCCAAAAACGCACACTTTTGAAAACATCAGCCTTGCATTTTTGTATGGACAACAAATATGGATATTTTTAGAAATAATGACACCATTGCCTGCCTCTCCCTTAAACCGCATGTGTGAACCCTGACAACAACAAAAACAATGGCAGAATATGGTGTCGTGTTTGTCCTGCAGAAGCTCCTGAGCTTGTTTTGGCTTTTACATCAAAATCTTCTTTGACCACCATGAGCAACAAGAGGACACGGAGAACAGCATACACCAGTGTTTGTTGACGTGTCTAATGATATATAAGCATGCTCCAAGTCTTCTTCTCTGGTTTGATGTATGTCCACAGCAGCGTTACAGTGCCACTTACAGGCCAGGCATATACACTACAGCATTTTCAGTGTTTTCGTGTGGATGGACACATTTTTGAAAGGATGCTGTCTTTACAGATAACAGTTTCATTATGAAAACGTTCATCTCCATGTGGACAGGGCCTAAATAGGCTGACTAGTGCTGTGTCACACCATTGTTTGTGGGCAGCTAAAGCCTGTTGGCTCAGAGTAGCAAGCCCTCAAAGACAGAACACAGACCTGCTGAAATTTGAATAAAAGGCACCTGACCAAGAGGCCTGTAAGTGCCTGAAGCTCCAACAGAGTGTCTCAGACAGAGAGAGAATACAGCTGGATCAGGAGCACTCAGTACATGAAAACTTGAGGAGTTTTTGAACATTACTGTTGTAAAATTCTCCAAAGGACATCAAAATCAAAGATCTGGGCCAGAGATACAGATGTAGTCACTGAAATTTTCCCCACTCTCCATGGCTGAGTCTTGACTGGTCCATGCTGGGACCTGCCCACCGTCATGACTGTAGTGAGATCCCCCGCAATGACATGACAGAAACGTAGAGACTGGTGAACACTAATGCTGCTCCAATAAGGAAAAGCCCATTAGATATGGTCTTGTAAGGGAAGCACCATCAAATGGGCATGTTTATGGTGGAATTTGTTTATTGGCTGGATGTTGGCTAGTAATTGGCTGGAACTCAGAAGGCATTCGGCTAGAAGGGGAAAATTGAAGACAACATAACTTGTGAGGAGCCTGCAGTCGGATCTAAAGTGGATGTGCAGCTGCAGACAGCATGTTAATAAAGGTAAACATGGGCTTCTTGTGGGTGCACAGTCACCTCATCAATACTTTTTAAGGCTGCTCACTTACTCATTTACATATTTCTTCTCTTAACTTGAAATAAAAAGTCACACACCAGATTTTGGATAAGTCTTTAAAAAGCAGCACCTCTTCACTTTTAAACTTCTATCTGTCAATATTTGGTCTGTCTAACTGATTGTGCAGCCCGCTGGTGTGTGTTTGTGTGTTTTTCTGTGCGTTTCCCCCTCAGCTCTCCATCCCCGTCCACCCTGACTCTGGTCTTTCTTACTCTCTGCCTCACTGCCACTGATAGCACTTGTTGGCGAATGCTTTTGTGTTCATTGGAGCTCAACTCTTACAGCAACAATCCCCCAGACTTCTGTATGCATCCAGCGGTGCCATAAGCCCTTTATGAACCAAGTCTTGCTGCTCAGGCTGCTCAAGCTTGGTAGAATAGACACTCTTTATTGCTAGACTCACTGCACATGTAAAGCAAACACAAACCCCATGATGATTGTCAGGATAGCACCCACAGAGTCGAGCTCCTGCGACTGTCGAGGCACCTCCATGGTTATGCGTTACATGCCTTCTCTCACCTTTCTTTCGGTCAATGTCAGTCTTGCACCAGTGCACTTTGACTTGCAGCGTAGTGCATACTGTAGCCTTTAGCAGTGAATGTGAATGTCTAGTTTGTCTCCTCTGTTTGTACCTGAAGAGAACGCTTTTTGTGTGCTGAACCGAGAGCAACATTTCACCAATGTGGCCTAACATGCGTGTCAAAATTGATTAAAGTAGATTTCTAAGATTTCACGTTTAAAGGGTTAATAAGAAGAGGGTATAGGATCACGTCAGCACACAGATTGATTTCTCTGGCTGAGTTGAATGTTCTGATCAGGCGCTTTGCTCTCACTCAGTCCTTTAATGTCTCTTTGTCACCGCTCATCTCCTCTCCTTAGCGTCTCGTCAAAATGAACATGCCCATCGCCGACGACAACACCGTCCACTTCACCTCTACTCTGATGGCCCTGATCCGCACTGCCTTGGAGATCAAGCTGGCTTCAGGTCAGAGAGACACATCATCTACAAACGTGTTGTTAACATAGACCTGGACTACAATCGTACCTGGATATTCTCCAGCCAAATGGCTGTACATAAAAGACTGTATGTCAGGGGTCAGCAAGTGTTTTTGTACAAGGGACAGTTTTTTTCCCACACTCTGTGGGGCCAAATTTCAAAATGAATTAAAATGATACAACTAGTTTGTGTTAGTAAACATATAATTATCATCATTTTTTGCTTACTTCTTTAGCCTCTTAAGTTAGGCCAGTGTCTATCATCCCCTCTGCTGCCATCCACCTGTAGCAGTTGCGTTATATTGGCTACTTCTTTCTGGGGCTGTTATGTTTTGCATCTCTGGGTTTGACCCCTATACACCTGACAGGCTGTATGGGAAGCTGCAGGGAGTCTGATGTGGCCCCAGGGTTAGGGTTATCTTGAAAGAGAAATAACAAATGGTCATCAGATTCACAAATTTGCAGTGGAGATGGATCCACTTGATTTAATGTCTGTAATCTGTCAGATCCATCTCACCAAGCTCCAAACTACAGCAAGCTTCCCAAAGCAAAACGGCCCAATCAGTGTCCTTCAGAGCAGGAAGAGGTAGGAGCTACCAGTGAAATGACAGCAGGAAGTGGCTGCCTTTACAAAGATTAGAAAAGATGCTAACACATATTGACTTCATTTCTTTATGAAATGAATAACAACACTACAAAATTCTCTATAGAAATTATATTTTCGCTCCACTTTCAACATGTTTTGGCCAGATTTTGTCCTACAAAGTGGCTAGCATTCTGTCCTTTACACTGCAACAGTAACACCTGCCCACTACATTATCTGTTTGGCCCATAATGAAAATAATTAAAGGAAAGATTGTCAAACCACCTCCTGGATATGCTTTGGAAGAGTTCTGCCCATTCCCAACATTTTGTATGGGCTCTTTCCCAGATGGACTAGTGAAATATATTGTGAACATTCAAACTTGAGTACCTGAATATACCAGAATCATACATTTTTTTAACCAAGGTCTTTTTGTTGAAGATATATATATATATATATATATATATATATATATATATATATATATATATATATATATATATATATATATATATATATATATATATATATATTTACAGTATATTCATATAAATAAATTATGGGACTACACTCTCTGCACCAAGTCTTGAGGCAGACTCCTTTGAAAGAGTATGTTATCTTTTCAAGCTTGACATATTGCGTAATCTCTTTAATCCTGTGAGAATACCAGAATCATACATTTTGATGACATTCTGAATGATCTTTTGTCAAGCCCCACCCTTCTCAGAAAGTGGTCTTGCACTTAGCCCACCCTGCTTTGTACTACCAGGTGTTTCTGATTGGCTCACTGACCGATCAGTCAGAATCAGAAAATCCCAGGTTAGTAATAATTTTGAGATATTGTCATACACCCTACTGTAGTTTCGTCTCATTTCTTTTACTGAGGCCAGGTTTTAAAAAGAGTCACATTAATGTGATGTTAATAAAAGTCAGTCAAATAGTGGGCTATTTCCAGTTGTTCTAAATGGGATAAATATCAGCATCAACAGACTTTGTCTAACCTGGCAACAGCTACCAAGGAGGGCCGGGATGCTAAGGACCTCTTGCAATGGGCGGGGCCTGGTCGGGGGTCAAATGGCTTGTAAGCCCAGTGCAGATCATGGACTGAAAATGATTCAGTTCCATTAAAAATAGCACTAAACTGTGCTGAACTGACCAGTAACCACAGAGTAGATTGGTTAACCAGTCAGGAAAGACTTGGGCTTGAGGTGTGAGCTTCCAACAAAGTGAGACTAGAGATGGATCAGGGCTACTCAGCATGTAAAAAGTGGACGGTTTTTTTGAACTTGTGAACAAACTTAAGCAGTCAGAGAAATCAGATATATGAACCTGGGTTGAGGCAGACAACTGAAAATACTCTAAGATTTGAGAATTTGCTTTTATATTAGCTGTTTTTTATGTGGTAAACTTGACCTCAGTAAATAATTAAAAATATGGCGAGGGCTTTAAATCTCTAGAAAATTTAGTAGATGTTCAAATACCACTGATGTGTGATGCTCGTAATGTTGGCTAACATGAGCCCCCCCCCCATCAATAAAGTTCCTCTTATAAAAAAAAGAAAAATCTGCCTAATGGACAAGCATTCTCATACAGTTTTTAGATGATGTTACGTTTAGCAAGCTAAATTTATAAAACATAAATTCTAGCATTGTGCTTTTCAGATCATACTAGCTTTATAACTCTAGCAACTTAACTTTATCAGAAAATCTCACATGATAGCACATGTAAGTATTCTTCAGGAATGTTGTTGTCAGTTTGAGACAAGAAGGAACAGAAGGAACCATGTCTAAATTACACAGATATGTTGGTGCCACTTTCAGATAAACAAATCAATGCATATTTGATTGACATCACACAACTGACTGGATAAGTTTGCTCATCAATAAACTTTTTTTTAAATTGAATTTATTATTTCTTTGATTCTGTTCTTTATTAAATCAACTTTTTTGTTCTAAAAAAGAAGCTGATGTAACATTCAGTGAACCCTGAGTAATGGACTTTTATTGATGAAGTCCTCAAGCTCTGAAATCACCCCACTGCTCTGAAAAGCCCCTCAACAGCCATGGAGCCCAAACCAAAGTCACAGACGTCTTTCAGAGCTGGCGGCATTTTATGTTTCTCTGAGCTGAAAAAGAGCAAACGTAGCTCCCATTTGGTCTCATTAAGACTCTGCAAGCCTCACTGTCTCTGTTCACTTCTGATTCCTCAAAGTGTCTCAGAATCTCAGAAACAGCCCTCTGGTTTGAGCTCTTGGTGGTTAAAGCTGAAACGAGTCAGAAGATGTCTTCCTCTTTCATGATGATCTGCCTGGCAGCTGATCCTGATGTTTAATGAACTGGTTTTCGTTTTGACTCTGTGTTTACAGGTATGGTTGCTCAGCGGTTGTCTGATGAGGAGCTGAAGAAGGAGCTGTCCACGGTTTGGCCTAGCCTCTCTCAGAAGACCATGGACCTGCTGGTGACGCCACATAAACGTATGCATTTTATTTAGGAACTTTCTCGCACAAAACTGCCAGATTATAATTCTGTTTCCTCTTTAGGCTATGAAAAAACAAGGCATGCACAATCCTAAACACACAGTGTGCAAATATCTGCCAATTTGTGAACATACCTCAAGAAGAGAATTTACAATCTTAGTGAGAGAAGTGATCAGTGAAGGTAGGCAGAGGTGACAGCGAGTCTCCACTTGATAGGGTAAAGTCTCGTTTGACCCTTATGTTTCAGCTTTAGCAGATGGAGTTGCATAGTTTAGGTTGATTTTTGTCAAAGAATAATCATGGTGCATCGTGGGTAAGCAGCACAAAAATGGAGGACATGCAGAAAAGGAACATCTGCATTAAGTTGCAGGTCCCACTTTGCTCCTCAGCAGACTTTAACAGTAAATTATGTCAGTAAACTATATACAAGCCATAGATGGGCCAAGGTCACCTGTTGCAAATCCAAGTCAAGTCTTAAGTCACCTCTGGATGTGACTTAAGTGTGACCCGGATCCAAAGCCCAATTCAAATGGCCAGTTCAAGGTGTAATATTTACCCCCTCTGTGACATTTTACCTCCACTGTGAACGTCCTGGAGGCAGAATCAGGGAAACCTCTCAGGAGGTAGTAACAGAGGTCTGATATCGGAGGGGTTGGGGGGGCTCAGCAGGAGACAGGAGTGCTGGGAGTGAGCATTTCTGCCTCTGTGTGTATGTGGGGGCATCCTTCATGTTGTATGCATCCAAGCCGTATTGCAGCATGAATTGTAACAGATATTACGGCCTCGCAGATTTATTGTGAATGTCTCCAGATGTAAATATAGCAGAACCTTGTTGTGGTGCTTTTGTGTGAAGGCACTGTGAACTGGGCTGAAGTCTCAAAGTCGAGTTGCCCGTCTCAGATACATGCCATGTCTTTCATGACTGCTTGGTCACTGCAGTTGCTACGACACAGTACCACTGTAAAATAAATTTTGTTTCTTTGAAAGCTTGATTTTGAAAATTAGTTTTCCAACTGTCAGAAAATTCTACAAATGATTTCTTTAAGATTGGATTGAGTATGTGTGTCAACAAAAGTTAATGAAATTATTTCATAAAAAATGATTCAGAATTATTGGGTATTTATGGGGGCTGAGAATATGAGTAAATGCTGTCACACGGGAGGACACGGGACACACGGGAAAAAAGAAAGAAAATACAGCCAAGGCTTTATATGCTGGAGACGTGAGGGGCAGGGGCTCACCTGAAGCAAATGACGACAAACCTGCCAACCTAACAGTGAGATTGATTACAGCTCAAAGCATGACTGTAACCCAAAAACTACCAAACTGTAAGAATATGTCAAAGCCGGTCTCAGGAGTTGTTTTTCCATGCAGGAAAACATATGTTTTTATGGTTTTAGCTTTAAACATAAAGACTCATTAAAGTCAAAATATAAAATAGATTAGGTAAGATAAAACTTTATCAATCCCTTTTGGAAACTCCTTCAGGAAAATTAGGATTCCAGTAGCAGTTTGAGAAATAGATAAAACGATATACATAAAAAGATAGATATAAACAAAGATATAAGTAAACATAAAATGAATATGGGCGGCATGGTGGCGCAGCAGGTAGTGCACGTGCCTCACAGCAAGAAGGTCGCCGGTTCAATTCCCTGGGTCGGGCAGGGCCTTTCTGTGTGAAGTTTGCATGTTCTTCCCGTGCATGCGTGGGTTCTCTCCGGGCACTCTGGCCTCCTCCCACAGACCAAAAACATGCTCATTAGGTTAACTGGTCACTCTAAATTGCCCTTAGGTATGAGTGTGAGCGTGAATGGTTGTCTGTCTCTTTTTTGTTGCCCTGCAATCAACTGGCGACCAGTTCAGGGTGTACCCCACCTCTCGCCCAATGACAGCTGGGATAGGCTCAAGCCCCCGCAACCCCGAAAGGGATAGTCGGTATAGAAAATGAATATATAATAATAATTATAAGAATAAGAATAATAACGATAATGATAATGATAAATAAAAATTAATAAAAAATAAAAATATGATTACTGGCTGGCTGCTGCTCCTTCTGATCCCCTGTCTTCCTGTTGCTTATACTTATACTTTACTATAAAATATAACAAACATTAATGACATAATTTTGTGTTTTTAAATGTCAAGAGACTTCAGGAGGTTAAATTGTGCCTTTTCAGGTTCATTTGCCCATCAGTGAGTATTACGTCTCTTTGATTGATTGATCACTTCAGTGCACAAGACAGAAACTCTGAGGTTCATCCTGTTTACAGTGTCAGTAGCTGCTTAAGACACTGGCCCCTCTGAAAAGACCAACCATTGTGATGTCCTCCCATTGTTTCTGCAGCAGTTTAATCCCACAGTGGTAACCTCTGTGCATGACATAGGCTATAAAGGGACTGTAGAGCCATATTAAAAATGAACAGTGCTAAAGTGACCAATCACCACAGAGTAGGCGGCTCAACCAATCAGGACAGACTTGACCTGTAAGGGGAAATGGCCTTAAAGCAACACGAGCTCCAACAGAAGTAGGAGGATATGCAAGATGTGAAAGGTGAAAGTTTTTTTGAACATAACTGATGTGAGCAGTCACCAACATTAAATATTAGAGCCCATGAGTGAAATATGGCCTCTTTAACAGAGAATTTTCGACAGAAATCATGGATGAATTACAGAAAAATGGCTGTAATTTTTCCTCCTGCCACAAGGTTCAAAATACTCCAACACCCAGCATGCACTGGGCTTGTTGTCTTCGAGAGAGGCAAACTGTGGTGTTTTTTTTTTTAACAACGGTGAAGTTCAGCGCTGCAGAACAAGTCCATGACAGTTTTTCTGGGTTTCACTGCAGCAGCACAACCAGCTGTCCCCAAATTCAGCCAGCTCTTCTCTTCACCAGCTGGTGCTGCTTCATTCTCTGCTGCAGTGGCATGTTGCCCCTCACCACACTCTTATTTGTTCACACTCATGTAAGCAGCCCTGAATGTCTGACCTCAAGGATAACTTGATCATATCATTTCCTCAATATCCACAGTGACACTGCCCTTTCTCATGTTCTCAAGCTGTTTCTCACCTGATTTTTGAATATTTACTCTTAACAGCCAAGCAAATGACCTTAACTAGAACAGGATCAGGAAGATTTATCTGAAGGTCATTGCCAAGGAGAGTGAAACAGTATTCATTTTACAAGTTATGTCTGTTTTACAATGATATGCAGCCTGTTGAAAATCTGCAAACACCCCCTTAAGAATTCCATTTGATTTCAAATCAGCAGATGTTTCTATCACACTGAACAGAAGGATGCTCCAACAGGTCCCCTTCTTCATCTTTGTCCATCTCAGCACGAAATTTACCTGCAGCCCTAACAGAGGTGTTGGGGAGGGAAATACAAGCAGGGCATGAGGGAAGTTTAAGGGTTAAGTGTGAGCTGCTGTTTGCTCTCAACACATGCACTTCCCTCAGGCAGTTCAGGAGCCTTTTAGGGTTTGTGTGAATGGGTTCATTATGGGGTTGTATTGTGTGAATGTGAACATGAATGAATGCAGGAAGCATGACTTACTGTGGGCTTTGCTTTTGCTGCCACCTTTTGGTCAGACTTATGTGCACCATCACCATATACAGAAAGCATAAGCAGCCTATTGATGCTTATTTTCTTATCTCAGAGATTTTCTTTGATCCATCGGTCCGAAAGTAAGTAAAACAAAGTCCATCACTCTGAGAATTCCTTCTAATTAAAGCATTCAGGAATCCTGTGTGCACGCAGAGATGAATTTAGAATGAAAGAATGAGTCAGCAGAATCTCTCTCTCTCTCTCTCTCTCTCCCTCTCCTTTTCTCTCCATCCCTTTCCTCTTATCGTTGCCATGTCTTCCATCCTTAAATCCTCTCCTCTCTGTTCACATATTCAGCCAACGAACTGACGGTGGGGAAGGTCTACGCAGCTCTCATGATCTTTGACTACTACAAGCAGAACCGAGCAAGGAGGCTGCAGCTGCAGCAGCAGCAACAACAGAGCGCATCGGGCTCCCAGGTGCAGCATCCACAGCACACATGCCTGCACAGCACACACACACACACACTGATGCACTGTCAAGCACACACACATACTGGATGCAGTAGTGCAAAACTGTATGCACGTGCACACAGATATCATGCCTGCAGAGACACACGTGACTGTATGCCTGCATGCAGACACACATGAAGAGATGGCATTTTCATGTCCATCAGCTGTTCACTGCTGGATCACAAAACCCTCTGACCACAGAGTGGAAACACACAATGATTGGTCACCTTCCAAAGCAGCTTGAACAACAACACGTGAACCACCTCCAGGCAAAGATGAACCTGCATTTGGCTGTTGGTTGGTGGTTATCTACAGCCTTTTTCATGAACTGCACAGGTGCATGCTGGTCCTCACCATAGACTGCATATAAGAAGTGAATATAGTCATGCAGACATTTTTGAAATAATGGATGTAAGCCTCAAATGTGGCAGTCTGGTCATCATTCTTTATTGTTTTGGACCCACAAGTGACCATGTTTGGACCAAAAAGTGGAGCTGGAGAATTGTGCTGTGCAACCAATCAAGTTTCAGTTTCATCAGCAACGTCAACTACTCACAATCTGAACAAACGTTTAATCCAGCAGAAACCTTAACTAAGCTGCGTGCTGTGGGCTCAAGTTGTCCTCAGGGTTTCCTCCTCTTCAGCACAGTGTGTGCTCCGCTTCTCCCACCAAAACAGCTCTCATTTTAAATCGGGGAGGAGCAGAGGGACCCATACATATGTGTGTATCTATCTACCTATCTATCTACACACACACACATATATCTATATACATATATATATGTGTGTGTATATATATATATATATATATATATATATATATATATATATATATATATACATACATACACACACACACACACATATATATATATATATATATATATACACACACATATATGTATATATGTATATATATATATATATATATATATATATATATATATATATATATATATAGATATATAGATATATATAGATATAGATATATCTATACAGTATGTAGCATCTGATTATTCTTCACAAGTTTATTTTATTGGAAAACTTCTGTTTCACTCATAAAATATTTTGACCTTGAAATATCAGGGTTTCTAACTAAGAAGTTTTCTTTCTTCTTAAGTTACTTGTAAACACATTAAAAGAATAAATGATCTAGCTTAGCCTGCCAGTCATTTTTCTGAGATGACCTTGAACCTATAATGTTTTTATCTAATATCAGCTTGTTAGATCAGAAAAAATAACATTTACTCTGACAATATCAATTCAGTTTTCACATTTGTGTTTATATTTTTTAACAGACATAACTCAAAGTTATCAGAGCGGAATTATTTTTCAAGAGGACTGTCAAAAGTTTTGGTATTTTGGTTTAAATTGATGCTCAGTGCTGATGTATTTGGAGCTTGGTACTTGTGATCCTTGTGATTATCGATTAACTGAAACATATTTTGGGGTTTTTAAAAAAATCCAAAATTTTCTGTTTTAATCCCTATTCTAAGCTGTTGGTTCTGTCATCTGAAAAACTCCTTAACAATTTAAGAATGTTTTTGAGTCTCTGATTTACTTTTATTTTCATATTGAATTAAAGTACTTGTAGTTGATTAAGATCTAAATCATCAGTTGATGTACGATTGTGGTAATAATGTTAGTAACACATTCGTACAAATTCCAAAGCACACCTGGATTTAACTCATGCCCTGCCACACTGCGTTGCTTGGTTGCACAACATAAGGTTAATTCTAACTAGCAGATTATAATTACTACACTAACCATGGACTAGGGCGCACGGTGGTGCAGCAGTTAGTCCATGTGCCTCACAGCAAGAAGGTTGATGGTTTGAATCCTGTGTTGGTCAGGGCCTTTCTGTGTGGAATTTGCATGTTCCCTCTGTGCATGCATGGGTTCTCTCTGAGCACTCCGGCTTCCTCCCACAGACCAAAAACATGCTCATTATGTTGACTCCAAATTGTCCTTAGGTATGAGTGTGAATGGTTGTCTCTCTATTTGGTCCTGTGATTGGCTGGTGACCTGTTCAGGCTGTACCTTGCCTCTCACCCAATGTCAGCTGGGTAGGCTCCAGCCCCAAAAGGGATAAGGGACAATGGATGAATAACCATGGACTAACCTAACTGTTCCTCTCAGAAATTTGATTTTTATTTCATTCTGACACTTGGAGCTCTGGATCAATGCATGAGCAAAAAAATAGTGTGTAGACAATTCTTTCAATCAGAACGATAACAAAAAGGTCCGTCTGTGTGGGGTTTACGTGTTCTCTCAGTGCATGTTCTTGTTTCTCTGGGTAATTTAGTTTGCTCCCACAGACCAAAATCATGCTTGTCGGGTAAGTAGGTGACTCCAAATTGCTTTTGTGGATGGATGTGTGAAGAGTTGTTTATCTCTCTTTGTCAGTCCTGTTATTGCCTAGCAACTAGTCCCCACCTCTTGACCCCTTTCAGCTGGGACAGGCCCCAGCCCCCTCTGGCCGAGATAATCAGTTCAGACAATGGAGGGCTGGATTGAGGGATAGATGACAAGTGAGCAGCACAAAGCAGATACAGCAACAGAATGGCCAATGGCAGCTTTCAGTGTCAGTTCTTTCTCCCTTTGTTGTAGTCGTTAACAGAACTTAATACTTTGATACGTTGCTTTTGTGGTGTAGTCTGGATATCCAGAAGGTCAATAATGCAAGCCCAGCTCCAGCTGTCACATTCCAGTGTGTCCTTGGGCAACACCTAATCCCAAATTGAACCCTCTGCTGCTGGAGTGTAAATGGGTCTGAAAGAGTGTGGATGTGTTGGCTGGTACTTCTGGATAGTTTTGAATAAACAGAAAGACTGGAGGCACCAAACAAGCTTGAATTCTATGAGCTGTGAATTAAACTTCATCACAAGCTGAATTATAGTTGTACTCCAGTTGTGTAGCTGTATGACTGGACTTCTGAAAAAGTCGCCCCCTGCTGGCTGCAATGTAGAATGTAGGTCTGAAGCACTTTACCATTAAATTCAAGGGAGACTATATCCACTTCTTATTAACACTCTGTGGCTGTCACACACTCAAACACTCCCACATCCACACACAGGTTGTCCTCACTGAAGCATGACAGAGAATAATGAATATTCTGGCCCAGGACTTCACATGTGGGTGGTCTGAGCCCCCCCTGCTTTCAGACCTGGGTCCAGTAATATTCTGCCTGCTGCCTCTGAATGTCTTCAGCATGGTGCCATCCGTCTCTCCTCCACAGTGCAAGGTCGGGGCTCTGTTTAAGCCATTGCTGCCTCTGACTCACATGCAGGAGAAAGACCTGCCTATGATGTTAAACAGTGTGGAGCCTCCCAGCATCCTTCAACCCCAGCCAAAATCTCACGCCAAGTCCCAGCCACTGACCAGGCCGAGCTCCAACTCCCTCAACAATGGAGGCGCGCTGTAAGTTCAACGCATCGGGGGGTAACCGCGTCAAGACTGAGATTTAAATCGGGAGGAAAGAGCAAGTGCACTGCTGTAGAAAGAACATCAAGGTCACAAAAGGCTGCGCAGTGGTTTGTTTTTCACAGACTTAACTTAAATCATGTATATCCTGAATTATCAGGGCCAGATAATTCTGAAGTTCAGAATCAAAACAATACCAGTAGCTACTGCAGTGTTAAAGCAACACAAAGAAGTTTGTGAACACAGAACACCCTGTTTTGGTTTTACTTTGTTTCTAATTGTGAAAAATCTGTAAGATGACTTAATTGTACGTTAGATAAGAAGCAAAGTCCTGTACAGAGATGCTGCCAATTTAAACTTTGTGCTAGAGTTTCAGCAAATTTTACAGAGATTTTGATAACTGAACATTTTTGACAGCCTTATTCTGGACTAGTTAGAAAGAGAGTCTGAAGGACAGACTTACAAAAGACTGTAACAAGACTGTGCTGTTTTTATACAGTTTGTTGGCTGGCTGGTAATGTTAATGTTTAATGGAGGTCCGACCGAGGCTCAAGGACTTTTATGAAGAGTTAAACATGATCTACAGTCAGCTGGGCAATGTGATTCAGGACAGTGTTTATTTAACAATAGTATTATACAATATCTTTAATTTACAAAGTGCTTTAAGAGAGGCAGAGACTCGGGGAATAACAAAAGAGAAATTTACAGGGGTCACTAAAAGCACAGTTTATAAAAGCTATAATTTGTTATAAATGGACAAATCATGACAGGCTGTTGAAATCCCAGATTAATGGAGCAATAATGTAAACATGATCAGGAGAAAGGTCAAGAACAGCAAAAGACATTTACAAGTAATCTTTAGAGACAACATCACATCACAGAGGACAAAAACAAAATCACTTGGGATCAATTAACGGGCAATAAGTCCACGAGAAAAGACTTACAATCATAGGAACTGGAAATAATGAATTAAAATTAAAGCAACAGAAATAGAGTAAGTATGAGAATCAAAAATATAGAATAAATAAATGAAATTAATAATACTTTTTACATACTTTCTCTGATAGGCAAATCCTCTTATATCAATTTTTTTATGTTTTTCTTTTTCTTTTTTTTTTAAGAAAACACTACTTTGTACTCCTTCCATGTTCATGAGTGGGTTTTAAAAACATTTAACCAAATTTAAGTACAAAATAATATTTCTATCCAGGACAGGACAATATTCCATCAGTCAATAGCAGAGTGTTTTGTGGAGGTTTGTGCCCGACAGCAGCGATATGAAAAATATGTTTGTTTGTTTGTTTTTTTTAACCACAAACGTAATTTCACTTTATAATCCCAAGTCCACAGGCTTTTTGATGACAGCACCAGCAGGACGCTAACGGCAGGGTTGGCCTACAAAGGCATTGCCATTGCTCCTCTTATTGTCTCATTTTACTTAAAAAGCTCCCACATGGCTCAGCGGACAGGTTAGAGGGATTCTGCACTTTATGTCTGTGACTGTTCATCTGTATCATGTTCTCATGAAGAACTCATAACAACAAGCTATGTTGTTCATTTTTACCTTTCCAGAAGTCCAGATTTTTCAGAGTAAAAGCAGGGATTAATCCAAACAGGAATAGATTAAGGCTTAAGACAGTATGAATTTAAAAGTAATGGTATATAAAGAACAGCTTGTTGATAACAAATATTTTACCTTTATTGTCAGCTTCAGCTGGATTACTTCCACAGAGAAAGTAACTAAATGTGAACTGATGAAACATCATGTGACGCTCACAAGCAGCTATGTTACTCAAATACAATTTTAAGGTGTAGTGTGTAGAAGTTGGCAGCATTTCGCCAAACAGAAATGGTGAATATAGGATATAATGTTTCTATTTGTATGTGACGTCCGTCGAAATAGGTGTACATTCATCCCGATAAAACGTTTGTTTTCTTTTTATTAAGTTATAAAAAGCTTTTTATATTAATGTGCCGCGGGCCTCCCCTTTGTGGAGGCTGACATAACGATCCGCCATTTTGTCTACTGGTGGGTTTTAGGGACAAAAAGAGCGAAACGCATTTTTTTTTGGCATTAATTCGCTAATGTTTGCTTGTGTTACTAAAAGTTTACAAACCTATAATCATCATCTTAACTGACCTATAATCAATAAAAATAATAGTTACAATAAGAATGAAAAAGCCCTCACCTCGTAACTGTTGTAAACGAGGCCCTGTTCACCGTCCTTTTTGGAGGAGGATCGTGAACAGGAGGAAGTGAGGCACCCAAGGGGCCCAGGATCACAGGACTGGATGACTGACGGGCAGTGTTGGGCAAATTACCTTTAAAAAGTAATTAGTCATAGTTAATAGTTACTTTCCAAAAAAGTAATTGAATTACTAACGGAATTACTCCTTCATCAATGTAATTAGTTACCAGGGAGAGTAACTGATGCGTTACTTTTGAAGAAGCTTTTGCTGCTTGGACTGTGTGGCTCCATCTCTGTCCTTCCTTGTTGTTACCTGTCCTGCTCCAGCAGCGCTCACATCATCAGCGGAGTTCTCGGTGTTTTTGGTCACCAGATTTTTAGATTTACTTACAACAGACAAACACTCTGCTTTAGGACATAATGTACACTTCACATGTCTTCTTGTCCTTTTACTTCTTGTACCTCCATCCTGAAAACGTCAGTTTTAACTCCACAGACCGCTCCGGACTTGACAATGCTGCAGCTAGCCGTGTTGCCAGATTTTGCGATTGAAATAAGCATTTTTAAAGAGAGAAACCTACATGAAGTGTGTTTTATTTTTATCCACGTTATATTTCAATTTCAAAGTGATAGTTCTTCTTTTATGTCTCTTAATTTACTTATTCAACATCTTTTTATTTGGAGGTGGGACATCTTTTTCTTTATAGAGAAGTGAAGGGAGGGGAAACTGTTATAACTCCATTATTGCTAAACAGTCTGTCTAACCTTGATTTTTGTAACCAAAAAGACATGCCAGGTTTTGATCTAAGTTTTATGTTAATCCTCTACAGCTTTATTATGGTGAAAACAGTAATAGCTACATTAGAAATAAATTTAATTCTGGCTATAAGGATTTATTTTCGGTCATTTTTACAGTAAAATTTAAATTGGTGTTTAGAGTGGGATAAAATAATTTTATAACTTCTGAATTGGGCTTATATTGATGGTAGATCATGCACCAGATTCCTCCTGGGTTTGGGGGCACAAGAAGCCCAAAAAACTACAACCCACAACTCCCAATATACACATGCAAGTTAAAAAAGAGGAAGCCATAAGTCGCTTATAATAAGCGGACCTGGCAACCCAGGCATCTCGTTTTCTCGTGTGTCTGTGAGCAGCTCCTGTCCTGAGTCTGGCTGAGTGAGGCAGGTCAGATAACAGCTGCTAGACATCGGTGCAAAGTAACGCGCCACATTTCACTGTTGGTAACGTAACGGCGTTGTAACGTTTGAAATAGTAATTAATTAGATTAGCCGTTACTGGGAAAAAGTAACAGCGTTAGAAACGCCGTTATTCCCAACACTGCCGACGGGTCAGGTGAAAATCCTGTGGTCTGGCCCAGGCATGAGTCAGGGGTTTCCAAACTTTACAGCCAGAGGCACCCAAAATACCTGCGTCAGGGGCCAGAGACCTGCACTGTCCCTGAGGGTGGCTGAAGCGTATGATGGTGCACTCAACTGCAGTTTTACTAAAAGGACTTTTTCAACACTAAAGAGGTAACAGCAAAGAAGAAAACCCCCTAAACTATAATCAGCAGTGAGACAGGTACATTATTTGTCTTGTTTAATAGCTTTTCTCTGTTTTTTCTCTGGATGAACGCTGAGGTTCACTTCGTGCTTGGGTCATTTATGTTGTGTGGGTGTGATTGCTGTTTGGGTTCTTGTGCTTTTACTCTTTTGTGCTCATAAAAGCACTCTGAAGTTATTATTAGTATTGTTGTACACATAACTTTTATTTTAGGGTAAACCTTCATCAGTACCAATAGTTTGATGCCGAGCTACACTGATATTATTGAGTTTTTGTTTTTAATTGATGAAAATCAAACTTTAAAATCAAACTTTTAAATTTAGAATTATCTCAATTTTTTTTTTTAAGATTTGCAGTGACCCTCTCCTTGGTAACTTCTGCTTTAAGTCATGCTTCAGACCAAGCTGTTGTAACAGTGCAGCATTAATATTGAAAACAAAAAGCTGTACCTCACAAATAAATACACTGACAAAAATAAACAATTGTTATTGTCAGTATGGACATAAAATAGATTTAAATGCAAAATAGTTTCATCAAAACATTTAAATGTAATAAACTGCTTATAACCTTGTATATTCTTCTTTAAGCATATTATGACAGTTTTCTTTTATAGTGTAATCAAATTAAACACCCTAGATTGACTCAGGCTGCTATTTGAAGGCATCATTTGAAGTTTCTTCTACTGATTCTGGTCTCTCACAGACTCGTTCAGACTGGAAAGTCTCAATCAGCAAAGTCCAGCAGGTCAACAACTGAAAACAAATCAACACAGTGATTTTTATTTGGAACATTTACCTCTGAACTTATTCTATACTTACGCTTCAGATATTTCACATGCAACTTCAACTTTAAAATGATTTTCATACACACTGTAGTGTGCATTAACTGAGAGGTCAGACGTGTTATCTAGAAGAAGATCAGAAGTGATTAATTTGTGTTTCACTTAAAAAAAAAAGAAAATTCAGAACCGTGAAATAAAATGAGGGCTACATTCAAGTTATGATTTTTATTACAGTGCTGAGCTCTTTATATGTGTGTGTGTGATTGTTGGGACACACAGGCCGACTCACGAGCACATCAAGGCTTCAGCTTCCTGGGTGATGGACAAACCCAAAGAAGCCCCAAAAGGTAAAACCAAGAAAACCACGTCCAGAGGCCCCTCAGAGGACACGCCGGATAACGACGCTAACAAGGTACTGACGCCAAACACTCAGATAGCACATGATAAACTGTGTTTTACTGGCGGTTGTAAGGTTAGGGATGTACCCTGTTCATGATATATAGTTGATTCTGAAAAAAAACAAAAAAATTCTTCTCAAAAGTTTCTCAACTTTATCATTCTTTCATATCCGGTGTTGGGTTGCATTACATTTATAAGTAATCCAAAACACTACAGAACAAAAGAGGTAAAACAACAGAGTACTTTGCTGTTACAGAATATAAAGACCCCTCAGGTGATTGTTTCTTCATTTGGTTATAAATATGGCACACAGCAGACTTTACGTCTGACTTTGGATGTGTGGACTCTTTGTCATCCTACAGCCTAAATTAGGCCCCATAATCCTTCACTCTGCAGTCAAATGACAGAATAATAGATTAACTGTAACAGTTTCAACTATGTTCACGATCTGACAAGAAGAAGGGCAGAAACAAACTCTTTAGAGCACAGACAGTGCACCGCAGACGTTTCACTGAAAAATACAAGGCTTTGAACTGACATTTTATGTTTATGTTCATGTCTATCATATAATAACAATCATGTCTTATTGAGGGGACTGACAGCTGCAACAACAAGCAAACACGTGTTCATACTTTAACTCTTTACAGGATCAGAGGGAGCCATGGGCCTGTTTCTTAACCCCAGTTAAGGAGACATTCATGAGGACTCGCTCTGTTTTTGTCAGCTGCTAAAGTTAGCCAAAGTCCCCTGTTGTCACTATATCTAATTCAACCTCTTGAGCACAGAGGGAGATGCTGTACAAATAGAGTTCATATGATGCTGACGGTGTGCTTTTTACAACATCAAAAGCACAAGTGGAAGAGTGCATGAGCACAAGGTTTACCAGTGAGTTCATCTCATGTTGAACTTTTTCATCCATCACAGTGGTGACAGAGTCAGAGGGCCTGTGGGTGTAGTTTGCACAGTCAAGCTACATGGGCAGATAGGGGAGGATCCAGTTATCCTTTCAAAATAAAACATCCTTTGTTCTCTGTTATTCAACAAACATAAGTAAATCTATTATTTTTGTTTCTCTACATCCTGGTACCAAATGTTCTACAGCTGGCCCAGTGGTCTGGGGCCTCTGCTATATAGGATAGGTGTCACTAGTCCATGTGGAAAACAGCCCATAGGAAGTATTTGTGGAGGGCAGAGCCTTAAAAACCTGTCCTAGAAAAGATGAGATGTTTTCTATCAATCACATTCATTATGGGGAAGAAATAAAAACTGGTACAATAAATCTAATGCAAGTGTAAATATGTATATACATACATGTAATGTATTTATGTATAATGTATATATCTCTAAATAAATATAATAAATATATCTCTATATTTATATATACACCATATTGCCAAAAGTATTAACTCAGCCATCCAAATCATTGAATTTAGTTGTTCCAGTCACTCCCATGGCCACAGTTGTATAAAATCATCACCTCAGCATAGAGACTGCTCCTTTACATTTGTGAAAGAATGGGTCGCTCTCAGGAGCTCAGTGAACTCCAGCGTGTTAACTTGATAGGAGGCCACCTGAGCAACAAGTCCAATCGAGAAGTTTCCTCTACTAAATCGTAGAGAGCTTCATGAATGGGTTTCCATGGTCGAGCAGCTGCATCCAAGCCATACATCACCAAGTGCAATGCAAAGTGTTGATGCAGTGGAGTAAAGCACGCCACTGGACTCTAGAGCAGAGGAGACGCGTTTTCTGGAGTGACCAATCACACTTCTCCATCTGGCAATCTGATGGACGAGTCTGGGTTTGGCGGTTGCCAGGAGAACGATACTTGTCGGACTGCGTTGTGCCAAGTGTAAAGTTTGGTGGAGGGGGGATTATGGTGTGGGGTTGTTTTTCAGGAGCTGGGCTTGGCCCCTTAGTTCCAGTCAAAGGAACTCTGAATGCTTCAGCATAACAAGTGTTGTGCGTTTATGATCAGTGGACAACTATTCGCTGTGTCACTTAATAATATTGACTATCAGAAATAATTAATAATAATTTACATTAAGTAATGGGATTTAATTTACATTAAATCTACCTCGGGGCACCACCCATAAAGGGAAATGATAGTCAATTTATTAAGTCAGTCTCATAAAGGTTACTGACTATCAAATTGAAACCATGATTTATAATTAACTTAATAAAAATAACCAAAGATACCTAATCAATTGTCAGTCAGAGTTGAAGGACTTGGAGTTCTGCAGAGAAGAGGTTGGCAAGACTCATTCTTATGCAACATTAACAGACCAGAAACTGACTTTGTGTTCAAAATCATTTATTAACAAACAAACATGAAAACATATGAGATCTAACCTAAGAAAGTCCTATGTACAAGTGTGTGTGAGTGCATGTGTGTGTCAGTGTGTGTGTGTAACAAAGGCAAGATGGCTGCCTCTAAAGGATGTCTTAAGACCGCATGGCTCAAAGCATTTTCAACCAGGACCACATGGGGAGTGGTGGAGGAAAATGGTCTCTTTGTGTAAGGTTGATGTCTCTACATGAAGTGGTAAAGTTAAAATATGGTTAGCAGTTAGCCATAGCTTAAAGCTTTAAGAACATATTCAATAAAACAATGCAGCAATTGTAGAAATCAAAATGTCCTGTGCTTAGCCGTGCTATGCTAAACTATGTAAGGCCCAGTTACGTTACCAAGTCCATGTATAAAGAGGTGTCCTTTCTGGTGATGCTCTGCAAAGTCCTGTACTGCAGGTTTGGCGGCTCCCAGTGGGTTCCAGGCCGGTCTGGCCCTTCAGCTTCTGGCTCTGAAGACCACTGGTTGCTTCTTTGTCCCTGAGTTAGCAGCTTGATGCTAACTCTGTTGTGTTGTTTCTTGTTGTTTCGATCAGGAACTCCTGTTCCTTAAGCAGGCCCTTGCATCGCTATTTTTGGGAGGATTGCGGTGCTACAGTCTGCATTGAGCAGGACTGTGGAAGAAGTCTTGAGTTGTATTCCTGAGAAGAGACTGGAGAGGTTCTGTGTCTCCTTCTACAGGCTGAGAAAAAGCTGAGAGAGAGGAGCTGTGTCCCCTTCTCTCCACGGTTCAGAAAGAGAGAGAAAGACTAAATAGCAGAGCTGGGTCTTATTGTCCTTATCCGAGGGTTCACACCTATGTGTGACCTGGGGGAGGGGGTCAGATGGTCAGCCAACTTTGGTTTAGCCTTCTGCAGGGACATGTTCCTTTTAGCATGGATCCCAACACAAGACATTTTGGACAATTCCATGCTCCCAACTTTGTGAGACAGTTTGGGGACAGCCCCTTCCTCTACCAACATGACTGTGCACCAGTGCACAAAACAAGGTCCATAAAGACCTGGATGAGGGAGTTTGGTGGAAGAACTTGACTGGGCTGCACAGAGTCCTGACCTGAGAATGGGATGTCACTCAGCAAAAACTTTTGGCGATTAAGTGTATATATATCTATAGCAAGCAAACTCGTACATCAAACCCATCAGAAGAGGCACAAACATATATTTTCCACTTAAAAAGGCTTTCAGTGTTTTGTGTTCTTTATAAGCTACATTAAGGAGGTGGTATTTTTTCTAAAGTTTGTTAGTTTGCATTACTCCCAGGACCCTTCAGATCATTGTGGCCACAGGACAAAAATGTCCCTTCAGCTTCAAATATGTGTTTTATAGAAGTGATAAAGAGTAGGTGCTGCATTACCACAGGGACAAACTTAAATGCAGTGTAACTGGTCTGAGGTTGAGATGAACTCTTTTGACTGCATCTTGTTACTATTTTAGTTCAAGTCAGCCTTTCCCTTATAGGGTGATGCATTGTGTCTGCCAAAGAAAAGACAACAACACAACCCTCCTACATATCACCAACGATCTTTTTAACCCGTGTTTGTGTCTCTGTGTGTTCAGGAGTCAGTGGAGATGAGGAAGATGGAGACCAGTGTCAGCAGCACAATCCCAGTCCCCGTCTCAGGTCTGGAGAATCAGGGCCGAGCTGCTTCAATGCCTCGACTTAATGCAGAGCTGCAGGTGACACCTCGTCTTCATCGTCACACTTGTTCACCCCAGAGACCAACTTTGAATTGGTTTTAGTCTCAGACATCTGAGAGTTTTCAATTTTAAAAGTCAGTATTTAGCCGACGGAGAACTCACTATGTTATTGGTGATATTTGGTCTCTCCTGACACTGAGCTGTCCTTGTCAACTTTAAATTGATCAGATAAAGCATCTTACCGTTTTTTAACAGATTGTTTCACAAATCCAAAACACCAAAAACAGACCACTAAACCATGATTTTATTCAACTTAACAACTTAGACAGGTAAATTGTGGCTTTCAGCTTTGTAACATGTTCACTTCTCTTAGCAAGAGGCTGCGTCATTCAAAGATGTTAAAGTGCAGTGATCATCAACTTCTGGCCCTGGGGCCACATCAGGCCCCCCATAGCTCACCATCCAGCTCCCAGAGTATTATCATATTAGGAAATAATATTAAAGCTAATACTAAGGGATTAGTTTTAGACTGTAGTGAGATCACTTTAAGGCTGCTTCACTGAAAAGTACCTGTAACTTTTTTTTATTGATGTTTCACCTGAACTAAAATTTCCTTTCATATTGGACCTCCCAGACCCCCACCTGCAGTTTCTTATGTTGTCACATTTAATCTCCTCCTTGAAACCTTTATTTTAGGAATTTAGGAATACCAGTAAACTGGTGACAGTTAGTTTTTTAGGGATATTGCAGGCTGTCTTTTCAATCGTTACAGTTTGCTCAGAGAAGGCACAAAAATGTGCCTGACTGAAATTGCGAACATTTCTATTTTCTAGTCCATAGGCATAATAATCATAGAAAATGTTTGTTGGGAACTCCACTGCAACTTTTTTACCTTTGAAAAATTTTAATCAAATTGCTTTTTTCCTCTTTAATCCCTGAATGCGTAAAAGGCTGCTGGACCTGCTACTGCGACCGTTCTGTTCCCCTGTTGTGATCTATTGACCACCTTTACTCTCGGCCCCGTGTAACTCCATCCCCAGACCCCGTTTACAAGCTGATTGTAGAAACGACTTTGTCTGCCTTCAGTGTCATTTATCTTAAAATTGAGGACTCAGTCGACAAAAATGTCAGACTGTAAAGTGCATTTACTGAACAGCAAACTTCTGTTTCTGTTTCATGGATAAATTTCACACAACAAGGTACATAATGCTTCTGAAGTGGACTTCCTGATTCACAGGAAGAGTGTCCCAGAAGGCTTTGTGAGTTTACAGCGTGGACCATACTTGGGGGTGGCTGGGTCACTACGTCCTGACTCATCTGTGAGTAACAGTTGAGGGTGTCTGTTTTCTCTCAGGGGAAGAGAAAAAGGAAAATGACAGACGTTGGAAAGAGTGGCAGTATATAAGCCTGGTGATCACATGGGCTCCATAAACACTGGTCTCAAAACCAGGCACTTTGTGGGCATTAACCAACCACTTCACATTATTCATGTCATTGTGGGGGATCTCTAACCGGACACACCGGACAGACAGTTCCATAAATTTGTCATGGATATATTTTGCTCGTCAATCTGGGCAAGAGCCGTTCTAAAATGTTTTCAGAGCAGAACCTTCAAAAACAACTGCAGCTGGTGATTGGACGATCGTTCTGCCAGTCACTCTCATCACAGACCAATCATATCAGGCCACAGTATGACGTAGCAGCTCGACCCTGTTGTTAGCCGTTAGCTTAAACTACGTTTCAGTCCTTAGACTATCGTCTAACTTTAAATTTTTCCGCACAGATGTATCATTTACCACTTATATGTGACATGAACCTCGTCAACGACAATCCCCACCAAGTTCTACCGGTAAACTTCTGAGGAGAGCAGATTTCGCCAGGTATCATTGAGTAACCATGACTACCATAACCTAACCAGCGTTGTCCGCAAAGGATTTTCACATCTCTCCCAGTTTCCCAGCAGTGATCCCCAGCTTCCCAGCTTCTCTGATTTGCTCGTCCATTAAGGCTAACCAGTGGAGACACGATTATCACAATGGGGTTTGGAGTCCTTCACATCTTTGTCACGAACACAGGAGTCAGTTGGTAGATCAAACTCTTACCAAAACCAGTCGGGAGAAGAGCAAAAACATCCTTTCCCTGTAAGCGACATTCTTTGCTCCTCTTTTAAAGAAGAAATTGAGTCCATTTCTGATAAAACTGCAGCTATTTCCACATCGACAGAGACCGCTTCAGACACCGTCCTTGTTTTCAAACATGCAGTCACTTCCTGCTGTCGTCACGTCTGCAGCTCCCGCCTCTTTCCCCTGATTGGGTCGTTCAGCTTTTAGCCAAGTGAAGTTGTAGAGTACTAGAGCTTGACAAGATGGATCTGTGTGATTTCAGACAATGAATCAGATAGGTCCATCTGCTCTGCAAGGTTAGGGGATCCCATAACGGCCATAAGTTTGGGCAGATATCAGTTCTTTCCAGTCTCAGCCAAAACTCACTGTATGTACTTGTTAGCTGCAACATTTCTGTGGCTAAATCTTATATCCTAACTCCAGTCTAAATCTCATGTTGCCCTGAAAAAAGTGTTGCAGCCTCCTTGTGTTTGTAACATCCCATCAGGAAAGTTGTTGCACAGTTTCATATCAAGGTGAAACAACACAAAAACCATCCTCCTCAAAAAGCTTGCAGGATATCTGACTCATTGTTCATCCTGCTAAAGCCGAAAAACCTCTAAATGAATCTTTCACTGGATCCAACCAAATATGATAAGCCTCTCATTTCCTGAGTGATGTTGATGTTGATCGATTCGTGCATTTAAAGTGCATCCCTTTCACAGTCCCGCTGAAGCTTTTGTTGATCCTACCCTCACTGCAAGGAGAAGACTTCAGTAATCAGATTAGACTCTGGCGGGCGGCCAGCTTTTTGTCCCGTATCGTTTTTCTCCCTCTGCCAGCTGAATAGATGATAGTCGCTCCAAATGGCTCTGGGCCTAAGAAACAAGGGGAGAGGGAGCTGATAATTGGGTTAGAGCAGAGGAGAGAGAATCTGGAGAGGGGGATTAATGAAAGGATGTGAGGTACGAGGGCGGGAGGTTTTCTTGTTGACTCGCTGTCTTATTTTTCTCACCTTTTGGAAAAGAGGACAGGAAATCCTTTAGCCAATTCCATTAACGCTGGCCTTTGGATATTGTGTGCTGCTGCTGCTGAGGATGATGGGAAATGTATGGAACAGCCTGAGCCCCTTGATGCCAGCTTCTGTCACAGCAGTTATCCTTCTGCGTTGCTTTACTTTCACTTGATTAGAGCGCAGCTTCAGGAGGTGATATCTGCACAGCTCCGTCTTTGTGCTGTGGTGACACCCTAAACCACGTTGAAGACAACCCTCAGTCCCTCTGAATCCACTGATATGAGACACTTTCATCACCTTTCAATACAGTGTTTGCAGGAGCCTGTTTTAATTTTCAGGGTAAGCTCCAGTCAGACTTTCTCCTGATAAGCAGAGAACGATGATATGTTCTTAGAGATAATGGTGAGCCTGCGGGGTGTGCTGAAAGAAGCAGAGGGTTGGAGTGTGGGAGGAAACAGAAATATGTCTCTATTACATCCTACACTGCATCTTTTGTGTCAGTGAAACATGGAATACACACTCACACGCCACTTTATTAGGCATACCTTGCTAGTGCCTTGTTTGACCCCCTTTAATCCCCAGTGTAATTGATTAAACAAGGTGCTGGAAATGTTCCTCACAGAATTTGGTCCATATTAACCAGTGTAAATTTTGTTGACTAATTATTTTTTATCATAGGTTTGGTCAACAGACTTCTTTCCCCTGACGAAAACTAGACAGTAACTAAGAAAAAAAAAGTGCACATGGACAAAAACTCAAACTAAATTAACTGACATTTTTGTCAACAAATAAAAACTAGACTAAAATGTTTGACAGAGACTTAATCCAATCAGACCTAATTTGGTCATGTAGAAAGTAGGGACAAGTTAGGAATATATCCAATCACAGCTACTTTGGTTGTGTGGAAAGGTTGGATGAGTTCAGAGGGACATCCAATCACAGCTGCCTTAGCTTGGTGGTGGTGGGATAAGTTGTGGAGCGATCCAATCAGAGCTCCTCTCTTTATGAATTGATATATTCATGTAGAGCAGGTTCACTGTTTGTTGTCAGTTCTGGTATTGTAACTGAGATGCTCTGCCAGGTAGCCTAAATAAAGGTGACTGCATTTCACACAAAAGTTCAATTTGTTTCTGTTCATTTATACATTCAGACTTTACTAGCATTCAATAAAGGGTTATTAGATGTTTGATTTTATCCAAGTGTAAAACATGACTTCAGAAATTCAAGGAAACATAAAAATGCCTTACCCTTTACACTTCATATTTTAGTCCACTAAATTTACAGTAGATTTCATCAACTAAAATGTTAAAATTTCATCAACTAAAACTAGAGTAAAATGACTAAATTCTGAGTAAAACTAAAAGATATTTTAGGCCAATACTATCGCTAAACCTAAACTAAAACGTGCTGTCAATATTAATGCTGATATTAACATGATAGCATCACACAATTGCTTAAGATTTGTTTGCTAGACATCCATGATGAGAATCTCCAGTTCCACCACTTCCCAAATATGCTGTACTGGACTGAGATCTTGTGACTTTGGAGGCCACTGAACAACAGTGAACTCAGTGTCATGTTAAAAAATAGGTTTGAGATGGTTTGAGCTTATGATAACAACATTGCTCCAGTAGGCTGTGGGGTTTAAACCATGCTCAATAATTACCAACAAAATTTCCCCCACATCATTACACCAACGCCACCAGCCTGGACCACTGATGCAAACATGGCAGGACCATGATGTTCACACCAAATTATGACCAGACTGTCTAAATGTGGCAGCAGAGATTCATCAGACAAGGCAAGTCTTTCCCAGTCCTCTACGTCCTATTTTGGAGAGCCCGTATTAAGTGTAGCCTCAGTTTCTTGTTCTTAGCTGACATGAGGGGCACCTGGTATGATCTTATGCTGCTGTGGCCTATCTGCTGCAAGATTTGATGTGTTGCCTGTTTAGAAATGATCTTCTGCAAACTTTGGATGTAACCGTTCCTGATTTAAGTTACTGTTGTCTTTCTATCATCTCCAACCGCTCTGGCCATTTTTCTCTGACCTCTGACATCAACAAGGCATTTTTACTCAGAACATTGCCCCTTGCTAGATATTTTCTCTTTTTCTGACCATTGTCTGTAAACATTAGAGATGGTTGTGAATATCCCAGTCAAATACTCAGACAGTCCCATCTGTCTTCAACAACCAGGCCACATTCACTTAGATCACTGTTCTTCTCCATTCTGCTCAGTTTGAACTTTGGCAGGTCATCTTTACTGCCTACATACCTGCCTGCCATTCTTACTGTGTAGTTTTTTTTTAATGTGTATATATATCTACATCTATATCTACATCTATGCAAATTTCCCTGTGTGGGACAAATAAAGGTTTATTCTATTCTATTCTATTCTATGAGTTGCTGCATGTGATTGACTGATTAGCTATTTACATTGTCTATCATTCCAAAAATATTTGGACAATGCGTCCTAGTGTCCAACATCATAAAGTAGTAAAGTTACTTTAAGGATCTTTATACATTTTATTCAACTAATCATAGATCTCACTAAAAGGCTAAGGTGCTTGATCAAATAAAGCTGTGTACATATTTTTTGCACTATTATCAAATATTATTGAAAATGTACCATTTGAAATAATTTCTCAGCCTTATCAAAGGCATCCATGCAAACCTTACTTTGGAACCACTGCCATAGAAGCCTGTAGAAAAAACGTGCAGCCATTTGATAGGGACCAGTTTCACTTATAGTCCATTTTTTATTGGAGTATGTGTTTGTAGAGTCAGAGAGACAAAAACAGGAGTAAATGAACAACTCAGCAAATCAACAAAGGTGTTCCCCTGCCAGGAACATGACATGTCGAGTTACGTTTTCCATTCTAAGTAGATAGCTGATAAGCCACATACCTGCTGGGTAGGATCCTATGAACATTTTTAGCTGTAAATGCAAATGATCTCTCAATTAAATGTGCAAATAAAAGACTTAAAAAACTGTCAAGAGGCTCTGACTGAACTTGATATCAGACTGTGTTTGATATAGAACTGATAAAATGAATGTATTATATAACTATATTAGAACTTTGGAAGTACAAACCCCAATTCCAATGAAGTTGGGACAAGTGTAAATCATAAATAAAAACAGAATCCAATGATTCGCAAATCCCTTTTGACCAATGTTGAAATAAATACTCAACAAAGACAAGGTATTTAATGTTCAGTCCTACAGACTTTATTGTTATTTTGCAAATATTCACTCATTCATTTATTTTTTGTCCACAGCACGTTCCGAAAAACTGGGGCAGGGATATTTTCACTATTGCATTACATCATCTGTCCTTTTAACAACACTCAATAAACTTTCTTGAACTGAGGACAAAGATTCTTGAAACTTTATTGGTAGAATTCTTTCCCATTCTTGCTTGATGTACGACTTCCATTGCTCAACAGTCTGGGGTCTCTTATAACAATCCGCTCGTTTCTTTTCCACTTTAGCCACATCCATGATGTCCAATAACAGTCTAAAATGTGGACTCGTCAGACCACAGCACACTTATCCACTTTCAGTCCATCTCAGATGAGCCTGCATCTGAGAAGCCAGAGAAGCCTGCGATGCTTCTGGGTGTTGTTGATTTATGGCTTTTGGCTTTGCATGGTAGAGTTTTGGCTTCAAAACAAGCAACAACCAATGACCTGTGTTAACTTACAGTGATCTTCCAAAGTGTTCTCACGAGATAATACCCTTTCCAGAATGATGTTATTTTTTTATGCAGTGCCGCCTGAAGTCATGGCATTAAATGTTGTTTTTTTTTTATCTTGTCTTGATTCTCAGATATGGACTGTAGATGAAATCTGTTAACTCCTTGCAGTTTTATTTTGAGAAACCCCTCTTGCTGTTGAACTATTTGCTCACATAGTTGTTCACATAGTGGTGAAACTCACCCCACCCTTGCTTGTGAATGACTGAGCCTTTCAGAGATCCTCCTTTTATACCCAACATGACAATCACCAGTTTTCAGTTAACCTGTTCACCTGTCAATTAAAAAAAAAAAATCTTTAATATATATATATTTTTCAACTTTTACAAGACACACACACACACACACACCCACACACACACACACACACACACACAAAGACAAAAAAACAGGGCTCAGACAACTTAGTTACCAAAAAGGAAAACAATGTGCAAAGCTACAAATGTTACAGTATAACTCCAAATGCTGTGCATCAAATGTTGAGGCAGAGAGTAATTGATACATAAGATAAGATATTCCTTTATTAGTCCCACAGGGGGAAATTCCAAAATACATGTACAAATGAAAGCATAAATGTAGAGATAAAATATGTTTGCATGCAGACAATATTCATCCCACTCTGGCCTTGTCCAAGTGGGCAAGAAACGGATCCCAGATAGGAGAGAAAGTTTTACCTGAGTCAGACCTTGAACATCTGAGTCTTTCTGTCTGTATGACTGACAACATACCAGAAACCCATTTATGAAAAGAAGGTGGAGAGGTGGATTTCTAATCACCAAGAATGAGTCTCTTGGCTACAATCATTCCCCAAATTAGTGTCTGTTTCAGGGGTGTTGGAAGTCCTTTAGTTGAGTGGTAGTGCCCAAAGATAGCGAGTCCACATGCTGTTAATGATGAGCAAAACCAAAACGTATGAGACAGCGTACCCTCAAACACTTGACACCTGTCACACAGTGATGAAATTGATGGATAAAATGTTTGCAGTCTGACTTTGGAATAATGCAAATGATGAACAACCTTAAACTGTATCAGCTGATGCCTACTGTTTACAGAGCATGAATGTATCATAGACATACTTCTCTCTCATATATCATAATGTACTTCAGCGCCTGGTTCTTCTTTCCATGCCTTTCAAAGTCCATTACTGTTAACCGAAGTGCAATCATCAAACAAGCATACAAACTTGGAGATGACACGCCTGGTGTCCCGGCGTTTTAGAATGTCAAAGAAAGCATGTTCTGATGGAAAGGTTTCAAAATTATGGATTTTATATTGGGCATAATGTCTTACCTGCAGGTGGTGGGAAAAAGTGAGTGTTTTAAGCATTCTTTAGCTTTCCCAGTCTTCCGTTGCTCCGTCCCAGCTTTCTTGGATCACGTTGCTGGAATCAACTTCAAAATGAGTGAATATTTGAAACATAGCAACAATTAAGTCCTTCAGTCCGAACATATAATATCTTATATCATTGTAGTGTATTTATTTTACACTATGTCCCAACTTCATTGGAATTGGGTTTTGTATATTTTAAGTAACACCTACTGTATCTGACTTTGTTTGATGCCCAATATGTTAACCTTTGCTGCTCTTCTTTGTCTGTTTTTCTTCTGCTGAAACAGCGGAGCCACTCACGGCCCTCTCCAGGGACTCATCTAGCTGTATGTATACACTCCTACTCAAAACAGCTGATTCATCTTAAAGTGGTGCAGATGTGTATGGTCCAGCTGGAGGAACTATTTAATCCACAGGGCCTGTGTCATGTGAAAGTAGCTTTTGGATCAAACTTTTTCCATTAATACCACCCCTGATGTTGGCATCAGGAGAGACCCTCACCCTTATACCACATTATAGTATCAGAGTCATCAGTGCTGTCAGTTAAGGCAATCATCAGGGAATATCTGGCCCCTCTGTTTCTGCATTTTATTATGATGCACACTCCATGCATGATGGGGCCCCTGGGTGCAGATAGGAGAGAGTTTTTTGACACGGTGAAACCGTGAGTGCACAGTTTTTTGTGGTTTCAGTCCTTTCTTTTAAGTTTTTATCAGGATCACCAAATGCACAAATTCTAGGTTTCAAGTAAGGAACCAACAAACTACTTCATAAAACACACTTGTTGTATGTGGCAGTGGATCTCAAAGGGTGTGGCAAAGCAAGGCTTATGCCTCAAAACAAGTCCAGGTGTGCCTTTAGAATTATACAGCATCTAATGAATTCTTAATTAGGCTTCTCTTTCAGTACTTCAGCTGATTTATTTTCATTATACAACTGCAGAATTCAGTAACTTAAAAAAATTCCAATGAAACCCTCAAGGGTTTTGCATTTACCTTAACTTATTCCTCCTTCCTCATAATTCTTTTTCAGCACTTAAAAAGTGATAACATTGTCGATATTGTTTGTCGATATCCAATCATAGGTCCTATGACAAAATTCATTTTAGCATACCAGTGGTGACAAAAACTCGAAAATTAATTATTGCAGACAAAAAACAAAATGACTTTAAACCAAAATGCCGCACCTTTAGCTGGTTGTCTTGAAAATAATTACTCTGTCACTGGATAAATATGTCAATCAAAATTTAAAATGAACAGGATAAAAGTCAGTTTCCTGACATGACAAGCTATTCTGTAGTACTGTCTAGTATGTTTATGATCAGCTCTGAAACATAAGAAAATGGGACTTTATAAATAATAAATTACATAAACAGTTGTCATGATGTGTTTTAATGGAACATCAAGAAAACAAAAAAAAACAGTGTTTGGTGACATACATAAAAATGTGTAACATAATCTGAGAGTATATGACTGTTCAAATTCTATGATGCATTGGCATACAGGTACGAAAATGCACAGGCTGATAATAAGAGTCTGTTTAAGTGTTTTCTACAGAAATAAAACATTGTGCTTTGAGATTTGACCTGAAACTCACTGGTTTATAGTTTCTACAGATCCACTGTGAATGTTTTATTTGTTTTTTATAAACATCTGTCAGAATAATACGATGAGAACCTCTTCCCTCAGTCTGTTCCTGATGCCAGCCCTATGAAGCGCTCAGCCTCTACTGTGGCGCCACAGCGGCCCCAAGAGGTCAACCTGAGGGACTACACCCTGGAGAAACCCAGCCAGGAGCGACCCCACCACCATCATCACCACCACCGCTGCCATCACCGCAGAGACAGAGACAGAGATCGAGACAGGGACAGGGACAGAGACAGAGACAGAGACAGAGACAGAGACAGGAGGCAGAGGTCTTTGGATACTCCTCCAGGTGGACAAGCTCCCAGCTCCACAGGTAGGTCAGCACTAATACAAACACAGTGTGACAGCAGGGTGGTCTAATACTACTACTGCTAATAGTAATAATAATAATAATAATAATAATAACAACAATAATAATGAGGATACAAAATATTCATAATCATAGTAACCAGGCACACAAGATGGACCATTCAATATATTTCACCTGCTCATCTGGGAAAGAGCCCGTCCAGACTGTTTGTAAATGGGTAGAACCTTTGAAAAGGATAACCGGCAGCTGATTGGATGATTATTCTGTCAATCACATTCATTGAGGGCCAACCAGATAATGAAGTAGGCAGGTGTTACTGCCGCAGGATAAAGGACAGAAAGTGAGCCAGTTCTTAAAACAAACCCTTGAAAATATCCTTATGATAGAGAAGTTTGTAGTGTTGTAATTTGTTTTTCATTAAATAAAGAAATGTGGTCCAGATCTGATAAAACATGCTACTGGAGCTGTTAGCATCTATGCTAATCTCTGTACAAGCAGCCACTTCCTGCTGTCCTTTCATTTGTAATCACCTTTTTATGGAGTTAAAGACAAAATAAATTACAATTTTACAAAAAGATACATAGTGAGTAAAGACAGCACTGCATGGACAGATGTAAAAACAATCAGACTTCATCTATGTTTCTGAACAGGATTTAAAGATGCAGAGGGTCCATGTCCTGAATGTCTGGTCAGGGTGGGGGAGGCGAATTTCAAACTGAAGGCTCCAGATCCCATCGTGGACAAGGTGGTACAGTGAGGTGGATGGCAAGAGAAAACCTGAGGGTTTGGGAGGCTGTGCTGGTGTATAGAAGTTCACAAAGGCGCAGGGCAGTGAGGTAGTAGATGGTCTTATAGGTGAGGAGCAGGGTCCTTAAGTCAAGGCCGTAAATCACTGGGAGCCAATCAAGCTGCTGTAGAACAGAGCTGATGTGATTATTGGAGGAGGTTCTTCTGATGATTCTGGATTCTCTAATTAACTCTAGTTAATTGAGGACTGTTTTATGCCTAGGCCAAGCGCAAGGAAGGACAAGAGTATGACAAAAGAGGCTGGCTATGAGGTAAAGCAGCAATCAAAATCAGAATCAGAAATACTTTATTAATCCCCAACATGCAGAATCTTTAAGCTATATCAACTTCCTCATGAAGGAAAAATAAGTTAAGTGAGACTTAAAGGTTAAGTTCGTTTTTGTGACACCTGGACCTTATTTTTAGGATTAAATACGCTGGTTGACTCACCCAGACAATTTTGGCGGAGCACGGAGCCGTTTTCGAGCAATTTAGATCCATCCAACGGCGTTTTTTCTCATGCCATAGCAGCGGATGGGGCCAGAAATCGAAGCCCCTAAATTAGACATTATCTGCTGCGAAACTCACTGTTATGACTGTATGTCCCATCACTGGAGTCCTCCTGCTCTCACACACTCAGAACTGACACCACGTTAATCCATCAGGGTTTGTTTCCCAGTCTTTAGAGTGGAGTTTGGGATTGAAGGCTGTGCTCCGAGAAGTGCTGGCTGGTGTGGGGAATGGAGAGGCAGACCAGTGTCCAAAGACGGCAGGTTTCAGAATGGAGCACTGGGGTGAAGACAGTCTGAAGGTCACTAGTTGGCAAGAGATTTGTGAGAAGGAGGATTTGCATGTGATGCAGGGCTGGACTGAGAGCCAGTGAGAGTAACTGATGGCAGGGCGCTGTGAAGGTGGACACCCTGGCAGCAGAGTTGCCTGTAGCAGGTAGTGGAGCAAGTCCAGAGCTTTTGCTAGGTGACTGGGATAAACTCCAGGAAGTGATGATGAAGCATATGAATGAGTGAGAGAAGTCTGATGCCGTTCTGAGATCATAGAAGGCCAGTTTGGTGAGTGATTTGATAAATGGTAAATGGGCCATACTCAGGATTGGTAAAATGCATCATAAAAAAAGACAGTAGTAGAACAGGAACATTGTTGTACCCAGCACGCACCGAGGGAACACCATCGTATAGGTTTAAAATGAGTTAAGTGTAAAATTAAATATATCATAAAGTTAAATAAAAATAATAATAAATTGAAATGAAGTAAAAAATAAAATAATAGTAAAAGGGTGCTGTAATAACAATAAAAAACACTAAAAGGTAATTCAGGTAAAAGCCAGACTAAAAAGGTAGGTCTTGACTTTGCTCTTCGAAACATTAATATTAGGTGCAACCCATTCACACCCACATTCACTCCCTGATGGTTGGAGCTTCTATGTCAGTTGTCCATCAGCATCAGCTAACACATTTCACGCCTTTTCATGCTCATTTACACGCCACTGGCACAGCAGTGGGAGAAACTTGTGGTTAATGAAATGATTTGGTGGAACCCAGAATTGCGGCCAAGTTCAAAACTTGTGTGGATGGCAGACAGAAAACATCACAGAACTTCTGGAGTAGACCCTTTGAGGCCACAGTCTGAGCTTCGGTTACATTCTCTAGTGTAACTAAGATGTTTAATTGTAGTTAGATGTGCACACAGTTGTTGTCAAGCCCTGCTGTACTCATCACTTAACAGTATAACACTGCACCATGGTTACCTCTAAAGAAGGAGTGTGGACCCCTGCAGGGTCTCAGCTGTGTTAAAGATCAGTAAATCTCACTCAGAGTGAGGCTGTGAGGCTGCAGCTACACACACATGCTCTTTATTACTAGGATAAAAGAGACTGACAGACATGCAGAGTCTATAACTCAGAGGTTTATTGGCAGCGTCTCTGCAGGACGAGGCTGTGGAGAAAGAAAAAATGTCAGCAGAGGAATAAAACCCTTTGGTGTTACAGTCTGCCTGAAACCTGCTGCACACTTCTCTTTAACATGATCAAGAGTGGAGATACAGTGGTCATGGAGTATTTTGTTCAAGTTGCTTTGTAACTGGGCCTCTTTTGTAGGTTAACTGTGACATTTGTGTGTGTTTCACTCTGCAGTCTTACCATGTCTTTTCCAGTTTATCTTTTTAACTCTGCCAAGGAGCTTTTTTGTTAGTTTTCTTGACTCTAAGCAAGATAATGAAATTTTCAGGCAATTGTGGTCATGACACAAAGAAGAACTCATTTGATTTTGGTGGTGATTTGAATTTGGACGTGGATCCAGAGATTTTTTTAAAGGGATTTGCTAACATTGCAAAAGAGGGCAGTGTTTGCAATTTTGCTGATTACTTGGCTAGCAGTGTCAGAAGTGTCTCAGTGCTATGGAAAACCATTTGGGCATAAAACTGATGTCAGTAATATCAACCATAGTTCAGCATTACTAGTGCTCAAATTTGGAGTACATGTACTCAATTTTGGTCAACTAGTATGCAAGTAGACTTTACTAGTGAAGCAAAAAGTGTCACTAGCACCCTTAAAGCACCCCTCCCACTACTGCGTACTAGTGGGGGTGGTGCTTTAAGGGTGCATTAAAACGGGGTACACACAACACGACAATCAGAACGACTTTCAGCTCGGCTCTCCACTTCCGATCAAACTCAGCAAAGGCCCAGTTATCTGGAGTTCCTGAAGATGATTTTATTGATTATCCTGTGGTGTGAGGGGTGTTCAGAGTCATTTTATCCTCTCAGAAGAGGATCAGGGCCGCCCCGACTTGAAATCCTAAATATTAAACATGTTCAATATTTCTGACCAGAGGTCCTGATGTGTGTGGAGTGAACCAAGGTCAGCCGAGCATGTCCTCTGTGTTTTGTCACATGGACCAGAGCAAAGCCAATCAGCGAGCTGGCTGAAGCAGGAAGCAAACGTAACCATGGTAATGAGAGTAAAGGCAAAGCATAAAGTTAGCCTGACATTGTCCACCATTTTTGTTTACGTTGAAGGCACAAGCTGCAAGAGCAGAGGTGCTGCCTTCTTGGAAAACGAACTGGCTGATTTGTGGTGTCTTGTGTCTCACCGCAGACTACAGGAACAAAACTAATAAATCTGTCTTTATCTGTCTTCATGTGTGTCTCTCTCACTGTTGGAAAATCGATTAAGTTTTTAAATATATTTGTGTGTTTACCAGGCCTAAGGAGACAAAAAAGGGCAACCTGGTACAACAATGTTAGAGAGATGGGACACCCCATAATCTTGCACCCCTTGGCGGGAATGTGCATTGGGACAGGGTTTGACTTACTCAGGCAAAAACAAGATGGATGCCATTTAATGCTGCCATTAATCACAGGATGTTGTCCCCAAAGAAAATTTGTAAACTCCAAGACTCCTAGGGCTCTAATTTCGTAGACCAGGTACAGGCGCGGCACACCTGCCCTGCGCCAACAGGGTGTGTTCAGGGCATTTTGAAAGTTTCGTGCACGGCGCAGTCTGGCGCAGGGAGGCACACCCACGCCTCCGTCCCTCCCACCGGTGCAAGTAGCAGAGAAGGAGGAGTGTAGGTATGAGTGGGTTTAACACAGCTGAGTGTAATCTTCACCAATCAAATGAACGCCTCTCCTCGCCTTTAAATGCGCCGAGGGCAAGGTGCAGTGACAATTTCACCTCTGTGGCGAAGAAGGTCAGAGCCACTGTCAATTTTATAGCAACTGGGAGAGCGCAGGGGCCACCGGGCTGCACATCGGAGGCCACGATGTGCGTCACCGTGTGGACCACCTCGCGGGACAGATGTAATCTGTTCCTGTGTCATAATAGGAGTACAAAATTAAGTGATAATTACATTTAAGCACAGCAGCAGGCTAATCCATTCATCATGCTTGTGATCCACCTGCTGTGATTGTTTATTGCCTTGAAATGTGCTTGACACAGTGGATACCTGCCTGGTGACGTGTGCGCACTGCGCGCCTGTCAGCCAAATTACCACTGCCCCGAGTGCGCCTCGCCTGCGCCGAGAATAGACCAGGTTGGAGCTGACAGGCTTTCAGCGCACCTTCTGTGCTGTTTTTGGCACGAAATTGTCACTGCGCCAAGCTGAATCTTTCGACACCTCACCCTGGTGCGCCGTCACACCCATCTCAGCGCAGCCGGTCTACCAAATTGCCGAATTGGCTGCGCACGGTGGTCAAAATTACCACTGCGCAGGGTGCACCAGGCTGCGCCACCCTGTGCCACCCTGAGTTGCGCCAGGAAATTAGAGCCCCTAATATCCATCATTTGGCTTGTAATGGAAGATCTGCAAAACTACGTTACTTGTGACAATTGTTGAGTTAATTTTCCCTTTTTCCTGGCATCATTTCCCACCCCTACTGGCTCGAGACCTGGAGATCAACAGAGAACGCTGGACACAGCTCAGCTTGCCTTATGTTACTCCTTTATTGATCACAACTGGGTTACAGCAACAGTTGCAGTAGCAGTAGCAGGTTGATAACCTCAAAGAAAATAGACAAAAGAATCAGGCTAACATTAAATAGGTTTAAAATTTATTGCCTCATTCATGCCCATTTTAAATAAATTGTTAAATAAAGAATAATAATCAAATGTATTAATAGACTATCTCAAATATTTAAATGATTTAATTCATTTCAATTTAGTCTTGCAAAATCAATAGGTTTTAAACAGTTTTAAATTTAAATTATTACACACACTCATTTTAATTCATGCTTTATGCTTAAATATTTAGACTAATTCATAACTACTTTAATAATTAAAATATGTTAAAACTTGATATTTATAATTATGGTCCATAACAAAATCAAATCAAATATTCTTAATCTAAATCATATTGCCTACATACTGTAATTTTAGACAGTGAAAGGGAATAAAAGGTAAATTCTAAAACAAACCAGACCTCAAATAACCATTGTCAATATTTAACACTACATTTCAAATGAACAGGGCTTAAATGATCAGTAAACACAAACATCTTAGTCTCTCAGTCACTAAATTAAAGTTATTGTATTCTTCAATGTAATTAAAGTTTTCTCACCAGTGGCATCTCTGAGGTCTCCATGCAGTGAAGCCACCGAACACTGTGACAAAGGGATAACACACCTGTTTCTGAGCCTGCGTATTGCCGCAGCTCTACCAGCCCCCTTTCTACCTGCATTTAGGAGTCTGATCCTGCAATCACTCTCCAGTAAGAAAGACATAAATTACTGCTGAATAAATTAAAACCATGACATAAACAAAAATGCAGAATGTCTTTAGATTGTCTTAACAACAAAAATTGCCTCAAGTCAGGTGATTTAGTCAATGCTTTGGGAAAACACACATTTTCCATCAAGTTTAAGGATCTGAAAATCTGAGATTATCTGATGATGTCAGTGCAGGTATAGTTTTATCGTCCCTATAGATTAAAAATCAGTCAGTCTTTCTTTCAGCCATGACTGAAAGCAACCAATTTAAAATAAAAATTAACAGCTTCGTTACTGAGCTTTAAAACTCTTCACCCTGTGATGTTGTCTCCCTCTTCTGTAGGAGCTGCAGGAGAGCCGGCGTCTGAACCGGCTATATCCAGAGAGCGGGCTCATGACCGGGGACGTTCTCATGAGAGGAAACATCACCACTCCTCTGCAGATAAACAACGATACTACTCCTGTGACCGCTACTGCGCCCGGGAACACTGCCACACCAAATCTGCCACTGCCAGCTGTGCCGCCTCCCCGAGCGAGGGGCAGGAAACCAGCAACAAGCAGGTGGGAAGGACCGGGCGGGTGGAGACACACCAGAGCAGGCTTTAGACATGCAGGAGGAGGGTTTTTGTTTGTTCTTTTCTTTTGCAGTTTGAGTTTGGATCTACCCAAAGGCCTCTAGTTTCACGACCACTGATGTTAAGAGTTCTATAAACATTTTGATATGAGTCGCTGCGTCTTCAGTTTGAGAGCAAAGTTAAATCTATGTTCAGCAGACGTGAATCTTTCTCACCATAGGATTTGATTTGGTTTGATTTTGGCTCTAAAGGCGATGATTCAATTCAGGATTAAGCTTCAATTCAGAATAATCCATGATTCTTGATCATTGATTAAAGGGGCTTAACTCTTTGGCAATGAAGCAGTCAATGGGTTAAGTCATCCTACTGACCTGTTCAGAGATGACTGAGAAGTGGTGAAAATGTGCTGTGTTCCAGTGTTAATTTTGTTGCCTAATTATTTTCATCTAAGTTTCATCAACACCCTTTTTCTCCCTGACGAAAACTAGACAGTAACTAATAAAAACAAGTGCACATGGACAAAAATTAAAACTAAATTAACTGACATTTTCACCAACAAATAAAACCAGACTCAAATGTTTGACAGAGACTTAATCCAATCAGACCTAATTTGGTCATGTAGAAAGTAGAGACAAGTTAGAATGTACGTTGCTGTTGTTAGCATTAGCTCGTAGCAGTGAGTAAAATAAATACCACACAGCATTAAAATACTCACATTTCCATCATCAGGTTTGGCGACAGATTGTTGGTGCTGAGCCTGGATTCAGGAAAAGTCTAGTTCCCAGTCCTGTGTTGAACTGACTGAAGTTGAAGAAGCAGTCGGCCGTGAAGTGACTGACACACACATACAGGTTTTAGCCGACTGTAGCTGCTCATTCCCTTCAATAATAAAATTAATCCACTGGGCCCTTTGGTCCTCCGAGGCTGGTAGCCTATATGTGAAGATATATGTGGCTGTTTACAGCCAACAACCGAGCAGAGACAGCTTCTGAGACTAGACATGCTGAACACAGATCTCTCACTAAGAATATAAACAACATGGCTGCTCTTCACAGAGGAATCTCTCCAGCAGGGGGGAGGGGGGATACTCAGGTAGACCAATCAGGTTAGGTATGCAAATAAAATATACTGTTATGTAACAGTATATCCACAGACTCAACAGCTCACTGAATACCATGAGTTTACATTCATGCAGCCTGTTAAATACAGGTTTTGTTGTCTACTATCACATTTTGTGGGCTGGGAGGAAGGACAAATACCCAAAAATGTGTTCAAAAGCCTTAAAGAGTGGTTTTTGCATAATACGGGACCTTTAAAATAGCTGTGAGGATATAATACCCTGACACACCAGATGGACCATTCAATATATTTCACTAGTCCATCTGGGCAAAAGTCCATAGAAATTGTTTGGAAATAGGCACAACCTTTCAAAAGCATATGCAGCAGATGATTGGTTGATTGTTCTGTCCATCAGATTAATTATGGGCCAATCATGATATTGTAGTAGGTGGGCGCTGCTGTGCTACAGATAGTGAACCACTCTGTGAAACAAACTCTTGGCAAAACATGTCGAAAGTGGAGCAAAAATAACATTTCTGTAGAGAAGTTTGTTGTTCGTTTTTCATTTCAGAGTGCAGTCCAGGTCTGATAAAAGTGTTACTGAAGCTGTTAGCATCTATGCTAATCTCTGTATGAACAGCCACTTCCTGCTGTCATCTCGCTTGTAGTGGAAGTTTTTTCCTGTTTCTGGTGAAGAATGGAATAAAGACTTCTGCTGGTCAATCAGCACACGAGTGGTCTGAATGAAGAAAAGACCCCCACTGAGGGGAGAACAGGTTTTATGTACAGTGGGAAACAAATGGGAGAAACCCAGTGGAGAGAGGGGGCACTGAGTGTATTCTGACCAGGCATGGTAAAACAATAGCAGATTAAAGACAGACAAGGATGGGTGGGCTCAGTCTGAGCTGAAGGTGTCAGGAGGTCTGTTGATAGGGAAAGCATACCTGAGGGACGCCCCCCTAAAGCAGGCCTCACAGGCTTCTCTGTCTGCTGAAGCAGGGGTTTCAGAGGTTATTGTTGCCGTTGTTATTAAGAACACAAAAGGGACCTGGTATCTCCTGGAGTCAGGAGAGACATCACAATTTACCATTACAGTAGCTCCCACCTCTTCTTGCTCTAAGGACTGTAATTGGGCCATCCCACTTTGGGCCACTCACAGTCATTGTAGACTGGAGCTTTGCAAGATGGATCGGCCTGATCACAGACACTGAAACAGGTGGATCCATCTGCTGTGCAAAGTTAGGGATGTCATTCAGATTACAACAATTTAACCTTTTAGAACTGAGGATAAGTTTATTGTGGGCCTCTTGGTTACCACAGCTGCACATCCCTGTTTTGAGGTGTGCTGAAAAAGTCAAGGTAGAACTTTCTGTGCCCCAGTTTGAATCAGTGACAGCCACATTTGGATGTAGGGACTTGTTATTGATTTTTACAGCAAACTGATCTTTAACAGTAGTTGAGCATAGATGGTCATATATATTGTAGACATCATTAATGTCTATTATCTGTGGTCCATCTTGTTAAACAGGACATCACACAAGACAGCAGTGCAATGCCTACTTTGGTTCTTCATTTCTCTTCTGGTACAGGTGAATTATAACCTCCCTCATCTTCTCATCCTCTCTAGTTTTAGCTGCTGTATAAACCATCTCTTTCCCTTTTTTGTCTCAGCAACATGAGTAAATGCAACTTCTCCACAAGAATAATCTTTTTCTCTAACTTCCGATAAACCACGCTATAATCACTCTATAAGAAGTTTGGGAGAACATTGGGCTGTTGCCGGGAGAAAGCCACATAAATGATTAAAACACCAAGCTTGTTCATGTCATGATCCTGCAGCAGTTTGTGTCCATGCGTCAGTTCTGTCATGGCTGAGCCATAACAGGACACAAACCCCTCTTTACTAAACACCATATTTACTGAACATTACATTCTCTGAAACTAGAGGCCTCTGGGTTTCATTTAATCTGAACTGTTTACATGTATCTGACCTGATTTTGAGCTCTAGATCCTGGTCAGATCTAGAGCTCCATGTTAAACCTGGAAGTTGAGCAGTAAATGCTGAAGGAGAGACAGTTTAGAAGAATAAGAATACATGATTTAGACAGATAGGATTCCTGTGATCTCTCTGCATGTGACTACTTCTCTCTTCTCTGTCGGCTTGAGTGCAGCCTCTCATGGCCTTTCACTTCTTTTCCCACTTTTCTCTTTCATCATTGTCCATCCATTTCATCTGTCCATCATCACATTTCCATCTGCCTTGTTCCTTCGTCCTGTCTCTGTCCTTGTTCGGTGGGTTCCCTGTCATCTTTGGGTCTCCTCCTCTCACATGTTGGTGTCCTTCCTTTCCTTCCTGGTGGCCTTGTTTCCTTTTCCTTTCCTCTCTCATGTTTTTCCTCATTGTTCTATCGTTTCAAATTGCTTGTCCAATTTTCATCCAGGGCAGTGGTTGGGTTAAAGGCAGCCCAGTGGCTCTGAGCTCCAGTTCTAGCACGCCAAGCCGCGGACGTCGGCAGCTCCCCCAGACCCCCCTCACCCCGCGGCCCGGGGTGGCTTACAAGACTGCCAATTCTTCCCCTGTGCACTTTGTGTCCAGCCAGGCCTCTCTGAGTCCCGGCCGGCTGAGCCGCGGCCTGTCGGAGCACAACGCCCTCCGCCACAGCGGCTCCCGTCACTTCCCCTGCCCCGTAACACGTATCAGCTCCGAGCCCTTCCTAGGCCGGGGCAACGGCGAGGCCCTGGACAGCCTCTATGGCAGCCTTCGGGACCAGCTGGACGTCTTCCAGGACGCAGGGTCACTGTCGCCAAGCCCCCGCTCCGGACGCTCCTCTCGGACCGCACTGCCTCGCACGATGGGAGCCCTGCTTCCCGCTCCGCAGCAGAACCTTGGGGTGCCCAACGGGTATCACTTCAGCTTTGGGGGCAGCAGCGGCCCGGGTTCTGGTGGCAGGTCACCCAGGTATTACCAGGAGGCAGAGGAGGACGAATGGTGCTAGCATGGCTTTAAACCAACTTTTTTAATGCATTTTGAGGAATTGTGATGAGTTTTATCATCTTGTTTGAAGGCTTTAGTTTACATAGTCACTGTGTGTGTTAATGCTGTATTTAAACATGCAGAGGTTTTGTTTGAGAGAGCGTCTCAACACGCAGCAGAGGGAAATATATGAATGTGAACAAAAAGCAGCATCTCTATCAAAGGGCACAGGAGTCGTTCTGTATCAGGAGTTTTTCAGGAGTTTGGTTTGATTTGCAGATCTGCTGACATCACCATTATGACTCTCAACACTTAAAGGGGTATTCCAGAAAACGAGCTCAACAAACCCAGACTTTCTTTGAGCCGGGGTTAGAGATATTAGGCAACACAAAGCTTGTGATGAACTTGCTTTTCTCAACACTGTGCATGCACATAAAAGGTGTCATCTGATGCCTCTTCATCAAAAAGAAAGCTAAAATCATGAGCTATTTGATTCTGTTTTGTAAAAATAATGAGGTAAAAGGCACTGCAGATTTATAATGAAAACAGCTGTCTGGTGGCTTGTTGGTTCCACCATTTTTTTCAGATGTAAAATTACATATAAAACATCTTAAATTTAAATATGACCCTCATGGATTTAGTGATACAATCAGGAGCTGTTATTATGTCCGAGCCTCTCAATTAAAATTAAAAATATTAATAACAACCCCTTTATTTATGTATTTATTTATTCATATATTTATTTATTTTTTTAATTTATTTTCTGGTGATTTTTTTTTTTTTAGAGTAGGTGATCTACTGAAGCTGTTTGAGCACACAAAACTGATGCAACCCAAAGCAGATGTGTTTTTATGTTGCAGTAAAAAAAATAAAAATAAATCTCCATTACTTGTGCACCATTAAAGCTTATTTCAGCGCCCACCCACCCAAAAAAATGAAAATATTCAAAAATCCTGCAGACTAAGGGGCCACATGCTAAAGTATTACCTCACTTTCATGTTTTAGGACTGGTTACGGTAGCTCTCTATCTCCAGTGTCTGAGAGTTGTCATGGCGAAGTCAACAGGTAACGAGGGAAGCAGGTGGCAGTTTAAGGAGGTTCAACATTAAGTCCGTGTACAAACAGCTGTGTGTTCTTTACTTTAGGACTTTACCATTCCATGACGATGCCTACTCCTTTACTACATTCCCTCTGTGTCGGTCCAGCAGACAAAGAGCTGTCTCAGAGACGGACGTGATTGTTTTACGTTTCTTCCAGATTTGAAGAGAAAAGTGATGCATGTTAGTGAAAATTACCTGACTGACTGATTTGTTTTTTATCGCAGATGTTCTCTTTTCATTGTATGCATTTTTTTGTACGACATGAAAACAAAGGTGTGTTTAGTGTGAACTGCTTACGGTTTGCCATCGTTTCAGGTCTAATGTTTCTTACAAACTTCTTTGCGATGTTTTAAAACAAAGTGCCTCTCCTTTTAGATATACTGTAGAAAAAAAAGATGCAATGTCAACTGTTTTCTAATGCATCCTCTCTGGAGTCGATATTTGGTTCATTCTGTTTGTAGCTCTGCAGGAAAACATGTTGTACAGAAAGCCTTATCTGCAAGCAGAGGAATGATACCCACATAACACCATGGAAAATAACCTCATGACAGTCAATCTTATTTCTATTTAGTTATTTTTAAACCGAGTAAGGGTCGGGGAGCAAGAATCAGTTTCATGGAACCACTTTGCTTGCATTTAAAACTCTGAAACTGCATAAATATATCAATCCAGTAACATTAATGCCAGTATCACACTCTGCATGTTTTGATGGTTGCCACATGCTGCCACATCGCTGTAAGGTTTTTTATATTTCACAGAGACAGCACAGTTTGGTGCCTTGTATGCACAAGCAAGGCTGGAGAGAGTGTGCACTTCCTGATTCAGGACCCAGAGTAGCAAAGAAGAATCCAGGCAGAGCTTTTATGCATATTCAATGCCGAGGTCAGACTACAGGCTACAGGTTAGGCGATCGCAGAGTCATGACATTAAACAACAGACTAAACCTGTACAGTGATGGCTTGTGCCTTGGATGGTTGTTTGTGCTCCATATAGTAAATATTTTCTTTAAATCACTAAAGAATCACAAAGAAATCATGGCAACCAGAACAATATCCTTCCACTAAAAGCAGCTGATGACCAGAAAGACGTCAAAAAGTCTCTTCTGCCAATGCTGTTTGTAAAGCACGAGCTTGATGCTAAGTGGTAACAGCAGTTACTTACTGGGTTTCAGTTTCTCATCAGGATTTTGTTTGTTACCCTGTGTTTGATTTTATCATATATTATTTTAAGAGGCTCCTCTGTCTGATCGTTCAGTCTCACTGGAGCAACTTCATCAATGCCCAGTTTTGCTGTCCAGCAGACTATCTCTGAGGAGGAAGGACAAAAATCAAACTTTCTGTCATGAAGTCTTGAGGCACCCCAGTTTGTGCCTTGGTTGTCTTTCCACATGGCAAACTTCCTAAAATAAAACAACTGGTTCGACAGGCTCCAACACACACAACTGTTGGACTATAACGGAGTTAAAATGCTGTAGTCTGACCTCGCCACACAGGACCTCTGTGAGTGTGTGGATGTTTGGATTGAAACAAACACTGGTGTGTATCTGCTGTTTAGGGTTTAATTTGCATTTTTTGTTTGGTTTGATGTTTCCTGGTTTAATATTTTGTTATTCTGTCAAAAAATAACTTGCATAAGCTAGTTTTAAGGTGTCACAGTCAGATTTAAACATAATAACCCCTCAACCAGAGCATTTGTCAGGATGTAGCAACCCACAGTTTAGCATAAATAGTAGAGTTCCTTAGTTTGGGTGCTACACTTAAAGCAACAGTATGTGAATTTCCACCTAAATAAAACACAAGCCAGTGTGGTTATACAGTGACATCAGACAAAGAGAATTAGCTTGGTTTCACACCTCCAGCATTTAGGAGGATTATTCGGATACAGCTAAGGCGGCCCGTGTTGGGCTCGGTTTGTTTGAACATAAATGAACACAGCTATTGATCCCAAACAACCGCGCCAAGCTCGCATGAAGAGGTGGTCGCCGCTTTGCCTCCAATCAACCCCTGGAGCAGTTAGTTTGCAGTGAGATCACAGTCGACCCAACAGGCACAAAAAGGGTGACGAGTTAACTCCTAACACCGCTGTTGTCGCATTAGCAGCAGCTGCAGTGATAATAACTGCATTACAGCTACCAGGTAACCAGGCGGATAAAGTTAATAATAATGTTTTGGTCCCACAGCGTCACTTTCTGTGCTCAGGCACAACATACATGAAAATATCAACAGGTGAACATCACTCAGCGTTGCTACAGCAGATCAACAACATGGACTGATTCACAAAGTCCTTAAGATTCCCAAACTGTACTTCATCTCGTTCAAGCTGGAGAATTTATACTTTTTGAAGCTGCTCTCTGCTTTTCAGCATCACTGACTCTCACGTCTACAGTGTTATGCTGTAACAGGTTAACATGCTATCTGGTGTCCTCTATGGTCCACTGTAGACAGGCAGGTGTTAAACCTCGTCCTCGTGCTCTGAGTTTCTTTACATTTATATCATGAGTCTCACATTGATAAATATGCTCATCTGTGTAATCTTACTTATGACATTTAACACCTGCTGTTAATAAGAGAGTCATTTTGTTTTTAGCTTAGCCTGCTAGCTCCCCTCATCAAACAGGGCATGACTGGTAGTCAACACTGGCTTTGACATCACAACATAGGATCAGCTCCAGCCTTTTGACAGTCGGCTTCAAAGGCGAAATGAAGCAACCGAGCTGTGGGTGTGAAAACTTTTAAAACATTTCAGACTTTATACATGAAAGTTTACAGCAAATCAAAAGTCTCAGTGCTTTAAAAAAAATATTCATCAAGTTACCTTTATATTTGTTCACCATCTCATTTTCAAAACTTGTAAATTTACTAAATGAACATTTTTAATTATATTTATGAACTCTTTACACTGATTTCCTTCTTTGTTCGACACTTTTTACTGCTTTTCCTTGTCTGAACATCTCTGCGTCTGTTTTAACGTCATTACGATATAAAGTGGTCATTTTAGGTCATCATGTTGCAGGCAAATCAAAAAACAAAAGTTAAGCAGAGCTGGTGATTGCACACAGTCAAATGTTGTGATTTTGGGGCTGCCTGCCTTTAAATTCAACATCACAGTATTTTTTTTAGCCGTGTCCCAACTCATACAGCACACTCGCTCTATGCAGGTAGATGTAGCTTGTTTGCACTGGACAATAAATGATCATTTTATGCTCAAAGATGTCATGAAGACTTAATCTGATCTTCTTTTTGTGCTGTTTGTGAAGTGAAACAATTTAAGAAGAGCTACGACACATTTGGTACATAGCTGAATTACCAAAGGTTCACCTTTTCTGTTTGTTTTGTTCATCCTTACATTCACGTCACTCAGATGGAAACAGAAGAAGAGAAACTCGAAAGGGCTTGTAAAACGTTCTAGACAAAAATAGGAAGGCCAAGAATTAGTTCAGTTTTTTTCACGTTTTGTTTTTAAACCCTCAGGTCCAATTAAAAAACACACACACCTGTTTACTGAGTCCAAAACATTGAAGTGTCGGAGAAGTGCCACAAAAAAGTTTTTTTAACTAATTACATTGTCTTCTTTCACAATATATTTTTACTACTATATTTTATCTTTGTAATTATGAAAAAAGTATTTTTCAGCTTTAGAACATGGTTGGCTGACATTTTTAATAAAAAATAACATAAAAAGAATCAAATTCCCTGAAAAAAATGCTGGAAGGGAAATCTTTATTTACATTTACACTCTGGCACCTGTTTGAGATTATTTGCAAAGTTATTATTATTTTTTTATTTTATTTGTGCTCTGGCATCATAGAACAGTCATATGTATTTAGATTAATCACAAAATGGTCCCTTTAAAAAACTGCCATAAAATCAGTTTACATATGTATTATTTCCTTTTTCAGCCCCTTTGACTGCATTAAGTAATTTTGGGTATTGATGTGGTGGAGGGAGTGGCTAGCAGCCGTGTACTAATTAAGGCTCTGAACTCGTGCAGGCTGTCAGAGTTCAATGCTGACCTTTGACCCATTTGCCTTGTGTCTTGCCCTGCTCTCTCTCCCCCTTTCCAAGTCTATCCACTCTCTCTCCAGTATCAGTAAATGGTCAGAAATAAGCCCCAAAAATACATTTTATTTTATTTCATTTTTTTAATTAATTTAGGTCTGGTCATAAATGGCACATGATTATTAACTTTCATTATTCAGCCCTTTTAATGCAGTCCGTGTACATTATATCAGGGACTTACAAACCAAGGCACACTTAAAGTTAAGCTAAAACCTCAAAGCACACCATATTATATCAATATGAAATATCCTAAAATATTACACACTATCACACGTTACAGGATTAACGTGTAATGGTTTCACTGGTTAAAGGGAGAATTGCATAATTTTCTCTGGGGTACTAAAATGAAAAAGTGGATCCATATGCAGGAAAATGTGATTAGCAGTATTGCACAGAGCACCATTATATACCATCATAACTGATGGAGCTTAAATTCAACAGTTTGTAAAGAGATGCACGGTCATGCTACATCACACACACACACACACACCTTAAAAGCAAATACATGCACATCCCCTACGGGACCAACGGGACCTGAGGGCTGAATTATATCAGTAATATCATTTCAAATCCACACGTTGTTTGACATTTTTATTGAAAATGGTTTACTGATGTCTGGTTTATTATCTGCAAAAAATATTGCTGTATTTAAGGTAATGATGGTGATATCATTAGAGCTAAATCTGTTTTCGTGAGGAACAGTTATATATTATTCAAAAAAAATACAACCAGGATATGCACTCAGCACGTCATTAAATATGTAAATACTGACTCTCCTCTTGGGGTACAACTTCTCTTTTGTTGACTGTTTCTGAGTGAGTTTGTGAGTCTTTTGCATTTCTGCACTGATATTTTCTGTACTGAAACTAGTACCAATAACCTAATATATCAAACATCATATCTCTATTGTACATTGTAACTTTCAATGTGCTGGAACGGCTTGGGGCACAGCTGAAATGTGTGCATTCACAGCTTGATTTGAACAAAAGACGATAATACCCGGGGCAGGCACTGCAAATTAGCTGAGGCTCTAAAAGCTGAATCTCTTTTTTTTTTTGCACTGTTTCACACTAGACAAATAAACATTAAATAAATATATAAACATGTTTTTAGGTTTTGCATATTCATTCAAGGAAATGTAAAAACTAATCCTTAAAGGTTAGAGGACTGTAAAGGTAGAGGAAACAAGAAGTGTTGAAATTCAATTTGAGAGCAATTTTCTTCTGTATAATTTCAATATGGATTATTCAGCAAGACACAGTGTAAATCTAGATGCACATCAGGTCATCATAGACTCAGTAAAGGACTCTCTATGATGTCCCACTGATTTCTGAAGCATATCTCTGAAGACTAAAACTGAAGGTCACTCTATTAGAAACACCGTCTCAGACAACTTTCAGTCAAGCTGAGACCAAGTGAGTGAAGCTGAGGCCTCAACATGAGGTCACACAGATCAACCACGCCCCTGATACTTTCATTACTCATACCAGAGCTTATGTTTGTGGTGTGTGTGTCCAAAATATTTTACAGCAGCATGCTGCAAAGATGTTTATCCTGCTGTTCTGCTGCCTCTGCTGACAGCCTTTAGTGGACACTCCAGGAACTGTGTTTTCTTGCACTGATGCATTTTCTCAGTTCTTTGACACTTTAACATCTTGAGCTAAACCACGTACTAATGGTTCATACTTAGATAATATAGCATATGCTGCACAGGGCAGCCCATAAGGAGGCCAAGGGTAATGCAGGGGGCCTTGAAGGTTAGTAAAGACCATCCTACATGATTTCCTGTATAAATACTCACCATTTCTTATTAATGCAGAAACAAACGGTTTATTTGCAGTTGCCAACTTGAAAGTGTGAACTCTTGTAGACGGGGCCACTGATTTTAACAGCACATTCATGTCTGGTGTTTCGGTCACTTCTTGACCGACATTTTTTTGTTGTTGTTTGTGTCTTGGTTTGTTTGTTTCTGTCAGCTCTAAAGCTGCCAAGTGGTTGGATGTTCTCAGCATGAACACCACTTATCCAACATGTGTGTGTTGATAATGTTATTGTCTTTTTGTGCATTTTGTTTGGGCCTGCAACTTCAAGGACTAAAGTCTGTACCACATATAGACCATGTGGTGTTCAAAACAACTGCGAGGCCACTGCAGCTTTAATACAACTGAATGACATACGAGGGCCTCTTTACCAGTCCTCTCAGGGGCCCAGTCATTTCTGTGGGCATGCTTGATGCTGCCTACTGTGTGCTGATCTCTTGGTAGTAGAGTCAGGTCGGGTTGACGGGGCTCAAGACCTGATCATTTTCTCAAAAGCTCAAAGTCTTTCAGAATTCTGAGGGAAAAAAAAACATCCAAGGGAAATCTCACCGTGACTGAACAACTGTAGATTCTGTTAATACTTAAAGAAATAAATTTGTAGCCTAAGAGACACAAGAAATATCTTATTTATTTCGAAAAGCTTATATAGGCAAAAAATTGCATACATTTTTGGAAACATAAATAATAGAGGGACAGCCTAAAGAAAAACAGACTCAACTTGTACCACATATAGACCATTTTGGATTTGGTGTCACAGTTATGTCACAGTGAACAAGTGGGCAAACTGGTGGCAAAAACTTGTACATACACAGGAAAACATGGGAGGTGCTGTTTGAATACTGATAAAAGGGGAAAAGTTTATTAATGTGCAACAAGATGTCAGTGTTGGAGTGTAGAAACATTTCTCATAATCTCTCTCACCAACAAAACTTCTTAAAGCAAAACACAGACATTTATGGTCGTGTTTTACGTTGTTACAACATTCATGAAACAATTAGTTCAATAATGATCAAAGAATTAGTGCTCATATTTAAAAAGCTGATTCTCTGTCAGTATATAGATGTTTGACATGTTCATGGCAGATGTCTAATAAAGCTGTTTTATGTTCTTGCAGTGAGCTAAGTGTTGCTGTAAGGATTTTGTGTCACCAGTGACTTTGAAGCTAACATTCATTACAGATGCCTTTTTTCAGGTTTTCATGAAACTGAATCTGGTGTGGAAGTTTGGCTTAAGTCAGCAGATCACACACATTCTCTTTAAACCTCACACTTGTCATTACTTCAGATCATTCCACAAAAATATCTGATAAATCTCAGCATTTAGGAACCTGGACATGTCAGCAGGGTACAATGGTATGCTGGTATGTGTATACCTTTAAACTGTCCCTATCATCATCATCGCTTACTACAACTACATGTAGATGTCCGGCCTCTGTAACTTTGGCCTTTTAGCTGAAATACTAGCTTTTAGCTAGAATATTTCCCCTATTGTTAAGGGTCAGCTTTCCATTGTGAGACAATTTGGCTTCTGCTGACAAAATAATTTAAATCACAAGAGAAAGCCTCTGTCTGCTCCAGCTCTCCAGGACTTGTGTTAATCACACGCTTTACCTTGCAGAGTTTATGCCTCCAGTTAGTTAAAATACATCAGTGCTGCGTACAAATACCAAAGTGCTCTGCTGTCCTTTACTTTATCCAGTCCTTAATAACTTGTTTTTGTATTGTTTCTTTATTTAATCATGGAGATCATGCATAGTTCAAGATTGGAGATATGCTGTGAAGTGGGGTACACACAACACAACAATCAGGCCAACTTTCAGCTCGGATCTCCGCTTCTGATCAAACTCAGCAAAGGCCCAAATATCTGGAGGTCCTGAAGATGATCTTACCTGATCATCCTGCGTGTTAAGGGTCATTTTGTCCTCTCAGAAGAGGATTGGAGCTGGCCCGACTTGAAATTATAAATATTAAAAATGTTCATTATTTATGACCAGAAGTCCTGATGTGTGTGGAGTGCACCGAGGACAGCCGAGCACGTCCTCTGTGTTTTGTCACATAGACCAGGGCAAGCTGGCTTAAGCAGGAAGCAAACGTAGCCATGGCAGAGAAACAAATGTAAAATGTATACCAGTTAATAAAGTTAGATGGATGTTAAAATGGAGGTTCAGTTCAAACATCTAAACAGCTTCACCTGTAAATTATATGAAACAAACTGATGAGGAGCGAAACTGGACGGAAATCACAACTGCCAAGGATGTTTTAGGAAGCTAAATGCTACCCTCATTTGGCCTCCTGACGTTGTTAGCCGTGTTTGTTCACATCAAAGTCACGTGAGATCACGAGCTGTGAGAGCAGAGGCGCTGCCTTCTTGGTAAATGAATTGGTTGGTTTGTAGTGTCCTGGGTCTCTCCTTTTGTGGCACACGACAGGAACAACTGATAAATCTGTCATTCTCTGTCTTCATGTGTGGCTCTCTCACTGTTTCAAGATGTTCATGTGTGCAACAGACCTGATCATGTGACTTAAGGCCTGCGTGTTGTTGCTGTTTGTGAAGAACTTCGCCTCAGCTGCTCCTTTTTGTTTGTTACTAGATTGACTGAAAGTTTGTTTGAGAGCATTTTTTACACGGTAAACACAAATCAACTTTAAAAGCCCCCTTCAGTGACCAATCAGGTGTAGTCTCTCCTCTGCTTCTGTGCAGGTCAATCACTGTTACTATGATTCATGTCTGATCTGCAGCTCTCAGAGCAGAGTTTTACATCTTGTGGCTGCATCGGTATTTGTGGGTTGCAGGGGATCAACAGGGACCTTGTTTCTTCAGTGGCACACACACTCACACACTCACTGCAAGGTCCAGACACAAGCTGGAGACGTCAGAGTCGGGCTATGCAACACAGCAGACTCATCTCTTGTCCATCCGTCCTGTAGCTTTACATGCTGGTCTCCTCAGATTCAGGCTTCAGCATGATTGTGACCAAATGTTTTGTAAAAAAAAAGAGTTAAAAATGATGAAAAAAATATGCAAAAAGGCACAAAGTTTAGAGAAGAAGCAGATAACTTATGACTATGGCAGCGTAACACATATATTTGCATGCAGCGTACTTACCTGGAGCAGCACCTTCAGATGACTCAAACGGGGGGTGGGGGTAAGGGGTTCCTATCTATACATGGAGAACTTCTTTTTTAAACATATTTTTCTGCAGATGCATTTCAGTTTTTCTGTTGTGGCAAAAAAAGAAAAAAAATCAACAAAATACCTTTACTTATCAACTATGCGGCCTCTGTATGGTGACAAAGGAACGGTACCTTTGCCCAGGTGTGGACCTATCTGCCACCTGTCATTACACAGTGATCAGTCTCTTTATCTGCATACCATCGGCAGTGTAGATGTGGCTTCTACTTGAGAAAATGACAATGTTTGCATGTTCTAATGATGTATGTGCATGTAGAAGACTTAGTACTTTTAGATACCATGTGTTATTTTGTCGCTGATTTTTAATATTTGATATAAACTGTGGGGTTTGCTGAAAAGACCGATTTCTATACAAACAGTATTGAACGTTGTCGCCGATTTCCCCCATGTGCAGCAGAGCTGGAACATTCCTTTGTTTGGGATTCAGTGAAATATTTGTTTGCCTGATTTTATGTTTCTTGGCCAGACTTTGAACTCTGCAGTTGTTTCTACATTAAACATTTTTGTATGAAGCAAAGCTCATTGAAATAAAAAAGAATGAAATCAAGCACTGCGTGGATCATTCTGTTACTTCGCCTTCGATGGATCGTTGTGTTACGACGATGCTCTTAAACTGTCATGTTGAAACATTTTTGTAGACATCAGGAACAAGCCAACAAGTTACATCTCAACCAACAAAGATTCTTAGGCTGCCCTTTGAAGGAAGTTGAGAAATCATAATCCTAAGAGTATTAATTTCCCGGTCCCTTTATTAGGTGCACCTTGCTGGTTGCAGGTTGGACCCCTTTTGCCCTCAGAACTGCCTTCACTTCATTCTTGGTGCTGGAAATGTTCCCCAGAGATTTTGGTCCATGCTGACATGATGTCGAAGTTCAGGCCCACAATTAGGATTAAGAGTCAGATCAAATTTTCAATAAAATTGTATTATATAAAAACCCAATAAAATTGTATTATTTAAAATGTGATACAACCTCAGATTAACACAAAAAAAAAATTAAAATAAAAAAAATGTAATAAAGTCCACCGGGATGGGAAAGGTTCATTCCTATTTGACTGAGTTCATAAATCTGTTTTGTTTCCGCGGCCTAAAGCCAGATCTTCCAATTTTTGACACTGTTGACCATAAACAAAACAAGAGGAGAGACTTCACTGAAGTGCTGAGGTACATTCACTCCTCTGTTTTCCCATAAAACTAGTCTCTGCCTTGTGAAACAGCCAGCTGTGATAATGTGCTCCGCCCATGTGTCAGTTGGCTCCTCACCATCTTTTCGCCTCGTGGTCAAAGACCAAAACTTGATGGTAGGTTGGCGTTCTCCTCGTACCTCTTATCTTCTGCTGCAGAGTCACAGGCCTCTTCATCCTCCTGACCACAGGTTGGCCTTCTCCTTGTGCTCCTGTTGTTCGTCTCAGGGGCTTCCACACCTGTTTCACTCTCTGCACCTGTGTCCCTCAGCGGTCACCTGTGTCCCTCAGCGGTCATATGTGTCCCCTCAGCTGTCACCTGTGTCCCCTCAGTGGTCACCTGTGTCCCTTCAGCGGTTTCCTGTTTCCCCTCAGTGGTCACCTGTGTCCCTCAGTGGTCACCTGTGTCCCTCAGTTGTCACCTGTGTCCCCTCAGCGGTCGCCTGTGTCCCTCAGTGGTAACCTGTGTCCCTTAGCGGTCACCTGTGTCCCCTCAGCGGTTGCCTGTGTCCCTCATTGGTACCTGTGTGGTCACCTGTGTCCCTCAGTGGTCACCTGTGTCCCCCTGTGTGATCACCTGTGTCCCTCAGTGGTCACCTGTGTGGTCACCTGTGTCCCCTCAGTGGTCACCTTTGTGGTTACTTGTGTCCCCTCAGTGGTCACCTGTGTGGTCACCTGTGTCCCCTCAGTGGTCACCTGTGTCCCTCAGTAGTCACCTGTGTCCTCTCAGCGGTTGTCTATGTCCCTCAATGGTCACCTGTGTCCCTCAGCGGTCACCTGTGTCCCCTCAGCGGTTGCCTGTGTCCCCTCAATGGTCACCTGTGTCCCTCATTGGTACCTGTGTCCCCTCAGTGGTCACCTGTGTGATCACCTGTGTCCCTTAGTGGTCACCTGTGTCCCCCTGTGTGACCACCTGTGTCCCTCAGTGGTCACCTGTGTCCCCTCAGTTGTCACCTGTGTCCCCTCAGTGGTCACCTTTGTGGTCACTTGTGTCCCCTCAGTGGTCACCTGTGTGGTCACCTGTGTCCCCTTCGTGATCACCTGTGTCCCTCAGCAGTCCCCTGTGTGATCACCTGTGTCCCTCAGCGGTCCCCTTAGTGATCACCTGTGTCCCTCAGTGGTCACCTGTGTGGTCACCTGTGTCCCCTCAGTGGTCACCTGTGTCTTTAAAGACTACAGGGTTTGGCACACAGGTACCTGCCATGCTTGCTCTCAGGTGTGTGTTGATTGCTGCCCACAGAAGCCCGGGTAGTGCCCTCTCCCACACAGTGATGTTGAGCTCCTGTTCACATCCAAACTTTGCTCTACTGCAGGGGTCACCAACCTCTCTGAGCCTGAAGAGTAGTGTGGAGTGATACTTTCTTTATTTAATGTTCTTAGGTCAAAAATGTTATAATAAAACCAAAAATAATAAACAATATTATGCATTTTATAAGCTACATACACACTGTGATTACTATTTTACTTTTGAATTACTCCCAACAATATTTTTTGCCACAGATTAATTATTTGAGAACAATAAACTTACATCTTCAACCATTTATTTTTCTGTGTCAGCAGCAGTGTAAACTTTGACCCCATGCAGGTCAAAGTTTAGGAAAATTAGGTGGTTTTAAAATGTAATGCACATGTTACATCTGTTATTTTTGTATTTATTAAGTGTGATTTATTAGCAAAACATACAATAGAAATTTAAAAAAATGTCTGTTTATTTTAAGTTCTGTGATGGTAGCTTGTGTTATTTTTAAGTCCCTGAGAGCACCTCATCAGCTCGCTGTGGGCCACCAGGCGCTCACGGGCACCTTGTTGGGTATCCCTGCTCTAGTGGATTGAGATCTGGTGACTGGAGGCCACTGGAGTACAGTGAACTCACTGTCGTCATCAGAGGACACTTCACTGTGGACATGGTCAGCGGCAGCACTAAGGTAGGCTGTGGGGTTAAAGCAGAGAGCTTTGGAGATGGGAGGTTCTGGACTCCTGTGCAGACAGTTATGTGCACTAGTTCAGACACTGAAGTCCACAAATGTGACTGAAAACTGAGTCACACTAGTCTACTGAACATCTGTAGAAGACAGATTATCAGTTTTGTTATCTGTACTTGATAAGCAAAGAAAAGAAGTAAATATGACAACAAAAAAGAGGAACACTGCTCTTGGAATGATTTGCATTGGCATGAGGAAACATAAATGTTTAAATCCAGATGAGAGTCGAGTGAGACCTCACTGATGAATCATCTCTGACCCTGGAGTGCACCACAGGGATGAAAAAGCCATCGCTGCTTGTTTTGATCCAAAGTTGAGCCTTTAGCAGGATTTCAACCCTGACAGTTGATTATGGTAGTATACTGTGCTGTGCAGGGTCGCCACTGTGAGCTGTGGGCCCCATAAGAGGCAGACACACTGGGCCACACCACAATGACCCAAACTGTGATCCCAAAATTCTGTGATGTTATCTGCAACTGTAAATTTGTAATTCACACACTGACATCTATCTATCTATCTATCTATCTATCTTTGCCATCAAAAAGGCATTTTCGCCCATAGAACTGCTGCTCACTGGATATTTTCTCTTGTCAGGTCCATTTCTGTAAATCCTGGAGATGTTTATGTGTGAAAATTATCGATCAGCAGTTTCTGTCAGACCAGCCTTCCTGGCACCAGCATGGCATGGTTACTCTGGCGTGGATCACCCTTCTTCTCCATTCTGATGCTCCCTGTCTTTATGTCTGTATGCACTGAATTGCTGCCACGTGATTGGCTTATTTTCGGTTCACATTAATGTATACCTAATGAAGCGGCTGAGAGTGTATGAATAAAGAGGTAAGATATACAAGCTGACACTCTTGTATTGTGCTCGATGTGAAACTGTATTTTTGAATATTTGCGCCAGAAACACCGACAGGAAACATCTCCATCGTCACGCTCTGCTGTGTGGGCGGGGCAAGAGCGCAACAGGTGGGTGATAAAAGGTGATAAAAGGTGGGGACGCGTCAAGTTTGATTAAAAAAACTGAAATGGATAGACAACAGAATAAAACACACACACACACACGGTCCATGAACACATATCTGATTTTTATTGAATTTTGAGCATTTCCGTATGAAGAAAATGGCACAGGTACATGACCCCTTTGTCTTTGCCTTAGTTAAATGTTATTTTTGAGTCATGCAGGGCTTTTGTTTTGAAACTCTTGGCAGGAAGTCGCCATATGAAACCCTGGCAGTATGATCAGTGTGAAGAGATGGGCAGATGTTCTCCGGGTTGAAATCCCAGCCTCGGACCAAATGAATCAAACCAGACACTTCAACTGGATGAAACATTTCAGCACCGTTATTTTCAGTTTCTGCTCTTCACACTCAGGAGTATTTTTCATCCTGGAAACAAAAACGAAACAATGATTTTAAAAAGCAAACTCCAAGACTTGTTGGTGAAGTTTTACTTTTTTGGATGCGCAGTGGACGTGATTACTGCGCTGGACGCGCGGACTTTTCAGAGGACAGGTAGGATACACCTTTAAAGTGAAACCGAGGAGACCTTAAACACATGTTAGAGAATTCATAAGCAGCGTCAGCACATTGTTTTATCCTCACGAATTTCCCAAAGACATCATGAAATAATTCAAATAATAAAACTGAGATAATTGATGACCACAGTGAGCTGTCACTGTCCACACTCAGAGTATATCACATAAGATAAATAGATTTTAAATCTATTTTTTCAGCTCTTACGTGTCAGAGATTGTCACAAATCCTCTAAAGTTTTCTAACTGCAGATGCTGCAGACTGTTCACAGTGACCTGCAGTCCCAGCTTCTTCCACTGGGAGGCGCTATTGTAGCACTGAAATCCACTCCTAAATGAAGCTGTTGAGAAAGTTTGTCTTTGAGATACAGAAGTAATTGTTGAGTTGTAGCCACTTTCTCTTCATTTTTACGTTTACATCAGCTTACACACCAGTCATAAGTTTACTCTGTGCTTTAACTTGTCATGCTTCTTTCCTCATGTCTGATCTTTGGACGGTTGGAATGTGAGAATACTTATTCAGATCATGTCCACATGTTGAAGATTTTCCCCTGATTTTGTGGATCGTAAAAGGCTCCAGGTGCAGCTGATAGCCTGTGAGGTTGGTGTTTTGTTGATAACTGACACAAATGAGGATATTAGTTAAAATGGGGCATGAATATTTCAATATTGGGGATTTTTCTGACAGTTCAGTCCTTGAGACCTGGTGCAGGTTTGGCGCAGATTCCTGAAGACCCCCATGACTAAGGCAGTCCTTTGGAGGCTCAGAATATTTTTTTGTATTGGCCTAACAGGCCCAGTCTGTCTGAAATGCTGTGTTGGAGACTTGGTCTACTTTGTGGAGATGGTTTTGTTCAAAATGACTTCAGTGGTTCTGTAATTATTCTGCAGTCTGCACAGGGCTCTCTAGTCCGAGCCAATGGGCGCAAACTGTTGACAAAACAATGCCAGGACCATCAGCTGCAGAAAGAGTTGGATGAAGCCATGCTCTAAAAACTCTAAACAAACTAAACTCAAACTTTATCCCCTGGACGAGGCAGCTTTGGTTGCCAAACTTTTTCATCCGAAGACACTCAAACATGGGGAAAGCTAGATCTACCTGACTTAATTCAGAGAGACACCTCAACAAGTAGTTACCCACATTAAAGGGTTACTTCAATTTTTTGAAATTGAAACAGGCAAACACTACACACTGACTCCCAGTGTTTGAGCTAAGCTAATTAGCAGTCTCTTCTTTGTTACTGCACGCACGGTTGAAAGAATAGAGTCTATCTGCTTGTCATGGACTCGGGAGTGAGGCAAGACACAGAAACAAACAAAAAAAATGTTGGCATATCCCTTTAAAACAACCTTTGAGTTCATCCATCACTGAGGCCTCCTGTATACAGCTGGACGCAGCAGTGCTCTTATGCTGTAAAAGACTACATGGCTGTATTTCCTCCTTACCTCTGTGTGCATGGTTTGCAGACAGCGTGCCGTTATCGGCTCTGTTGGATCTGATGTAGTGTTTGAGGGGTTCACGGGGAGAACGCTGATCCGTCTGCTGCTCTCATCTCACTTCAAAGTGTCCGCTGTGACGCTCCCTGACAACCGGCTGGGCATCACTCCAAGTCTGCAGGAAGCCTTGAAGAGCAGACGGTCGATAATGAATGTCACTCACCTTTCAGAGCAGAGCCACCAGACAGGGCTGCTCTGTACGTCTGCCAGATGATTGTGTGTCTCATCAAATCATGATCACTCACACAAAGTGCTAAAAAAAGACCTTAAGAAGAAATAACAATGATTTTATTGTGGATTGGACAGAATTAATCTAGTGAATGTCTGTGAGTTAAGGGTCATAAAAGGGAAACAGTTGTGAATCTGAAAGACATACTGTTTATATGTCAAATAAAAAAACAACTGAAACAGCAGAGTGCACCGAAGTCTAGACACTTCATTTCAAATCAACAAAGAGAGCAGTTATACCACACCAGCATCCACGTCTGTGGGCCTGATTGGTTTGGCTAGCTTGGCATAAATGGGCAGTCCTGCTGCTTTAAAGTGCGCTTCTGCAGATAATTGAGCAAGGAAAACACATATTCAACAGCATTTTTTTACATTACTAAAAAAAAATAGAAAGGGTAGTCAGACTGCAGCACACCCTCGTCCACAAACAGCTGAGACATTTATGAAACAGAGTTTTTTTCCCCATGGTTTTCAATATAATCCAGCCCATTACAGCTTTGTCCACATGATAAAAAGCATAAATGCATGGCCATGATGTTCTTGCCACTCCGCTTCAAAGCCTGTTTCATTTCCAAAGTTTCTCCTCCATCCTGAGGTCTGACCGATGTTACAGTTTAACTGTTGGCCATGTTATCATGTTCGCTGGTTGTCTTTGCGCGAGTGTCTTTGCTAAGTTTTCATTTAAGACAAATCAGATGAGCTTGTGCTGATACTTAAATGAGTGGAGAGCCATTTGTTAGTAATCTTGCAGCTTCCAGCTACCGTTGTCACCACAGCAACCACAGATGCAGGAGGCTAAAAGTCACCAGCTAAGTTAATTAGGACTTCCATCACCTGCAGCACTGCTGTAGCTATTCTACCGGGGGGTCCACAACTCAACATCATCATAACACTTTGAATGGAGTAACACAATATCACAACATAAACTGAAACAGAACATCGTGATACTAACATGAGATGACAACATATCACAATAACACAGTCAGGACAGCAGGATGGTCCGAAGCATTTGACAGAGTGACAACAAAATGTAGCAGACAGCACCGGGTAGACTGATAATAGAAAAATTGTACATATGATTTATATTAGAAATTGTAGCTTAATAATAATAATGAAAAATAACAATACTAACTATAGTAATAATAAAAATGATAATAACAACAACAACAACAACAACAACAATAATATTAAAAATAATGATAATAATAATAATAATTATTATTATTATGGAACTGGAACTCTCTCCCCCTCGGATTTATTTATTAGAAAAATCCAAGTATCTGATTTCTGATTTTTGAGCAGTTAGTGATAATTATACATTTTTATCAAAGAGCAAACCCTGGACAGATGTGTGTGATCTTCTGGGGAAGTGACCTCTGCTCATGCATCACTGAAAACATGGCTGTAACTGAGTTTGCCTTTGCCCCTGGTGAAATACAATACTCTCGATGCATGTCTAGTTGAGTATTCATGTATTAGTGACCATAGTGTGTGACGATGTCTAACACTGATCTTGTCAAAGTGTTGGCAGGGACTGCATCATAAGAGCATTTTATGGAGCAGTGACGTGTAGACCAACTTTGTAAATGTGTAAATATGTAAATGCTTCAGTCAGCAATCTAGCAGAAAAAAATCCTGAGGAAAACACACAACCTTTTGTAAGTTCAAGATCCAAAAAGCACAAACATGAAGACAAACATGATGTTGATTAGAAACAAGCCACACAGTCAAGCCACACAGCTCCTCAGACCTGCAGGTTTACAGCACGAGTGCACATGATGGCTGCTGCATGTCCCTGTGTCATTCTGGAAGTGGTTCTGGTTTTTGATTCTCATACCTGATTGGGGAATTTCTTAGAAAAATCCAAAGAACAAATACACTACATCAGATTTTCAGTATTTAATGATCAGAGTTGTTCCTTCAAGTGCATTTTAATGAGGAAACACCAGCTGCAAGATTGCTTATGTCTTTTACTTTAAATCCTGGAATGGTCGATAGTTAATAAATAAACTGACGTTCAAACGTGTTTTATTTCCCAGGTTAATTTATTTCTCCACAGTACAAAACAGCAGATAGTGAGCCATCAGTTGGACATAAATGAACTGACATTGTTGATGTGTTGGACTTTAAATGAGGTTCTGCAAACATGAGCTGCAGTGTGAGAAGTTCTTTATTTCATCCTGACCTTGTTTAAACCTTCACTTGGATCCTGATGCTGTCACTGTGTGTGTTTGGTCTCCATCCTGTCGTTAGCAAGTCGACTTCACAAACACCAGAAGGGGAACCTTTCACTAAAAGCTGTTGTAGCTTTTCATTTGAGGCTCATGGTTTGAGGTTTGGGGACATCCAAGAACAACAGCAGGCGCTGAATAGAGCTTTAAGTGGACAGAAGTCTCTTTTACTCTCTGATAGATGACTTTGGCACTGACTTTCTTTCAGGCAAACACCTCCATCCTTATCATGTGACCTCAAATGGAGCATTTATGTCACTCTGTAAAGGTGGATGAGATGAATGTGCTTGTTCTGGCTGCTTTGTTGTGAAGAGGTAAAGACAGATACATAACCAGCTCTACAGAGGCATTATTTAGGGTTAGATGTCCCTAAAGCACGATGCTGCACTCTATAAATACCAGTGTAGAGGTCTGAATACCAGATAATAATGTTTAATGGGGTAATATGGCACTATCAGCCAGATCTACTAAAGGTTTGCATATACAAAAACACGTGCAAACTTGATAGTGCGCAAAGCTGATCCACTAACAGGGTGCATCGAGGATTGCATCTGTCAAATGAGCAAAATAGCACGTGCAGTCCATTTAGCGTGTTTGCCTTCATGAATATGCAGAGTACATGCAGATCATCAGAACGTGCAAAATACTGGGAGGAGGAGATGCAAATGTGATCTTTTACCACCCACAATATGATTTATCAAATGTGAAACTGATTGCGCTTGGTGTTTTTGCGTCTATATTTAGCACGTTTGAAAGGCAGGTGCAAACTGGCACATCGTTACGCACAGAACGCTGACAAGGGCGAGAGAGAATCTCCTGTGTGCCTATCAACATGTTTGGACGGTCATAAACAGCATTAACCGAATATTTTCAGTCACTGACTGAATTTTTTGATGAATGATGGAAAGATTTGGAGTCTGCATGTCATTATGATGGACTGGAAAAAGAGGGACGATCCAGTGTGCCATCATACTCATGCAGACACACAAGTAAAGTAAAGCCTCTTTGTTTTGCTCTCTTAATACATCGTGGAGGAGGTTATTTAACCTGTTTTTGCAGTATTTCCACACAAAGCTGGTGCCAGACATTGTGTTGTGTGTCTCATTCAGATGGTGAAAAAACAAGTTACTGTATTAAATCCCAAACCATCTGTCAGACTGCCGTAGTGGTTCTAGTTTTAACACAACAACCGCCAAGCAGTCTGACAGACGGTTTGGGATTTTTGGATACCAATAAATTTGTTCAACAAAAATCACAAGTCTGTCATGCCATGGGTTTTCCTGAATATATTTTCTATATGTCTACATGTTTTCTGAAGCTTATGAGGTTGTCTAATGAAGCACTAAAGATTTCTGAGCATTTATACCTTAAATTGCTGCTGGGGTCACACAGACGGCTGTGGAATGACACATAATGAGATACATTTAGCGGAAGTGAATTTTCCACCGCTATTGTGTTTACAGCACGAGCTGCAGCAGCCACAATCACCAGCAAACAGAAGGCAGAGCCAAATTAACAGCCAATGTGAAAATATAAGACCCTTGTACAGGTCAGAACCCTGCAGTGGTTGTGACCTGCACTGTGAGGGCTGAGAGCTTTTGCCCTGAGTGTGTGCTGTATTTGCGCTGTGCTCTCCGCGGTGCTGATCCTGATCCTGTTCCTGTTCCATTGTGTCAGTATCATGTTGTAATTGTTAACTAAATATGGTGAAAAAAAAAACACAATCATGAACATTTTAAGTTAAATTCACAGAAGATATACATAATGTGTTTAATCCTGCCCCGTTTTCACCGGTATCTTTGTAGATCTGGCCGATTAGAGATTAATAACTTAAAGGCCTTGCTTACACATTTGTGCCAAATATGTGCTGTACCAACGCTGTAGTGCCCTTTGCCATCTTGAGCATTTATACTTGAGTGTTGTGCCTGGTAGCTCTGCAATGATCTGTGTAGAAAGTTCTATACTGGTCCTTTTAATGTTTTTAGTTTGTTTATGTACAAGAAACCATGGTGACCAAAACAGAGCATTTAATGTCAGAATGAAGGGACAGCAAATGATGCAACAGTTGATTAGAGCTGAAATAAACATCAGAGATGCTTTACTACAAGCAAAAACCTACAGAAAGAAGTGCACAATCCAACCTTCCTTTGGTGTAATCATTGGAGGCAAGAGGCCTCTCGTTCATCAAGTCCTGGCATTTTGCTTTGTTCATGTGCCAAGAGATGGTGACCCTGTCCTCCAAGGAACTGTAAGTTCTAGTTCTGGTTTAAGTGAAGTCAATGCCTCAATGTTTCTGGAAAGGCAAGCTTTCTTTTCAAGTGTACTTGCAACAACCAATAAGTAGCCCAATGCCAGTGGAGGGTGGGTTCGTGGCAGATATTATTGCATAATAACGCAACTGTTGAAAAGAAAAAAAAACAAAGGAGACATTCAATGAGTTGAAATGGTTGCTGAAACAGTTGCAGCAGAGGACGGATATTTTTTGTGCTTGTTTAGTCTTTGAATGAGACATGAATGAAGAAGTATACTTTCACATCGTTCATTCTCTGCCACCATTTTCTTATTCATTATAGTACAAAAAAACTAGAAGTGCTTAGAGAGCCCAAACCTCCACCAAGGCCTTTCTGACATTGTTAGCCAAGTTATGAACAAAATGTGGAAAACTGCACTATCTTGCCATGTAAAAAAAAAAAAAAATCTTAAATATTCCTGGATACACATCTGGATTTGAATCACACTTATCTTGTGCCATGACCAACAACCCTGAAAATTGCATCAAAATCTGTGGCTTCACAGACCTAGCATAATTCCAGTGCCCTTATTCTTGGTTTATAAAACTCTTCTGTCATTACGTCTTGAGTAGGGACACCGATCGTTGATTACTTAGTTTGTGAGATCTGCTGATGCTGCTTCCAGAAAGATACAACCTGTTTGAGTGTTGAGCGTTTGCTGAAAGAGAAGAACAAAAAGCCCCATGGAGCAACAAGTATCCTACAGTATCCTATGAATGGATGGAGTATTAGGTTTTGGAGGTCAAAGGTCAGGGGTCAAGGTCTTAGAGCCTCTTGTTTATCATTTATTGGTGTCTCAAGAACACTTGAAGGGACTGTTGTCAGACTATTCTCAGTTGTCTGCTCTGACTGAGGTAGGTTTGCAAAATTCTGGGAATGGAAATATATGGGAAAATATAGTTTTAAACAACCAGATTTAATATACTTGAGAATATCTCTGCTATACCTCAATCATGTACTCATAACACACTTTAGGCCACTCCCCCTACATGCACTGTGCTTTCCTCCAGCATGTGCACAGATTTCTAGAACTCTGGACTATTGAGCCCATGTGGCTGACATAAAGTGAAACTGAAATTGAATGTCCCACAAAATAATTCAAACTTGATAAAGTTCTACTTACAAATAAATCTGTTGAAAAGTGCTGTTTTTAAATTATATTATTTTGCATGGATGATGAAAATGTTTAGAATAATTCCCATTATTCTCATGGAAGGCTTCCAGTTTGGCATATTTCCATAATCCCTTGTCTTTAAGGATAAGTTCAGTTTTTTGACACCTGGACCTTATTTTTAGGATTAAATACGCTCGTAGACTCACCCAGACAATTTTGGCGGAGCTCAGAGCCGTTTTCGAGCAATTTAGATCCATCCGACGACGTTTTTCTCTCATGCCGTAGTTGCAGACGGGGCCAGAAATCGAAGCCCCTAAATTAGACATTATCTGCTGTGAAACTCGCTCATTTCAGCTACATTTTATAAATAAATGGCCAGTGTTATCACCATGTCAGCTCAACTTCGTTGTTATGGTCATCCGGGGCTTTACAAGGATGGGTAACTTTTGGTGACGTCATAGACGTGCACAGCAAGAGCGCAGCTGAGTAGAGCCGCTGTTGTTGCTAGGCTACACGGCTACACGGCTATTTTTGTGCAACATGGCGGAATATTTATCCGATGTAGAAGTGTCTGACGACGACTTTGAGTATAATGGATGCCCGTATCGTTTTGAGCCACAATATACCGACGAGGAGCTATTTGAAAGGAGGATGCAGAGGGAAAGAGCCGAACAGCTGGCCAGAAAACAAGCAACCACTGCACGTCCACGAATGGGGGCTAACTGGTGGTGTTGTTGTGGACATTGCACTGCAATGGCAACAGAGGAGGAGTGAGTTTCGCAGCAGATAATGTCTAATTTAGGGGCTTCGATTTCTGGCCCCGTCTGCTACTATGGCATGAGAGAAAAACGCCGTTGGATGGATCTAAATTGCTCGAAAACGGCTCCGAGCTCCGCCAAAATTGTCTGGGTGAGTCTACGAGCGTATTTAATCCTAAAAATAAGGTCCAGGTGTCAAAAAAACGAACTTATCCTTTAACTTACCATGGAAAGTTTCTGGAAGTTTATGGAAATTTACCAGAAATGTTCACCCCTTTGCAACCCTGGACTGATGGGTATAGTGTCTTAATTTGGAGGTCGTACTGTCAAGACAAGGTTGGTCTCATGTTTGTCCTTTGCTCATAACGATGAATATGAAACATTTTCACAAAAACTACCCTGGAACTAATTCAACAGTCAGTCTGTGCACACACTGCAGCATTTGGACCCATTTTAAGTCTCTGCATACTAATTAGCCTAATAAAAGAATAAACCTTAGTTTTCCTCATTGTTGGAGATGACATTTGCATTTTTCTGATTTTTTTTAATTACGTGACAGCATTTATACATTTTAACAAGAAACTAAAAGCCAAGAAAAGTTGATGGAAATCCTTGGGGAAACTGAGACTTGTCCTTGTCTTAAACTGAAATGATCTGTGTAAGTGAATCCTGGGCTGACAGCAGTAAGGAGGCTTCATGTCTCTGTGATCCTCGGCCTCCCATGATGCTCAGTGATGTTGGCGGCTCTGAATGTTGGCTCCGTGCAGCTTGTGTGCAGCAGGGGATCGGCCTGGCACCTCAGCAAACGTGTTGGCAGCGTGAAGCTCTGCTGGCAGCCAGAACCTGGGAAGAAATTTTCAAATGCCAGTTTTTGATGAATCAACATCACAAATTAAATGTAGAAGGTTATACTTTTTTTAAAAATGAAGAATATGGGCTGGTTTTTAGAAAACTTCCTTGTCTGAGGAAGGTTGATTTAATGAATCTCTGAGCAATGTCACCATCTTTACTCCATAGAGGGCTCAGAACGGAACTTTTCTTGACTTTGAACTGAATTTGAGATGCACAGGGCCATAAAATCTTAAAAAGGCACAGGTTTGGGTCCAGGATGACCAGAACACACAGCTTTTGCTCTTGTCTTTGTTGTATTTAAGCTGGACCCCATTCTCAAAGAGGGTTTTGGTAAGAGAGACAGCTTTATTTTTAGTGTTTGGGGCTGTGCTAAAAAGGCCTTAAAATTAATAACCTTTCAAAAGAACACCTTTGTCTACAGAGGAGGTCCCCAAAAACTGGACTGGAATAATAATAGGGAGGCATGGTGGCATAGCAGGTAGTGCGTGTGCCTCACAGCAAGAAGGTGGCTGGTTCAATCCCTGTGGTGGTCATGGCCTTTCTGTGTGGAGTTTGCGTTATCTCCCCATGCATGCGTGGGTTTTCTCTCCAGCACTCCAGCATCCTTTCACAGACCAAAAACATGTTCGTCAGGTTAATTGGTGACTCTTGCAGGTATGAGTGTGAACGAGAATGGTTGTCTGTATGTGGCCCTGTGGTTGGCTGGTGACTATTTCAGGGCCCTGCCTTTTGCCCAACACCAGCTGGAATAGGCTCCAGCACTCCCAAAAGGGATACGTGGTATAGATAATGGATGGATGGGTGGATTTTTTAATTGGATCGAGTTACAAATATCAAAAATATGAAATATGTCACCTCTAAGTGATTGTAGAGCATCACTTAGACCCTCATGCTGAGGACATATTCCAGATATGGATAACTCGCTGATTATTGTAGTCAGTCTATCGTCCTGTGTTGTCGGGTCCGGTGGTCCTTGTCCTCCTATGGTTGGCTTTTCTTTCTTTTGGTTTGCAGTTCTTGCCTTTGCCTCCACTTTGAACTTTTGAAACTATTTCTTTTTGACCCGAGCCACGATGCAACACTCAGGAGACACCGCATTTACAGCCTCAGCCCCGGTACTGGCCTCATTCTCTTCCTCCAGTCTAACTCCACCTGACACACTTTGAAGAAGTGTGGGTACCCTCACCTCCACCTCCAACACAGTACAGTCAGTTTCTGTTGTGCATGATTATTTTTTGTCATTTCTGGGGGCCACCATTTGCAACTTTAAATGTCTTCTCCTTGAACCATCAGGCTGTAAATTTAGTTATAATTATGATCAAAAGGAGAGGCCTGTAAAGTGGTAAGGAGAATGGAGGGATGGATGGAATAATAATAGCCAATAATAATGATTCCTTGCATTTCAGTAGAGTGTTGCTCCAGATCAGGGCTCAATCCCTGATAAATCGCCAGAATGGAGCCGGACAAGAAAACCCGCCAGTTCTCACACCTGCACCATCCATGTTTTGTGGTTGTTATTGATTATACATTCCTTAACAATTACCTTTACAACCATATAGACATGAGGACCCTCTTGAAAACGAGATGCAACATCTCAAGGGGCCAACCTCAAATCTATATTCAGCTGAGACAAATGTGATGAGGACAGTTTTATGAGTTGGGCGTCCATGGGTTTGTCACTATCTTAAATTCTTATTGTTTGTCCCTTTGCTTGGATGGATACATCTCTAGATGCATGTATATGTATTAGGGCTGGGTATTTCCAGCAACGTCATGATACAATATGTATCCTGATACTGAGACAAAAATACAATACCTATCCCAATAAGCCCAAATTATGGACATTTATTACACCTTTATCAGAATTCCCAAAAACTTTAATTTTGTCTGTTCTATTGCAAAATTAAAAAAAAAAACTGTTCTACAACTCAAGACACTTAAATTTAGGCCAAAGATTTTAGACGTAAGTTAAAATTACAAACATGTGCTTCATCATGTAGTTTGGATTGGACTTTGAACTGTGCTGTATAACATCACCCAAAGTGTATCAACAACAGCAGTACAGCAGCTTGCATCTGAGGCGTACCAATTCTGTAGAATCTGTGTTGATACATGTATCAACAAGAAGTGAATGACAATATTTGCCATATTGATATTTTGAGCACAGGCCTAATATGTGTATGTGTGTAAATGCATATTTTTTTTATGTATATGTGTATATGCATATAGGTGTAGAGTATGGCTTTAGCCTGTTATGAATCAGGGCTGTATAAATACATATTGGTTGATTGATTGATGTTCAGTGCAGTAAACAGTGAGACCAGAAATCTTCTTCCTTTGAGGCTGAAACAACAACAACTGCATCGCCGTGGTGCCCTGCTCTTTAAATATATCATCTACATTTTTGGGGATGGAGAGTCTGTGAGCCTCTTAGGGCCAGTGATATCTGATTTCCCCAGAGTCCATGTGTATGCGGAGCTCCTTGTGTTTCTTGCAGACAGGAATGTGCTTCTTCCGACTGTAGATAACCTGTGATCCCGTCAGTCAGCGGGGACGGTGACCAGACTGACCCTCACTTAATCTGACGCCAGGCAAAATACATTATACAACCCTGTGGAGTCACTGCAGTTCTGTATGCTACAGCGAGGAAGAATGCCTGTCCTATATTCAAACTGCAAATCCTTCTTAATATGAGCATTTTGATGTCCTGCTGAAGATCTCAAACTACCTTTTACAGAGCTCTAACTTTCCTTATTGATCACACAGGCTTTATTATTTACTGGTATTCATCTGGTGCACAGGCTGGATCTAATGAGTATCAGTACAATCAAAATTTGACAAAATATGTCAATATGGTCGTTTTTAAAGGATGCAATGACTTAATCCAAGCACTCAGAAAACTGAAAAAGGCTGCATGCCTTCATGGAGCAGTGCTGCTGCCTCACAACAAGACTGTTCCTGGTTTAAATCATTTCGTTGGTCCAGTTTTCTGTCTGGAGTTTTCATGTTTTATGTGTCCATTTTCACTTTACTGAGCAGTCTCCCCCCACGTACCAAGATCAAGCTCATGAGGTCAAGTGACCCCAAACTGTCTGTCTGTGTGAGTGTAAGTAGCTCCAGTGTTTTTTTCTCTCTAAGTGTCAGCCCTGTGATTGGTTGATGATCGGTCTAATATGTACTCTGCCCCTTGCTCAGTGGCAGCGGGGATAGCCTTTAACCCCTTTTGACCCCTAGCAGTGTAAATAACGGATTAATAGATGCTCAAAAAATGCTCAAAAGTGAGCACATTCTTAATATGCCTTGTGAAATTAAATGTTGCTTCTTGCATTTGCGCTTAAATCTATAACTGTTAAATCTATAACCGCCCAGAAGTGACCAGTCGTCACTTCTGGGCGCTGGGAGACGGCAGCCTGTTGCAGCAGCTCCGACTCAATTTTCTTGTTTTGTGTATTTTTCTCCCCTTGTTGTTCTTTATCTTATTTATTTTTTGGTTTAAGCTACCATTAATACTGCAACGTTTTAGTTGTGGTACTTCTGGCGAAGTTCTGTCGTTCCTTTTGGACTTTTCTTTTGTTTACGATGCTCACCTACACACGTGAGGAACTCCTGCAGCACCGTAATGGAGCCGGTTGCCCCTCTGCACGTATACCTGAGGAGATATGGAGGGCGACACGCAGAGGGAAGAAAGCCGGCTCCAAAGTCAGAGAGAGGATCGAGAGGGACAGGAGATTTAAACCTTTCCTTCCATCGATCATTATGGGGAATGTGAGCTCACTCGCCAACAAGATTGACGAGCTGACGGCATTAGTGAACAGCCAGAGGATCTACACGGAGAGCAGCCTGCTTGTCTTCACGGAGACATGGCTGCAGGGGACAACACCGGACAGTGTGATCGACCTGACCGGCTTCACGCTGGTCAGAGCGGACTGAGGGACACAGAGCGGTAAGAAGAGAGGAGGGGGACTTGCTGTCTTTGTGAACTCTAAATGGTGTTGTCCCGGACATGTGACTGTGAAGGAGACTGTCTGCACCCCTGATGTGGAACTTTTAGCGGTGGGATTACGTCCGTATTACCTACCGCGGGAGTTTTCACACGCCATTGCTGTTGCTGTTTGCATCCTGCCGTCAGCTGCACCGGCCGGCGCCTGAGACGTCATCCACGCTGTGCTCGCGGGACTCCAAACCCAGCACCCCAGCGCCCTCATACTGATCAGTGGGGGCTTTAATCATGTCTCTCTCTCTCCTGGCCTGACAAACTTTACACAATATGTGGACTGTGCTACAAGAGGGAATAAAATCCTGGACCTCCTGTATGCCAACGTGAAGGGAGCATACAGCTCTTCTTCTCTCCCTCCTCTGGGGGAATCAGACCACAACCTGATTTACCTTGATACCACCTACAGGCCGCTGGTGGAACAACAGGCGGCCACCATCAGGACTGTCAAGGTTTGGTCTAAGGACACAGAGGAGGCGCTGCAGGAGTGCTTCAATGTCACAGACTGGGATCTTTTTAAAGAGGACTATGGTGATGACATTGAAGGCCTCTCTCATTGCATCACAGACTACATCCATTTCTGTGAGGACAACATTGTCCAAACCAAAAAGATCTGCTGCTTCCCAAACAATAAACCCTGGATTAGTAAGGACATTAAAGGCCTTCTCAACAAGAAGAAGAGGGCCTTCATGTCTAAGGATTGGGACGGGCTCAGGGCTGTCCAGAAGGAGCTGAAGAGGAAGCTGAATGAGGCCAAGAACAGCTACAGGGAGAAGATTGAGGCCAAGATGGGGCAGGAAAACTCCAGAGAGCTGTGGTGTGGGATGAAACAGATGACAGCCTTCAACAGACCTGCACCCAGAGCTGAGGGAGACCCAGAGTTTGCTTCTGAGCTGAACCTATTCTTCAATAGGTTCGACACAACCCCCACCCCAGCCCCCACTCACAACTCTGCAGGAGACTCTGCCCCCCTCCCTGGCACATCTTCATCCCCCTCCCCTAGCTTGCAAGTGGCTCCAACAGACTGCCCCCATCATCATCCAGGGGGAGGAAGTGGAGAGGGTGGACTCGTATCGGTACCTTGGGGTCCACATTAACGATAAACTGGACTGGTCACACAACACAGACGCCCTCTTCAGGAAAGGACAGAGCAGGCTGTTCTTCCTGAGGAGACTCAGGTCGTTTGGCGTCTGCAGCAGGCTCCTGAAGACCTTCTACCAGTCTGTGGTGGCCAGCGCACTCTTCTTTGCTGTAGTGTGCTGGTGGGGCGGCATCAAGACTGCTGAGGTCAACAGGCTCAACAAACTGGTGACGAAGGCCCGTTCTGTGGTGGGCCTTCAGTTGGACACTCTACAGACTGTGGCTGAGAGGAGGATCAAGGACAAAATCATGTCGATCCTGGACAACCCCTCTCACCCCCTCCACGACGAGCTGTGGGACATGGGAAGCTCGTTCAGCCAACGCATCATCCCCCCCAGAAGCAGAACTGAGCGCTTCAGGCGCTCCTTTGTGCCCACCGCCATCAGACTTTACAACAGCAGCGGAGGCCACAGTCTGTCACTGCACTGACCCCCCCCCCCCCCCCCCCCCCCCCCGAAACAGCAATGGATGTACTCAAGCAATATGACACTGGACTGCACTTTAATAGATCTATAGTAATCCTCCATATGCTCCAAACCACCTCTATCCATACTGTACTGTTACTGATTCATATCCCTGATCATGGTTCATTACTCTAGGTAAATAATTTGCACTGTTACTGTGTGGTCAGTAAGTGCTGCTACATTTCTACATTTCACATTGTCCCTTTAATATCACTGTCACTTTATTTTTATCTTTACTGCACTGCACAGAAGGCTCAGCTGTTTTGTACTGTGTTAAATTATTATTTTAGTATGATAGTTAATTTGATAATTGAACGCCACTTACTCTGTTAATTTAGTGCTTAGTATGTTAGTTAATTTTGATAATTGTAAATATCTTCTATTCTTTTGATCTATGTCTTATGCATGCTACTATCCCTGTTCTTGCCCTGTACTGCTGCAATACCAGAATTTCCCCTTTGTGGATCAATAAAGGACTATCTTATCTTATTTTATCTTAAATAAGTCAATGACAGTTCTGTGTTTGTTCCTGTTATGGAGTTAGAATTTTATTTGTTTAAATAAGATTATTTTATTTACCTTTATGGCCATCTGGAAATGAGGACAACATTGATGTGGCCCTCTTATTAGCCAAAACTGTGCATCCCTGGAATAAGTGTTGACTACCATTTTCACAGGTCACAGGGGCATCACAGTTTTTGTATGTTGCGCCTCGATTCAGCTCTGCAAGAATAAAAAATATATATTTATCAAAGTTTAAAGTGGACATAAAAACAGCTGTAAGGTAAACTGTAAGGACAAAAATATACAACAAATGAAACATACAAAAAACCTAAATGAAAGTGCAAAATTATTACACCTTTTTTCAATATAAAATGAGAGGCTATACAACAGTAATAAGAAATGTATTGAATATTCCTAAAGATTATGTTCCTCAGATACACTATATTGCCAAAAGTATTCGCTCACCCATCCAAATAATCAGAATCAGGTGTTCCAATCACTTCCATGGCCACAGGTGTATAAAATCAAGCACCTAGGCATGCAGACTGCTTTTACAAACATTTGTGAAAGAATGGGTCGCTCTCAGGAGCTCAGTGAATTCCAGCGTGGAGCTGTGATAGGATGCCACCTGTGCATCAAATCCAGTCGTGAAATTTCCTCGCTCCTAAATATTCCACAGTCAACTGTCAGCTGTATTATAAGAACGTGGAAGTGTTTGGGAACAACAGCAACTCAGCCACGAAGTGGTAGGCCACGTAAACTGACGGAGCGGGGTCAGCGGATGCTGAGGCGCATAGTGCAAAGAGGTCGCCAACTTTCTGCAGAGTCAATTGCTACAGACCTCCAAACTTCATGTGGCCTTCAGATTAGCTCAAGAACAGTGCACAGAGAGCTTCATGGAATGGGTTTCCATGGTCGAGCAGCTGCATCCAAGCCATACATCACCAAGTGCAATGCAAAGTGTTGATGCAGTGGTGTAAAGCACGCCGCCACTGGACTCTAGAGCAGTGGATACGCGTTCTCTGGAGTGACGAATCGCGCTTCTCCATCTGGCAATCTGATGGACGAGTCTGGGTTTGGCGGTTGCCAGGAGAACGATACTTGTCGGACGTTTGGTGGAGGGGGGATTATGGTGTGGGGTTGTTTTTCAGGAGCTGGGCTTGGCCCCTTAGTTCCAGTCAAAGGAACTCTGAATGCTTCAGCATAACAAGTGTTGTGCGTTTATGATCAGTGGACAACTATTCGCTGTGTCACTTAATAATATTGACTATCAGAAATAATTAATAATAATTTACATTAAGTAATGGGATTTAATTTACATTAAATCTACCTCGGGGCACCACCCATAAAGGGAAATGATAGTCAATTTATTAAGTCAGTCTCATAAAAGTTACTGACTATCAAATTGAAACCATGATTTATAATTAACATAATAATTACACGGAAGAGTTGAAGCTGTTATAGCTGCAAAGGGTGGACTGACGTCATATTGAACCCTGTGGATTAGGAATGGGATGTCACTTAAGTTCATATGCGAGTCAAGGCAGGTGAGCGAATACTTTTGGCAATATAGTGTATATGCTCATTTTCATACTTTACTTCCTTTCATTATAGCAGCAGCAGTTGTTATTCTGGTGCCAATAACAACTTTTGTGAATATTAAGTATTGATTTCAATCAATCAATCAATCAATCAATCAAACTTTATTCATAAGCACTTTTCATACAAAACAATGTAGCACAAAGTGCTGTACATTCAGGAACACAAGCAGATGAGAGTCAGGGGATACAAAATCCCACCCACACCCCAGCCCACATTTAACGCAGACAGCCACTCACACGCACACACACACACAGGGACGCTAAGTCAGGACTAATTAACAGTCACACCACTGATTAACAGCCACAGAGGACTGTGGAAATGCTATCTTGAATTAAAAATGAGGAAACACAGGAGCTAAGAATAAACCGATAAAACCATGACAAGCTATAATTAAGGTAATAAGGCACTAAAAGTCGATTAAAATAAAACCAAAGAATAAAAGGAAATAAATTAAGAGTGATAAAACGTAAGATAGTAGCTTCTGAAACTGAAATGGAGTAAAACACATATAAGTAAAACAAAATTCAGCTAAAAGCCAAACTAAAAAGGTCGGTCATGAGTTTGCGTTTAAAAATATGAACAGTAGATGGCGCCCTCAGGTCTGCAGGTAGACTGTTCCACAGATGGGGGCCATAATAATCAAACAATGCTTCACCGTATGTTTTGGTTTTTACTTTGGGAACAGTTAAAAGACCTGAAGACCTGAGGGCTCTGCTGGGCTCATATGGTAAATGCAAATTACTTAAGGTGCAGTGTGTAGAATTTGGCATTTGAGCGACATCTATCGTTCAGATTCTAGATTGAGCCCAACCGTAACCAAAATGTCACATCGCTGAGCAACGGAAGCCTGTGAAGACCAAAAAGGGGTCGTGAACATGGCCTCATTTTCTAAAGTGACAAGGTTTGTAACCATTATTTTTATAGATTATAGGTCAGTTGTTCGCTGCCGTCTTCTCTTCTCTTCTTCGCCTGCATTTCAGGTAGATTTCAGAACCGGCGGACAGATTCGCGTTTCGTTGTTTTTGTCCCTAAAATCCACCCGTAGACAACATGGTGGATCGTTATGTCGGCCTGCATGAACACGGCCTGTGGTAATGTAAATTTTTTGAAGCTTTTTCTAACTAAATAAAAATAAAACAAATGTTTTATGGGGATGATTGTGCTCTTATTTTGATGGACTTTACATACAAATAGAAACATTATATCCTATATTCACTGTTTCTGTTCTGTGAAATACTGCCAAATTCTACACACTGCACCTTTAAATAGGAAGGGCCAAGACCATTAAGAAGAAAAAATAAAAGAACCTTAAAATCTATTCTAAAAGACACAGGTAGCCAATGCAGAGACTTTAAAATCGGGGTGATGTGAGCTCTCATTCTGGTCTTCATCAGCATCCTTGCAGCTGAGTTTTGTAGGAGCTGAAGCAGTGAAATGTTCTTTTTGGGAAGATCAGAGAGGAGGGCAATGCAATAATCAATTCTACAGGTGATAAAAGCATGAGTTCGAGCAGGGGTATTCAATTAAAAGTTACCGAGGTCCAGTTAATAAAATTTCCTCTGATAAAAGGTCCGAACTGAAGTCCATTTTGCCTTATTGTCTTATTGCCTTCCCCTATGTCCACATTTTCACGGTTTCAACAATATTTATTGTTGTTTTTAATGTTTTATTGAGTGCACAGCTAGCTTTTTTACCACAAATAAAAATAGTCCTAGGCAAATTAATTTAAGGCATTTATTTCAGATTAAAAAAGAAAAACCTAAAATAAAATAAATACAAAAGTGCAAACAGAGCCAAATAACCAGTTTTTCCTCTTAAATGAAAGAGGTCCCAGCCAAGAATTGAAGGCCTACACATCAAATAAAAAAGTCAACATCTTCAGAGAACAATAAATAAAAGGTGGCTCTTTTTAGGAAGAAACAAGTGCATACAGAGCGCTGACTAAATATTTGTCCTCTTCTTTTGTCTTAAATAAGAGGTCACAGCCTAAAAAAATGAAGACCTACACTTTCAGTAAAAAAAGTCAACATCTTCATAATACAAGAAATTAACTCTTAAAAGTTCAATCATTTGTCATCTGTAACTGCTTTTCTGCTGTGTTGTTACAATATAATGTAACAAGAAAGTGACAGGAAGATAAATATTTGATTTGCACATGTTTCAGATTTTGCTCTCTCTCTCTTTGGCTATCTGTCCTTAACTCTCTCTCTCTGTCTTTCAGTCTTTCTCTCTTTCTTTCTCTTTCTCTCACACACCAACAGCGCTACACACATTGCATGAACCCACAATCACATAGGCTAATAAATAAATAAACAGAACAGTGTTGATAGAACTTGCAAAATGTGAAACGTTCGAAAACAAACTAGTGCTAAAAACTGTAGAACTGCAACAATGAAAATAACACGAACAAATGATCAACTCCATTAGTAAACAATTAGAAAAAGAACAGGATCAGCCCGTGGACAGCGCAGCGCCACCACAGCGCAAAAGCTCTCAGCCCTCATCAGCATTTCTCACACAGGTCAGACGAAAGCTTGCAGGTGACAAGGGTCTTATTTTTTTGCACAGACAGGTTATTTGTGTCTGCCTCCTGTTTGCTTGTGGCTGCTGCAGCTCGTGCTGTAAACACGATGATGGCGGGAAAATCACCTCCGCTAAATGAATCATGTCTCGTTCCTCTTTAGTGCTTCATTAAACAACCTTAAAGCCCCAGAAAACATGCAGAACATATATTTAGGAACACTGATGGCATGACCGGCTTGTGATTAGACTACAGTAGCGGTTCTAGTGTTAACTGGAGTAGCAGCGCCCGCTGTATATCGGCGACTGTCCGAAAAAACGCTCAATTAAAATCTATTCTTGTGAATTTATCAGAGATTGGTCCGGATCCAAATGGTGGTCCACCATTTGGTGATGCCTGAAATAGAGGCTCTGCATTGGCTTGAGAGAGAAACTCCAGAGATGTTCTTTAATGATAAAATGCCTTTTTGGTAACATCTTGTATGTGTGGCTCAAACTGAGGTTAAGATCAAAGGTAACACCCAAATTTTGACTTGTTTGCAGGGATTAAAAGACAGTGCTCGGAGTTTGTTCTCCAGTTTCTCTCTCTGAGGACCTGTACCAATGACTAAAACCTGAGTTTTGTCCTGGTTGAGCTGCAAAAAGTTGTCTGCAATCCAGGACTGGATGTCTAAAATACAGTTAAAAAGGGCATCAATGGGCGCTGTGTCATCAGGAGACACAGCCATGTAAAGCTGTGTGTCATCAGCATAGCTGTGAAAGTTAATGCCGTGTCTCCTGATGACATCTCCTAGGGGCAGCAGGTAGAGATTAAAAAGTGTAGGACCTAAAATCAAGCCCTGGGGAACACCACGTTCCATTTCATATGTTCTTGATGAGCATTCCCCTGTGCTAACGAATTTCCTGCCATTGAGATATGTTTTGAACCGGTTAAAAACAGTGCCAGAGATGCCAATGAGGTTTTGGAGTCTGTTTAAAAGAATAGTGTGATCCACCATGTCAGAGGCAGCACTTATCAACTGTTGTCAATGTCAGCTGGTGTAGGTTCCTGCCGCACCACGACCTGCAAAGTGGGATATGGTATAACTATTTTTTTTGTTGTATTGTTCACATCTTGTTTATACCCACATGAAGGGGGACCTTTTGCATAAAAGGCTGTAGCCTCGAAGCTCCACTTCTGCAAGGACGACGTCCAATCTGTCCATTTGATGGCTTGCAGAAAATTCAGAGTACTTTTACAACAGGACATTACTTCCCCTGACACCTGAAACCCTAATACCCTCACTTTGCTTTCACCTTTTATTCTGTCATTCTTTTATTAACCACTAACTAACTTATTAAACAAATGAACTACTGCTAGTGCATCTCATAAATGATTTCATCATCAGCACAGAAATACACAGAAAATCGATGGTTTTCCAATAAAACTACAGTTAAAAAGTGAAACTGCAGAGTTGTGCACTTTGAAACAGATTATTAACAAGTATAATTAGTATTTAGTACTCTTTGGATCTCCTTGTGATTTTCCTGCAGTAATCTGTAAGTACTAGGCAACACTGTCACCCTATCATTTCTCTGTGTTTTTCTTGTGGGAGCGGTATGAGCAAATATTTTAGGGTCAGTCTCAGTGAATGCAGAGAATGTTGAGAATTTAGAGGTGTACCTGTAAGTGGGCCATTATTCTAAAGGTTATTAATGTGAGTGAGTACCCCAGTGGCTGGAAAGAGTAGTCAGGTCATATATTACAGAGAGTTTGTTCTGACTTCTCCAGAGAGAGAACAAAGGAGCCGTGAGTACAAGAGTGGGTTCAACTGCCTCTAAAACTCTATAATGTGCAGGTAGAAAGAGAGGCTGGAATGGAGACTCCTGTAAAAATGAGCTTTTAATTGTAGCTTTGCTTTCAGTCTCCAGGCTGCAGTTCTGTATTCTTTGCAGGGATGTTTGAGATAAATGACATGAGATGAAGGTTTTTTGAAAAGGGCGTGGCTATCAGGGATTTTATTGTTCTACGATGAATGTGTGGAGGTGTAGGGAGAGGAACACCTTCATCGGCCAAAGAGGGGCTCAGCAGATAAGTCTGGGAACCACTGAGCTTAAGGAAGACTAAACATAACCATGTATACATGTGTACTTCAATCTGACTGAAATCATTCAGATGATAGTGTTCTGTTTATATGGGCACATTCAGATTAGGGTGTCTTGGTGGTGCAACAGGTAGTGTGCGTGCCTCACAGCAAGAAGATTGCCGGTTCGACCCCTGTGTCGATCAGGACTTTGCTTTGTGGAGTTTGCATGTTCTTCCCGTGCATGCGTGGGTTGATTGGTGACTCCAAACTGCCCTTAGGTATGAGTGTGACCCCCAAATTCCACATAAAGTGAACGTGCTGCACCGCGGTCCTGAATCATACTGCGGAGCACTTCGCTCCCACTCCAGTCTATTAGAGCATTTCCACTGCCCGCGCTCCGGTGCAGCAGCGACGCGTCCCTGAAGTGACAGTGCATGCTGTGGCGCTTGAGATACGCTGCAGGTCTATTTTCAGTGTGGCTGCCTCCAAACCTCGTAAATTCACTGTCGTTCAGAAAGCACCAGAAAGGGAAGTCAAACGTGTGGAGTATCTGGTACTTTAAAATAAAACACAATGCACAGACTCCAGAATGTAAATTTCTTCAATAGGTTGTCATTACATCACAACCGGAGGCACGAGCATCAGGTCAACAGTTGGTCAGAGGGTCCCAAAGGCAACAACTTTCTTGGCCCCCACAAACATTACCGTGACATCATACCATTAGCTTGTAAGTAGTTCAAGTGCATTAGCTAAAGGGCATGAGTCATGCAGACCAGAGACTGTAGGAAGAATGAAGAGTCATTGAAAACATGGCACTTAACCACACTGAGCTGACCAATTACCATAGACTAGACCAGCTGGCCTATCAGAGGAGCATGGGCCTTAAAGTTACAGGAGCTCCAACAGAGCATTTCAGTCTGACTGAGAATACAGGAGGATCAGGTCAGGGGTTCTCTGTAATTGAAACTAGAAGGTGATGAATTAACTCACTTTTCACATCAGTTGTTTGTTGTTTGTTTGTAGTTTTTGTATTTGATCAGTTTTCAATGAACAGGCAAATGTTTCTATAGTAATTGTACTTTTTTATAAACACATAAATCCTCATTCCTGTAACATCATGTTTTGCTCCAGGTAAACACTGATGGACACATGTTAGCTTGAATGTTTGGACCTTCATTACAGTCATACCTGTGAAAGAGTCACACATACACAGTTTTATTGTTGGCCCCTGTTTTACTGAGAAGTTCCCATGAACAAATGTGAACCAGATCTTTTCTTGGTCTAACCTGAACAGCAGCATTGAGAATCAGAGTTTCTCCATGTGTTCTGGAGCTTTCTATTCACTCAGTCTGCAGCCATGAAGCTGTCAGGGATCAGCTGGCCTCCTGGGACAGAGTTAAGTCCAGATTTACCCCTGGTCCTCTCTCCACACATGGAGTCAAGCTGTCAGCTGCTCGGCTCACACTACACCTGCACACTCTGAGGGTCTGCTTTGAAAACCAACACCTCTCCATCTTCCCGCTGCCGCCTCCTCTCTCTCTGAGCTGTAATTGGTCTTCTTGAATATTTTTATGACAAAGGAATGTAGCCGAGGGTTTACAGCCGACCTTTCATCACATTATCGGAGCTCAGTCATGTGTGGCAGCCACTACCACCACCGCCGTGCTGCAGGGAGGACGAGGAGGACAGACACACTGAGTGATGAAGTCAAAGTGGCTGCAGATGGACAGACTAGACCGCCTTTGACCAAACATGCAGACTGGAGGAGACTCATATAGTCAAGACATGAGCAGTTTTTGGTATTGGAACTGTTGTCCTAGATTTTCTTCATGTTTTATAAACTAACAACAGCTTGGGCCAGAGATAAGAGAACCAATCGTGTGCATTTCTCTTAGATAGCTGAGAGGTTTGCACAAATGTGATGTTAGCTTTAGCAGACTGAGTGACCAACTTTTATGTCTTAACAGCAGTGGGATTATGTTTCCCAAGTTTCTGGATATTAACTACTTCCATACTTGCCTTGTTAACACTTGCTCATAATTCTGCTTTATTCATTCATGTCTGTTATGCTGTAATATGGTTTAAGCAAGTTTTCCTATGACACTCCATAAAATTCTGCTTCTCCAGAAATGCAGAAAAACACTTCTGCTGTGTTTTAGTACTCCCAGCTTTGTTTTTCATCATAATGTGTCCAAACTGTGGCCCGTGGTCCATTCTAACGGTCCCATAGCACATTAAAAATGGTAAAAATAAATTAAATCTGGCCTACATAAGGACATGCAACTAGTTCATTACTGATGGACAAAGGCGTAGATTATGGCAGAGAACAGCACAAACTTGGCTCATTTTCTGTACTTTCTGCTCTTCTCAAGGTTGGATTCACAAAGCTTATAGGGGTTAATGGAATCATCAATCAATCAATCAATCAATCAATCTTTATTTGTATAGCGCCAATTCATAACAAGTGTTATCTCAAGACACTTTACAATAGAGCACAAAGCTCTTCATATTATGGATACACATATATGCATAGATACATATATACATATAAAAATACACATATACATATATACACAAATATATACATCCAACACCCAACATGAATCCATATAGCCAATCATGAATCCCTCCATCATGGCGGCAAGAAAAAACCTTCTGTTAAGCAGCAGGAAATCTTGAATGTGGACCCCAGTCTCATGATGAACAGCAAATCCACACGATGCTGTGTTGGGTGTGTGGGCAAAGGGAGGGAGGTAAGTGGAGACAAGCGGACTAAAGTAAGAACTAAAGCTAGTGACAGATCAATGGACCAATCATAGACCTGTCGTCGTCAAATTTGTTTCTGCTGCAAACAAATTTATTAGAGGAGGGTCCTCATGTCTGTGTGGTTGTGGTGAAAATTTTATAGAAGTATAATCAATAAAAGTCTTACTGGAAGTAAGAATTTATGGTAGTGATGAACTCATGGGTGCCCAGACCACAAGTGCATCCCTACCATATTTGTCTCCGTTAAGTATAAATGTATTAATGGTAGACCTCTTGAGATGTGACACCTCATTCTCAGGAGGGATCTCATGTCCATGTGGAGCTAGAGATAGTTACTATAGATGTATCAACCATGGATAGAAAGATCATGTTAATATCAACATTAACAGCTATAATGATTATGAACTGGAGTGAGATGGCCAAATATGTGTTATGTCTGTAATTGTAGTTATTGAGGCTTCGTGACTCCACAGCAGCAGGCAGTCTCCACCAAGGATCCCAGGCAACCTAAAAGACAAGAGCCAGAGACGAGTACAGGAGCAAACAGAAAGGGGCAGAGGCAGATATGGAGAGAGAGTGTGAGAGAGAGAGGGATAGAGCCCAATGTGCCAGATCCCCCCGGCAGTCTAAGCCTATTGCATCTTAACTATATGTCTAAACTATGGACTATGAGCTGGTCCCTAACTGAAAGCTTTATCAAAGAGGAATGTTTTAAGTCTAGCCTTAAAGGTAGAGAGGGTGTCTGCCTCCCGAACCGTGGTCGGTAAATGGTTCCAGAGAAGAGGAGCCTGATAACTGAAGGCTCTACCTCCCATACTACTTCTAGAGACTGATGGAACCACGAGCAGGCCAGCATTTTGGGAGCGTAATGTTCTAGAGGGGTTGTACGGCACTACAAGCTCTTTGAGGTAAACTGGTGCCTGTCCACTGAGAGCTTTATAGGTGAGAAGAAGAATCTTGAATTCTATTCTATATTTAATGGGAAGCCAGTGCAGAGAGGCTAATACTGGAGTAATATGGTCTCTTCTCCTAGTTCTAGTCAGCACACGTGCTGCAGCATTTTGGACCAGCTGAAGCGTCTTAAGCGACTTACTGGGACAGCCTGAAAGAAGAGAATTACAGTAGTCCAGTCTAGAGGTAACAAAAGCATGGACAAGCTTTTCAGCATCGCTCTGGGACAGGATAGGCCTAATTTTAGCGATGTTACGAAGATGAAAAAAGGCTGTTTTTGAGATTTGCTTTATGTGACAGTTAAAGGATAGATCCTGATCGAATAGAACCCCAAGATTTCTAACAGTTGTGCTTGGCGTCAGGCTAATGCCATCTAGGGCAGTGAAATCATTAGAAAAGGTTTCTCTAAGGTGTCGAGGGCCCAGCACAATGATCTCTGTCTTGTCTGAGTTAAGGAGAAGAAAATTTTGGGCCATCCATGTCCTAATGTCCTTTAGACACGCATCTAGTTTAGATAACTGATTTGTCTCACCTGGCTTCATCGATACATACAGCTGAGTATCATCAGCATAGCAATGAAAATTAACGGAGTATTTCCTCATGATATCACCGAGGGGAAGCATATAAATGGAGAAGAGAATTGGACCTAGCACAGAGCCTTGAGGAACTCCGTAACTTACTTTAGTGTACACAGAGGACTTGTTGTTCACGTGTACAAACTGGTATCTATCAGATAAGTAGGACTTAAACCAATTTAAGGCAGTCCCTGTAAACCCGAGTAATACCTCTAATCTCTGTATAAGAACATCATGATCAATGGTGTCAAAAGCCGCACTAAGATCTAATAAAACAAGTACTGAGAGAAGTCCCTCATCTGAAGCTGAGAGTAGGTCGTTAGTTACTTTAACTAGAGCAGTCTCTGTGCTGTGATGAGCTCTAAATCCTGACTGAAAGTCCTCAAAAAGGCTGTTGTCTTGAAGGAAGTCACATAGCTGAGTAGCCACTACTTTCTCCAGGATCTTTGAAGTAAATGGAAGGTTTGATATAGGCCTGTAGTTAGCCAATGTTCCCGAATCGAGGTTAGGTTTTTTAAGGAGAGGTTTGATTACAGCTACTTTAAAAGACTGTGGCATGTAGCCTGTTGATAGAGATATATTTATTGTCTCCAGCAGGGATGGACAGACTAGGGGAAAGACCTCCTTGAACAGTTTAGTTGGGATCGGGTCTAAAAGGCAGGTAGATGGTTTGGAGGAGGAGACAAGAGAATTTAGCTCCTGAAGGCTAATTGTAGAAAAATGATCTAACGCAGGTCTGACTACAAGTAATGGTACGGTAGGTTCAGGTGAAAGCAGGGAGTTGCTAATTTTATCTCTAATTTTAAGAATTTTATCATTAAAAAAGCTCATAAAGTCCTCACAGCTAAGAGCTAGAGGAATCACAGTCTCCACAGAGCTCTGACTCTGTGTCAGCCTGGCTACAGTGCTGAAAAGGTACCTAGGGTTGTTTTTATTTTCTTCAATTAGTGAGGAGTAGTAGGCAGCTCGAGCATGTCGTAAGGCTGTCATGTAGTTATTGTGACTTTCCCGCCAAAGTATACGTGACTCCTCCCTCTTATTGGAGCGCCATATTCTCTCTAATTTACGGGATGCTTGTTTAAGTTCACGAGTTTCAGGAGTAAACCAAGGAGCTGCCCTCTGACGTTTAATAGTTTCATCAGTAAAATCCCGTAGAGTCTGCTTCCACCCCCTCTTTGATGGCCAAAAAAGGCCTCCTGAAATCTCCCTCAGGTCCTTCCCTACATGGTAAACAGTAAAAGGACTTGAACTTGAGAAGCCCTTCCACAAACAGACTGAAATTGTTTTCTGCAAAGACAGCATTGTTTCAATCAATGTGTCCATCCACATGAAAACACTGAAAACACTGTAGTACTTCATGCCAGGCCTGTGAGTGGCGCTGTAACGCTGCAGCAGAAATACACTAAAACCAGAGAAGAAGACATGGAGCATGTGCATACATTATTAGAAATGTCATCAAACTCTGGCATCTGCTGTTCTCCGTGTCCTCTTGTTGCTCACGGTGGTCGTAGAGGAGCAGAAGATTTTGCTGCAAAAGCGAAAACAAGCTCAGGAACTTCTGCAGGACGAACACGACAATGTATTCTGCCATTGTTTCTGTTGTCGTCAGGTTTGTGCATGCTGTTTAAGGGAGAGGTGGGGCTTTGAGGTCATTGTTTCTAAAGCTATTCGCATTTGTTGTCCAGCTGAGATTGGGCGAGAGGTAGGGTAAACCCTGGACTCAGAGTCAGCAATTGATCCAATACCAAAGAAAACCCAAGCACACACAGGGGGAACATGCAAACTCCACACAGAAAGACCCAGACAGACTCAAGAGTCGAACCTTCTTGCTTCTTCTTGTGAGACTTGATCCCACTAATGTAATGATGCAATAATGTTTATACTTGTAAGAATTCCCCGAGATAATTATTTGAGAGAAAATCTTTAGTCAATTATTCATTGCAAGTTAGCACACAATGCTGAAAAAAAGTTTTATCATTCCTGCTCAAACATTGAAGATGTTTAGTCAGTGCTGTATTAATATTCATTATAACTGCTGGTGGGCAAAACTGCAGAAGGTCGTATAATGCTATAAATCAAGCAAGGAATACACAGATGTACCAGTTTGCCATTGATGTTAACCCAGACATCCGTCTTGTCTTGTTGATTTCATGGATGCATCTTTTACACTTGATGATGATTCAGATGAGATTTCCATCAGGTAAAGGCAACAGACTCTAATCTGTTTTAGAACTTAAACATGGATAAAATGCTGATATCGAGAGAGGATGACACTAAAGGAAGCTATGAAAAAAAGACTTAAGTGACTGCAATTGGCTTTCTTATTTTCAACATTTGTACCAAATTTGGACCCTAATTTATCAAACTGGTTCATCTGCAGCAGCTGTAACTGCCTTTGCTGAGGAGTTTATGTGTTTGCCGCTGTTTGTTTGTTTGTTTGTTTGTTTGTTTGTTTGATTGATTGTTTGATTGATTGTTTGATTGTCCATCCAATCTGTGAGCACAATAACACAAAAAGTTCTAAATGAATGTGGATCCAGAAACTTTTAAGAGGATTTGTTACACTGAACAGTGTGGCAGTTTTCCACATTTTTGCTAATAAATAGTAAATATGGTAAATGGACGTGAGCTTATATAGCACTTCTCAAGACTTCCTGACTTTTCAAAGCAGCTTTGCACCACAGGCCACATCTACAGATGCAGCCACTTAAAACTTCCCAGCTCTCCCTGATATGGTCTCGTCTGATTCTTGGCAGGTTCTGGTTTCTAGTTTGCTCTCTGTTCTTGATCTGTCAGCTACTCTAGTAACTTAGGAGAGGCCGAGGCTGTATAATGAAGAGGAGACACCCTACAAATGCATAAATCAGTTTGTTTTGTGTGGAATTCAAGCACAACCATAGAGAGGTGTGGAGACTTCCAGTGGCTGGTAATTGGCTGGTAACAGGCTTGAGGTTGGCAGGCAGCTGGCTGGGAGGGGGAAATTGAAGCGGCTGGATCTGTACCTACTCAAACCATTTTATGTCACATTCCCTCACTGATGGTTTTAGAGTTTTTATGTTAGTTTTCCATCAATATTTCCTCACAAATTCTTGGCCTTTCATACACATTTACACGACATTCACGCAGCAGTAGGAGCAAGTGGGGTAAAGTGTCTTGCCCAAGGACACATCACCATGTGACAGCTGGAGCTGAGCTTGAACCTGCAACTTTTTGATTACTTTTTTCTTTAAGTTCAAACTTGCTGAAAACCTCATCAAGCTTTCTTGAGACATTGTGTTCATAGGCAAAGGATGACCATGAGACATGCTGACCTTAACCTTTCATTTTAAAGGTCAAATTAGTAATGCCCTTAAATTCAAATAGATGTTTGCTCAACATCCCTTGAAGAATATCTGAAATATCACTTAAAGGGATAGTTCAGTATTTTTGAAGTGGGGTTGTATGAGCTCCATATGGCCACTAAGTACCTTAGATGCAGTAGAAAGTTCTCTCCTCTCCCTCAGTAAGCCACAGTCTGTAAGAGTCTGTTACGCAGCTATCGACAAGCTAGCGGCTTCAGGCACCGGTTGTAGCCTCATGTAACTTTATCAGGCATTGTGATTCTTTTGTTCTGACTCTTAGCAGTGTGAGGAAGAGACAACGTGATTATGACAGCGACGATAAAGTTCCATTCACTTTGGAGCCAAGAGGATACCTGTATGAACCGGAGTTAACAGAAGAAGAGCTGCTGCAGATGGAGACCAAACAGGCCGAAAGCAACAGAGAAACATCGGTGGAAACTGGAGGTCAAGAAAGATTAGGAAATACACAGTGGTGCGAGTGTATGAACTGAGACTCAATGCCCACGGACCCAGAGTGCTACTGCTGCCATGAGTGGATCTTGGTTACAGACCGACTTCAGGATCTGTCTGAGTCACCGGTGACTCTCACACCGTCTGTATAACTCATACAGATTTTCCTGCTCCTCTGAATCCCGGAGTATTGTTGACATTCTTCAATTTCCTGAAGATAAACTGGAAAAAACTTCCCAAACCTGAAGGACCTCAAAGTAAGTAATAATGATCTGTCAGAGACAAACAAGCAGAGTAGAGGAGGCTGTTTACCATAACATTGTAGACTACTTGTGTGTGTGTGTGTCTCTCTCACACACACACATGCACACACACACAACCATTACTGTGTATTAGCCTCTAACTTTTGCTACAACACAATCTTAATTGTTTCTGACGTAATAATATAAATATCATACTATCTCCTAAATGCAAGAATATATTTAGATTTTGCCATGACTTTATATAAATATATAGATATATGTAGATATATAGATATGTACACACAATCTGTCAGGTAACAGGTAACGAGAGATGTACTAATGGATAACTAACATAGAAACTCAGAACCATCAGTGAGTGAATGTGAGAGCGAATGGTTGTGAATGGGTAGATGTACTGCGGTGTAAAGCAGCTTTGAGTAGTCAAAGACTAGAAAAGTGCTATATAAGCTCAAGTCCATTTACCATTTACCATGTAGGCATTTGCTGTATGTTGCTGCATGCCCTTGTTACGAGGAGGAATACGGTGAAAGCTATGAGTTCTGCATGATACACATCTGTTTCTGCATCCAGGGAAGCAACACCAAAACCCCATCTCTGAAATATTTGTCAGATAATCTGCTATCAATGAGGCTACAACTGGCACCTGAAGCTGCTAGCTTGTTATGTTTACATCAGCTGAGAGGGAGGCGGAGTGATTCAGCGGCTCGTGGCAGCGCTGCGCGGAGGAACACGTGACGTGAGTTGGTTAGTTCCAGATAAACTTTATATTTCCGAAAAGTTAATGCACTTAAGAACATTTCCAGGTAGCGTACTCTTAGACTATGGTATTAGTTTTTGATGGGAGTTCTTGTAGGCGGCAAAAATAACCTTTGTACTTGGTACGTTACTGCCCTGTTTGTGTAACAGACTCTTACAGACTGTGGCTTATTGAGGGAGAGGAGAGAGCTCATACAACCCCACTTCAAAAATACTGAACTATCCCTTTAACGCAGAAAAACCTTGTCACATAACGGGGCATTACCTGTAACTTTGCCTGATCGTGCTCCTTTAATGGCATTAGTTGTGAACTATACTGAATTTATTAAGTGTTCACTACCGTAACATGGATGTTCAGTACTAAAATAGATAGATAGATAGATAGATAGATAGATAGATAGATAGATAGATAGATAGATAGATGGATGGACTTTATTACTTTATTGATCCCATACCGAAACATACAGTACCTGTTGGTTTACATTATTTTAATGCATTAATTATCCTTAAAGTTTCTTCTTTGGAAACTTCATCAAGGCCTTCGTGCTGTTTTCTGTTTTTTTTTTTCTGTTTGTTTTGTTTTCCCCAATGCTTTTAAACAAAATAAAGGGAAAATGGATGTGTAAAATGGTCAATGTGAGGATAACGATATTTACATTACAAAAAATGTTTATGTATAATAACAAAGAAATGGGTCATAGACTTCCCTATGTCATAATGAAGTGTATTATGTCCAAAAAAGTGAAAAAAAAGTTTTTATATGATTGATTGATTTGATTTTTATTATTGTGTCATGCATATACAACATGCCCAGCCCAACGGGCTTACAAGACACCATTATTCAATAATCAAGTTCAGAGATCATTTTAGACGCTTACAAAAATAAAAAATCTCACAAAAATAAACTATCCTGACATTTTTTCCAGGCTCTTGAATATTATAACTAAACAACCATTTCAGTCTATCATCATCAGTACACCAAAACATGTCAGGACTTTTAACGTACATTTCATTCATCAGAGGAGCTCTCAACTCATCGTAAAAGGGACAGTACAAAAGAAAATGTGATTTATTCTCAACTTCACCTAATTCACATAATTCACAAAGTCTGTGCTCCTCCTGGATGTTTTTAAATCTGCCAACTTCAAGAGCGAGTGGAGGATTCCTGTTCTCAACTGAGCAACTAAAGATCTCTGACTTCTTGTTAAATTAGCTGTTACGTAAGACTCATGGCCATAACTGTGTTTGATTTGGATGTATGTTCTTAATTTTGCCTTTAACAAAATTTCATTCAACCATTTTTTCTCAAACTTAGCAACCAGCTTCTCCCTAATTCTGTTCACACGGCAAACAAGATTGTTTCGGTAAACGTACTGTAGTTCCGCTTCCTCAAAAATAGAAAGGAGTTCTGTAGCCCAGGGAGAGTTCTGCATTATACTAAAAATAAAAATCTTCTTATTAATCCTATTTTCTGCCATATTAATGAATCGATTCCAAAGTCTGATCATTTCGCATTTTCTCAGTATTGATCCAGGAATCCAACCCATGTCACCCTGAGCAGCTAGAATAGGGGCAAATTTATGGATACCTAAAAAATATCGTATTGCTCTGTTTTGAACGGCATCTGCACTTTTACTTTCGTTGTATCCCCATATTCCTGCTGCATAATTTAGTACAGGAGAAACACAGGCTTCATACACAGGCATACCCAAGATCTTTACAGATTTTAAGCTTATTAACAACAGACCCCAGTGCTCTTCAGACAGAAGCTTCATAGGTCATAGACTGATCAAGACAAAAACCCAGATACTTATATTCAGGTGTGTATTCTAAAATAGAAGCACCAAGAAAGAAGGTTTTCCTACTTCTTGGAATAACTTTCTTTCTGAAATGAATTATCTGTGTTTTCTTCTGATTTATTGCCAGTCTCCATCTTTGGCACCAGGCCTTCAACAAATTCAGTAGATATTGTAAATCGTCTTCTGATTCAGCCAGGAGAGCAATGTCATCTGCGTACAACAAGATACCCAAAGTAATATTATCAAAATGAATCCCTACATCAGAGTTTTTTATTTCAACAGCCAAATCATTTATATAAAGAGAAAACAAAGTGGGGGACAGGACCTCTCCCTGTTTCACACCAGAGGGGGTTTGGAACCAGCCCGTTTTAGCATCATTCACTTCAACACAAGCAACATGAACATCTATAGACTGACTTCAGAGCTCGATAGAATTTACCATCCACCCCTGCCTTCAGAAGTTTTAGAGCAAGGAAGTCTCTGTTTATCCAATCAAAGGCCTTTTGAAAATCCACAAAACACACAAAAGTAGACTTGTTTTCAGCAATTCTTGTTCTAACAATTGCTGAAATTGAGTGAATGTGGTCAATGCAGGCTCGGTCTCTTCTAAATACATCCTGTTCAACAACTAAGTATCCTACAGTTTCCAAATACCGGGTCAGCCTAACATTCAAAATACTAGAAAATAGCTTATCCACTGTACTGAGAAGACTGATTCCTCTATAGTTGAGAGGTATTCTTAGGTCACTTCCAAGTGGTTTTGGTATAGGTTTGATTATTGATTGTACCATGCAGAAGGGACAACACTGTATTTAAAACAGAACCCAAACAGACAGAGAAGGACGTTTAGAAGAGGTGGTGCCTTTAGTGCCTCATTTGGGATTTCCTCCACGCCTACAGATTTTCTCAGCTTCGATTTATTTACTGCAGCTCTCACTTCCTCTAGGGTGATATCATAATTCAAGAATAAATTTGATGGATATGTTGCATCAGTCATATTTCTTTCAAGCTCGTTTTTTAAGTAGCCCGCTCCTTTAAAAAAAATTTCGTCAAATTCAGCTGAAATATGATTTTCTGAATACAAATCAGAAAAATCTTGCTCCCACTTTTGATTGACAAAATCTTTTCTACATTCAATAACATCATTACTTAGAACAACTTCCATAGGAATCTTCTGCATTCTCCTGGGTCCCAGTTTATTTATTTCTTTCCAAAACTGTTGTGGCTTATTAGTCTGTAAATAATCAAATTTCAGGGACTGCCCTCTCAAAAATGTCATTTTACAGAGCCGTAATTCTCTATCAAATGCAATTTGTGCTTCCCTGTATTTGTTCCTCAGTTGCTGTCTACTTGAAAATTTACAACTAAGAAATTTCCTTTCAGCTTTTTGCCTATCATTCCATAACTTTTTAAGTTGAGAGTTCCAATATGGCTTAGCACTCCCTTTTTTCCAGCAGATTTTGTTTTCTCTTAAGTTTTTTATTTGAAGTTTATCTATTTCTACAGTTAACACCTCACAAAATTCATTATACCATCTATCAATACTACTTTGTGTACTTTTACAAGTTTCAGTTTTACTTATCAAATCTGTTAATACATAGCAACAAGTATTAGAAAGCTGTCAGGGAAGTTTCTGCATCTTTTTGTTTTAGTGACAGGTATATTTTCTTCTCCTATTTGACCTACAATTTTAAATCTTAACAGTAATACAGAGTGATCAGGTAAATGAGATCTCTCCCCTATTAAATCATTACAAGTCATTGCATTTTGATCCATCAGTTCCATTGCAGTGATAACTTGCAACTCAACACAAGACTCAATGCAGTCATGAGGTGTTATTATGTAGTCTACCACAGCTTTACCTCTGACTGATATCGAGGTAAAATTATCATCATGTGGGTATACCCTGCCATTCAAGACACAGAATTTAGAGTCCCTGAGAAATTCAAGACATGATTCACCTGGCTGTTAATGCACTGATCAATAGCCATTCTTGGAAGAATATTGTCCAAGTCCCAAATACAATCCTGTTTATTTGTAATACGACTATTTAAGTCTCCACAAATTTAAATTGAGTCTGAGTCAGAAGCGTAAACCTGAGTTAATAAATGACAGAAAAACAAATTACAGTCTCTTCCCCTCACAGATCCCTCTGGAGGCAAATAACAGGAGAAAATCACAAAACTCATATGACAAATCTCGATGTAGAAACTGAACTCCAATAATACCATCCATAGATTTGTCCACAACCTCCACTTTGAAGTAATTAAAGAGTTCATTTTTAACCGAAAGTCCGGGGTCACGTGATGGCGGTGCTGTGAGCACAAGGTTTGGGTCAGAGCTCAGTGCCATTCGGCTGCAATTTTTGAATTATCCTGATAATATCTGTGTGCTGGGAACCTTTTTTTTAATATGAACATTTAGTGATATGTCCCTGGAAAACTTTTGGCCACAGTCTTTTGAGAAAATGGGAAGAAAACAAAGAGGACAAGACAAAACGGATCCACCAAGTCCGTCGAGTGAATGTTCGCAAGATGGCTACCACCAGGACGAATCCGGTTACTCCGATGAGCTGGACCGGGCTCTCGCCAAAGCATTTAACATGATGACTGCCAATATTACCAAAGTAATCGACGATAAACTCAGTTCCCTGCTAGAGACCATTAATAAGAACTCAGTGGATATAAAGACGGCTAGTGCGAGGATCGACGAGACGGAAGCTAAGATATTAGCATCCGAAAAGTCTACTGAAGCTCAGGAGAAACGGATCGCCGAGCTGGAGAAGCAGGTCAGTGCTTTACAAGAGAGTTCGTACATGGCGGGGAACTACAGCAGGCGTCTCAATGTTCGGCTGGTTGGCCTTGCAGAAGGCACAGAGACAGGGCAGCCTGTGGACTTTTTCGAGTCTTGGCTACCCCGCATTCTCCAAATGAAAACTAAAGCCGGGCGTATTAAGCTGGAGAGGGCACATCGCTCGTTAGCGCCGAGGCAAGAGCAGAATAAACACCCCAGGTCTGTGCTGCTGCGTTTTCATACATTCAGAGATAAACAACGGGTCATGGAGGCAGCTCGTCGTACCAGTCAGGATGGTGCTCTTATGTACAACGGATCAAAGCTCTCCTTCTACAATGACTTCTCCACTGCAGTAATGAAGAAACGTAAAGCATTCGACACGGTAAAACAACGTCTACGCGAACATGGCCATGTTTTTCCCCGCCACTCTTCAAGTAAACCATGAGGGTTCCAAGAGGAGGTTCGCTACCCCGGATGAAGTCCGCGTTTTCCTGGAGTCTATACCGGCTCTGTGAGTCTCGGTGGTGCACGCTGCTGCGCCCCCGTCACCTTGAGAGGACTTGTTTTCCCGGGCTGAGTTATAATTTGACTCTTACAGCATTTATTGGTTCATTTTGATAACTCCCAGGACTGGACTCTCAGGTTTGATAACACTCTTTGGATCTGTTTTCCTCTTTTCATATCTGTTTTATTCTCCCATTCTATATATCTGTTGTAGCCAAATGGTAGCTGCTCATAATGTGTCAAGCTTTTTAGTTTATTTTTAAGTCACTTCAGAAGGAAGGTTCTGTTAGGGGACTGTGAGTGCTCACTTCCAGTGGGTTTGATGCTACACAGCAGTGGGTGTTTGATGTGGGTCCCTGTTTATTTGGGGAGAGACCCTTATTTTGTTCTTTGCACTGTTACTGTTCCAAGGTTTATGTGTTCATTCCTCAGCTCAGCTTGTACATGGTTCAGGTTAGATATCTTTTATTTTGATGCACATTAGAAATAATCAGAGTCTAACCAACCTGGGTCAAACAATACATTCATTTTGTGGGGAAGGACTGGGTCTCAGCATAAAGTGGTTAACCATCAGTAATTATTGTGTCTCATAACTATGTCAGATTTTAATAACATCAAACTTTGCTCGTGGAATGTCAGGGGTCTCCAAAAATCTGTCAAAAGCTGGGCGGTATTATCTCTTCTTAAGAGAGAAAATGTATCTATTGCTTTCCTCCAGGAAACTCAACTGGAAAATAAGGGTATTGCTAAATTACAGAAAAGTTGGGAAGGGCAGGTTATTGCTACAACATATTCTTCATTTAGTCGAGATGTAGCAATTCTTATTAGTAAAAAGCTTGCATTTAAGCCTAAGAAGACAGTTATAGATAATCATGGACGCTATGTTATTGTAAACGGAGGACTACTAGGCAGGGATGTCACATTTTTAAATCTTTATTGCCCACCCGGCTATTCCCCAGATTTTCTGTCAAAAGTTTTTACAGAGTTTGCTGAACTAGGTTCTGAGGATTGCTTTGTTGGAGGAGATTTTAACTGCCATCTTAACCCCTTGTTGGACAAGTTTCCTAAATGCAATACTCCTCCCTCTAGACAGGCTAGGGTGCTTGCCTCCTTATGTCAAGATTTTGGATACACAGATGTGTGGAGAGAGATTCACCCCTCTGATCTGGGCTTTACATTTTTCTCTGCCCCCCACAAAAGTTACACTACAATTGATTATTTTTTTATTCCCTCATCCAAGATTTTTAAGGTGCGTTCATACACATTGGGTAACATAATTCTGTCTGACCGTGCCCCTATTTATATGATCTATTCTTTCTCTGATGAAATGACAACAAGACGCTGGAGATTACAGCCATCACTTCTCAGAAATTACACGTTTGTTTTATATTTTAACTCAGAGTTTAGGATTTTTTATTCCATTAATTCGGCGTCTTGTGATAACGCTTCTGTATTGTGGGAGACCTGTAAGGCTTACTCCAGGGGTCTGGTGATATCTTTTATGGTGTCCATGAAACATCGGAAAGCAGAACGACTCAAGAAACTTGAATCCAGCCTAGCTACCTTAGAGAAACATTATTTATCTAACCCAAGCCCAAAGTTATTTGAAGAATTAACTGCTACCACACTGCTTTAAACACTCTTATAACTCAGAACTCCGAGCATTCCCTTAAATTTGCAAAACAAAGAATGTATGAATGGGTTGATAAGCCTGGTCGATATTTGGCTAATTTTGCTTAAAAAAGAATTAACACTCAATTTATTGCTTCAATAACAGACTCTAATGGGATCAGGTCTCATGACACCAGAGTTATTAATATAGAATTTGCCCTGTTCTATACAAATCTACATAAATCTGAAATTCCTGATAATTCTCTAGCTCTCATGCATGCCTTTTTTGCAAGTTTGACAATACCTAAAATCTCACAAGACCATAAGCTAACATTAAATGCCCCAATCACTAGAGATGAAGCTCTACAGGTTTGAAATCTATGCCATCAGGGAAGGCTCTAGGGCCTGATGGTTTTGGGTGTGAGTTTTATAAAGAGTTTAGTGGCATTCTTATTGATCCAATGCTAGCCATGTTTGATCACTCTTTTCAAATCGGACTCCTACCCCAGTCACTTAGGGAAGCAAATATATATCTTATTCACAAAAAGGGGAAATGTCCTGACAGTTGTGCCTCCTATAGGCCAATTGCATTACTTAACTCTGATCAAAAGCTGCTTTCTAAGATATTGGCATTACGTCTTGAAAAAGTATTATCATCCATTGTGAAAGAAGATCAGACAGGCTTCATGAAGGGTCGACATTCTAGTGATAATATTAGACGACTCCTTAGTATAATCCAGTTTTCCCAAAAAAGTAAGGATCAGATTCTCGTGCTCTCACTCGACGCCGAAAAGGCTTTTGACCGAGTGGAGTGGCCGTACTTGTTTTTTGTATTAGAGAAATTTGGCATGGGTGAAAATTTCATCAAGTGGGTTAAAGTTTTATATAATTCTCTTTCAGCTGCAGTTGTTACTAATGGGTTAAGATCTAATAATTTTCCTCTCAACCGCGGAAGCAGGCAGGGAGATCCCCTCAGCCCGTTGCTTTTTGCTATCGCTATTGAGCCGCTCGCCCAAGCAATACGGCGGGATACTATGATTCCTGGCATTTGAGTCAATGAAAAACAGCATAAAATTACACTTTATGCTGATGATATCTTGATATTTTTGACCCAACCTCAGTCCACTGTCCTCTTTTTGACCCAATTAATGTCTTCATTTAGTATTTTTTCAGGCTATAAAATTAACCTATCCAAATCAGAGGCTATGCCATTGGGAACTTTGAAATCTATTTCGGATCTAGCTGATCCATTTCCATTTAAATGGTCACCTTCTGGTTTTGTTTATCTTGGAATCTTTATTACACCTACATATGAGGAGATGTTTAAGACCAACTTTCCCTCTTTATTAGAAACTATAAAGGCAGACTTGGACCGTTGGGCTCCCTTACCACTTTCTTGGCTGGGCAGGATTTCTCTTATTAAGATGAATGTCCTGCCCAGATTACTCTATCCACTTCGCATGATTCCAATTTTATTTTATATTTATTTTCCAACTTAAGATACTCTGAAGTGCTATGTCCCATCTGAGCTGATGATTTGTTCTGTGGTTGTTTTTTTAAAACTTGATTTGAAAAACCAATAAAAAAAAACAAAAAACAAAAGTCCGACTTTCCCTGAGCCCTTTGGAGCGCGTATGTGTCTGTCTCTGTTATTTCCATACCAGGAGTAGCCAGCTAACTCAATCACATTGTCACCAACTATTCAATTCATTCAGTGAAATAATATCTGGTTTCAGCGACAGTAGCAATATTCCTCTGAGTGCGCTATTAGAAGCGGTCCATTCATTAACATTCCAGTGCACCAAAGTCAGAAAAGATAAATCAAAGCTTACGGACTGGGCTGCATCTCCTCAGCGCCTCCCTGCTCCAGCCCTTTGGTCACCTGTTGCACCTTCTGCTGCGTCAGGAGAGCCTCGTTTTAAGAGCCTTCCGTTTCCCGAAATGTAAAAGTCCTTTCCAACTGGTAACTCCCAAAGTAACACTTTATATTTCATGTTCATGATCAGATTGTGTTTCTGTAATGAATTTATTTTACCACAGTGTTTGTTAGGCTTAAAAAAACATGAAAATGAAATGAATCATAAAATGAAGTAAAACAAAGGACTTGTATCGTACATATCCAATTGTTTTTAATGGTCTTTGATTTTTGACATAGTTGCACAAACTTCATAAGAAATTATCCTGGAAACATGTGAATCTCAGACAATAAAAGGCCCAGACTAACCAAGATTTGAATCTGGCACCCTCTTGCTGTGCCTCTTGCTGTGCCAACAGCAGTCACCACTGCCCCACTGTGCAGCCCTGGCTTCAAACCTGGGACTTTTCCCTGAGCTTAATTAATCCTTAACTGTTTCAAAAGTTATTAAAAGTATTTATTTATTCTATTCAAGGTCTTAAAATGTCTTAAAAGTCTGGATTTGCTGGAGGGCAAGAATTCAGTTTGCAGAAGAGATGATCATGTCTTAATTGGTTTCTTTCTGTTTTTCTATTTCTGTGTTTTATTACAGTCTCGGATATTTCAGTGATCAGTTATGACATTGGTTTTCATCAATTTGTAGTGTTTCGGCTGGGTCAAAATAAAATAAAAAAATCTGAAAAGGCGACATTTAGTTTCTCTAATCATTTTGGCAAGAGTGTCCACACTGCAACATGCAGGCTCTGCTGTGGTTGTGCTTTTATTATATTTTATGACGTCTGCTACATGATGCTTGGTTAAGGTTCTATCTGCAGATACCCTGGACCTACCACTGATAACTGACAGGATGCAGGCAGATGATGCAATACACACATGATGACATGTAATTACACTTTATAGATCAGCCCCCAGGATATGCCCTGTGATCGAGGCGCTCAACTCGCTGTTTGAGTCTCGGCTGAACTGAAATCAGACACCAGGAGGTGGAGCCCTGCTGCTGATGAACTGTGGAGCTCCTCTGTGGTGTCCATGCATGTGTTTCTTTTCTCCATGGCCGTTACATAAAGCGTGAGCTGCAGCTCATTCTGTGGGACATGAATGGAGATGTAAAGCCTTCATCACCCCCCCCTACTGTGGGAGTTGGATTTCACTGCTGTACCGCCGTGAATGACTGCATCTCTCTGCGGGGGCTCCAGGGGTCAGGAGGTGAAGTGATGTCTGTTCGTAAAGTCCTTTTCAGTCAGGAAGGTTCCTAACTGAGTGAAATGACCTGAAAGTATTTTAGGACCATTAAAGCAGTCTGAATTCTGCAAAAAGGCGTCATTACATCCTTTATTGTCTCCTCGAGCAGAGAATAACTTGGATGATCTCTGATCCAACCAGAGGAGATATAAAGATATGATCCACAGATTCTGGCTTTAACTCTTCCTCTCAGCGGTGTATGACAACAAGAATATATTTTTAAGTAGATAACAGCTTAGTGAGGGGCAAAAAGCACTTTAAAAGGTTTTTATGTGTTTTTTTATGTAATGTTACCTGAAGGGGGAAATTTTGTTCCCTGATGGTGCTCCTCCTCTAATAATTTTGCAGTGAATTTGCTTTTCCTAATCAAATTTGGTACAGGTGTGAATTTTTTCCAGTTATTTTCAAATTTGAAACACAAATCCTTTATCACCTTTACCCACTGCATGGCAAGTAATAACTACACAGAGCCTTAAAGTGGACATTTTGTCTCCTGAAAATATAATTTCTACTGTTGTCTGTTGCATTGCCAAAATATGATGAGGAAAAGCATGTCGACTACAAAATTATAAAAGAAAAAGTAAATGTCCCCTTTGGTTTTAAAATTTTTTTTAGTGTGAATAAAGAATAATGAAGAAAAAAAATTGTAAAAAAATTAACATATGATCCTCTCAAGGACATTTATTGACAATTTTGTCCCCTTTTCTGGAGTTAGGGAGTTTCTGGCTTCAGTTTTGAGGGTTAAATGCACCATTAATATTTGTAAAAAAGATGTTTCCAATTTTAGGTTGGAGAAAAAGTTGTTCAGAAATGAAATGATGCAGTGTTTTCTCCTTATTAGCCCCACGCTGCTCTCATGGGATTGCCTTAAAAGCCTCTGATCGGACTAGACTTAAAAATGACTCGAATGGCCAAAGTTAAAAGATAAGTTCTTTTTTTGACACCTGGACCTTATTTTTAGGATTAAATACGTTCGTAGACTCACCCAGACAATTTTGGCGGAGCTCGGAGCCGTTTTTGAGCAATTTAGATCCATCCAACGGCGTTTTTTTCTCATGCCGTAGTAGCAGACGGGGCCAGAAATCGTATTTTGGGGGGCATCAATACGTGTTTCCTCTGGTCTCAAGTCCCACTCTGAGCAGCAACATTAACATTTTTGATCAGTGTGGATGAATACAAATGTCCTTTACCTTAAAAACTTTAAAACTAAGAGTTCAGACCTCTTAAGGTGCGTTCACATCGAACAGGACTGACGTGACCTCTGTGACCTCTCTCCGTGTAAAGTCAATGTACAGGCGCAACCAGATCTCAGGCAATGCAACGGACACAATCTGGGCAACTTGGTTGCATCTTGGGAGACATATGGTGGCGCCCTTGTCCCTGCAGATGGATACTCTTGGGGTTGCTTTGGACACGCGACCAGGTCGCGTCGCTCGGTTGCCAAGTTGAAAAATTTGAACTTTTCAGGCAACATCACGCGTGGCCCTGCCGCGACAGCCAATCAGCGTTGTGTGGGTGTCTGACAAAACACACACACAACTGTTTTTGTTCCAGATCGCAGAGTGACAGAATCATTCATAAATATTATCCTGCCAAGCGCTGTATGGCAAAATTCAAGAGAGACATAAATACAGACTGCTCCTTCTGTGAGGACCACCCAGAGACAGTATTACATCTATTTTTGCATTGCCCACATACCCAGAATCTTTGGAAGGACAGCAGATTCATCATTGACTGTGTTTTCAAAGACTTTGCTTAATCGTTGGAAAATGTTGTATTCTGCTTTGATAAAAGATCACAGAAAGAGGTAAAACATTTTCTTCCAGTAAACCTGTTTATTATTTTGGCTAAGATTTACATTCACAAATGCAAATACAGTAACAAAAAAAACAAGTTAATCTTTGTTTTCAAGGATGTTGAGTAATATATGCAGCTTATAAATAAATCTGAGAACAAAAAGGCTGTCAGAACCCTGGAAATATGCTCTTTTTAAAAAGTGTTTACATAATGTAACACCTTTAACCCACGGCTCCACTGTTCCCTGAATGTTGACATCACTGAGAGACATGACTTGGGTTGGCGACACGATCTCGGTCGCCCAAATCATGTTCAGTGTGAATGCACCTTTAAAGACATCTGTCGTCCTTACGATGACACAAACTCATGGGACAGTCTTGGCTTTGGGTTTAACTTGCAGCTTAACTTAAACCATCATTTACTGACAGCATTATTCTGGTTCCTCCACAGAGAAAGTGGATTTGGTGCAGCAGTTCTCCCACATGCTGGTTAAGGACACCAGTGTGTCCCTCTCAGTGGACCGCAGGATGTGTCCAACTCTACACATCAGTCCCTATGACAGTCTGGAGATGGCCACACAGCGGGCGATAGGACCAAGGTACCTTTATACTCTGATTTCTCTCACTGTGTGATGCTTCCCTCTGAAACACCCTGTCCTCTGGATGTTTATGTTTTGGACTCAAAGATGGATGGACATGGTCAGTCTCTTCTGATTCCCTGGAAATCAGCTTGTCACGCTCTACCAATGTCCAATAACACTTATTCTGCTCAGATGTGCTCAAATTGCAAATAAAATGTATTACTGCAGATTAAACCTTTTTTAAATGTAAATGTATATGGCCTCTTATGGTCCAAATCTTGACATGAATACCTAAATTCTACAGGCTTTGAGTCTGTAAAGAATCAGGTTTACACATTAACTAAAGCAGCAATCACTCACTCACTGCATAGTTTTTAAAGACCTTTTGATAAAGTGCCCATGAGGCCACTTTTATAGATTAGAAAAATAAAGATTTATGTTAATCTTGAACAAAGACTAATCACTTTTTTAGAGTGGATCCTTGGGTGGCCAACTCTACTTTGATAAATAGTTGGGATGCTCCACAGAGCCATTAAGAGATTAAATATGGACTGTTCTGATACCTGAAGCCTGATGGTGTGTGGTGCCAATCATCATCATCATAATCATCATCATAGAGAGCATGAGTGAGCCCACCTCATCCATGACTTTTTAGTAGAAGCAGCAGATATCAAAGTTCTGGGCAACAGCAGACTTCAGCAATCAGAAATGTCACTTTTGAGACTGAGGGATTGTGGGTAGTGTAGTTAATCTGCCCAAATTAATGAATAAACCATGCTTTTTCTGAAACAGTGTCTTTCCAGGTCCAAACATCATTATTTCTTCATTTAAATCCTCTAATGTGAGGTAAAAAGCAGTACGTCAGCTTGAACTGATGGGAGGTGTTAATGTGACGCTGTAGAATTGTGGGTGGTGTCGTTTTTTAAGGGGGCAAATACTGTTATCCCCTCCTTTGAAGAGCCCATATTTGCCTTGAATCATGCTCATATATTCATTTTTGAAGACTAGAGTTTGTTCACAATCACTAATGTTAAAGAAAACCCTCTTCATATACAGAATACTCCTGGTAGTGCTGTATTCTCCCTCTGTCTGAGATGCTCCATTAGAGCTCCAGTGGCCGAGTCCACTTTAAATGGTTTACAGGTCTACTGCAGTGATGCTCGATACCATACTAATAGCTCTGCATTCATTCTAACATCTCTGCTCTGTGATAGGCTTGATACTGCGAGCCAATGGGCTTAAACTGATAACGAAACAATGGTATGACATCACACTAGTATCTCCCGCAATGACATGACAGAAACGTAGTGACTGGTTAAAGCTAACGCTAAGCCCAAAAGGAAAAGCCCATTGGATGTGGCAGAGTGGTAAGCAACCAGGCACGACCCATATACATGCTCCTGCTGGCCAGCCTGTGGCCAGTTTGCAGAGTGTCTTCCTCTGCTCTCTCTTGCCCCCTTTCAAAAGCCTATCCACTGTCTCTCTCTCCTGTCAATAAAGGCACAAAACACCCAAATAATAATCTTAAAAAAATGAGCACGTTTGACATTAGCATTAGTGTTACGGCCCTGGCCGTATATTGTTACGTATTTGAGATATTTGTTGAAGATGCTCTATCCTGTGGAGTGTTGCGTGTGAATGTCTGAGAGTGCGTGTGGAGTGAGAGCTCTTCTCCCCAGGAGCATCTTTGGGGCAGTACTCAGGTGGCCGGGCTTGATTGGCTGAGGTGCTGGATCGGCTGAGAGAGAAGCGGCCCTGCTATTGGCCCAAGAAGAACGGCTTCCTGTTCAAATGGCCTCAGTCAGGAGATGGAAGTCGGCGTCCTTTCTGACAGCAGCAGCTCCACGTCACTGTCGGCCTCCAAATGCGTTTTTGCCAATTGTGTAATAATTGTAGTTAATATAGTTCTCGGTTATTTTCTTTGTATTTAGATAGCTCGCTCTAGCTTTGGGTAAATCTTTAGTTTGTGTGCCAGCCTTCACGGCCCTTTGTTTTTGTACCCCTTTTGGCTGAAGATCTCGGCTTTTTAAGTTTGTTTGTTTTTTTGTACATACCTTTTTGCCTTTGGCTTGTTTTTTTGTTCGTTGTAAATAAATTGTGAGAAACTTGATCATTGTTGGTTATTTGAGATTTGGAGACCGAGAGTGATTTTCTTTTTTCCCTTTTTCCCTTTCAAATATGTTAGGCACCTTCCCCCTAGACGGGTGTTTTCTGATCATTTGTTTTAGAGTTAGTCTAATCTTTGTATTCAGATGCATGTGTTCGCCACGTCATGTTGTTTAATGTCTGCTCTGCAGCTTTTCAGATGAGTTCAGCCTGCTGATGGAGCTGCAGAGTTCTCAGAAGGAAGTGAGCAACGTGCTAACTGTGCTAAACTCCCATCATCACATCCACCTGCAGCTCCGCCTCGGCCCACATTCACTCACCTTCATCTCCACCCAGCACAGAGAATACGAGTATGTTTCCTTCTCAGCTAAACTTCCTGTGATTTCATGATTTACTTATTCAATATGAAGATCTGTCATTCAAACTGTTAGACACATGATAACGGATGGACATCTTTTTTAATCCTGAAAAGATTTTTAATTAATCAGGAGGACATGATGGATGTTAATGAATCACTAACTTTGCTAAAATGAATGACAAAGACAAATTATTGATCAGTTTTTGTCCCGACTTTCTCCCTTCCCGACCAAGGATGGCAAACATCAGATTATTTTATGTCTTATAAAATCATCCTGTAAGATTTATCCTGTGGTCTGAGGTGTGTTAAGAGTGAATTTGTCCTTATAATCGGCTCTGAATCGGGTGAGGGCCAACAATCATAAATATTAAACCTGTTCAATATTTACGACCAAAAATCTTCATGTGTGTGGGGAAAACCAAAGAGTCATGACTCCGACTGAATTGTGATGTGCATGTAGCCAATCAAGAAGTGAGCTGACTGAGGAACAAAGAAGCAGGCGTAAATAAAAACAAGCATGGCCGACCTGAAACATAAACTTTGGTGGACCTCAGAGATGGAGGACTAGTTCATGTGTCATGCTGTCTCCAGGATTTTTTCCACAGTCTTTTCTTTTTTAAGTTTAGGATTTCAAAAATAACTCAAAAATAGTCCCAAGACCACCATCATTCCCTCTTCTCATATGTTGTGTGTTGTGTTTTCCAGTTGTTCATATGTTTCTTCTTTGTTTTTGTTAGATCACGTTTGATCAGATTTCTGTCTTGGAGGACTACATTCTAGATCAGTGGTGGGACAGAATGGTTATGTGTGTGTTGAGCTGTGTTGAGGTTATCGGAGCACACCACACACAGTGTGATCAAAACTGTTCAGCGCCTGATTTTTTATCTTCATATGTGGGGTCTATAACAGATAAAACATCTCTTCGGATTTAGAAAATCCTATTGTGTGGACCCTGCTTTACATTGTGTCATACCTCTAAGTTCAGAGTTCAATAAAATACCATGGCATTAAATTAGAGAGCACACATTTTGATTTTCTGATAGAGTCTCTGTCTTTGCCCAGATAAAGATTGAGGCTAAAAATGTCTTGATGTCAAAGACATTTGGTTTATGATGATCTGTGTAATTATTTGTATAGCACCAACTCATAACAAGTGTTATCTCAAGACACTTTACAATAGAATGGGCTGAAGACAAACTCTTCATTTTATGGATACACATACAGTATATGCATAGATACATGTACATATCTAAAATACACATATACATATATACACAAATATATACATCCAACACCCAACATGAATCCATATAGCCAATCATGAATCCCTCCATCATGGCGGCAAGAAAAAACCTTCTGTTAAGCAGCAGGAAATCTTGAATGTGGACCCCAGTCTCATGATGAACAGCAAATCCACACCATGCTGTGTTGGGTGTGTGGGCAAAGGGAGGGAGGTAAGTGGAGACAAGTGGACTAAAGTAAGAACTAAAGCTAGTGACAGATCAATGGACCAATCATAGACCTGTCGTCCTCAAATTTGTTTCTGCTGCAAACAAATTTATTAGAGGTTAGCCTCTTGAGATGCTACATCTTGTTTTCAGGAGGGTCCTCATGTCTGTGTGGTTGTGGTGAAAATTTTATAGAAGTATAATCAATGAAAGTCTTACTGAAAATAAGAATTTATGGTAGTGATGAACTCGTGGGTGCCCAGACCACAAGTGCATCCCTACCACATTTGTCTCCGTTAAGTATAAATGTATTAATGGTAGACCTCTTGAGATGTGACACCTCATTTTCAGAGGGATCTCATGTCCATGTGGAGCTAAAGATAGTTAATATAGATGTATCAACCATGGATAGAAAGATCATGCTAATATCTACATTAACAGCTATAATGATTATGAACTGGAATGAGATGGCCAAATATGTGTTATGTCTGTAATTGTAGTTATTGAGGCTTCGTGACTCCACAGCAGCAGGCAGTCTACACCAAGGATCCCAGACCACCTACAAGACCAGAGCCAGAGACGAGTACAGGAGCAAACAGAAAGGGGCAGAGGCAGATATGGAGAGAGAGTGTGAGAGAGAGAGGGATAGAGCCCAATGTGCCAGATCCCTCTGGCAGTCTAAGCCTATTGCATCTTAACTATGTGTCTAAACTATGGACTATGAGCTGGTCCCTAACTGAAAGCTTTATCAAAGAGGAATGTTTTAAGTCTAGCCTTAAAGGTAGAGAGGGTGTCTGCCTCCTGAACCGTGGTGGGTAAATGGTTCCAGAGAAGAGGAGCCTGATAACTGAAGGCTCTACCTCCCAGACTACTTCTAGAGACTGATGGGACCACGAGCAGGCCAGCATTTTGGGAGAGTAATGTTCTAGAGGGGTTGTACGGCACTACAAGCTCTTTGAGATAAACTGGTGCCTGTCCACTGAGAGCTTTATAGGTGAGAAGAAGAATCTTGAATTCTATTCTAGATTTTATTGAAGCCAATGCAGAGAAGCTAATACAGGAGTAATGTGGTCTCTTCTCCTAGTTCTAGTCAGTACACGTGCTGCAGCATTTTGAACCAGCTGAAGTCATGAGCAGACGACCAGAGTCTGAAAGGCAAAAACACGGTCTTTATTACAGTCCAGGTTCGATACACAAAGGCGGCAGTCAGACAAAGCAGAGTTCAGTACACAAAAAAAGGCAGGCAAAAACCAGGCAGAGGTATCCAAAAAAGCACAAGACAAAAGGCAAGGTCCAAACAAAGGAGGTTGTGATCAGAACTATGACTATGGAATACATGCTAGAGAGTGACATGAATGTACAACAATCCGGCAACAAGACAAGGGAAGACACGAAGGTTAAATACACAAGGTAATTGGGAGTGATGAGACACAGTTGGGGAAGCACAATCAGGGAGCAGGTGTGACAGCACCGGAAAGGAAGCAAAACCTGAGGGAACAAAGAGAGATGGGTGAATTTTCAAAATAAAACAGGAAACATGAAGACAAGACAAAAAACAAGAACAAAACGGGGAACTTAAATAAACTCAAGGGAGGATCATGACAGCTGAAGCGTCTTACTGGGACAGCCTGAAAGAAGAGAGTTACAATAGTCCAGTCTAGAGGTAACAAAAGCATGGACTAGCTTTTCAGCATCATTCTGAGACAGGATAGGCCTAATTTTAGCGATGTTACAAAGATGAAAAAAGGCTGTTTCTTGAAATTTGTTTTATGTGAGAGTTAAAGGATAAATCCTGATCAAATAGAACCCCAAGATTCTAACAGTTGTGCTTGGGATTTCCGGTTATGGTGCGGTGCTGAGCGGGCAGGTGTTAGTACCCCTCCGTCTAAGTTCACAGAATCTAGCTATTTAACAGTCCCCATTATCTCTGACCATCATATATTACGCTGCCATGGGAAAAGTAAGGTTCCAAATGCCACCGGAACCACCAAAGCAGTCACAGAAACTTGTGAAATCAGACTTCACGCTGCAGGTTAGCGGGGAGGCTAATGAAGAAGCTACGGACGCTAGTATGGCTACCAATCCAGACAATATCTTGTCCACTATTCAAGGGATGAAGAACGACTTCGTGCAAAGACTCGATGGACTTTTTGAAGCAATTCAAGGGTTAAAGTCTGATCTGAAAGCGGTGACGGTTCGTATCTCTACAGCTGAAGATAGAGTTAGTGCTAACCAGGATAACATCACAACCCTGCTGGCTCAGAACACGGCCATGAAAATGGCCATTGAGGAGTTAAAAAACAAGGTGGACAATTTGGAAAACCAGAGCCGCTGCTCCAATCTTCGCCTTGTGGGCCTTCCGGAAGTAACAGAAGGGACTGATTTGTGCTCATTTTTGGAGAAGTGGCTGCCTGAGGTGCTTGGTGCAGGTACATTTCCTGGACAATTACTGACCGAGAGAGCGCATAGAATCGGAGGACCCAGAGGGGCTAAGGCGCCGCCAGCGGCGTGACCTAGAGCCAGGGTGAAGGGACATTTACTTCTGGACAACCAACGAGTTATGGTCTTCCCAGACGTCTCTGCTGACCTGCAAAGGCGAAGAAAAGTGTTCGACCAAGTGAAGAAAGAGCTGGCATCTCTCTCCATTCCGCATCTGCGCTTCGGGATTGTTCATCTGGCTAAACTTCTTATAACACACGAGGGAAGGCGTCACATTTTTGGCACAGCAGCGGCGGCAGAGAAATTCGTACGGAAACTAAGGGAGGATACTCCTGAATCCGCGGACAATTGATGGACAATTGAACACAAGAGAGTTACATCACTGGACTTTCCACTTTGCCTAAATAGGTATGTTATAAATTACTGATGGTAATAGGATTTTATTGGTATAATTTTCATTACTCAGTAATTATTTTGTCACTGAACCTGTGTTTAATGTGTTATTTTTTGTTGCATGAAGCACAAACTGTATTCCAATACATAAATACGTTATGATAATAGTACTGATTGGAGGTTGGGAGGGGGGGGCTGCACTCTGACTGTCAAGTAGGCTGTTCCTCACTATGACAACAGCATGTGTGGACCAGCGTAGCCCCATAGTTGGGCTCTTTGAGCTCTTAAGGATGTGTTTCCTTTGGGTTGGGTGGGTGTATTTCAGTTGGGGAAGTACATTCAGCAATGTTCCCAGGTTCCTCTTTGTTTTTGCGCTTCTTTACACTTGGTTTTTCTTATATCATGTTACTGTCTTTATTAGCAGCCACTTTAAGTTTAATCAGCCCGACTTAATTTTGTTTTTTTACTCATGGCCTCTGAACTTCAGTTTACCTCCTGGAATGTAAGAGGATTAAACAAAATTGTCAAGTTAAAGCAAGTAACGAGCAGGATTCGACAGTTAAATGCTAAAATAGTTTTCCTTCAACAGACTCATTTAACAGCGGAGGATGTGATCAGAGTGAGGAGGAGATGGTCTGGCCAGGTGTTTTCGGCTTCCTTTAGCTCACATTCTCGGGGAGTAATTACTCTCATACATAAATCCGTTCCCTTTGAGCTAATCAGTGGGACAGAAGATCGTTTTGGCAGATATCTTATTGTTCAATGTCAAATTCTTTCAGTCAGGCTAAATTTAGTTAATATATATGGGACAAATAGTGATAACCCAACATTTTACAGACACCTTTTCCTATCATTAGCTGCCCTGCCTGGTGATCTTATCATCGGGGGTGATTTTTACTGTGCATTACAACTAGAGTTGGACAGATCCACAGGGATAGACACCTCGCACCCACAGACAAGAAAAGAGCTGATTCAGAATATAAAAGATTTTAATTTAATTGATGTATGGAGAAGTAGACACCCAAACCAGTTAACTTTCTCTTGTTACTCCAGTACCTACCAGACCTTCTCCTGAATTGATTATTACCTGGTTTCTGCAGACTTAATTTCAGTAATTACTAAATGTTGGTATGATAGCATTATAATTTCAGACCATGCCACAACATCACTTTTGTTAAAATTCCTGAACATTGTCTATCATCTTCCTAGATGGCGGCTTCAGACAACTTGGCTCAGAGACCCTGAATTTGTAGAATTTGTTGGAGCTCAAATAGATCTCTATTTTGAAATTAATACTGATGAAACATCTGCAGCAGTGAGGAGGGAAGCCTTTAAAGCCTTTTAAGAGGCCAAATGATAAGTTATACTAGCTTCAAACACAAATCTTACAGGAGGGAGATGGAACAACTTGAAACATCTATCAAAGAAACTGAAACTCAAATTAGCCAACACCCTTGCCAACAGCTAATTGTGGAATTACATAAACAGAGAGCTAGATATAATGTTCTATCTGCAAATAAGGCAACAAAAAGCCTGATGAGACTGAAACAGTCGTATTATGAACATGGTGAGGAAGCTGGGAAGCTATTAGCTTGGCGCATTAGACAGATTCAAACAGAGAAACAATAAACTTAATTCAAATTCAAAGCCCCAATTCTGGGCTTACTAGAGCTTGACCTTGAGGCACAGGAGCTGTCTGAAGCTATTAATAGCTTGAAAGGAGGAAAAAGTCCTGGGCCTGATGGAATTCCAATTGAAATATATAAAATCTTTAAGTATAAACTAATGCCACCTCTTCTAGACATGTACCGAGAAGCATTTGATAACGGATCCCTTCCTCCCTCACTTAACACTGCGGTTATTACATTATTACTTAAACCTGGAAAGCCCTCAACACAGTGTGGATCATATAGGCCAATATCTCTTCTCAATTATGACCTTAAGGTTTTATGTAAAGTACTAGCTAAGAGATTGGAGCCAATTCTACCAAAGATAGTTCACCCTGATCAGAATGGATTTGTGCAGGGGAGGCAGGGGTTTCACAATATAAGAAGAGTATTAAACATAATTTTTGAGAAATCTAATATCGCAGACAACGCTATTCTGTCTTTAGACGTGGAAAAAGCCTTTGACAGAATTGAATGGCAATATCTTTTTGAAATTATGAAGAGGTTTGGTATTGGGGGTAAGTTTCTCAAATGGGTGCAGCTTCTCTACTCTAACCCACATGCTGAGATTTTAACTAACGGCTTTACATCAACCCCATTTAAACTCAATAGAGGAACAAGACAAGGCTGTCCCCTGTCTACTCTTTTATTCACTCTGGCTATTGAGCCACTAGCCATGTTTGTTCGTAAACATACCAATATATCAGGAACAAAATTTGGAGTTATTGAACATCGAATTGCACTGTATGCAGACGATGTAGTTTTGTTTTGCTCAAACCTACAACAAACTTTACCCACCTTACTTGACTTGTTGCAAACCTTTAGTATGTTTTCAGGATACAAAATAAATAACAATAAATCTGTAATAATGTTTTTGGCGGAAAGTGAAAGACTTAACCCTCCGATTTCAACCCTATTTGTGGTATCAAAACAAGAATTTACCTACCTAGGTGTCCAAATCACTCCTACTATCAGCCAAATAATACAAGCAAATTATAACCCCCTCACAGATTCGGTCTTGCAGCTTCTTGACAAGTGGAACAAACTACCCATATCCTTCATGGGGTGCATAAATGTTTTAAAAATGTCAATTTTGCCGAAATTTCTGTACCTTTTCCAAGCGATACCTCTTTCTCCACAACCCTCCTTCTTTCAAGTACTTAAAAAAGCATTTTCCAATTTTATCTGGAAAAACAAACGCCCAAGACTTAGGCTTTCTTTGCTCTATTTGCCTTATGATAGGGGTGGACTGCAGTTACCTAATCTTATGTGGTATTTCTGGGCAGCTCAAATTAGAGCAGCTATGTTCTATTTTGTTAAGAATAACCCCCCATCATGGGTTAGTATGGAATCCCAGTCAACTGTAATTCCTTTAAACTTGTATATGTACTCTGCTGATAGTAGAAAGTTAATTAAACAAACAAAAAACCCTTTCTTGAGGAGCACTATAGTGGTGTGGTATAGTGTTCTTCTGTATCTTGGGGAGAGTAAACGGCTATTTCATTCTACACCACTTTTTGGCAATGATGACTTTCGACCAGGCAGGGCAGACCCTGGATTTAAATTCTGGGCTAGTAGGGGTATAGCGAAAGTTTCTGACCTTTACAAGGATAATAAATTCATGTCATTTCAGGAACTTCAAGCAACATTTAACATTCCCAAAAAGTACTTTTTCAAATACCTTCAGCTCAGAAGTTTTATAATGTCTAAGCAAAATAACAGCTTAGAACGTCCTCCTCTATCCGCCCTGGAGAGCATCATTCTAGATAATCTTGAATCCAAGGGATAGGTGTCTGTACTGTATAAACTATTTGTTAAAAGATGTAAAGAATCCACAGGAAGTATTCTTCAGGCTTGGAGAGGGGATATACAGCTAAATATAACAGTAACTCAAACAGTTAATGCACACTCCAAATTATTACAGTATAAATGGCTCACCAGACAATACATTACTCCAGTGTAGTTACATCACTTTAACCCAAATATCCCTGATACATGTATTAAGTGTGGTGTCCACAGGGATCTCTCTTTCACTGTCTGTGGGAATGCCCACTGATATTCAGTTTTTGGGAAAAGGTGTTGGTCTTATGCAGTAAAATTATTGGTAAAAAAGTACCTCTTAATCCTAAATTGTGTATTCTTAATATTTATCCTGATGATTTTTTACCTTCAAATAATGTCATATATCTGCTCAACGTTTGTTTCCTGGAGGCAAAAAGATGTATTGCTCGATCATGGAAGGAACGGACAATCTGTGGAGTCTCCCAGTGGTTGAATGGAATGACTCTCTCTCTTGCTCTTGAGAGGATAAGCTATTTTGCAAAAAACAAACTTGACAAGTTTTGGGAAGTATGGACTATTTTTTATAACTTCTTGGAGGGTAATGACATGCAAAGTTAAGTTTGGACTGATGAATAGATTTGACTGTCAACAGGGCTGCTAGGTTGTGTTTTTTTTCCCCCTTTTCATATTGTGTGTATTGTTTTGTTATACACTTTTGTGTTTTACTATAAAAGACAAAGAGATGTTTAAAAAAAAAACAACAGTTGTACTTGGTGCCAGGCTAATGCCATCTATGGCAATGAAATCATTAGAAAGTTTCTCTAAGGTGTCGGGGGCCCAGCACAATGACCTCTGACCTCTGAGTTGAGAAGAAGAAAATTTGTTGCATCCAGGTCCTGATGTCCTTTAGACACACGTCTAGTTTAGATAACTGATTTGTCTCACCTGGCTTCATTGATACGTACAGCTGAGTATCATCAGCGTAACTATGAAATTTAATGGAGTATTCCCTCATGATATCACCGAGGGGAAGCATATAAATGGAGAAGCGAATTGGACCTAGCACGGAGCCTTTAGGAACTCCGTAACTTACTTTAGTGTACACAGAGGACTTGTTGTTCACGTGTACAAACTGGTATCTATCAGATAAGTAGGACTTAAACCATTTAAGGGCAGTCCCTGTAATCCCGAGTAATACCTCTAATCTCTGTATAAGAACATCATGATCAATGGTGTCAAAAGCTGCACTAAGATCTAATAAAACAAGTACTGAGAGAAGTCCCTCATCTGAAGCTGAGAGTAGGTCATTAGTTACTTTAACTAGAGCAGTCTCTGTGCTGTGATGAGCTCTAAATCCTGACTGAAAGGCCTCAAAAAGGCTGTTGTCTTGAAGGAAGTCACATAGCTGATTAGCCACTACTTTCTCCAGGATCTTTGAAGTAAATGGAAGGTTTGATATAGGCCTGTAGTTAGCCAATGTTCCCGAATCGAGGTTAGGTTTTTTAAGGAGAGGTTTGATCACAGCTACTTTAAAAGACTGTGGCATGTAGCCTGTTGACAGAGATATATTTATTGTCTCCAGCAGGGATGGACAAACTAGGGGAAAGACCTCCTTGAACAGCTTAGCTGGGATCGGGTCTAAAAGGCAGGTAGATGGTTTGGAGGAGGAGACAAGAGAATTTAGCTCCTGAAGGCTAATTGTAGAAAAACAATCTAACTCAAGTCCGACTACATTTAATGGTACGGCAGGTTCAGGTGAAAGCAGGGAGTTGCTAATTTTATCTCTAATTTTAAGAATTTTATCGTTAAAAAAGCTCATAAAGTCCTCACAGCTAAGAGCTAGAGGAATCACAGGCTCAATAGAGCTCTGACTCTGTGTCAGCCTGGCTACAGTGCTGAAAAGGTACCTAGGGTTGTTTTTATTTTCTTCAGTCAGTGAGGAGTAGTAGGCAGCTCGAGCATGTCGTAAGGCTGTCATGTAGTTATTATGACTTTCCCGCCAAAGTATACGTGACTCCTCCCTTTTATTGGAGCGCCATATTCTCTCTAATTTACGAGATGCTTGTTTAAGTTCACGAGTTTCAGGAGTAAACCAAGGAGCCGTCCTCTGATGTTTAATAGTTTTTTGTCTCAGTGGGGCAATTGAGTCCAAAGTGGATCTTAGTAGACTGGCAGAGTCATCAACAAGCTGATCCAGCTGAGAGGGGCTATAGCTAATATCACAGTTATCAGTTGGCCAATTTATTGAGTTTAAGGCAGCAGGAATCGCTTCTTTAAATGTAGCCACGGCACCATTGGACAGATTTCTACTCTTCACAATTTTGTTACAAAACACAAAATCCTCTAAGAAGATGTTAAAAGTTACTAAGAAGATAATAAAGGATTTTCAGGAAAAAGTTTTAGTTTATTAACATCAAGGCCATGTGCTAGAACAAGATCGAGAGTGTGATTGAAATGATGAGTAGCTTCACGAACAGCCTGAATAAAACCAACAGAGTCTATTAAGGACATAAAAGCTGAGCTAAGGCTATCACTTTCTTTGTAGACATGGATATTAAAATCACCTACAATAAGTATTTTATCAGAGCTAAGGACCAAGTTTGATATGAACTCAGTAAATTCTGATAAGAATTCAGAATAAGGGCCTGGAGGACGGTAAATTATCACAAATAGGACAGGCTGGCAGGTTTTTGAATCAGTATGAGATAAATTTAGAACAAGGCTTTCAAAAGAGGAGTAATTAGCCTTTGGTCTCTGATTGATTTGGAGACAAGAATGATAAATAGCTGCTACACCACCACCACGGCCTGTGTCGCGGGGTACACGAGTATTTGAGTGACTGGGAGGAGTGGATTCATTTAAACTGACATATTCCTCCTGGCAAAGCCACGTTTCTGTTAGACAGAATAAATCAATGTGATTTTCTGATATAAGGTCATTCACTAGTAAAGATTTGGATCTCAGTGATCTAATATTTAAGAGACCACATCTAATTATCTGATGTTTTGAAGCTTCTACATTTGAGGTTTTGATTTTAACCAGATTTCTATGATTGACACCTTTTTTATTTGTTTTTGTGCTAACATCTATATGACTTTGGGTCGGGGGACAGACACAGTCTCTATAGAATAATATTCATCACTATTACAACTGTCATAGCAGTTACCATAGTGATGAACACAACTGTCATAACAGTAATGGGTGGATAACTGTCCTAAAGCAAGCGCAGAGGAGTGTGGAGGACTGCAGCTCTGCAACATGGTCTCATCTCTGAGAGGTCATAGGTCAGACTCTGCCATGTTTTAAGATAAGAGAGATGCTCCAGCCAAAGTAGGATGGATGCCATCTCTTTGTAACGATTTGCCAGAGGAGGAACCAAAAGCAGACTCAGACACAAAGGCAGTTTTCAGTCTGTTTAATACAAAAAGGTTCGGTACACAGGAATCCAAAAATGATCAGGCAAAGGTACAAAATCGGCAGGCAAAAATCAGGAACAGAGAAACAGGCTGAAGGTCAGGAATCACGAGGAGAAAACACGAAGAAAACGCTCGAAAGGATGCACACAAGGAAACAACACGATCTCGCACAGAAGACAGGGAGTGAATGACTTAAATACACAAGGAAGGGACCAACAGACAGGGATCACCAGGTGCACACACTCAGACAATCAACGCAGGTGAAACACATGAAGCAGATGAAGGAGGAGCACAGGTAGGGGAGGGCAGGAAGGAGTGATCTGGAGAAGAAACACAAGGTAAGTAATCACGAAAATAAAACAGGAAATGACAAGACAAGAAACATGAGACGGAAATAAAAAGGGTTAGATTAACCAGGGGATGTGACAGTACCCCCCCCTCCACGGCCGGCTCCTGACGGCCCAGGATCGTCAGGATGCTCTTCATGAAAGTCTTTAATGAGTTGTGGGTCCATGATATCCCTAGCTGGGACCCAGGAACGTTCCTCAGGACTATAACCCTCCCCGTCCACCAGGTATTGATGTCCCCGACCCCTCCTTCTTGTCGCTAACAGCTTCTTGACCGTGTAGACCAGGGGTGTCAAAACTTTTTGCAAAGAGGGCCAGATTTGGTGAGGTAAAAATGTGTGGGGGCCGACCATTCAGCCTGACATTCTTTGAACCATGAATAATAAGTGCAAATAAAGTATTTTATTAAATCTTTATTGCAAATGGCATATTTTTCATGTCTTCACACAGAACACAAATCTAAAGTTTTTTTTTTGTTTACCAAAATCACTCTGCCTTTTATATTTGAAGACCACATAAAATGATGAAATAGTCTGTCTACAAAATAAAAATTCAGAAAGTTTAAACATATCTAGGTTCATTTGAAACATTACATATTATTCACTATGAAATGCTCACTATGAACTTCTAAATTCATAACATGTGAACAGGAAAATAACACTAACAGTTATATTTTCACAAGTATAAAACATTGAGGGCCATATCCTTGTATTACTTGTTGTCAAAAACGATAAAAACGGTGCTTTTCATTATTTCAATTTTAGACTCAGATGAAAAATATGAAATGGAAAAACAGGCTGCCGGACCGAATTTGATTTTAATATTTAATTTGTCGGGTTTACAAGACCCGGTTTGATTGTCACTTGAAAAAAAAAGAACAAATTTTACACGGATTGAAAAGAATCTGTGCATATTCAAAACTGTGGTTTGATCATCACAGAAAAAAAATATATAAATAAATTCACTGAGACTTAGAATTTATTCACCCCAGAAGACTAAACAAATAACTTGCCTGCACTAATGTGAAGGGTGATGCTGAGATCTTGACTGCAGTATATGGGTCAGGTCTGGCTCAAAAGCAGTGGTTTTGATGCGCAAGATGTCACGTAGGTGAGAGTCACTTAGTCTCGTCTTCATGCGGTTCTTATTAATGTTCATAACAGAGAACGTCTTCTTGCACAAGTATGTGGAGCCAAACAAGCTCAGCGTTTTCTTAGCAAATGCTCGAATCTCTTGGAACCTGTCTTTGTCCAGCTGACGGTAACAGTTGACAAGAGGGAGCTGTTGGTGTCGACTGTGACACTCGGTGTCACACTGCAGCTCAATGAGCTCCAGCTGCAGGTGGTCTGGCGCGTCATCAGTGTCCACGGAGAAGGGAGCGGAAAAAAGTGTGATCTCCTTTTCAATAGCCGCAAAATCCCAAAAGCGCTGCTGGAACTCTTCAGCCAGAGATGAGATGTCTGCTGCATACCTCCTCATTTGCGCACTGATATTGTTCTGTGGAAAATTGGTCATTATTTCCTGCAGCGATGGGAAATGTGTGGTATTGGGCTGCGTGTGTGACAGGTGCCTTTGGAAAAGTAGCAGCTTGGTCCCAAAGGCTTTGATGTGTGCATACAGTTGGCTTATCACTGCATTTTGCCCCTGAATGCTCGTGTTCAGCACATTCAGATGTCGGGTTATGTCAACTAAAAATCCAAAATCAGCCAGCCAAACAGGATCAGATAGTACTGGCATCGGTTGTCCCTTTTTTGCCAAGAATTGTCTGATTTCCCTCCTAAGAGAGTAGAAGCGCTGAAGTGCAGACCCCCGGCTGAGCCATCTGACGTCGTTGTGATACACAACATCTCCGTATTCAGCCTGGATGTCGAGTAGAAACTGTTGAAACTGGCGGTGGCACAGGGCTTTGGAGTGAATATAATTAATAGCCTTTATCACCGGTTTCATCACATGATCATATTTCAGATGTTTGGCACAGAGAACTTGCTGGTGAATAATATAGTGGAGTTTTATAGCTTTGCCTCCTTCTTCACTGACTTTGTCACAGACTAGGGTTGATAATTCACGTCGCTCACCAGCCATGGCAGGTGCGCCATCCGTAATAATCCCAGTGATTTTATTCCACGGTAGTTTCATGTCATTTACGGCGGAACAAACAGAAAGAAATAGATCTGTTCCTCTTGTTTGGTCCTTAAGGCTCTGGAGGTCAAATAGCTCTTCACTCACATTCATTTCATTGTCCACTCTCAAAAAAATCAGTAACTGAGCAGTGTCAGATGCATCCGTGCTTTCATCGCAGGCTAACGAAAAAAAAGTCAAACTCCACTCCTTTTGCCTCTAACTGTCTCTTAATATCAGATGAAATGTCTTCAATTCTCCATACCACTGTGTTACGAGCCAGGCAAACATTAGCAAACTCTTGCTTCTTCTCAGGACAAATTTTCTCCACCATTTTCATCACGCAGTCTTTGATAAATTCACCCTCAGTAAAAGGTTTGCAGTGCTTGGCAATCAGCGCTGCCACCTGGTAGCTCGCCTTTGTAGCATTTTCATTTGACTCGTGGGCTCTTGTAAAAAAGCGCTGCTGTGCCGTTAAAACAGCTTCCAGCTGCTTCAATTTTTCGCCTTGTTCGTTCCCAGTTAGATTGTCGTAGTTTACATGTTTCGTCTGGTAGTGCCTCTTGATATTAAATTCCTTGAAAACAGCCACAGTCTCCTGGCAAATAAGGCAGACACAGTTGTTTCGTATTTCAGTGAAAAAATACTCCGATTTCCACTTGTCCTGGAAGTGGCGGCCTTCGCTGTCAACTTTCCTTTTTTTACTTACAGTCGCCATTGTTGAAATTGGCTGGAAAGGATCACACAAGACCCTGTGACCCTTGTGGCAAGAGTCAAAGTTCACCGAGGCGAGAATGTGGCCACAGGTCTACTGCCATCTTCTGGTGAAATATAAAATAGCTTTTTTTGTACACTGTATTTTATACTGTGATCAACAGTGCTGGCGGGCCGCATATTATTGATTTTATGATAGAGGCTGCGGGCCAGTGGAAATCTGAACACGGGCCGCATTTGGCCCCCGGGCCGGACTTTGGACATGCCTGCTGTAGTCGGATCTGAAGGCTTGATCATCTGGGCAATGGAGCTAAGCTGCAGCCCCAAGTCAGCGGTGGAAGCTTCCTGACGTGCGGCCATCTGCTGCATAAACTGTCCCAGAGCTAGAATCTGCTCCTCCTGTTGAGCTAGACGCTGGCCCTGCACGTTGAGAGCGCGCCGCACTGGATCAGAGTCCGCTGGTTCCATGCCGGTGAGATCGTAACTGTAACGATTTGCCAGAGGAGGAACCAAAAGCAGACTCAGACACAAAGGCAGTTTTCAGTCTGTTTAATACAAAAAGGTTCGGTACACAGGAATCCAAAAATGATCAGGCAAAGGTACAAAATCGGCAGGCAAAAATCAGGAACAGAGAAACAGGCTGAAGGTCAGGAATCACGAGGAGAAAACACGAGGAAAACGCTCAAAAGGATGCACACAAGGAAACAACACGATCTTGCACAGAAAACAGGGAGTGAATGACTTAAATACATGAGGAAGGGACCAACAGACAGGGATCACCAGGTGCACACACTCAGACAATCAACGCAGGTGAAACACATGAAGCAGATGAAGGAGGAGCACAGGTAGGGGAGGGCGGGAAGGAGTGATCTGGAGAAGAAACACAAGGTAAGTAATCACGAAAATAAAACAGGAAATGACAAGACAAGAAACATGAGACGGAAATAAAAAGGGTTAGATTAACCAGGGGATGTGACACTCTTCCTATCAGACCAGATTTTCCCCTGACGGATGTCTAATTGTCAGTGAAGCCCACCTTGTTTGTTGTATTTTACTTCTCTCTCATTTTGGTTAATTGTACTTTCGTTATTTATTATTTATTTATTTTTTGTCTGTTTGTTTTTCTTTTATCACCAGAATTTCATGTTTTATTTCAGTTACTTTTGTGTGCCAGGTTAGTGAGATAGGGCAAAATATATCAAGGTTTGTGCTCTGGGAGCTCTTCTTTTTCATGTTCATGTCTTTGTAGTTGTTGAAGAGAAAGAAAGTTTTTTTTTGTCAATTGCTGTTTGTGCTCACAGCTCCACTAACCTCATCTGTTTTTTATCTGCACACACATGGATTAAGATTGTATGGACAGACTATAGTGAGGGAGACCATGATCATGAATGTTTTCAAAGGAGTCATGTTTCCTCGCCTCCATTGATTGTTCAACAATGTTACACATATATTTTTGAAAAGCAGTACAAAAAGTACTAAGTACTAAGTCTCCTCTCTCTCCCCATCTGCCCTCTCATCAAACCAGGTTTCCTGTGGGGTCTCTTTGCGATGGACAGTGGCACCGGGTCTCACTGGGGGTCTCTCCGCTCTGGTTGGAGGTTTATGTGGATTGTGTTCTGGTGGAGAGGGTGAACTGGGCGTATCCATGGCAGCAGATCTCCAGTGAGGGCGTGCTGATGATCGGAGGCCGACTGGAGGCCTTCGAGACACCTTTTGAAGTAAGAAAACATTTATGTTACTGAGGTTACAGCAACAGACCATGTGTTAGAGTTTACCCAGGAGTGACTGATGTATGTGCTGAAGGCTGAAGTCATTTACTGGAGAGAATACTGGACAAGGTGTGAAGCATCAGCTGTTCGATTCCTGAAGTCTAATCAACCAAACTTTGATCAATCCAGTATGATTTTCAACTACACTGTACCAAAATCCACAGAATGTTCTAACATGGCTCATAGATAGATAAATACATAGATAGATAGACAGATAGATAGATAGATGTACTTCATCCCAGGCTTGGAAATTATTACTGCAGTCCCACTGATACTGAGGAGTCTGTTGACCAATCAAAGTGAGTTTTTTAGTGGCACATGCAGACAGTTATGCATACGAAACACAATAAGGAGCTGTTTTGACTGCATGAGTGTAAGTTACACTTATGAGTTACACTGAAGAGGACACATCCTCATCAGTTTTTTTAATCAGGAAAGTCAAACTGTAAATATGATGAAAAAAGTCATGCGGTAACTTAAAAAGGTTATGTTAGTGCTGCAGCTGCAACATCATCATTGAAATTAACAGGTCCTCCATCAATCAATCAATCAATCAATCAGTCAGTCAATCAATCTTTGTATGTATCTGGTGTAACCTGGGCTCAGGTAACAGAAGTGATGCCAAAGCGTCCCTGGCAACCCGCATAGCAACTGTTTACTAACTGCTTCTCAGCTGATGGCTCAGGTAAAACTGTACTTTTATGCTCATGAGAAAAGTCAACAAACATACCTTGAAGATGACTGATATTTTATCTATGGTCATGTCCTCCGGCCAAAGAATTATCCTCTCACTGCCACTGAAGATCACATAAACGTCTGTTGCCTCTATGGTAGTATGAGAGCAATCGTTTTCTTGACATCTAGGTAAAGTTCACTCCCTGGTCACGTAGATGAAAAAGCCAAAATTAGATCAAACTCATTATCCGTTGTTCCCACTTTTTCATTAGAGCACAAAAATGGAAATCGGAAAAAGAGTCGTTATCAGTGTTTTCATTTTTGTTTTAGAAACAAATATTGAGAAAAAGAGTCTAATCATTTTTTCATTTTTTGGTTTTATTTTGAAAATCGAGTGAATGAATGGTTCACAGATTCTCCTGTAGTGTCGTTGTGGTGTGTGTGCAAGTCATATGTGTCAGACATGTGCACGCCATCTCTCTCCGTCCCCATATGTATAGCGCCAATTCATATAAAATGTTTTCTCAAGGCACTTTACAACAAAGCAGGCTGAAGCTATAGTGCAATATTCCTATGTGCAATTACTTTGTGTAAATAATTCTTATTGTGTAGTTTTATTCGTTTTATATTCTAGTCTTTATATTTATGATAATGCACATTTTTTATTCTATCATTGCTGTCCCCTTTGCTGCTGTACACTGCAAATTTCCCTGTGTGAGACGAATAAAGGTTTATTCTATTCTATTCTATTCTATTCTAGTCTATACTCTTCATTTTATAGATACACATATATGCATATATTCATATATAATATGTATATGCATGTCCATGTACTTACACGTACATCCAGAGATGTATCCATCCAGGCAGAGACAAGGCACTATAAGACAGAATTTATGACAAACCCGTGGATGCCCAGACCATTAATCTGTCCTCATCACATTTGTCTCTGATAAATGTAGATTTACTAAAGGTAAGCCCCCTGAGATCTGGCATATGGTTTTCAAGAGGGTCCTCATGTCTATATGGTTGTAAATGTATAAATTGTGGAGGCATAATCAATAACAACCATAGATAGAGAGATCAATCTAATATTAATATTAACATCTATAATGAATATAATCTGGAGAGGATTGATGTTGATTAATGTAGCAGCATCTAGCTGAACAGCCATTAAAACGGGTTTAACTGGTCTATTGTTTGTCAGGGTCATACTAATATATGTGTGCTGTTTGCAGGAATAACCACCATGTTAATTGTGTTGATCACTGGGTGGGGGGCTCTAACAGGGATTATTCACACATTGATCCTGACTCTTGTCCTCCCCCTGCACTCTCAACCTCCACTCACTGGGGGAGAAGTCTATTTGATGGTGGTGGGGGAAGAGGGACCATTACCTGTGGATGACCTGTGGATAACCTCTGACCTCTCCTTCCTGTTGATGTCCTCAGGGAGATGTGAGACAAATGACCTTTGTGATGGGGGATCCAGACGCCGCCAGAGACCACTGTACCCTCCACCAACTGCCCTGCAACCAAACAATGTCTGCTGCACGCAGAGTAAGACAGTCATTAACTATTCTTTCATTTTGTGTATGTAAACTTGTTTTTTATTACCCTTTAAGCTGCTTTCAAAGAAAAAAGTGCTAAAGCTCACAAGTTTATGCTCAGATCCTCCCCATAAACCTAAACATATAAACAATAAACAAACCTGCAAGTCTCACCCTTTGCTAACAAAATCTGTATTTTATCAGTTATTTAAACATTCTCTCCAAAAATACAGAGCTGTTAAAAGTGATACTTTAATTAACCTTTATATAGCATCTTCATTTTTAAGATTACAGCCAATGTGTCTGTTGTGAAGTGAAGGTGAGGTCTGGTGACACCCTGTTTGTTTTTTAAGTTGTAGTGTTTGGGGTTATTAGCTTCAGGGCAAAATGGAAGTTCGTTGTAAATTTTTCTGAGCTTTGCTAGCAGTGTTTCTTGCCCTCCCCCCTCGCTTACTGTCAGCCCAATAAAGTTTCCCTGTCTGTGTTGAAGGGGAAATTAAAACGTCTCACTCCTGTAAATACACAAATGCTCCACCATCGCCATCTTGATAAACAAATCAACAAGCTCTGCTGAAGGAGAGAAGTCAAAGAAAACCAAGAAAATTGCCCAGAGGCACCTCTTCTACCTCCCTCTTTCCTCACCTCTTTGTTAATGTTGACTTGAATGATGGAGAGGAAAATAGAAATGTGGCGTGGAGGCAAAACACATTGCACTTAACGCAGCGTTGCTCTCAGGAAGGTAGGACACTGAAACAGATGCAGCTACTGAAAATTTCCCTACTTTCCCTGACAGGGTCTTGGCTGGTCACTGACAGGTCCATGACAGGGCCTGCCCACCTTGACAGTCATAGATTGTAAAGTCTGGGCTATATTTGGGAGAATTTGTGGTGTCAAGTTTGTTCCCAGTTGATTTCTGCAGCTGACTTACTAACTAAGGGAAAGATTGAGGCTGTGATGTCCTGTGAGGGAAGCACATCTCATGGAGACACCCTCCAAATGCATGAATGGGTCCGATACCAGTTAAAATTCAGGTAATACCAAATACTGATACTTTGTTAAAATAATAAATGTGTTAGAAAAATTACACTAAAAAGTAGTGTATTTAAAATTATAGCTTCATAATGAATGCAAGGCATCAGACTTATCATACAAGTTTCTTTGAAATTGATAGTGAAATGCATAATTTTATAAACAAATGCCACAGTAATAGCTAAAGTTTGTCACTACTTACACTTTCAAATGGTCAGTTAACCATTGGTCAAAACATTTAAGACTGATTGAAAATAATAATACAACTGATAAATATTTTATAGATGCTATCTTATTTATGAAATATCTTCAAGTTGTATTTACATTTTTTAAATTCCACAATGGCTGTTTTATTGCAAGTATTCTGTACATTTTAATAATGTCTATAGCCTGTGTAATCCTCTTCAAATGTTTTAATCTACAGGCAGACTTACCTGATTAAATCTAGGCACTGATGTGAGGTCACTTCATTTCATTTTTCTTGTGTAGATTTGGCTTTAGTATTTTTTTAAATTCCTTGTGATGATCTGTGGCCACAGTTTGTGAATTCAGCGTGCAAATGTTGCTGTCGCTGAGTGATGTTTGTGTTTACATCCTTTACTCATTCAAAAAGAGCAGATTGTCATCAAGCCTCGTGAATGTCTAACCACACTACAGAGCCTGTTGACTGTTGATTGAAAGACTTCTTAATTTGCGTTATACTTATGTTAGTTTCAGTGTGAGCCCTGTCACCCTGTCTGAGGGTGGCTCACTGTAAGATTCTGCATAATGACTCTCATACAGGTCGGTGAATAGATGGTTCAAACATGCTTTTGTGAGCTGATTATAACTGAAGGAAAAATATTTATAGGTTTGTAGTTTCTCTGACTTTATATCTACTTGTATGAAGGGCCTGTATTAGATTAAAACATAACATGTCTTATATCATCACTCACTACATTGTTTGTTTGTCTGTGTGCAGAGGTTGAAGGGTGTGTTTGCTCTGATGAATGCCCCCTCAGGGAGGTCCGTGGTTTTACCCTCTGTTCATTCATTGCCATTACTTGGAGCTGCATCCTTAGTCCTTGTATGGTGCTTGCCAACTTTCCGTGCTCCACAGAGGATGTTGTTTTCACGGTGGCGGTGGCCTAAACATCCTTGGTTAGGGTGGCTGTGTGGGTTGGTAAAGTCCTCCAGGAGAAAGTAGATGATTAAAGATCTGCTGTCAGAGATCTATTTTAGGCACTTCTCTGTTTTATGCTCCCTCTAAGATGTAACTGTTTCATCTGAAGGAGTTTTGCATTCGTTTTCTTAATTTCCATTTCCATTTCAACGTTGAAAACATGTATCCTGTGCTCTATATTTTTTACATTGTGCACACAGGGAAACTGAGCTGTTTAGAGTAAAGTCACAGTGGCATCCTTGTCGCAGGTAACAGAAGTGATGCCAATGCGTCCCTGGCAACCCGCATAGCAACTGTTTACTAGCTTCTTCTCAGCCGATGGCTCAGGTAAAAATGTACTTTTATGCTTACGAGAAAAGTCAGCGAACATAAATGGAAGATGACTGGTATTTTATCTATGGCCATGTCCTTCGGCCTAAGAATTATCCTCTCACTACCACTGAAGATCACATAAACGTCTGTTGCCTCCATGGTAGTGTGAGAGCGATCGTTTTCTTGATGTCTAGGTAAAGTTCCTTTCCTTTCACGCATCTTTCGCCAGATGAAAAAGCCAAAATTAGATAAAACGTATTATCTGTTGTTCCCATTTTTTCATTAGAGCACAAAAACGGAAACCAGAAAAAGAGTCATTATCAGTGTTTTCATTTTTGTTATAGAAACAAATATTGAAAAAAAGTTGTTCCTCATTTTTTTCATTTTTGGTTTTATTTTGAAAATCGAGTGAATGATTCACGGATTCTCCTGTAATGTCGTAGTGGTGTGCGTGCATGTCATGTGTGTAAGACATGTGCACGCCATCTCTCTCCATTTCCCATTTATCATAAAATGCATTAAAATTGTAATCATACAAAATAATCCCAATTTTTATTAAATATACCTGTAATGATCATGTCACTTTTTTTCGGTAACTGTAGCGGAATACAGTTACCTTTTTTGTATCCTAAAACATATTCCGTTACTCCACAGGCCTGGTAGTGTTTTCCAAACAAGTCTCTGATAGAGTTTAAGCGATATACTAAAATCCTGTCTTTTAAATGAAAGAAACTGAAACCTAAAAAAACTCTCCATCCGCAGAAGCCGATGGGCTCTTCTGACTGCACTAATTTAGAAATGTTTACAAGCTTCTTAACTGGGGTTAGAGATCCTGACCTCTGTTAAACTCTTTATTTCCGAGTCCATGGTGTTGATTTGTAGTTTTATGGTGTTCAGACGTGCTCTGCCCCCCCCCCCCCCCCCCCCCCCCCCCCCCCCACACACACACACACACACACCCACACACATGTCCCCCTTCATCTTTCAGAGGTCAGAGCGACAGGTTAGTTGTCAAGTGTGCAACATCCTGAATGTTCCTGTAAAGGACTTTATCAGCCTGGAGCCCTGTGGAGGTTGTGAACTCTGGATTTAGCTCTGAGCTCACTATATGCAGGTAAATGTCAAAACCTGTAACTATTACGTTTGATTCACCTCAGTCCTTGTATGAGTTTATACTTCTCTTTTACGCTTCATTATGTGCTGCAGACAAATAATCACTGAAGATTGTTTTAGATTGGAAATTGAACTTCATGGCTCTTTAGTTCTTTGTGACCAATGAGCTGATATCCAACAAGGACGTGATGTGGAGTTAGCAGATTGTAAGAGGAGGGGTGCACAGGGTCTACATGCTGGTTTTAGTTATGTAATAACTGCTGAGTTTTGCTGACTATTGCTGTTTGAAAGCTCTGCAGAGGCATGCAATAAATCAGTTAAATCATTCCCTCTTATCTGCAGCTTCCTGTCAGTAAATGTTCAACAACCACAGCAGAGATGTGAAGACATCAGAGATGGTCTGTGTAGGGGTGTAGGCTGCTCATCTCCTTTAACACAGTTTTTATAGTTGCAGATCAGTTTCTTCTCTAACAGAACTACAGTTCACCTGACAGATAACCAGCTGCAAATAACAGTGTTGTTTGTCTTGGAGCAGTGTGGAAGGATTCTGTGTCAATAAATGAAGATAAAGCTGTGGTTAGGATGTGTCAGGTGGCTCTTGTGTATTGACAAGAGCCATGTGTAACTATAATTCACTTGGATTTGTAGACATTAGCCACACGATGCTTGTGTGTTTTACCCCTGTTACCTGAGTTGAAAATGAAGTTTCAAAACTTCTCTGGTACATCGGTGAATGTGTGAAGTGACAAGACCTCCTGTCACAGTGCCATTAGACCACAGAACTCAAGGGTGGTCCCACACCTTGTCACTTTACTCCTCTCTAGTTTGGCCCAAAGTCACAAAACTGTTCTTTAACCTCTTAAGTCCATTGTGGCTGAAAATCATATTATGTTTTCCATCCATCAACAAAACCACTCCTCCCTTCAGAGGGGGCTTGAGCCTATCCCACCTGACTCAACGTACAAGGCAAGGGGAAACCCAGACTGGTCCCCAGCCATTGATCAGCCACACGAACACAGACAGACAACCACTCACACACATTCACACCGAGGGGAGAGTTAGAGTCTCCAGTAAACATGAAAATATCAACAGGTGAACAAACTGTAGTTCACCTCATGCTCTTTACCTTTTTGCATCGCTGACAGTTTCTCTGACTCTTCTCCAGGTGTTACGTTGTAATAAGTCACCAAGCTATCTGGTGTCTCATAGTCCACTGTAGACACAGACTATGTTTACACTTAAATCCTGTCATGTCCCATGATAATGAACATGTTCATCTGTATCATCTTACATAAGACATTTCTCTCTCTTATATCATTATTTTATTATCTTGTTGTGGGTAGATTAGCCTGCTGGCTTTCTTCCCATCAGTGTTAATGTTTACAGCACTTTTTAATTTAGTTTTAGTTATTGTCTTTTCCCTAAAATATATTTTAGTTTCAGTCATGATGTAGTCATCTAAATTGTTTTCACATTAGTCTAGTTTTACTGGATGAAATTTCACAACATTTTAGTCGATGAAATCTACTGTAAATTTAGTCGACTAAAATATGAATTGTAAAGTGTACAACATTTTTAATGTTTCCTTGAATTTCTGAAGTCATGTTTTACACTTTGATCCCACCAGCACCCAGCTAAGGCAGTTGTGATTGGATGTCCCTCTTAACTCATCCAACCTTTCCACACAACCAAACCAGCTGTGATTCCTAACTTGTCCCTTCTTTCTACATGACCAAATTAGGTCTGATTGGATCAAGTCTCTGTCAAACATTTTTAGTCCAGTTTTTATTTGTTCACAAAAATGCCAGTTGATTTAGTTTTAGTATTTGTCAAAGTGCACTAATTTTTTTTTTTAGCTGTAGTCTAGTTTTCGTCATGGGAAAAAAGATTGTTGACAAAAACTGTGTTGAAAATAATAAGTCGACAAAATTAACACTGCTTCCCACAGTGCTTTGCTCAACTCGCAGTCAAAGCAAAGCTGGCTGTGATGTAATGATGTTTGGCCAGCAATGGCCTCCTGTGGGATTTAGAGCAGTGCTTGTGTTAATTTGCCTTTTCAAACTACAATTATGGTTTGAACTGGGACAACGCAACAGAGCTGAAGGCATAAAAACGCTTTATTGTTACCAGCACTTAGCGGTATAAGCTACATCACACTCATTATAAATACAGCAGTGTTACACTTAAAAAATGATTGTGTTAAATAGAAACTTTAAACTGATTTTTCCCCTTTTTCAGTCTTTAAATAATCTTACTGTTTTCACCTCTGATATTTGTTCATAAGTAAACAAACAAACGTAATATCCAGAGTAATACCCAGTCAAATGTGTCACACAGTGCTGTAATATTATAGTCATGTTGTAAATATTGTTAATGTTAATAGTGTAAATTCCTTGGCCCTGTTCACTTTTACGTGTTCTTTTAATGTTTTCATCAACTTTAAGGAAGTTGATGTAGCTTGAAGATCCTGCATGTTGTGCTGATCTATTTTAATCTTTTTATTTGATATTCCTACTGCTATACTATGTGTAAGAGCAAGTGAAACAACGAAAACTTAATAAAGTGTGTCTGATTCTGGATATCTCCACCCCCGTGAACAGATTGAAGAGGTTGTGATTTTGTCCTTGAGCCAGCTGCTTGTCAGTTGCAGTGAGAAAATCAGCTTCAAATCAAGGTTCAAACTGAAGCCCATGTTTTGTTCTTGTATCATATCCAAGCTGTCTGTTCTCATTTGAGTTGGTGGAGCTTCTGTATCATCTCAGACCTCAGATTAACCCTCTGCTCTGTAATTTAGAGAAACCAACGTTAGCTGAAAACAGAAGGTGTAACCAAACACATGGTGACCACGTTACCAGCACACACATGCTGATGTAAGCTGCCTAATGCCCTTTTCACACCCGACGTAAGCCTTCCTCTAGAAAACCAATCACATCCTGATCCTGAGTTATAATAGAAACCACATGTGTCACATTTATATATGAAGGACTTAACATGGCGGGGTTTGATGGAGCTCATGGTGGCTCCATCATACTCAGAATGTATTTATTTATGATGGGACTTAAAGCAGTTTATTTATTGAGGGATCTCACTCTTAAACATAATATATATGAGACTTATGAAGGCGCTCATTCAGGAGAAACAGTCTGAATGTAAACCTCTCACTCTGACTGTAAAGCGGATGTTGTGACCGATGTTTAAACCCTCTGACGATCCCCCTGTTTGACTGAGGCTGCTGTAGGTCTCCTCTGTAGTCCATCTACATGAATCAAACTCCCCTCGGTGAGATCATCAGAGGGTTGGTGTAGTTTTATGAGAACAGTTATAATCACTTAGACAGTAAATTACCATGGGAAATTATCTAACCGCCTCCAACATAAGTGAGCACAGGGAAACCTCCAGAATAAAACAGCTTCAGATAATCAGAGACATCAGACAATCAGATCATTGAATATCCTGTGTAGCTTTTTAAATCACATAATTAGTGATGATAACAGCTGCAGTGTTGGGCAAACGTTTGTAGCTTACTGTGACTTACTGTTATTTTAAGCAGTCCTAAGGTGTGTTGTCAAAACAGTCATTTTAGAGCCTCAAATTGAAAAAATTGAAGATCACTACAAGCCATGTAATTAGGGTTTAATTACATTTTCCAGTAGGTTTTGGTAGCGAGCTTAGTTATTTTAATGATCAAATAGTGTGGTAGCATCTCAACAAGCTACATTTCTCCATGGCAGCAGCAGAGCGCTCTGTCGCGGCCCAAAAACACGTTTAAGGGATGAGGAAAAGACCGGGGCGAACACGCAGAGACAATGTCTTTAGCTGACAGTGACCTGATATTTCTCCATGTACAAGCAGACGAGTGTGAGCACACACTGAGAACACACACGGGTGTTTTCAGAATAAAACAGCATAAACACATTTACAGTTAACATTCACCAGCAGCTTATATCTTATCAGCAGGATAACTGTGAGGTGCTCAATACAAGAGGGAACAGTGGACAGGCTGGATATCAGAGTAGGGGAGACAGGGGCAGTGTGGGCCACTGCTGTAAGCTGATTAACCTTCTGTTTTAGTTGACTTTGGTTATATTTGTGCTTGTTTGTTTGTTATCAGCATAAAGGGTGGTTATTGTACTGTGGACTTACAAAACATGACTTTAAATATCTGAAATACTTCAGAAGATTACATGACAAACAAATAATACCAAACCTATACAGGTCTGTTGTAAAATACTTTTAATTACCTCTATTAAGTGGAAATGTGTTCATTTCAGTAGTTAATCACAATGATTTTTATCAAAATTCATGCAAGAAAAGCAACTAAATGAAGAGGCAGAGTCCATTCAAATGATCTCTTTCAAGGACAGACATCATGTAGTGCTGCACAGTGTAAAACATTATAGAGGCATGCAATGCAACAAATAAGAAGTCTTTTTAAATCCAGATTAAAAATGCAGCTGCATAAATAAAAGACAAAGTAAGAAGAAAACCACACAGGCTCTGGTTATATTGGTTTATTCTTAATAATGAAATCCTTTTCACTATTAGAATCATTATTATTACAACTGAAAATGATAACATAATAGTAACAATAATTATCATTTTTACTGTTCTTCTTCTTCTTTTTATTATTAGTATTTATTTTGTGTTATTATTATTATTATTATTATTATTATTATTATTGATTAAAAATAAGAATCAGTCAGGCTGTTATCACTCAAACTGAGTGTTTTTAAAGGAGAGGTGATGCAACGAAGGGGCAAACATGCCCCTGTCCCAGCTTTTTTGGAACATGTTTGCAGGAATTCAAAATTAGTGAATATTTGAAAAAGTCAATAAAGATTATTATGATGATGTTTATTTAACTAGAAAAACCTCATTGAGATTAAAAATCTCATTTTCAAGAGAGTCCTGGCCGAGACAGTCAGCAGCACATTTACAGAGTTACAGACATGAATCAATTACAGACGCAGGAACAGACATGTCAGCAAATCAGATTATCGCTGTGAACATTCAATATCTTTTATTTGTGGTGTATTCAACTGATTATGGGCTGAACTGTATTCTGATTTTATTGACACTTTACACAATGTCCCAACTTCACTGGGGTCGGGGTTTGTAGAGAGACTCCTTCCTCTGTGGAGTCGCCGTGAGTCGCCATGCTCTGATGGCAGTGAACTTCCTCCACACTCTGGAGATAACACCTATCCTGCCTCAGGCTGTCAGAGATGTTTGGGGTGTGGCAGCGAGCTGGGTGGTGTGTGATCTTCATGGTCCTGGGTGTGGCTCTGGGAGGTCCAGCCGGAGGAGGGGAGAGCCTGCAGCTCCGGCTCTCACAGGGACCAGAGGGCTGCATATGGGCCGTGGACTCTGTTTGACACGAGTGCAGCTGCAGTGAGGACATGCTGTAGACATGTGGATTATGTTAACCTGTGTGCTGGGCTGCCTTTGGCTGCAGGACCCTCTCCACATGGGACGGGCCGAGGACGGGCAGCAGAGTGATCTGGTATGTACAGTATGAGGGGAAGTGGAGTCTAGGTGTGAGGGATGCAGGATGAGGTCTTTGAAACAGAAACCTTTCATGGATTTCTATTGAGCATTAAACAATGTAACTGTCTCCATCTGACTGTGTAGAAGTTCATTAAGCGCTTTGGGATGTGCTGTCCAGCTGTGAATGCCCTGCATTTGTAGAAGCCCGTTTAAATCGGTCCATATGAGGCCCATCGTTCTCTGCCAGCACATATGTTCAGTCATCAGCCTTCTTTGTCTCTGATCAGATGTTCTCTGATGGTCTTAGAGTGCACGCACAGAGCCAGAGCACGTGAGCTGAAGTCAAAACTTTGGAGGCAGAAATCCTCCTTCAAAGTTAAACAACAATGTGAGGGCAGCACGTAGACCTCAGATGTTAATGTGCTCTTTGACCTCCAGTCTCACCCTCTTCTGAGGCGTCTGCAGGCAGCGCTGTGAGCAATCATCTTTCAGAAAAAGAGCCTTCACAAACCATCTGCATGTATGGATCCAGATGAGGGGATGGGGTTTGCTTAGGTGTGTGTTTGCTTTCTTATAAAATGGCTAAATGTTTTATCTGTGCTTTCCTGATGGAGGTTTATCACTGGTCAAACCTTGTTGAGATTCATGTCGAAGACAGTTTGTGAATTTCAACATGCAGAACAGGAATTACCCTTAGTTCTCATCATCACCAGTTAATGTGTGACAAGGTTCTCTGTTATTAACCTTGTTTGGCTGTCAAAACTGAATATTGTAGAAACTGTTTGATGAAAAAAAGCTGAGCTGTGCGTTGGTCTGAGAGCAGGAATTTGAGTCCAGTTATTATTTTAGTGAGCCACTTTCTGCATGAATTGTGCTCAAATATAATTTATAAAGAAAAGTGGATTTCCCAATCAGCTTACCCGCCACTTTATAAGGTACACCATTGTATTAACATAGAACTCAATGAGAGATTCTGAGAGTTTACAAAAGATCATTATGGAGGAGAAAACAAAATGGAAATAATATTGATAAACATACAGTGCAGTGAAAAAGTATTTGCCCCCTTCCTGATTTCTTAGTTTTTTGCATATTTATCATACTTAAATGTTTCAGATCATCACACACACTTTAACATTAGGCAAAGATAACCTGAGTAAATACACAATGCAGTTTTTAAATGATGATTTTATTTATTAAGGGAAAAAAGCTCTCCAAACCTACATGACCCTATGTGAAAGAGTAATTACCCCCTGGCTTTCAAACAACCTAATAACTGGTTGTGCCACCCTTGGCAGCAATAACTGCATTCAAGCGTTTGCGATAACTGGTGATGAGTCTTTCACATCGCTGTGGAGGAATTTGGCCCACTCTTCTCTGCAGAATTGTTTTAACTCAGCCACATTGGAGGGTTTTCAAGCATGAACTGCCCGTTTAAGGTCACACCACAGCATCTCAATTGGATTTAAGTCCAGACTTTGACTCGGCCACTCTAAATCTTAATTTTATTTTTTTTAAGCCATTCAGAGGTGGACTTGCTAGTGTGTTTCAGGTCGTTGTCCTGTTGCATAACCCAAGTGAGCTTGAGCTTGAGGTCATAAACTGATGGCTGAACGTTCTCCTTCAGGATTTTCTGGTACACAGCAGAATTCATGGTTTCATCAATCACAGCAAGTCGTCCAGGTCCTGAAGCAGCAAAGCAGCCCCAGACCATCACACTACCACCACCATGTCTGACTGTTGCTATGATGTTCTTTTTATCAAATGCTGTGTTGTTTTTACTCCAGATGTAACGGGACGCACACCTTCAACAAAGTTCAACTTTTGTCTCGTCAGTCCACAGAATATTTTTCCAAAAGTCTTGGGGATCATCAAGATGTTTTTTGGCAAATGTGAGACCAGCCTTTGTGTTCTTTTTGGTCAGTAGTGGTTTTGGCCTTGGAGCTCTCCCATGATGCCATTTTTGCTCAGTCTCTTTCTTATTGTTGAGTCATGAACTCTGACCTTAACTGAGGCAGGTGAGGCCTGCAGTTCTTTAGATGTTGTTCTGGGTTCTTTTGACCTCCTGGATGAGTCGTCGTTGTGCTCTTGGTGTAATTTTGGTAGGCCGACCACTCCTGGGAAGGTTCACCACTGTTCCCAGTTTTCTCCATTTGTGGATAATGGCTCTGACCGTGGTTCACTGGAGTCCTAAAGCCTTAGAAATGGATTGTGATAGACTGATAGATTTCAATCACTTTGTTTCTTATTTTTCTTGAATTTCTTTGGATCGTGGCATGATGTGTTTCTTTTAGAGATCTTGCAGCCTACTTCACTGTCAGACAGGTTCTGTTTAAGTGATTTCTTAATTCAACAGGTCTGCAGTAATCAGGTCTGCGTGTGGTCAGTGAAATTGAGCTCAGCTTTCAAAAAAACGTGGTTAATCACAGTTAACTCATGATTTAACAAGGGGGGTGAATTACTTTTTCACATAGGGTCATGTAGGTTTGGAGAGCTTTTTTCCCAAAAATCATCATTTAAAAACTGCATTTTGTATTTACTCAGGTTATCTTTGTCTAATATTAAAATTTGTGAGATGATCTGAAACATTTAAGTGTGACAAATATGCAAAAAAGTAAGAAATCAGGAAGGGGGCAAATACTTTTTCATGGCACTGTACATTATACACATTCACACACACACACATGCAAACATAAGAGAAGACCTGCTTAGATAGGTCTGTATCACATAGTCCATGGTTGATCACTTTAAAAAAATATCCATCCTCAGAGGTTTTATATACTTTACCCTCTTAGTCCTCTTTCTGGAGTCACAGAGACACAGGGATCCTCTCTGTAACATAGATGACATCGACAATATCAATCCACTCTTGTATTCTGGTGGTCCAGGAACCCATCAGCGTCTCGTAACAGCTTTTTTTTACAAGCAGAGACCAAGATGGCTACATCCATTTAACTATCCAATAATACAATCACTAACCAGCCAATCACACAACAGCAAATCGTTGCATTTAGGCATGTTGACATTTTCAAGATGGTCGAACAAAGATCAGACAGAGCATCAGCCTTTGTGTACTACATGGTTGTTGGTGTCGGAAAAGCTGGTCAGAGTTTTTCAGAAACTGCTGATCAACTTACTTGGACATAGTCACTGTAGATCAATACTACATAGACTTAGACATATTCAAGGTAGATCAATATTACATAGACTTGGACTTATTCAAGGTAGATCAATATTACATAGACTTGCAGAATATCAATATTTTCCCTTCCACATCCTAAATTAGCTGCAATGCCATTCAGACATTTCAAGCATGAGGACATATTCTTTCCCAGAATCTGCTTTATTTGACACATCTGTCATCATCCAATCAGGTGTTAGAGCAGTGATCATCAACTGGCATCCCTGAGGCCACATCTGGCCCTCCACTGCTTCCTGCTCGGCCCCTAGAACGTTATCAAGGTCAAAAATGTGTGTGTGTGTGTGGGAGCAGGGGTTAGTTTTGGTTTTAAAGGTGTCTTTTTGTCACAGTTGTCAATGCGTCCCCCAAAACTAATGGGGCTGAAACATCTTTATCAGGAATGACTTCATGTTCGATCTGTTTTACAGAAATCAGCCAATAAAGCCAAAACTCAACCAGGAAAATGAGTTTTTCAGAAAACCCAGAAGTAACCGAGACATCACAGTTGAACCTAATGCCCATTCTGCTAGCTCACAGCAGGATGGGTAATAGTGACTGATCTCACTTATAAAGGCTAAGATCTACAACCAATTTAGAAATATAAACATTTTTGACTAGTTATATTCATTAAACTTTATTTCCCCAGAAAAGCCTCATTTACCCCTTTTCCCCCAAGCCAGCGAGTGCTGGTTTGCAGCCGGTGCCTGACCTAGCACCAGGTCTTTGTTTTTTCACCGCCTGAGCACCAGCCTCGGGCTCTCTGTTCGGGTCAGGGAAAGGGGGGGGGTGTTATTGCACCCAAAAATGATTACTCTCTTTGTCTTAAAGTTAACAGCAATTTAATCTGATGTTACACAAATATAATTATAGCCTGGCAATGGTTATTGTTATTGTTAGCTAACAACAGCTAACACCTTCACGGTTAATGATCGAATTGTTTCTGAAAATTCTCCTGGCATGTAATGGCTGTTGTCTGCGATGGCAAACCAAATGACTGGTCTGAAGAAGTTGAATTTTCCATCCCTGTAGTGTATGACAATACACAACAACAGCACCTGTACAGCGGCAACAAGCTCCTCTATTTTCATTGTTTTGGTGGGTGCGCTGCTGGGTAAGTAGATACATATGCAGTGACGTACTGATATTGATCGGTGACCGGGACAGACAGGCAGCAGAACAAGATACAGAAATTAAACAATGAAGCAATCAGAGTCACAGAGCAGAAATTCAGAGGTCAAAGCTTCTACAACCCGAAGCATCTTCTTCTAACATCTTTAATCTGTAAAATTAAATGAGACCAGCTCCCTTGGACCTCAATGTTCCTGCAGCTGAAACTTCTTTTACTCATGTTAAGGAGACAGATGAATCCCAGAGAAATCAGTCTTGTGACTGAGTCACTGAGTGGAGACTGTAGCTTCCAGCACTTTTCACTTGAATGCAATTACTTAAAGGGATAGTTTGGTATATTTGAAGTTGGGTTGTGTCAGGTACTTGACATTAGTGAAGTGGCTGAAAGGGCTCCAACAGCACTGCACCTTTAAAGAGAATGAGCTGTGACCACCAGAGAGGTAGACTGCTGTTAATGGGTACTGCTTTTTTGGGTAATTGTGTGTTTTACATAAACACAAGCCATGAAACTATGTTGGATGAAAGGTAACATTGGGTGAAACATTTTTAAGCGCTTTAATATTCCTCATTGTGAGTCAATATGAGTGATAAGTGATGATTTATTGTCAATGCACAGCCTTACCACGATCGGGCTTTACTTTTGACCTGCAGGCCTATACCCACAAACCTTCCTGATAAAGCACACTGAAATTTTTCACCCAGTCATACATTCTACCCAATATAGAGCTGTTGCTTGTTTTATGTTAAACTCACACAGTTATACAAAAAAAAACTGTTCCTATTAACAGCAGTGTACCTTACCGCTCATCTGAGCTTGTTCTCCTCAAACAAATACTATTCTGTTTTTCCTCTTTTCTGACCTATAAATGTTGTTACAATGTCAGATACTCGTGTTAAACGATGCCAAAGCGTCAGATAATGAGGGTCATGCATATAGAAGTGAGCCTTGTTTTGGATGCTCTGCATGCTGTGTTTTACAGACTTTTTTTAACAGTGTAGCCCCAGTGACGTTAATGCGTGCAGGACTCCCCTACATGGCCATGCCCCAGCATATGCTCTAGGCCTGCCCCCTACCCCTTCAGAAGTCCTGGGGAGTGCGACCAATCACAGCAAAGTGGGCTTGGCGGGAGGCGTACACGGAGGAGGGCGGGTGGGGGGAGTATACTACCCAGACCATTTTCGGGAGAGGCAGGCAATACAAGGAAGTGATACAGCCAGAGGCACAGCGTCCCGATGATCTACAAAGCTTTGTGTGTGGACAGTTGTGTGTATCTGCTCTATAGGAGTCCAAAAATCCATAAAAAGGCCTGAAAATGAGTATAATAGTTCTTCTTTCAAGGTGCAGTGCTGCTGGGAGCCCTTTCAGTCACTTCACTGACTGATGTCAAATACCTGATCCAACCCAACATCAAAAATACTGAACTAGGAAGGAAACAGGTTAAGTATAGCCTAAAAGATAAGGACATACCAGCGACTCAGTTTTCACTGGCCAGTGGGGCCAGCCAACTCAGTTATAAAAAGTATGATGATAAGTCAGTGCCTTAAGATTTGTTATAAAACCTAAAGCCCTATGGTAAACAGCATCCAAAGATCGATGTGAATATGCATGCATATATAAAAGATCACCATGATCAATCAGAGGCATAAAAGCAGCAGCAACAAGACAGCAAAACATAAAAACAGGAATCATTTCATAAAATCTTCATGAAACCAAAGTTGCCCAATATAAAGCATGAAAGACATTAATTCATCAACCAAAAAGCAAAAAAACTTGATGTCATCACCCTGAAATGGGACAAAAGTCGCAGGTTGTGACTTTTTCTTAGAGTTTGTTAACATCATAAGTTTTGCTTTGTCCAGATGCTAAATTAATTTTATGTCACACAAATTGTCCTGCTGTACCAAAAGTCCCTTGTAGAAGACAGAGGGCTTGATGCCATTGTCAGAGCAGAGTAGTAACTTAGGTAAGTAAGTATAGCTTTAAACCGGACCAGCCCTTCTAAGGACTGCACGTTACATCCACTGCAAGGTCACCGGCATTTCCTAAATGCTGATATTCCTAAATGACATCTGAGGAGAGTCCATTTACTGGTCCCTTCTGGGGCCCAGCCATTTCTGCAGGCTGGCCTGAGGATGGAAAGGATGATATTTACATGATAAAAGGTGAGAATAAATAATCTACAGTTTAAAGGGATATGCCAACACATTTTTTTGTTTTGTTTTCATGTCTTACCTCACTCCAGAGTCCATGACAAGCAGATAGACACCATTCTTTTGACTGTGTGTCCAGTGACAAGGAAGAGACAAGCACAGCGTGCCCACCCCTAATTAGCTTAGCTCAAACACTGGGAGTTAGTGGGTAGTGTTAGCCTGCCTCTGCCTACATTCATCAGATAAACTCTTCAGCAACTCTAAACAGTCCTGTGTGCTTGTTGTGACTCTTTTTTTCCACATTATGTTACGTTATCAAAGATAAACACTTCTGTAATTTTCAAACGAAATACATACAAAACTAAACCCCAGAGTGCATGATGCAGGCTAACACTACCCACTGACTCCCAGTGCTTGAGCTAAGCTAGTTAGTGGTGGGCAAGCTCTGCCCGTCTCTTCCTTGTTACAGTCGAAAGCATGGAGACTATCTGCTTGTCATGGCATAGGAGTGAGGCAAGACATGAGAAAAAGAAAAAAAATGTTGGCGTATCCCTTTAATATACAGTTTTGGTTGCTGTAGTGTCTCTTGGTTATTGCACAGTAATTGTTCTGACACTCTTTGGCTGTTAAGAGCTCGTCAGAGCAACAGTTTATGAAATACATATATTTTAATAACTCAGATAATGTGCATATAAACCTCCAGTAGTCCAATGATAAGGAAGGAGTTCAAGGCCACATCCATTAACCGTTTTGATTTATTTAAAACAATCTATTAATTTATCCATAATAAGGCAAATATGATGATCTGTGAATGCAGGTGATCCTCAGATGGGTTTAGAGTTCTTTGGTTCCCAGCACAGTCGGCCCTCAGTCCCTCTGGCTGATGGGCAGTGTCGGGGAGATTAGCAGCACAAATCGGTTCAGGTGCAGAGCGATCGAGTGTCTGCGGGCTGGGAGAGCCGCTGTAACAATGGCAGCTTGTCCAGGCTAAAGAAGCACTGTGTGGCAGTGAATGTGGGGAATTTGTGTCTGTCTGTCTGTCTGTCTGTCTGTCTGGATCTGTCTTCCTCATTCCTCTCAGCTGAACTCTGTTCTTTTTCTTTTTGTGTATCAGATGGTCTCTGAAGTCCATCAGCTGCAGGCTTGTATCAGTGACTTACTTCAGTGAACATGAAGATACAGATAATCAACTTATAATGTAAATCTGAGCTTTTTTAAAAGTTGAGTGTTTAAGGTATTGCAGAGCTGCAACCTCTTTTTTTACCTCAGTTTCATGTAATATCAATAAATCCAGCAATCTTTACTTATAAATCAGCATTCTTGTCAAATTTGATCTCAAGCTGAAAAATTCCCCCTTTTTGTATACCAGACCTGAATCTTTGTTCTGTTCACCCGTCCATCCATTGTCTACTCCCCTTATCTCTTTCTTCTTGGCTGGATCCTATCCCAGCTGACAATGGGCAAGAGGCAGGGAACACCCTGAACCAGTCGCCAGCCAATTGCAGGGCCACATAGAGAGACAGACAACCATTCACGCTCACACTCATACCTAAGGGCAATTTAGAGTCACCAAATCTGACCTACTGAGCATGTATAAGGTCTGTGGAAGGAAGTTGGAGTGCCTGGAGAGAACCCATGCATGCACAGGAACATGCAACCTCCACACAGGAAAGCCCTGACCAACCTGGGACTGAACCGGTGACCCTTATTGCTGTGAGTCATGTGCCACCCTGTGATCTATTTTATCTTTTTAATTGTTATTACTAATTTTTTATTTTTACCAAACCTAACTCATGGGATGGGTGGGCAGAGGGAAAGGGTATGTGCCCTCTTATGTGTGCCTTTGTATTGTATATTTTGTTTTATTTTACTTTTTCATTTTAACTGGATTTTTTTTCTGTGTCTTGCATATTTTTCTTTTAATTTCTTTCATTCTTTGTTGTGTATTTTCATATTGTCATAACCACTATGATTTTCACAATTATTTTTCGTATTACTGTACATGTTAAAACTGAGCAAAAATAATTTCCCTTGTTTGCATTTTTCTTTAAAATAAGAAAATATAAAAAAATGTTATCTCAAGATGCTTTACAATAGAGTAGGTCAATGTTTTTCTCATCCTTTTTATTTAACTTTGCAATGAGAGAGGCAGACAGAGACAAAGGGTCTAAAATCAGATTTCATGATAATGATACATTTATGAATGCCTAGACCATAAATTGACTTTATCATAATTCTCTGTTGAATTTAACTTTATTTGGTGTTAACTCCTTGAGATGCTTCATCTCTTAGAGGGCACTCCTCTTTACATGTTATAAAGGTAGTGATTTATTGTGGTATATCAATAACAATCGTGGATGGAGAGTCATGGCTACAGTAATATATGTGTGATATTTGCAGGAACTTGTATTTTAATAGACGGATCACTCTGAAGTAAATATTATAAACTGTAATGTAATGAAAGGGGGCAAATGGAAAGGCCAAATTTAGCAGTTTGAGCTATGCAGGTCTACAGCTGCAGACCGGCCACACCAACGATACTGAAACAGAGATGAGTACAATAATACAAGGTAAAATAATGACTTGAGCTTATATAGTTCTTTTGTAGTCTTTCTGATGACTCAAAACGCTTTTACACCCCAGGTCACATCTACACATTCACTCTCACATTCACTGACTGATGGTTCAGTTTCTGTATATGTTGTCCATCAGTGTCAACTAACACATCCATGCTCTTTCATACTCATTTACATGCCACTGACGCAGCAGTGGAAGGAACTTGGCATTAAATGCCTTTCCCACTGACACCAACATGTGACAGCAAGGGCTAGTCTTGAACACACAACCTTCTGAGGGCACCATCAGATGCCACCGATGCCCCAAATCTATCAAAGTGACCACTAAGTCATCCATCATCAGCTGGGGCCTAAAGATCATGATGAAGAGTGCCAGCACCCTTTGCCCGCCCACAGCCGATCACTCTGCTGCTCGTCCCTAGAACAAACCCACTCAGACGTCCCCCAGCTCCAGCTCCTTCAACAACTACAGCAAGTACTTCGCAGGCTGTCATCGTGACAACATCAATGGCGAGTATAGGGTTGGAGAAAGCTACGAGCCTGTTTCTAAACCCCAAATAAAGAGACAGTCACAAGCACTTGCTGTTTTTTTCAGTGCTTAAGTTGGCTGAACGTCATCTGTTGAGACGGTAACTAATTAAACCACCACACCTTTGGGGTGCATACTGTGCTGACAGTGTGTGTTTCATCCATCAGTCATCAGTCTGAGCTGATCTGATATTTCTATTGATTAGTGATAGGCCATTTTATTAGTTATTCACTCTGACTTGAATCCTTCCACGTTGAGTGCTCTCGTGGGCCTTGATCGCCCTCTGTTGGTCAAGGAATTTCTGTTTGGATATTGCATGTTCTCCCTGTGCCTGCATAGGCTTTCTCTGGGGATCCCAATTTCCTCCAACAGACCAGAAACATACTCATTAGGTTAACTGTTGACTCCAAATTGCCCTTAGGTATTGGTGTGAACATGAATGGTTGTCTGTCTCTTCATGTGGCCCTGCGATTGACAGGTGACCAGTTCAGGGTGTGCTCCACCTCCCACCCAGTGTCTGCTGGGAAACGCTCCACCCTGTGAATCGAGACACTAGACTGTTTGATGGGGATGTTTAAGTCACTGATTCAGTCACCTGTGGTTCCTACTTTTTTGTCCAAATCAAACTGAGCAAACTTCTTTTGTAAATCAAATGTCAATAAGTCGCTATATCTTACGACACACAGTACTCATATTCATGCAGTATCTGTTCATCTGTGTCTCAGTTATGTTTTTTGTTCTTGTTTGATTTACTGTCTCATGTGTGCTGTGAACATTTTGCAGTATGGGTACTTCCCAACCGTACTGCAAGGTTTGGCTCTGATTCTGTGCCTCAGGGGTCCGTCCAAATCAAACATTAGCAGTACTCAAAAGACTTCCAGCCCATTGACCCAGACTGTCAGAACAGTTGAAAGCACAGAGAACATGTCTGTAGCTTCACTGATTAACAGATTGTATTCAGTTGCTTTGGTCGGATGTGACAGAAACACTGGCTTATAATCTAGGGACAGGGCCACCTTTTGGGGCATGGGGGGATCTCCCAGAGATCTTTGGGGTCTTGAGTTTCTGTCAGATAAGGCACATATACTGTATATTGACTAAAAAATTGATAATGCGATCCCTTCATACTTTTTTTTCCAAAGTTTTTTGGTAAGGCCCTGTGCACCATAATTATCTGCAAATACTCAACCATCCTGTGAAATCGATTTCTATATATTTTTTTAGAGTCCTAATACTTATTCTTTTCTCTTATCTTATATTTACCTCCGCCAAGGAGATTTTGTTTTTGCCGGCGTATGTTTGTTTGTTCGTTTGTATTTTTGTCTGTTTGCTTGTATGTTAGCAAGATTACACAAAAACTACTCCACAGATTTGCTGAAATTTTTAGGGGATGTTGGTAAAGGCCTAGTTTAAAAATGATTTGATTTTGGTGGTAATCCAGGTAATCAACAAATTATCGTTTGTGCTCAATAACTGTCTAACTAATATCAATATCAACATGAATCCGAGTGCTACATGTAGATTTTCAGGGTCAAGTAACCATATTATGATGGTAACTTTTTCATGGAGCTATTGCTTAAAGATTTAACAGCATGTGAGCAACCTTGGTGGAGGTTTGCGCTCTCCGAGTGCTTTCTAGTTGTATATAGAGTCAATATGGTAGAGTCATATATTGTTCCGTATACTTTATTTATAACTGTCTGTTTGCACTGAAAAAGGAGAAGCTCTCCAATCTCCAATCTCATTGTACATTCAGTTTAATGACAGTAAAGAACATTCTATTTGATTCTATCTTAAAAATATATGTTCGGCTCATTCTGTCTGGACTGGGCTATGATTACTTACAATTTTCTTTTCTCTGTGTCTCTTCCAGAGAAACCCTCCGAACTCTGCCCATCAAGACACCTCTGAACTAAGCCATATATTTGTTGATGAACCTCAAATTCTGAGAGTAACTCAAACTGAGAACAGAAGATTTCATGACAATGATTCATCCACAACAATCAAAATGTTGAAAGAAAATAATCTCCAAAGAAGCTCTGCAGAGGCAGCTTTGTACACCGTGGTGGACTCAATGCCTCCTGATTCAGAGACACAAATGGTTGAAGTAAAATTTAACAACGCAACTTCACTGATGGAGAAGAACATGTTAGAATCTGTTGAAGATCATGGTACTGACAGGTTCCTAGGTAACACTATTGAAGGGCAGGATTTCAGTCTGCAGTATAAGGAGTCACCATCATCTCTACCTGGATCAGAGGAAGGAAACATCATCTTTGGGTCAGACCAGAAAATCTACAGAGTCTGTAGAGGTCCTCCTGGTCCGAGAGGAGCTCAGGGTAGAAGAGTGAGTATGTCTTACCCAACATTTAGAAACAAATTCAGGGCTGCACGACTTGTGTGTTCAAACATGTCCTCACTGTAACCAATTTGGACACATTTACACACTCCTCACACATAATATGTTGCACCACCTGAGATACTTAGGTCTAATGTAGGCAGATGTGTTAACTTAAATCTAACAACATGCCCTAACTGAATGTGATGCGAGCGGGCGTCAGTGACAAAGTCATCCTGATCATTGGACCATATGTGAGTGTCCTAATTGCAGTATGAAGCTCAGCAATAGTGTCCAAATTTTTTGCCTCATGGCTTTTGTCTCCATTTGCCCCTCCATCACTCTCCAACATGGACAAGGAGAGAGAAAAGAGGGAGCTTGACAAGGTACTTGGGGTATTTTACTTTTCTCACTAATCTGTTCATAAAAAGAAGATGGTGAAGCATTTATCTTTTTCTGTGACTGGAGTGTTTTATTCTCAGTTCTGAGGGTGAAACTGCCAGTAGCTCCATGTCTCAAAGCTCTGATCATCTCAAACTGGTTTCTTTAACATGACAATGAGTTCACTGTACTCCAGTGGCCTCCAGTCACCAGATCTTAATCCAATAGAGCACCTTGGGAATGTGGTGGAACAGGTGATTCACATCATGGATGACCAGCCAATGAATCTTGATCTTGAAAGCAATTTCATTATACTATCATGTCAGTATGGACCAACATCTCTGAAGAATGTTTTCAGCACCTTGTTGAATCTGTGCCTTAAAGAATGAAGGCAGCTCTGAGGTCCAACCTGGTTCCATCAAGTAGGACCCAATGAAATGGCCGGTGGATGCATTGGTAAAAACCTCTTAAATGGAGCAACCAAGTCCACAACAGGACAAATTAACAAAAATAGCTTTTGTTTCTGGTCAGTACAAAAATAACCCTCCTCTTTCATCACAGAAACTTTCCCATGAGTGGCTTATGTAACTCGTCATTGACCGCTCAGTGACAGCCCTGTATTTTGGTCATAAGTGGAGGTTTTGGTTCTTCTCTACAAACAGTGTGGTTGCATCAACTCAAGAGGAACTGACTCATGCTGGTTTTTAGCTCGTAAAATTGCAGGGTAGAGATTGTTTTAAACATGTAGCATTAATAATGTCCTGGACGGAAAACAGTAACCTTTTCTTTGTCAGATTATCACACAGTAGAGAGTGTGAGGCTGAAACATCTCTATGAAATGTTGTCTTTACAGGGATGTGCTGGGAGAGAAGGCTTCATTGGATTTAAAGGTGACAAGGTAAGAAGTGTCAAAGTGTTCGCCACAGTTTTATTCTAACAATGATTATCCTGTTAAAATGCTCTGCAGATGAACTTTTAAAGCAAAAACAAATCATCAGTCATACTGACTCAACATTTTCAGTTTGGTTTAAAAGAACTCGAGTCCGTTTGTTGGGATAATGAGGTGCAAAATGCCAAACGTGGGACTAAGAGTATGTCTGTTTGTGACATTAAGTGGTAGCTTGCAGTCAAAGACTATTCTTTGGGTTTGTTTTTGTTCTAAATTCCTGTACATGATGGCATTTACTTTTCTAAGTAGAATTGTCGTTTATATATCTAATAAAATATAAGTAGTAAGGGTTTTCATGTTTATCACATAATTACATGGAATCTAATTACAAACACTGGGGTGGGCATGCCGAGGCACTTTCCTGTCATGGGTCAGCCAAGACTCTGCCAAGGAAATTGGGGAAAAATCAAGTGGCTCCATCTGTAAACTAGCTTTAGGGCTTGATTCCACAGCTATGGTTTTTTCACAACCTTAGTGTCAGAACACTTCATCCAGGTTTAAATTACACCTGCACCTCTGCTCCGCTCAATACTATCTGGAAAGTAGGGCTGGACAATATTACCTAATCTCAGTATCACAATTAAATGAAACTCTTACCTCAATTACGATTAATGAACGATTATTTTATGCTATGCTGGAACAAGTTGGTGGCGTTACGGGCGGTCATTGAAATTGTCTTCCTGCGGTATTTACACTTAACTTCTTTCTGCTCGATGTCCTCTGCACAGAATCCAAAATGTGCCCAAACAATGGAGACGGCATTTTTTCTTTGCTACAAGATCCCCTAATAGATTGGCACTTGTCTCCTCCTTGTTGGCAGTGTGACCTCCACTCTTGGTGAAAGTGAATGTAGACTGTATGGAGGGGTCACGGTCAAGTGACTTACACAGGAAAAATAATCAAAATAATCATCATGAGTAAAATTACTACGATTAGTGGGTCTAAATGTCGATTTCGATTATTTTTTGATTAATTGCCCAGCCCTACTGGAAAGCCACTTAAGGTTGCTCTTTGTGCCTCCATGACCCCAAACATGTAAAACAAAGTCATGGACTCTATTAAGGCTGTAACGTTTCCCAACTTTGAACGGACATAAACGTGATGTGCAAATATTCAAGCATACACTATATTGCCAAAAGTATTCGCTCACCCATCCAAATAATCAGAATCAGGTGTTCCAATCACTTCCATGGCCACAGGTGTATAAAATCAAGCACCTAGGCATGCAGACTGCTTTTACAAACATTTGTGAAAAAATGGGTCGCTCTCAGGAGCTCAGTGAATTCCAGCGTGGAGCTGTGATAGGATGCCACCTGTGCATCAAATCCAGTCGTGAAATTTCCTCTCTCCTAAATATTCCACAGTCAACTGTCAGCTGTATTATAAGAACGTGGAAGTGTTTGGGAACGACAGCAACTCAGCCATGAAGTGGTAGACCACGTAAACTGACGGAGCGGGGTCAGCGGATGCTGAGGCGTATAGTGCAAAGAGGTCGCCAACTTTCTGCAGAGTCAATCACTACAGACCTCCAAACTTCATGTGGCCTTCAGATTAGCTCAAGAACAGTGCGCAGAGAGCTTCATGGAATGGGTTTCCATGGCTGAGCAGCTGCATCCAAGCCATACATCACCAAGTGCAATGCAAAGCGTTGGATGCAGTGGTGTAAAACACGCCACCACTGGACTCTAGAGCAGTGGCGGCATGCTTTGGAGAGACCAATCACGCTTCACCATCTGGCAATCTGATGGACGAGTCTGGGTTTGGCGGTTGCCAGGAGAACGATACTTGTCGGACTGCATTGTGCCAAGTGTAAAGTTTGGTGGAGGGGGGATTATGGTGTGGGGTTGTTTTTCAGGAGCTGGGCTTGGCCCCTTAGTTCCAGTGAAAGGAACTCTGAATGCTTCAGCAGACCAAGACATTTTGGACAATTCCATGCTCCCAACTTTGTGGGAACAGTTTGGAGCTGGCCCCTTCCTCTTCCAACATGACTGTGCACCAGTGCACAAAGCAAGGTCCATAAAGACATGGTTGACAGAGTCTGGTGTGGATGAACTTGATTGGCCTGCACAGAGTCCTGACCTCAACCCGATAGAACACCTTTGGGATGAATTAGAGCGGAGACTGAGAGCCAGGCCTTCTCGTCCAACATCAGTGTGTGACCTCACAAATGCACTTCTGGAAGAATGGTCAAAAATTCCCATAAACACACTCCTAAACCTTGTGGACAGCCTTCCCAGAAGAGTTGAAGCTGTTATAGCTGCAAAGGGTGGACCGACGTCATATTGAACCCTATGGATTAGGAATGGGATGTCACTGAAGTTCATACGCGAGTCAAGGCAGGTGAGCAAATACTTTTGGCAATATAGTGTACAAGCTAAAACCACATGATATTAAAATGAAACTTCAAAACACATGATTTTGTTATACAAATTAACCACACATGATATTTACATACAAGTTAAAAAACATGATATGAACATACAAGTTAACAACACAAGATTTAACCATAAAAGTAACAACAAAATGATAGTAACACACAAGTTAACAAATGACATTTATTTCCAAGTTAAAAACACATGATCTTAAAATGAAAACAGCAGAATTTTCAGTCTGGTACGAATTTAGATAAAAATGCAGTCCTGCAGATAAAATGCACACAGGAGAGGATTTTAAAAGTGTTCAGAATCAGAATCAGATTTATTGCCAAGTAGGTTTTTACACTTACAAGGAATTTGCTCTGGTGCTGTTGGTGCAAAGTACAAACAGACAATAAGTAAAAAGATAATAATAAAAATAAAAATAAGGTGCAAGCATTGTAATAGGAGTAATCAGAAATAGAAATATAGAATAAAATAAAATAAAATAATAAAATAAAGTAGGCTAAATATATACAGAGTTATTTACAGTTGTTACCAATGGAGTTGGTATCAGGTGGTTGGGGGGAGTCGGGGTGGGTCATGGGCAGTGTTCAGCAGTGATGTAGTGGAGGGAAAGAAGCTGTTCTTTTGGCGTGAGGTTTTAGTCCTGATGGACTGCAGCCTCCTGCCTGAGGGGAGGGGCTCGAAAAGTTTGTGTCCAGGGTGAGAGGGGTCGGCCAAGATCTTGCCTGCAGGCCTCAGAGTCCTATTGGTGTACAGATCCTGGAGAGATGGCAGGTTACATCTGATCACCTTCTCTGCAGAGTGGATGATGCGCTGCAGCCTGCTCTTGTCCCGAGCAGTGGCTGCAGGGTACCAGACGGAGATGGAGGAGGAGAGGATGGACTCTATGATGGCCGTGTAGAAGTGCACCATCATAGTCTTTGGCAGGTTGAATTTCTTCAGCTGCCTCAGGAAGTACATCCTCTGCTGTGCCTTCTTGATTAGGGAGGTGATGTTCAGCTCCCACTTCAGGTCCTGGGAGATGATGGATCCCAGGAAGCAGAAAGACTCCACGGTGAGTACTGTGGAGTCAGAGAGTATGATGGGAGCAGGGGGGGCTGTGTTTCTCCCGAAGTCCACCACCATCTCCACTGTCTTCAGGGCGTTGAGCTCCAGGTTGTTCCTGCTGCACCAGGTCACCAGATGGTCCACCTCCAGTCTGTAAGCAGACTCATCCCCATCAGAGATGAGACCAATGAGGGTGATGTCGTCTGCAAACTTCAGGAGTTTGACAGACTGGTGACTGGAGGTGCAGCTGTTGGTGTACAGGGAGAACAGCAGTGGGGAAAGAACACAGCCTTGGGGGGAGCCGGTGCTGATGGTCCTGGTTTCAGAGACGTGCTTCCCAAGCTTCACATGCTGCCTCCTGTCAGACAGAAAGTCTGTGATCCATCTGCAGGTGGAGGCAGGCACACTCAGCTGGGAGAGCTTGTCCTGGAGCAGGGCAGGGATGACCGTGTTGAAGGCAGAACTGAAATCCACAAACAGGATCCTGGCGTCGGTCCCTGCTGAGTCCAGATGCTGCAGGATGAAGTGGAGAGCTAGGTTGACAGCATCGTCTACAGACTTGTTGGCTCTGTAGGCGAACTGCAGGGGGTCCAGGAGTGGGTCTGTGATGGCTTTGAGGTGAGAGAGCACAAGACGCTCAAAAGACTTCATCACCACAGAGGTCAGAGCGACAGGTCTGTAGTCATTAGGTCCACTGGGTCTTGGCTTTTTTGGAACGGGGATAATGGTGGAAGTCTTGAAGCAGGCTGGAACGTGGCATGTCTCCAGTGACGTGTTGAAGATGTCTGTGAAGACTGGAGACAGCTGATCAGCGCAGTGTTTCAAGGTGGAGGGGGAGACAGAGTCAGGCCCTGCTGCTTTGCGGGGCTTCTGCCTCTTGAAGAGTCTGTTGACGTCTCTCTCCTGGATAGTGGGCTGTGACTCTGAGATGGGGGAGGAGGGGGGGAGTCTGGAGTGCCGGTCTGTGGGGGGCTCCGAGCCCCTGTTGGGGTGTGGGGTATGGAGCCGGTGTGATGAGGTGGGCTGGAGGTGTGAAGTGGGGGGATGGGGTCGTCAGTTGACCATTGTCTTTCAAAACGACAGTAAAACTCGTTCAGCTGGTTTGCCTGGCGCAGGTCGTTGGTGGAGTGGGGGGACAATGGCTTGTAGTTGGTTATATTCCTCAAGCCTTTCCAGACAGAAGCAGTGTCGTGAGCAGAGAACTGTTGTTGAAGTGTCTCTGAGTACTGTCGTTTAGCAGCTCTCACTGCTTTGGTGAACTCACGCTTAGCTGCCCTGAAGCTGTCTCTGTCCCCACTTCTGAACGGCCTTTCCTTCTCCAGCCTGAGTGTCCTGAGTTTAGCAGTGAAGCAGGGTTTGTCATTGTTGTAACTCACCCTGGTGCGTGATGTTACACAGCTGTCCTCACAGAAGCTGATGTATGACGTCACCGCATCTGTATACTGGTCCAGACTGTTGGTAGAAGTCCTGAAAACATCCCAGTCAGTAGAGTCCAAGCATGCCTGTAGCTTCTCCACGGCTTCGCTGGTCCACTGTTTTGATGTCCTTACCACAGGTTTGCAGAGTTTTAGCTTCTGCCTGTAAGCAGGAATCAGATGGATCATGACATGGTCAGACTCACCCAGCGGAGCGCGGGGCACAGCATGAAAGGCGTCTTTAACGGTGGTGTAACAGTGATCCAAAGTGTTCTCCTCCCTGGTGGGGCATTTGATAAACTGTTTATATCTGGAGAGTTTGTGAGTGAGATTTCCCTTATTAAAGTCACCGAGGACAATAATCAGAGAGTCCGGGTTTTTCCGCTCCACACATTGTATCTTATCGGCCAGAGCGCGCTGCGCCTCCTGTGCGCTGCCAGCTGGCGGGATGTAAGCGCCGACCAGAACAAATGAAGTAAACTCAGGGGCGAGTAAAATGGTTTACAGCTAATGAAGAGAGATTCCAGGTCGGCCGAACAGTGTTTCTGGATCACAATCACATCGTTACTCCATCTACAGTTAATGTAAAAGCAGATACCTCCACCTTTCTTCTTGCCAGAGAGTTCGGCTTGCCGGTCTGCTCTGAAAAGTCGGAACCCCGCCAGCTGCAGCACAGAGTCCGGAGTATTCCCACACAGCCAGGTCTCCGTGAAGCAGAGGACAGAGGAAGAAGAGAGGTCTCTGTTTTTTTCCCAACCGTAATTGAAGTTCGTCCATTTTATTGCACAGAGAACACACGTTGGAGAGAATTGTAACAAGATGGCACCATGGACGGCTGCCACGGTGTGTTGGTGCACTTTGTTAAACTCAAAACACTGAAATATCTATCTAACAAAATGAAAATATTGACTGTGGCTTATTTTCTAATATAACTCACCAGGACAAGCCACCACCTTGATCAGGATGGAGTGCTGCTTTTTTTTTTACAATATTAACACTGACTGTAATTGCTGACACACTTGGGTGAAAAGCAAAATAGAGAGCCTGCTGGTCTACACATAATCAACATTTTGTGCGTGGTTCTTCACATTCTAACTTAAATGTGACCACCATCAGACTCCAGTATGAACCGTCTACGGCCCTGAAGTGACCTGCTTGTTCAGAAGAAGAGGCGATGTCACACACAGCGTGTTGTTAAGTAGATATGGATGCTACATGTCAGTGTGTGTGCATCAGTTTTAAAGTTTTTGTGCAATTGGAGCAACAAAATGATTACAAAGTGATAAAGAGAAGAAGAAGGTTGAGAAAAAGGGAGCAGGCATTTTAACAATGGCCTTTTGTAGAGCAGTTGCTGCTGCCTCTGTACAGAAGGATGTAGTTCATCCATAATTGTTTAGTCCATTGTTTACATTTGATCTTGCCTTGTCCTGCCTCCTCCAGCGCAGACGACTATCTCACTCAGATAAAATGCAACATGAGCATTCGTGGTGAGGTCACTCTGAGAAACATCAGATCTGTGTTTAATTTTTGACCACATATGAAAGTGGTCAGGGTCTGATTTCAAAATATTGGATTTGTGCTGTTCAGACTGTCATTAAAAATCATAAAAGGGTCAAATATGGGCAAAAAGGTCAGATTTAGGCCACTTTTACCTGCAGTGTGAGGTCTTAGTTTGGAATAAGATATCTGCAGCAACCAATTGGGTCATGTCACTCAGACTTTAGGGCAATGCTAATGATCGGCAGGAAATTGCAAACATTTGGAGGTGAATTTTGAGCCTCCTTACGTTAGAACAAACGTGTTTATGTATGTTTCATACAATTGTGTTTGAAAATAAAGCTGCAGAAATCACAATGGACTTTGCATTAAGTGGCTGTTACCTGCTCAGAAACTAAATAGGTGATTCTGTGAAGGAGGGGAGAACTTGGCAATCCTCACTGTTTAGTTCAGGAGCTGAAACTGTGAACCACAGCTGCTTCAGGACCAGCTGTTCACACATCATGGTCATACTGCAGCTACTCTACCTCATCCATACATTATATTTACATTTATTGTCACTGACACTGCTCTCTGAAACAAACACAGTTATGCAGGCTGCCATTTCAAACGTTTGGCTGTGACGTTAGTGCTGACAACGAGTGCTTTAATTGGTCAGATGTTTTCTTACAAGAAGCAAAACTTCTGCCTCTGTCCAAAAAGAGCTAAAATGTCACACAACGACATTACGCCACTGATATGTAAGCTTTGACTGGCTGTGGGCTTGAAAAAAATGTAAAAATAATTGTGAATTAATTGCACCAGAACATTTCATCTGATGTGCAAAGGCCTTTAGTCCAACACTTTCTACATCTATGGTTTTACCTCCATCCAACCCTTCTATGATGTCTTCCAGGGCTCTCGAGGTCTTCCAGGTCTCAATGGAATAAGAGGAGATCCGGGGCCTCCAGGACCTCCAGGACTTCCCTCCCTTTATCTGTGGAGGTACTCTGAGGAGGACTGGATCTCTTTTAGGGTAAATTTATACACAAACACCTGCTACACCCACCTTGAGCTGCCGTGAACCCAGCAAGCTTTCAGCCATGCTTTGACTAGGTAGACTCTCCCTTGGCATCCTTTCTGCTTGAACTGTCCTCTTGAGGTCTTCCAAGAGCAGAGTCCTAAGTATCCTCACCATGCTGTTTATTCCTGTGAGCTTCTGTCATCCTGTCCATGAAGTTTCCTCTTAAATTGGTACATTTCAGTGCATACATATGACCAGCATGCTGACTGATTTTGACCACACAGTGGAAGTGGCCTATTTTTTTCTTATAAGAGCTTCATTCTTGGACCTCAAAAAGTTGTTTTAGATCATGAGTCACATTTTCTGGGAGTATACACACTATAAAATACCAAACAACTTGCATCGGCCACTTATTGGGCTTCAAGAAAACTTAACTGTGGCTCTTATCATTGAAAACATGCATAGGACAAAATGTAGAATGTAGGTCTTGGTGAAATTTGAGTCTGATCCAGGGCTACTTCATAGGTCCACAGCAGCAGGCCATCCACACAAACGATCCCAGGCTGCCTACCATACAGAAACCAGAGACGAGTACAAGAGCAAACAAAAGAAGGACAAAGAGATATGGAGAGAGGACAGAGAGAGAAAGAGAGGAAGAAGCTCAGTGTGCCAATTCCCCTGGCAGTCTAAGCCTATTGTAGCTTAACTGTGAGCTGGTCCCTAACTGAAAGCTTTATCAAAGAGGAATGTTTTAAGTCTAACCTTAAGGTAGAGAGGGTGTCTGCCTCCTGAACCGTGGTCGGTAAATGGTTCCAGAGAAGAGGAGCCTGATAACTGAAGGCTCTACCTCCCAGACTACTTCTAGAGACTGATGGCACCACGAGCAGGCCAGCATTTTGTCCCCAAAAGGGACACCTTTTCCATACATGGACTTGGTAACGTAACTGGGCCTTACAGAGTTTAGCACAGCACGGCTAAGCATAGGACTATTCAGTTTCTAAAATCACTGCACTGATTTATTGAATATGCTCTTTGAGCTTAAGCTACAGCTAACTGCTGTGTTAACATTGCCACTTCATATAGCAGCATCAACCTTAAACAAAGAAACCTTTCCTATCCTCCAACATTCCCCATGTGGTCCTGGCTGTAAATGCCTTTGAGCAGCCATCTTGCCTTTGTCACACACACACACACACACATGCACTCACACACACTTGTACATAGGACTTTGTTAGGTTAGATCTCGTATGTTTTCATGTTTGTTTGTTAATAAATGATTTTGAACACAAAGTCAGTTGCTGGTCTGTTAATGTTGTATAAGAATGAATCTTGCCCACCTCTTCTCTGCAGAACTCCAAGTCCTTCAACTCTGACTGACAATTGATTTGGTAACTTTGGTTATTTTTATTAACTTAATTATAAATCATGGTTCCAAATTGATAGTCAGTAACCTTTATGAGACTGACTTAATAAACTGACTATCATTTCCCTTTATGGGTGGTGCCCCGAGGTAGATTTAATGTAAATTAAATCCCATTACTTAATGTAAATTTTTATTAATTATTTCTGATAGTCAATATTATTAAGTGACACAGCGAATAGTTGTCCACTGATCATAAATGCACAACACCACTGAGAGCTTTATAGGTGAGAAGAAGAATCTTGAATTCTATTCTAGATTTTATGGGAAGCCAATGCAGAGAGGCTAATACAGGAGTAACATCTCTTTTGGGCCCTCAGTGCTTTGTGTGCACACTGAGAAATGTTTTAGATAGGACAACTCAGATGACCTACGAAGGTTTGAGAAGCTCCTATCTGGGGTGACTTGGTCCAGCTCATACTCGACATTTATTAAAATCATCCCATGCAATTATGTAAGGGTGGTAGTCCATCAAGCTGTCCTCGAAGACGATCTCCAGTCAGTCAAAAGTTCATCTGCTCCACCAGTCTTGACTTCTGTCATGCATCCCTAGTCCCTTTTGGCATCCCGTTGGTCTATTACAGCTTTTGGCAAAGACCTGACTTTCACACTCCTTTCCTTATTCCCCGTCTTCTTTCAGCATCTTAGTGTCCAGTTTTAAAAAAAAACATACAAAGGGAAGAAAATGTAATAAAAGAGGAAAATCTGAAAAGTGGTCTTCTATTTTATTATTAACTTGTACATGGTTGAGGCATGTTCTTCCTGTCTTTCAAGCCGATGAAGCACTTAGTTAGCAATACTGTACTACTGAGGGCAAGTGTCACAGAAAATATGCACAAGCTTACACAAAAAGAACTAGAACAGAAAAAATCTGAAAATGTCTTCACTTAGACTTAATTGTGAGCTAACAGTGTGTTTCTACAGCTTAAAAGCTAGTAAATTTAGGTTTGGGAGGGAAGATGAGCAAGGATAGTTGATCAAAGTTGCAGTACATGGACAAAATTACAGGGCCACACAGAATTTGCAATAAATTTGCACCTGGAAGTGCCTTGGAAACCCCCAGGAGGAACTTAAAATTGTGGTAGAGGAGAGGGATGTCTGGGCTGACCTGCTTGGTTTGCTGCCCCCCAGACTAGGCCCCAGATAAGTGGTGGAAGATGGATAGATGGATGGATGGATGGATGGATGTCACTATTTCTTCGAGGGACTTGTAAGGGGAAGCTCATACTACAGAGTTATGGTGCCATGTGTAAACATGACTCTCCCTCCCCACAGTCCCCCTTTGGCCTACACTTGCACTGTCCCAGCCACAACAGGGGTTAGGCTTATGTATACAGTTAGCTGCTACCATTAGGGCATATCGGCTTGTTGGCTAGTCAGCTGGTCAACTTTGCTGCAGTTGGTCATTGAGCTCATGATAATTTCTTCTTTGATCCAACTAGGGTCATAAATCAAAAACTGTGATGGAGCTGAGCTATAATAGCAAGAAGATATGCTGTGGCACACACCCCACTGAAGCAATATCATAGGGTGTACTTTACATTCTACATTATTGAACTAAAGTTACACCCTGTGGTTGTTTGTATGAGTTGAAAATGTCTGCTGTCAGTTACTAACTACCTCCGTCACAGTATAAGCTCCTCTCTACCATAAAGCACATCCAGGAGACAGCTGTGTATTTTATGAGTGATCAACACCCTTCATACTTTCCTGCACAATGCCTCTGCTCTGCTCTTGTGTTTCTGCTCAGGATGCATTTTTAATTTTGACACAGTCACAGTTGCTCTCCCAACCATACTGTCACACCAGTATGGTATTTGGCTCTGACATGGATCCACACACAAAGAAATGCTGGGTTGTTTATTCAACCCAACCGCTAGGTTGAGCCTGTTAGTTAATTTAATTGGGTTATTTTCATTGAATTGGGTATTCTGAGAACCCAGTTCACTAGGTTATTTCTGCTGGGAATGGAGTTAATAGCTGTTGGGTTGTAATTTCTATAATGTTGTGTTGGTTTATTTTGGACTACCCTACACCTTGGGTTGACGTTCAGGCATGCGCAACCAAGCAAGTGTTAAACTCCAGAGGTCATTCTTCAATATATTTTGTTAGTAAAATGGTAAGCTAATGTTTTGGAGCTGTTAGAGAGAGGAGAAAGGTTATGGGGAATTTTATGGAAATTTTGTGTAAGTTTTTATATTTTTGTGTGCTGTAAATTTTGAATTTTAATAATTTTTTATTGTTACATTATTGGTGTGAGAATATATTTAATCAATAAAACAATAATAATAATAATAATAATAATAAATAATATTTATAATTGTAATATTAATAAGTAATAATCATTTATGGGCGGCACGGTGGCGCAGGAGGTAGTGCGAGTGCCTCTCAGCAAGAAGGTCGCTGGTTCGATCCCCGGGTCGGGCAGGGCCTGTCTGTGTGTAGTTTGCATGTTCTTCCTGTGCATGCGTGGGTTCTCTCCGGGCACTCCAGCTTCCCCCCACAGACCAAAAACATGCTCATTAGGTTGATTGGTGACTCTAAATTGCCCTTAGGTATGAGTGTGAGTGGGAAAGGTTGTCTGTCTCTCTACGTGGCCCTGGTGTACCCCGCCTCTCGCCCAATGACAGCTGGGATAGGCTCCAGCCCCCCCACGACCCCGAAAGGGATAAGCGGTATAGAAAATGAATGAATGAATGAATAATTATATATTAGCAACCCAACTTGCTGGGTTTAAAGAACCCAGCAGTGTAGTCAATGTGAACCATTAATTGGGTTGTATAAACAACCCAATTGTGTATTAAGGGGACCAACCTAATTATGGGTTAAATTAACCCAGCGTGTGTTCTGTCCAATATTTAACCAGCGCTAGGTTGGGAAAGTACCCAAATTGGGTTGTTTTTAACCCAACATTTTTAAGTGTGCAGGATAAAATGTTTGGTTGAGCCTCTAGTCTCATGACAAAATGACCTCCTTTCGTCATAATAATAATAATAATAATAATAATAATAATAATAATAATACATTTTATTTAAGGGCGCCTTTCACGACACTCAAGGTCACCTTACAAAAGTACAAATAAAAGTGCATTAAGACAAGCGTAAAAACAGGCATAAAAACAGGTGTAAAAACAAGCAATACAATACAACAGACAGTGCCAACGATCAGAGGGAGTAGGAGAGTCTGAACAGATGGGTTTTGAGTCTTGTTTTAAAGAGGGGTAAGGACTCAGTGTCGCGGAGATCAGGAGGGAGTGAGTTCCATAACGGGGGAGCCGAGCAGCTGAATGCTCGGCCCCCCATGGTGACAAGGCGAGTGGAGGGGACAGACAGATGGACAGATGAAGAGGATCGGAGGGTACGGGCAGGTACAGAGATGTTAATGAGGTCAGAGAGGTATGGAGGGGCGAGGCTGTGGATGGCTTTGTAGGTGTGGAGCAGGATTTTGTATTGATGCGGTGTGTGATGGGGAGCCAGTGGAGCTGCGGCAGGATGGGTGTGATGTGGTGAGTGGATGGAGTCCTGGAAATGATACGAGCTGCTGAGTTCTGGACCAGTTGAAGTTTATGGAGGATTTTCTGAGGGAGACCAAACAGAAGGGAGTTGCAGTAATCGAGTCGGGGGGTGACTAAGCTGTGGACCAGAGTGGCAGTGGTGTGAGGGGTGAGGGAGGGGCGGAGACGGTTGATATTACGGAGGTGGAAGTAGGCTGACCGGGTTATGCTGTTGATGTGTGAGGTGAAGGAGAGTGTGCTTTCGAGGATGACACCCAGACTCTTTACCTGAGGGGAGGGGCAGATGGAGGAGTGGTCAAAAGGAATGGTGAAACTGTTTGATTTGTTGAGAGTAGATTTAGAGCCAATTAGTAACATTTCAGTTTTATCACTGTTTAGTTTGAGGAAGTTGAGTGTGAACCAGGACTTATCCCATATTCTGTTTTCTTCTTTGAGGTTGGACATATGTCTCTAAAATTACCAATTGCTATTTGATGCAATGGTTGAACAAGAAGGGGGAATAACTCTCTAAACCGTGTGGCCCAGGCGCCTGTCTATAGGAGGCTAATAATAATTATTATTATAAAAACTAGTATGGTACATGGATTTGAGTTCATGAAGTCCTTTTGTAGTCTCTTTGACAACTCAAAGCAGCTTTACACAATCACACCCATTTACTCTCACATTCATTCACTGACAGTTGGAGTTTCTCTGTCAGTTATCCATCAGTATCAGATAACACATTCACGCCCTTTCATACCCATTTACATGCCACTGATGCAGCAGTGGGAGCTACTTGGGGCTTGAGGTCTTGCACAACACATCCACATGTGACAGCTAAAGCTGGGCCCGAGCCTGCAACCTTCTGATTACCATCCAACCACACTATCAGACTGCGCCACGGCACCCCAACTAGAAAGACCATTTCCAACATTGTCGGGCAAGCTATTGTCAAAAATGTGGAAAACTGCTTTATCTCACACTGAAATCCTTTAAAAAAAAAGTCCTGGATTCAGATCAGAATGTAATCACCTCTTCCTTGTGTCAGAACAACATTTTCCAAAAATTTCAACAAAATCCATTTAGAACTTTTTGAGTTAAACTAAAATACAAGAAACTGTTGAAATAAAGCCGTAATGTGATGAAAGTCATTGATAAAATCAGCCTCAAAATATAACATATGCTACAATGTTTTTAAATACTGAAAAAATCAGGCATTTCTTGCCACCTCAATAACAAAAATTAACTAGAAAAGCACCTCAAGAGCGCAGTCCTCTGCCAAGCAGCTCAGTTACAGCAGTGGCTTTTCCGCTCATGTCTGTCCATGTGGAGAATGCTGTGTTCCATTTTCATGTGAACTGGGAAGAGGGGAGTGTGAATGACGTGATCTCCGAGTTATCAGCATTTCAGTTACAAAGTCGGAAAAACGTGTTGATCTACCAGGCTATTGTTAGCCGTTGTGCTAGCAGGACTCCTCCACTGGCATTGCAAGGGAAGCTGGGAAATGTAGTGAAATAGGCTTGAAAAACGTTGATATCAATTTGCAAATAAACTACAATTCCCATAATGATGTGAATGAATGGGATTTGCCATTATAAACTTAAATGTTTTTTGTGTCGTCAATCTGGATCAGATCAGCACCAAAATGTAATGGTTTCTTCCTTGGACCAAACCACACTTCTGGTAAAATTTTCATGTAAATCCATCCAGTAGTTTAATCTTGCTAACAGACAAACAAACAGACAAACAAACAAACAAACAGACAAAAAAACAGACAGACCTTCATGAAAACATAACCTCCTTGGCAGAGGTAATAAATGTACTGCTTATTAAGGAGCTCTACATGACCCTGACTTCTCCTTTTACCGTCTTGTGGTCTAATTTGCCAGAATATTTTGGACTTTGTTATTGTTAATACTGTGATTTTCTTATCTGATCAGTGGGACCATTAAATCATGGTAGATGAGGAATCAGTCTATAAAAATGGCATGCCAACTCCTACACACAGCCCAAAGTGCTCGGATGCGTTGGTTTGTTTCTGTTTGACCCTAAAATTAAAGTCAAAGCTCCTTCATAAAACCAGTGATGTGCTCATGCAGTGATTTTCTCAAGCGGCGATCATACGGAGACCAGTTTGCCTCTATTTCAGTCTGGGCTGAGTAATCCTCTCCCGGTGTGTCCACGGTGTGTTTTAATGCCCTCAGCTCTTTCTGTGCTCTCTCTCAGGCTGTAATGAGAGCTGAAGGACCAGCAGCCATTGTAACTGGAGCTCATCCAGACCTCTGTCCCAGGTCAGGCCTTGTGCTCTGTGTGAGCGGGTCAGGCTGGCTGTGAAAGGCCTCAGTGTGTGTGAGTGTCAGAGCACACTGGGGGCTCTGACTGCCCGTCTACAGAGACTCACACACTTAAGGGAGGTCTGGGCCTCCCTGCCAGCCTCGGCCTCACCCTGACAGCGCTGGCAGACCTCCACTTGTTCCAAAGCTGCTGCTCCTCTGCCAAGACAAATAGGAGCGTGAGCAGCAGAGCTGGGTGGTGTAATGAACCAGAAGGACTCCTGTGTGCTCAAGTTAAATGCAGTGACAGAGAGCTTTGTGCTGAATCATTCAACATCCATCAGAGCGCTGTGAGATGCTCTGAGTGGAGCTTTCAACACAATGTCACACACTCTGACGTCTTTTGGCCCCTTTTGCAACCTCAAATATTAAAAGACAGAAAGTGTAAGATACAAGCCTGGGTGAATGTTGTAATGTGCCAAGTCTCTGTTTGAACGAGACTTTGCACATTCAACGTCAGTCATCTCTACCTTATAATCATTATAGATGTTAATATAAATATTAGATTTATTACTCTTTTCATGATAATTATTGATTATACTTCTATAAAAACTATCACTACAATCATACAGACATGAGCACCCTCCTGAAAACGAGATGCTGCATCTCAAGGGGCTAATCTCTAATAAATTTATATTCAGCAGAGACAAATATGACGAAGACAGGTCTATGATTGGCTCATGGATCTATCACTAGCTTTAGTTCTTACTTCAGTCCACTTGTCTCTGCTTACCTCCCTTCCTTCGCCCACACACCCAACACAGCATAGTGTGGATGGCTGTTAATCATGAGACTGGGATCCACATTCAAGATTTCCTGCTGCTAAACAGATGTGAAGATGTGTATTTTATATATGTATTTGTAAAAATGCATATATGTGTGTCCATAAAATGAAGAGTTTGTCTTCAGCCTGCTCAATTGTTGGTTGAAGCCCAGTACCAGGCTATTCAACCTCAGCTGGGCCCCCAACCCTACAAGTAAACATAGAGCTGAAAAACAAAAAAAATTGGACTGAACTCTTTTTCAAGAGCTGTGCAGATTGGAATTAAGGCTCCGTTATCATTTCAAGATGTTCAGCCATGCTAAGCAGCCCAGCTTTAAAAATGCTGCCCCTGGAGACCAGGCATCTTAAAGAGTCCAAAATGTAGTTACTTTTGAAAAAAATGCCCAGTCAACCAATCAACCAATCATTCTGTCAATCAATCAATCAATCAATCTTTATTTGTACACAATAGAGCAGGCTGAAGCCATATTCGTCATTTTATAGATACACATATATGCATGAATACAAATGTAAATAAATATTTATATTTGTATTTATGCATACATCCAGAGATGTGTCCATCTAGGCCGGGACAAAGGGACTAAAAATAAGAATTTATGATGGAAACTCAGATCATAAATCGGTCCACAATCACTATTCCTATATATAATCTTCAATTTGCAAAACTAGAAAAATGACTTAATTTTGCTTGAACATCCTGGTTTGGAAATCTAGCTCCCTTTAATAGTAATTGAATTGCTGTGGACTAGTGGATATGTCTACGCATCTTGCAGAGAGGCTGTTGTCATTTCAGTAAGAGACACTGTTTAAGTCTGGCCTGTAGTTCCTCCAACCCTCTCTGTCTTTGATTTCTATCACAGTGGGGCTGAATTACTTATTATGTTTCCTCTGTGACTGAGATGTGTGCATGCACATTTGTTGTGGGACATGCAGTGTTTGTCATGTGTCCTACAGCAGCTCATACAACCTACTTCCATGCCAGTATATATAGACTTAGTGTCTATATTGACCCAAAAGCTCAAAAACCAAGCAGGAGGGAGTTTAACAGGTTTTCTTGGTGAACCGGGCTCCAGAGATCAAACAAAGATAAGCAGATGAGTAAAGCAGGGCAGCGGTGGTGAGGGCTCGTGGAAACCTGGAAAAGGGAGCAGAAGAGAAGGTGAGTATCCAGGAGACATAAAAAAACACAAAAACAAGAAGGCCACAAAAAGCATAAGAACGCCCCTGGACGGGGACAAAAGGCTTAAGGCCAAATTCAGCGAGTAACAGGAGATCATTCGATGAGACTAGCACAAACCGAGTACTGAGTACAATCCTCCCGTGCCCATGTCTTCTCTGGAGCCACCTTAAGTAGGGAAGCTTGATGAGGTGAATCAGGAACAGGTGCGGGAGCTGCTGAGCGGTGAACTCCGCCCAGCCAGAGGAAGGTGAGAGAGAGTCCTGAGGGAGGGGGAGAGCAGACTGCTGAGGATTCACTGAATCCTCACACTTAGGGTCCACCCACATGGAGACGAATTCACGCATATCCACACAAGTTTTTAATCATCAGGCATTTCGTCCACACAAAAATAGTGTTTCAGGTGCTCAAAAACACAGGCCAAGTGTTTCCATGTGGACAACAAGTACAGATACCTTTAGAAACAATGATGTCACAGCCCTGTCTCTCGCTTAAACCGTATGTGCGAACCCTGACAACACTAGAAATAGAAATGACATATATAATACAGCTTTTTCAGTGTTTTTGTGTGGACAAACACATTTACTGACATTATGCCATCTTTACAGAGAATGTTTTCAATACAAAAACGTTTTTGTCTTCATGTGAACAGGTTCTTAGAATCCCTGTTTGTTCTTCTTTATGACTAATAATCAGTGAAAGTCGTTACAGAATAGACTGTTCATGCAGAGTCTGTACATCTTGTGTGCTGCACTATTCTCAGGCATCACAAAAATGTTTTAAAAGGGAAATAAATTCTTATACCAACATTTTTCCAGTCTAATGGTCAGAGAACGGTGAAGCCTCGCCGCACCAGGCTGGATGTGCCACCATTCAGCTTTGTACCGGCAGGGTGGGCGGTGAGAATAAGCATGGAGAAGGGTGGTTCTGGGATGCCAGAGTTCCCAGTCCAGGCTCTTAAAGTTGTCTTGGGGGCTAATTGGCTGAAACACCAAATGCAGGTCAGTACCTCAAACCCTGGTGATGATGTGGCTGCTCATCAGTCCACTGGCTGAGATGGAGGGTTTGTGAGAGACCTTGTGGTAGTGTAGATGAACTAAGCCCGGGTCAGTTGTGTTTGGGAATGCACAAAAATCATTTTGGCAAAATGTGATGCTGGCCATTTCCCAGGTGGTGGGTTAGAATGTTCCCCTGCAAGCCAAACCCTGTATCCTGGGTAAAAGCCCTGAGAATTTGGTTATCAGTTCTAAACAATCAGTATTGATTTTGGGTTCTACAAGCTAGAAAACTGATCACTCTTCCCTGGAAAAATGTACAGTTGCCCTCTGTAAAGATATGGTTGTAGGAGACTGCAACATATCTTGTGTTGGAAAGACTTACATATATTGTTAGAGGGGAAAAAACACTTTGTTAAAGTATGGAAACATTTTTTTGGAATTTTTGGAGGATGAGAATGTTTTAATTTGAGGTCTTCAAGTTACCACTGCTAGTGCTCTGTTACTACTGTTGCATTATTATTATTATAATAATACTATTTATTTATTTATGTATGTATTTATTTATTTTTCTCTTCTTTCTATCATTTGATGGTTTTGTTGAATTGCACATTTACACATTATTGCTATTGCTGTGCTCATTGTTACTTGTATGTTTTTCTTATATGTAAAAACTTGACAAAATATTGTTTAAAAAAAAGCCTGAGTCAGTTGGCGGTGGCATTGCTGTGTCGATGAAGTGGTATTTTGTGACTCTTTAGTGATCTGTTGGGGTATAAGTGAGGCTTCAAATTTGCCTTTTTGATGGTTTGCTTTGATGGAGCAGCAATGATACCTAATGCCATTGTTTATCAGTTTTCTAATTCTAATTTCTTTTTCAGAGATCCTCAGTGTATCAGATGCTTCGAGCTGGCTGGCCAGTGAGTATCTCATTAACATTAGATTTGAGAAACTCCATAAGACTAAGTAAGATATAATTGTTTTCTCCTTAAGGTGATGCCTGGCCCACCTGGAATAATGGGTGAAATGGGCAAACCTGGACCTCCAGTGAGTTAACTACATTATTAACTTTATTGTGGGCGATCCTGAATCATTACTACATAGTTTGAAAATAAATGTATTTGTATGTATTAAACTGTGTTTATTTTCAGGGTATCTCTGGAGATTCAGGGAACAAAGGGACACCAGGACAGACAGGAGACATGGTAAATGCTGAAAACAAATAGATTTTTTAAGCATTAAAGCTGCAGGGGCCACGTTCACAATCCTGCTAAACACATGTTCTGCGTTAAAGAGAGAAAATCATTTAATTTCTTTATTAACTAACATGAAAACAACCCTTTCAGCCTCATCCTTTCCTTAATATCTGACAATGATGAGGGCCTTGTATTTGACTTACAACAAGTGATGGTTTATATCATTAACTGCCATTTTATTGCAGCTGGAAATACTCTAGTGGCCCTGAACAAAGATCCATGTTCTTATCGACAGCCCCTAGTTTAGCTATCCTGGACAAAAAAAAATCCTGGAGCATTATTTTCCTATAGGGAGATAACAAAGGGTGAGGTGCTTCACTCCTTACTTACCTTAGACTAAAAAGAGGTCCATAGGTGAAGATCAACTTGAACCAAGTCTCTTGAAATGGCTGCTTAACTGACATGACAGAAGACAGAGCTGTCTACAGGCACGCTCGCTTGAGTCAAGGACAAATGTAAAAAGACTTGAGTCAGGACATAGTTAAAGAAAAACGTTAAATTTCAGGAAAAGCTCACTGGTTTTGACCAACACAGGGTCTTCTGGTGAAAATCATTCACAGGTGAGGTTGATTTAAAAGAATCACATGACCAAGAGGTTGAAAAACTAAAACTGACATATCTGACAAATGGTAAATCTATTAAACAATTAAAAGTTTATCACAAAATAGTGTAGCTGCTGCTGGTTTTGGTGTGAGAACCGAAGTAAGACAGAGGCTTCGGTCGCAGGAAGAATAAAACCACCCTTTTTTGGAGGTCTGCAAAGGAGCACCCCAGGGTTCCATCCTAGGGCCCAATCTTTTCTCCCTGTGCATTAATGATATTTATCATTTATTTTATGCAGGATGATGCTATTTTATTCTCAACTGCACCCTCCATTGATTAAGTCAGCACAGCCATTTCAGTTGTGTCCAGGGCACTGGTGTTCCACTCAAACTACATTTTAACCCCATAGGAACAAAATTCATAGTTTTCCAAGACAGAATACTGAACCTATTTATACTGTTTTAGATAACATAAACAGTGAACATGTCCAACAGTTGAAATGCTCAGGCATCTGGTTGGATCGGGATCTCTTCTTTTGGTCACACATTTCACACTTTGCTGAAAAACATCAGAACTCAATTTGGTTTTCTTTATAGGAACGAATCCTTCCTCACAGTTAGAAACAGAAGAAGATTGTCCAGGTGACAATAATGCCAATTTTAGACAGTGGAGATAGCTCTATACAGATACAGCTGCCTCTATCTTAAAGGGATAGTTCATAGTTTTGGAGTTTGTTGTATCAGGTACTTGATAATAGTCAATAAAGTGGCCAAAAGGGCTCCCAGGAGCACTAGAACTTTCAGGAGTATGAGCTGAGACTACCAGTAAAGTACAATGCTATCAGCAGGTTCAGTAGTTATGGGTAATTGGGTGAGTTTTGCATAAAAAGCCATGAAACTATGTTGGGTTGAATGAACAATTGGGTAATTAAAGTCTCTCTGTTTGGTATTATTTGATGAAGCAGCAAATGGCTACTGTATGTGTTCTTCGGCATGCAGTCGAGGCTCATCGTCCTTAAGGGTGCAGTTCTATTGTCAAGCCATTTATCACAGAGCTCTTTGCTTTATTACAGGTGAAAAATCTGAATGTATGGGATTAGAGTAAAATATAACATCTGAAATACTGTTAATTGTTCTTATTTCCTGTGACACTGACGATCCTGCTGTGAGGTGCCGTCGCTTTAAAGGACATTTTCAGAAGTGCTTGTGGAAAACATGTCAGTGTTTGTTTAAGGGATACCCTGGACCAAAGGGCCCCCCTGGTAACCCTGGTCGGTGGGGAAGGAATGGAGCTGAGGGAGCCAATGGGCATCCTGGACCACCAGGTCTACCAGGACTGAAGGTAAGGGCACAGCATTCACTCTGAGAGTACGTTACTTAGTGCTTGGATTTTGATCAGTATGAGTAATTGTTTTATTTCTCCTCAGGGTCTCAGAGGTTTTAAAGGTGAAGCAGCTACGCCAGGAGAGAAAGGAGATATGGTGAGTTCAGCAAGGTCGAGTTACCAATGCAGATGGAGGGCAAATCTGTGTCCACAGAATTATGGGCGATTTGTCATAGATACTTTAGCCCTAGCATTATTTCTTTGCTGTTTTATCCCTTTAGGTGCACTGTAGTTTAACATCTTAGCATCTTCTCTCTATCACAGTGAAGTAAAATTAGTAGGGATGCACAATATTACTGGTATGGTTGGTAACGGTAGATACTTTCGGCTTTAAGAGCTGAATATCGATATCAGCAGATATGGAAATATCTGACAATATTTACTGCCAATATTACAGCCTTGTACAAATAGCATTGAAATTTGTATTTGTTTTGCTTTTTGATCATAATTTGAAAGTGTAATAGGCTCAAAGCAGAGTTCAGTGTTTGAAGCTCTTACAGTAAATAAAAGCTGTTACAGTAAAAAAATACACTTTGTGGACATTTTAAGGGGCATCCAAAAAAACCTCTAAGAGATTTCCATTTACCAGTATGAGCAGGAATAAGATTTGAAATATATGCATATTAAGTATTGGCAAAAAAAAAAAAAAAAAAGAAAATCCAATCTCATGCATCCCTAAAGATAGGGACACTGCTGCTCCTTTGAATGTCTTAATCTGGTAAAAAAAAAAAAAAAAAAAAAACAGAGAAAGCAAAAGTCAAAAGTCATCCACATCTTGTCATCAAACACATCACTTTTTTGGCTTTAGATTTGTGTTGAAACATTTTGATCTGTGCAAATTATTTTCTTGTGGTTAGTGAAGCTTATGTTGTTACTTTACCTGCCAGGAAGTTAATTCTGTCTTTCAAAATAAAAGCAGGTTTTATACAAACAGGAAGTAAACAAGTCAGAGGTGAGTGCTGTACAAATCACAAATTAAAAATCTAACAAAGAACAATTGGTTGTTTAAACTTCTTATTGTAGTAGTTTACCTTCATGTGCAAACTGTCGTCTAAATGTTAATGTAAATCTTGTAAATGCACCCCGGCATATTTCCTAATGTGTAACATTGTTGAACGCTGTATTTGACAGAATAAATTTGTTGTCTCATGCCACTAAGTCATAGTTACAGATCACACATGTGCTTTAGTTCAGCACTCATTTATTTTTTAAATCTGAAGGCCAATTAATCAATCAAGAGTTTTATCAATTTAGTATTTACAATTCAATTCCATATGAGATACATCAGTTATTTTGAAATCACATGAAACATGAAACAAAAGCTGTAGACTGACGCTCAAGCTTATTATATCTGCCCTTTTTACGAAAATAGACTTACAGACAACCCAGTAACTGCTTACTGGAAGTTACATGAGAACACAACAGAAATTCAAGCTTTTCAAGGCAAAGTATGAAAATTGAAATAAATTACCAGAGCACTCTTAATTTTCTTATTTTTATTATTAAATATTTTCATATGGAATTTTGTCATATCTACTCTTTGTAACTGTTCATTTGAAACATTTTCTCGATTATGTAAGGTGACTTACACATCTTTAAATCATCGTTTACCCCTTATAAACATCTGTGCTTCACATCAGTTCTGACTTAAGCCTTTATAAAACACCGTGGACTCTTTCTGATTTCAAGCTTTGTACATTACCTCTGCTGTTTTGAAATAAAATAAATCATAAAAAAATTGAGCATATTGATTAATAAGCAGTTTATTGAGTCACAGTTATGTGATTATTTTAAAATTCTTATTGATCTCTTCTGAAACTTAAAAAAGGACTTTGTGTTGGATACATACACTGCCTGGAATTTAACTAAGCAAATAGGTATGAGCCTCCTATTGAATAATTTTTGCATGGGTGATTATCTTTCAGCTGGCAATAAGTTATGTAACCCCAGCTGATGCAATGAGTAGCTTCTCATTTCTTTAACAACCATGTGGAAAGACACATCCTGTGGTCGTGGAAAAGATGTTTGTCTGTTTAAGAAGGGTCAAATCATTGGCATGCATCAAGCAGAGAAAATGTCTAAGGAGATTGCAGAAACGACTAAAATTGCATGATTAAAAACTGGAAGGATAGTTGGGAACCATCATCTTCGAGGAAGAAATGTGGTCAGAAAAAAATCCTGAATGACCGTGATCAGCGAGACTTAAATGTTTGGCCAAATCAAATCAAAGAAAAACAACAGTAGAACTCAGGGGTGTGTTTAATAGTGAACGTAAGAGCATTTCCACACACACAATGTGAAGTTAACTCAAGGGATTGGGACTGAACAGCTGTGTAGCCTTAAGAAAACCACTAATCAGTAAGACTAACTGGAAAAAAAGGCTTCAGTTTGCTAGGGAGCATAAAGACTGGACTCTGGAGGACTGGAAGAAGGTCATGTGGTCTGATGAGTCCAGATTTACCCTGTTCCAGAGTGATGGGAGCATCAGGGTAAGAAGAGAGGCAGGTGAAGTGATGCACCCATCATGCCTAGTGCCTACTGTCCAAGCCTGTGGGGGCAGTGCTATGATCTGGGACAGATCTGGTGACATTGCAGACGCTTATTGAAACAATGCCACAGCAAATTTGTGCTGTAATCAAAGCTGAAGGCAGTTCAGTGAAATATTAGAGTGTGCAACCTTTTTTTTGGTGGCAACTTTTTTTTTGGCAAGGTGGTGTATAACCTCATACCTCCACACGGTAAGTCATGTATGTAACGGAGCATTAAAGAGGGTCCATCAACCACCAAGAAATCTGGTTTCATATATTTATATATATATATGTATATATATATATACATATATATATGTATATATGCACACAGAATGAAAATTAAAGGAAAAAAAAACACAATGACATATAAAGAATACAACAATTATAAAAACGTATATAAAGTGAAAAAAAAAAAAAAAAACTAAAATAATGATAAATGAAATATTCAGAGCATAATTGAATAAAGATACTAAAGACCACATAACCAAAAACCTGCTGTGTTCATTTTTTTTTTGGAAATATTTGAGTCAGGAAGGACAGGCTACATTATTATCTACGTTATTTAAGATTTAAGATCAGAATGTAGATTTATGAAGTTTTGAAATTGGTGAGCATTGTTTCACATGGTTATGATTTGGCAGTTTACAAATTAAGATTGATTGATTGATTGATTGATAGATATTGTTTACATAGGTGTTAGTGCTTCTTTAAAATGTTATTAATTATGTTATGTTATTATTATTATTGCTGTTAAATTCAGGTTATTATGGCTATATGTCCAGTAATTATTCTCTTTGTATACTTTCCCCCAACAGTTAGTCAGGTGTGTGTGGTTGTATTTTGATCATCTAAGTTTCTCTTTGGTTGATCACAGCCCAAATTAATAATACATTCAAAATATTTATTACAGATAATAAACACATGATGTGGTATTGATCTATGTTTAAGTTTCAGATGTAGCAGTCGGACACATCTGTAAAGAACAAAAAATAAGCTCTTATAATATTTAAATAATAAAGAATCTCAGGTACAGCTGGTGTTTTCCTAACATTCATGTGGACTGAGTGTCTGCTTTAACTTCAGCACCTGTGGAGTTTATTCTGCTCGATGAAAACATTCTGTCCTCTTTGCATTAAAAGAGTTCAAGCAGATATACAGAGCAGACGTTTGGCCGGGGGTCATAGCAGCCTGTCTGTAGCCAGTGTACATACATGTTTGCATCAAGGCAGGGTTCATCAACCTGCATCGGGTCACTCTGTGAATAAACTGATGCACTGACTGAGAGCAAGAAGGATGCTGCTGTTTAAAGTTGTGCTTCTCTGTCTCATGACCTGCAGGGATTCACAGGTGAGCCTGGTCCAGGTGGAGACCGAGGAGAAGACGGGAAGAAGGTCAGTATAGAAATACATTTCTGAGAGAACTGATAATCAGTTTAATATTAAAACAATGTGCCTGTAAAGTGTTTTATTATTTATTTTATCAATCTGCAGGCTGTTCCTCATGCAGGAACCATAACCTGGTCAGATTAAGAAGGCAAAAACAATAATTACCTTTATTTTATTGGAATTGTACAGTTTGGTAAAGCATGATGAGAAGTGGACAGGACAGAACATGGGAGCTGATTATCTGGGACTTTGCAAACAGACCCCTTACCTTCCTTCATATGAGCTGCAGAAGTGACAGGTTGTTGTGGTACCTCCCTCTAGTGGTCAAAATGGTTTCCACTTCCACACTATTAAACTGTTGCAGTAAGATGAATGTTAACACTTTGTCTGTGCAGGATTAGCTTACAGGGTAAAGTTCAGATATGATCAAATAGGCATTTGTGGTATTTTCAAGCTCATATTAAATTTTACATGTTTTGGGGCTGTTTTCACCATTTGGCACAGAAAAATTCAGACAAACTATGGAAGTCAGGGGCTAAGGTTGGGTTTTTTAGGAGTCCTGGTTTTGTGTTTGTTCCTATAATTTCTGAAACCAGATGGCCGCTGTTTCCTGGTTTTTCCACCTGAAGACTTCAATAGAGACCTGGATCCCGCTTCATGTAAACACCAATTCCCTGTTTCTAACAGCTTTCTGCAGCAGTCTGCAAAATTCACAAGGTCCTTCGCAGACAAGATGCTGTGATCAGAAACCAGGATATTAAAACTGATGGTGTGTACAGGGAAACTAAAACCTTGATTCTCTGTGCGCATGTAAACGCCATCCTGAATATGATCAAACCAGGAAATTGCTCATAACCAGGATAAATATGTCGTCCATATTTAAATATGTTAACCATATTTATCCTGGTTATGAGCACAGTTGATAAAGACCAGTTTGGAGACCAGTTTGGAGTCACAGTTACAGATGCAGCTGCTTCAGTTTTCCCATCCTAGCCAAATGCCAGTCAAGTTTAATCCAGTTACCAGCCATATGCAGAATGACGGAGCTAAATCTTCATCTTTTTTTAGTTGTCTGGTGAGTGGTAACTATCCTATAAAGCAGTGATTGTCAACTGGTGGGTTGACACCCAAAAGTGGATCCATTTTTCAGTGGCCTAAGCAAAAAAAATATTTTGAAAAAAAAGTGCTTTTATTTTGTAGGGGATTATTTATGCAGTGGAGTGCTGTCTATTCACACTCCTTAACAATAGGTGGACACGTTTTAATAGAAAGATGTTTTTTAATATATTCAGTAAGTAGGCACTGAGATTTATTGAAACAACTTCTCAATAGTAGGACATTTTTATTTCATGTTTGTGCATGAAAGCTGCTGAGTCTGTCAAAAAAGGCTGAAGTTACTGAAATGTTGTGTGGCCGCCCCATAATCAATGGCTTATTTAATGTTACTGATTGAATATTATTAATACAGGGCTGTTAAGTATGTATCCACTGATGCAGGGTTTTCACAGCTACAGTTACATTTTTAGTCTTGAAACTTTGTGTCCCAAGATGACTTTAAGGTTATAAATAAAATGCAGCTAATGGACTGTAAACATACATTTTCCATCTCTGATGTCACCACTTGCTGTTAAATTTGGTTCTCATTAAACTTGTTTTTGGGCTGTGATATTCTACTGTCCCAGGTTCAAAGTGCAGCATATTTTCATTAGGAGAACTATTATACTCATTTTCGGGCCCTTGTATTTGATTTTTTGACTCCTGTAGAGCAGCGACACACGACTGCCTGCACAGAAAGCTTTGTTGATCTTTGGAGCGCTGTGCCTCTGGATTCATCCATTCCTTGTATTTCCTGCATCCCGAGAAAACTATCTGTGTGATTTACTCCCCCCCCGGCCCTCCTACATGTACTCCTCCTGCTGAGCCCACTCCACTGTGATTGTTCACACCCCTGAGGACTGTTTGTGTTTCATATGTTGATGTCCTCTGCATGTTTGTGTGTCCTTTAGGGGTCCAAAGGGGAACCAGGAGAAGATGGACCTGTGGGGCCTCCTGTGAGTGTGACAACTTTTCAAAACTATTTCAAGGGGACACAGCATGGATTTTGCTCTAACTGAATAGCTTTACTGTAATACAAATTAAGGTTTTAAACCACATTTACACCCCAAAACCCTGAAATTAGCTGAATGTGTGAATGCAAAAAGCTGAGTTTTTCACTTGGACTTTACCTGTGTAATTTCCTCAAGCTCCCCTAATACTCTATACATGTAAAGTCTGGGCAAAATGAAGTGTGAATGCAGCAGCGAATTATCAGGGTCATTCACTGAGGCGAGGGGGGAGGGGTGATGATATCATCCTGTGCAACCGGCTCAAAACTGGAAAAGGGCGACTTGACAGAACGGATAAAAACAATCGCTGTCACATGAGAAATTTATCTGACTGTAAGGAGAGTAACTCAAACTCAAATGTGCGTGTGGGCATTTTAAAGTCTTGTTTCCACTGCACATTACCAGAGCTTTGTAGATCCTCTTCAGCACAAGTATTCTTCTTTGAACCTGATACAGTTGGAAAGAGTGGACTGTAGAATGATCCAGATTCATGACCACATGTTGTAATTCAGCTTAACAATATTGGAAGAAGCTGTCATTACAATATCTTCTACTTTTGCAGTTTGTTTTGTGATTTTTTTAACTAAAAAAAGAAGGTAAATAAGATCATGTTAGTCATTTGTTTTGTAAATGAAGGAATCTTTCAGTCAAGCAATCATATTTATTCGTCTTGATGCTGGAAGTCATTTTTAGATTTCAGTCTACACTCCCATCTTGTTTCATCATTGAATGCTGTTTGTAGCTGTCTGACAACCACACCCACACACACCCACACCCACACACAGCCGAGGAGGAAAAACTGGAAGTGGGGTTGACGTTTCTTCATGGGAAAAACTTAATATATAAATTTGGACTAAACGTGTGTTATTGATGAAATCATCGACCATTTCCAAAGATGTTCAAAGTGATGTGTATCAGCAGCATGTCGCTGTATTAATGGACCTAGTTTGGCCCTCAGTACAATCTTAAAAGAAAAAGAAGAAATTGAGATGATTAAAATCAGAAAGAAAAAAGAGAAGGCCAGAACTAAAGGAGGTCTACAAGAGAGGACAAGTGTCCACGGACAGTCTCAAATTAGACCCTAAGCTTGATGAGTTCATGGTAGGTGTGACTGGAGAGGAAGAGCAGGGGTTGCTAAGAGAGGCCTTGAGGCCCTGTCAGAACTCAGACATTGGGTATTATAATAATAATAATAATATTTATTATTTTTTATTGTTATTACTTAAGGTTTTTTTGTATTTGGGAAGAAAGTTGTAGTGTTGCTACCTACAGATCTGTTGGTTGGCAGTAATGCAACTCCTTGGATGCCCACCGCCTCTAAAAAACAATAAAAAAGGTGAAGAACCTCTCCTCATAATGACGATGTTGGTGTGCTAGAGAGCTGTATTTGACCAAAGAACTCAAAAGAAGCCACAAAGTCAAGCAGGAGGAAGTCCTCAGCCTGCCTACCTGCTCAGGTGAGTCAAATCATCAGCTGATTAGGACCACCAGTCACTTCTGCCACGGTCTGTCCGGCCAATCATCCTGCAGCTGTGATGTTTTGCTCCTCCACAGTCAGTGTGGTGGTGTCCTGCTGTGTTCGCCTCCAGTTTTTGCTCACAGGCCTGAGCTCTTTCACGTCCGCAGCAGAAGTTTACTCGGTTAATATTCAAAGAAGAAACTTCCTCCAGCTCATTCATTCCTGCTGTGACACGCTCCTGCATCATGGCTCACCATCGTCAGCACCATCCGATGTCCCAGATGGAGTTTCTGGTGACCATCAGAGAAGTCCGTCGATCTGGATCAGAGCTCCAAATGCCGTCCTCCACCTGGCTGTGTTCATTCAGGCCAAACACGGAGGCCTCCCGCTGCTTCAGCTCAGGTGTGAACAATTCCTGCATGATCACTGCTCGCTCAGGTAAAAAGGAAAAGTCCTCCTGATTTTCTCACTAATTTAACAATCAGTTCATCCAAAAGTCGGGGAAATCTACCTCCTACGACTCCTAATGGATTTATTCAGTATTAAAATCATCTTCCTGTCCTGGTTGTTCTTCATCTCTGTGATCTGTGTCTTCTCGTTTGTCTCCGCTCTCTGCTTCAGTCTCTGAGCTTCACTCCAGCTCAGCAGATCACTGCAGGTCCACCCCGAGGATCAGGGTGGGTTTTGGGCTCTCCCTCAGGTGTTGATCCGCTCCTGCTGCCTCCACTCACAGCCTCAGTCAGTGTCCTCTCAAAGCTCCAGAAACGTCTCTGAGCTGCTCAAACTTCTCATGTTTCCCTCATCAGTCTGTCACAGGGCTGGGCAGTACAGCCCGGTTTATAAAGTTTGAGTCAGAGGTGTTTTACAGTCAAAAATGAAACGTTATGCATTGAAGCATCATTCATTAACCTGATGAGTTTTCATGTCAGCTGGAGTTGTTGGTAGGGTGAGACCGTATTCTGAAAACCCAAAAAGAGGACCCTCAGCAGCATGTGATGCATCATGATGAATGCAGCACACGCTCAATATCTTGACAGGTAGGTACCATGGAAGAATGCCAGTGGTCCAGTCAGCGCTTTATTATAAATATTAACCCCTTAACTACTATGAATATAAATGGCCACCTGATCTATTTTGCCTTTGTTGTCAATAAATGTATCAGAAAACGCCCTTTGAGTGAAGTATGTTGCACCTTTTTTAAGGTGTAAATAAAACAGTCTAGTAAGTATTTGTCGTTATTAAGTTATATTAAGTTGTAAATGCTTAAAACAGTGTGTTAATAGAAGAAAAGATATTTGAATTCTCTCCAGAATGTTAATAATGCTATAATTTACAGTATTTTTACATTATTTACACGGTATAATACTGTGTATTATATCACTGGAAAGCTCTGCTCCTCAGCTTTCAGAGTCCATTGGGATTATTTGGGTAGCGTGGATACTCGAGGAGTTACGGTAATTTGAATCATCTGTCTCTGTTGCTGGGGACCGCTTCGTCTGTAGAACAAGCCGAGCAAATTTTTAGGGAATTTTACAAAATCCCCCGGACATAATTTTATGACTAAACAGGAGGACATGTCCGGGCAAAAGAGGACATATGGTCACCCTAGTTATTGGTGATTAATTTAAAAAAGGGGGGAAAAAGTCACTCAACTGCAACACCGGCAGGAAATTTGTCTGAATGCAAGGCTGGTCTAGGAATATTTTCCAAGGCAAATGACAGTCACATTTCACACCAGCAGTCAGCTGAATCTTTTTTGTTGTTGTTTGTCTAATATCAGTAATCGGCTGAATGAAATCTGTAAATAACATTAAAAACAGCTACTAGCTAAGATGTTTTGTCATCAGCAACTGGTTAAATTGTTCGAACATCATTGCCTCAACTGTGATTTATTATTTTTTAACATCTTCAAAAGCCAAACTGTAACAACTAAATTCTATCATCAGCAGCTGATAACATGACTAAATCGTGGTTTCATTCATCACCAGCTAACTTTGCTGATATATTTGTGACATCAGTAACATCTAACTTACTCATCACTCAACACTGATTAAAACTAGTTTTAATGGATGTAAGAACTTATATTGGTAAATAAGGATGATTAATGCAGAACCTTTCAGGAGAACTGCATGGTGACATAAAGTATTTAAAAATGTAAATTAAAGAGATGGAACAGAAACAATTATAGCAGATATAAAATTAAAGTCAACTGAACAATCCAACTTAATATGCAGAAAAGCATTGGATGTATGTATTAACGGGGCATAAAACAATATCAGTAGTGACTACAATCATGAAAATAGTTTTGTTGTTCTCGGCAAAATTGAAAATGGCTTGGATCCAGTGAGATACTTACTGTCCACACATGTATACAAATATATACATCCAACACCCAACATGAATCCATATAGCCAATCATGAATCCCTCCTTCATGGCAGCAAGAAAAAACCTTCTGTTAAGCAGCAGGAAATCTTGAATGTGGATCCCAGTCTCATGATGAACAGCAAATCCACACCATGCTGTGTTGGGTGTGTGGGCAAAGGGAGGGAGGTGGGGTGCAGAGACAAAGGACTGAAAATAAGAATTTATGGTAGTGACAGACTCATGGACGCCCAGACCATAAATGTGTCTCTACCATATTTGTCTCCATTGAGTATAAATGTATTAAAGGTAGGCCTCTTGAGATGTGACCTCATACTTATATGGTGCTAAAGATAATTACAATCTTTCACTCTTTCTGTTTTAGGGCCAAGAGGAAGGGGTGAAACATGGCCCTAAAGGTGCGCTCACACCGAATGCGACTTGGCGACCAAGATCATGTCACAAACCCAAGTCCCGTTGCCTGTACTTAGCTTGTTTTGTCGCTGTCGCTGTCGCTCTTGCTCAGTGATGTCATGCCCGATCGAGTTTCACCCTGCGATCATATATCATATAATATGATGTATTAGCTGACATTATTCCAACTGTATCCTTTCACTCACCTACCAACCACAAAACACTGCAGCTGATGGCCCTGCAGCAGCATCATCAGTGAGTTTTCTGTGTTCCCATCTAAGCGGAACCAATGTCCTCACCAACTAATGTTCCCACACGGACATAGATAACCCTCCACCCCCCATGTCCCCCAAGACGCGACCAAGTCACCCAGATCACATCGCGTGAGATCTGGCGGCGCCTGGTCGCAGCTGATCGCGGCTGTACATTGACTGCATGGAGTGTGGTCGCTGAGGTCGCCCAAGTCGCGTTCGGCGTGAACGCACCTTAAGAAACAAGATGCCACTTTAGTTACCTTGAGATGCCTACGTCATCACCCAGAGCTGTTGTAGGCCATAGCTGTAGCTACAGCTGCGAAAGCTAGCTCGTTATAACAAGCAATTTTAAAATATGACCAACAATTCAAAACATGATTCATATTTACTTAATGATTTAATTATTATCTCTAATTATGCGCTTCCTTTGGTCTCCGCTCTGCCTTCTTGTCAGTGGGCGTGGTGTGTTATGGGAAATTTCTCATGCCCCTTCCTTTCAAGTGAGGTCCCTGTTTGTCTTTGTTTCAAGGGCTGTGTAGCACTTCCCTATTAGGAACACGCAAAACCAAGATTGAGAGTAGGTTAACATGGAAACAACATTGATTATATAAAAGGTAAAATTTCAAAGTCAGTTGCGATTCTGTCAAAATCTAGATATGTTTTAAATTATAAAGCATTAAAAATAATCGTATTCGCTTATTGTTCCTTACATGTCTTACTGTATAGAACTGTGGGGATCTACATATAAAACAAATAAATTCAGTAGTTGTATTACAAAAAAGAGCTATACGTATCATCAATAAAACTGATTATTATGCTCACACTGATCCTTTATTTTTAAATTCACACATGACATTTTTTGACTTGTTTTATTATAAAATAATGTTAATAATGTTAAACGCAAAACTAAACTCCCTTCCAAGTGCTGTGAAAAATTTCTTATCAATTCAGGAGACTCAATATGACTTAAGAGGTGTTTGCAAGTTTTCTGTTAAGAAAGCCAGAAAAGCTATAAAAAGGAGATGTATTTCTATTGTTGGGGTTAAACTATGGAAGGACGCAAATGTAAACTTAAAAACTTGTTATTCATGTTATATCTTCAGAAACATTGTCTCTAAAGTTATTGTTTCAAAATTATAAGTGTTGATTATGTAATGATGTTGTTAAGGTTATTGATTTCTTAATCTTTGGTTTTTGGTAGCTTAATTTTGTTAATTATGTAGGCTAGGCTCAGATAAGCATTTTGCTTCTGCCTGTGCCTTTTCAGTCACTTCCCAATACAAGAATTCTGGTTTGTTTAAAATGTAGTGGTACAACTGGGATTGACCCTTAGTAACTTAGCTCACTACAGTTTGCAAGTGGCTTGCCCATGACTGCTTATTTGCATCTAAATGTATTCAGTAATATTGTTCAGATGAATTATCAGCTGAACCATAATAAACTGAATTCTTATTGTCTGCTAAATTGCCAGTTAAGCTTCTTTATTGGCTAAATAAAGCTGAATTGTTAACGTCGTTGGCTGGGTCATCGGCTGAACCATTGGAGTCTTTGGCTCAGTTGTTAACATCACTTGCAACATTGGTGGCTCCATTGGAGATAAATAAATGAATACTCAAAATACGACTCATGATAAAAATGTTACGATGTGCATTCATCTCATTCATCTCAACATTGGCATACGGCTATCATGTTGCTTTAACATCAGCATATGAGTAAAACTGTTTAACACAAGCATTCAGATTAAAGTGCTGGTTTTACATTAGCATCAACTCTCCATCCCAGGCACCTCTAATTGTCTCATCAGTGTCCATCTCCTCAGGAGTCACCCTGCAGGCCTCATCAGCACCTCAGTCCATTGCATCATGGTCCCAGCAAGCTGCTCAGAAGTCGACTCATCTTCTCCTGTACTCCTCACCACCACCAGTGTCTACACTCCAGGGGGGGATCCATCTCTCATTCGCTCTGTGACCCTGACGTACAGCAAGACAATCACGGAGTCTAAGTGCCAAAGAGATGCTGATCACAAAGACACTGCACAAACTTGCACAATAAATAATTGTTCACTCAAATGTGGTCTCTCCTGATTGAACTACGATCGTGACCAATCTATTCTCAGCATGAGGGCCTTGATCAGGCCAGGATGTGCCTCGGAGCAGTGAGTGCAGGTCCTGTAGAATTTACTTTTGCAGTCGATGTATTTCAGCTTAATCATGTTTGCCTGTATGATGCAGTGCTCGCCTCAGATTTGCTGTAAAGTGACTAATTAAAATGTAACTTTGTTCTTCGTAGGGTCCCGTTGGTCATAGAGGCTTAAAGGGGCTTCCTGGACCTCCTGGGCCAAAGGTATTAAATCTGTTGCACGACACGGCTCTTATGGTTTTATTCTTCTCACTGAAATGTCTTTTGTTATCATCCTTTTAATCAGGGAGATCCTGGACATGATGGTTTGAGGGGCCCTCCAGGACTAGTGGTGAGCAAAAATGTTAAACTGTTCATTTTGAGGTGAGAACAGAGCGTCTTTGTTGGCTCGAGTGTCCCATTATAACAAGCCTTTTCCCAGTCTGGATAATGGTCAGGGTCTGGATTTTGGATTGGATTGGATTTTATTGATCCCTTGGAAGGACTCTTTCAGGGAAATCAATATTCCTGCGGCATTGTACAGTATACAGGTATGAAAGAACACAGGAAATCAAAAAGTAAAAAACAATTAGCAGATAAAATGTGTATATACACGTATTAATAAATATAATAATAATAATAATAATAATAATAATAAATAATAATAATAATAACAATAATGATATTAAATAAGATAAAAATAAAAAAATTAAAAAACAGATACTGACTAGCTGCTATTATTACTATTACTACTGTAGTAGTAGTAATAGTAATAATGATGATAATAATAATAATAATACTAGGAGTAATAGTTTCTGTGTCTGTGCACAGACACAGAAACCATTACTCCAGGGATCAGGGGTCAGGGAATTTTCTTAGCAGATTGCCAAGACATTTTCCTGGGTTTTTGTCCAGCTTCAGCTGTCACATGCCAATTTATATTTGGGAAAGACGCATAACCCCAAGTTGCTCCCAACGCGGTCAGTGGCGATTAAATGAGTATGTAGGGGTGGTGATGTATTTCAGTACTGATGGACAATTAATATGTTAGACCTATGGTGTAAAAAGTGCTTTGAGCTGTGGAAAGACTAGAAAAGTGTTAAAGAAGCCTATTTACCATTCAGTCTGTTTGACACACGACTCCACATAGCCTTCTGCCTCAACCATCAACAGAAATGACGACATTTAACATAAATTCCTATCTTTATACCAGTTAAACCAATTTTAATCCCAGTTCAGCTAGATGCTGATATATTAATCACTATTACTCTCCAGATTATACTCATTATAGATGTTAATTTTAATATTAGATTGATCTCTTTATCCAATGACATGAGGTTCTTCTTGAAAATGAGATGACCACATCTCAAGGGGCTTACCTTAAATTAAACAAAAATGGTGCTATACAAATAAAGACTGATTGACTTAATATTCAGCAAAGACAAATGTGATGAGGACAGATTTAATGATCTGGGCGTCCATGGGTTTGTTGCTGTCAAATTCTTGTTAGTCCCTTTGTCTCTGCCTGGATGGATACATCTCTAGATGCATGTATGTGTATATACAAATATAAATATTTTTATGTATTTGTATATATGCATATATGTGCATCTATAAAATGAATAGTATAGCTCCAGTGCCTGAGCAGGTAGTCCAAAGTCAATGAGGTTGAGTGTCTACATGTTACACTAGTTCAGCTTCTTTTGGAAGTCTTTGGGTAGCAAAATTGGGTTTTCTGAAATGAGGATCCTACCCTGGGTTCTGAAACCAGGTTATCTTTACAAGCTCAAACACTAAAGAGAAAACTTACAGATGGAGTCACTTAAATGTCCCCACTTTCCATGACTGAGTCTTGACTGGTCCATGACTGGAACATGCTGGGACCTGCCCACAGTCACGACTGTAATGAGATCTCCTGCAATGACATGACAAAGGTAGTGACAACGTGATGCATATGCTGCTTCATTAAAGACAAGCCGATTGGATGTATTCTTGTGATGGAAGCACCATCAACTGAGTGTATTTCTGGTAGAATTTGGGTACTCCCTTTGGCTGGATGTTGGCTAGAACTCGGTAGGCATTCGACTGGAAGGGGAACATTGGAGCGGCCGCATCTGTAAGAGGCTGATCAAACTTCAAAATCAAGTCCATGTTAACGCACACTAATCTTCAGTCTGAATCTCATAGGGTGCCCCGGGAGCTACAGGAGGGATTGGACCACCAGGATTTAACGGGTCTGAGGTGATGTTTCTATGGAGGCTTCTGCACAGTTTAAACCAATGAAGTCAAATTTGACTTAATAGTATTTTCTCTTTCTTTTTTACAGGGAGATCAGGGTCCGACTGGCCCAAGAGGTCGCAGAGGTCCTCAAGTATGTCTTTGAGATCACCTTTAAGACCTCACATGACCTACTGAGTCATTTTCACAGGATATTTCCAGCCATAAAATGAGGCTGTGGCTTAACCAGAGTTTTTTAAAGGGATCTTTTTAAACACTTGAATTCTTGAATTAAGGAAAATTGTCACATTAAGGTCTTTGTTCGTGCCTGTTTGGCAGTAGTTCAAAATGAAGGGTTAATGGTATATAATAAGGTTAGTTTTGGAGTTCTGTAGATTTTTCAGTGATTTCTTTTAACAATGCAGTAAATCAGGGATTGGCAGCTTGTGGCCCTCCTCCTTTAATGTTTTCCATGGTCAGTTATTAAGAGAGAATCGTTTTGTTTTTTCTTTGGCAAAGAAAACTGCAGTAGCAGCATTAAGAAAAGCAATATTTGAACTATGATTTTCTGTCATTGATTCTATAAAACTCCCTTTTTGCATATTTCATACTAGAATTAAAGTTCAAGGAAAATATACTTAGACAACCAGCTCCATTATTTCCTTAGATAGCTGAAACTGACCTGAACTCCATGTTTTACTCATTGAATTAAGTATTGCATAAGTGTTGAAATATGCATAAATGTTGATGAGGTAACCTTTAATGGCAGTTATATATTCTTGTCCTACCTGGTACCCTTGTAAAACTACAAAAATGTGGTAATGAGAACAATTTCAATTTTTGTCTTGGTAACCATTGTAGTAGTTAGCATGTAGCTTTACTGCCTGTTAAAGACATGTAGGAGTTTTCACTTCTGACTCTGAAAACGGAAAAAGGTACGAAATAAGCAGTGGTGACCACCAACAAACTGTAAAACTCTGATTTAACCATTTAACCTTAATCTTATTTATCTCTCACAGGGACCAGCAGGATTGAGAGGAGGGGTGGGCTTACATGGACCACCGGGAAGTCGGGTAAGTTAGCTAACAGCAGGTTTGCATTACAAAGATTTCAGCTTAAACATTTTTTAACAAACATGCTGAGAAACATTTGGGCGCCTGAAGATAGAGTGCAAACTTTTGTGTGTAAACTGGTTATATGAATTGTCTCTGAAGACCGAGGCATTTACATGTGCATCCTTTACCATACCTGTTTCTTTTCCTTCAGGGTCCACCAGGCAATGACTCTCCTCCTGGTCAGAAAGGGGACATGGTAAGTGTTAACACGAGAAACTGAATATCATGTATGCTACTTGGCTCGCCAAACTTTTGAGACGTATGAGACCGTCATTGTCTGTTGCAGGGTGAAACTGGGCCAATGGGAGCGAGGGGAAATCCTGGCAGGGAAGGACCAATGGTAACTATTGTAAAATCATTCCCTGTGATATTCTGTTATTGGTTTCACTTAATTAACCAAATATTATTCAAACTTGGGCTTGTTGAACTAAGTTGTCGGTGCGTGCAGTTGTTGAAATACTTTTGGCCAAATTGCTGTAACTTTGGAGTGCCTGAACTTTAACCATTAAATATTAATCAGAGCCAAAAGGCATGTGGACAGAAAGGAAGAGATTTGGCTTTGTTCAACATGAGGAGCTTTGATTGTGCGTTTCTCTTGATCATGATATAACTCAGAGCATAAGTCATGTAACACGAAGCTACTCGTATGCCGGCTGTAATTCAATATACAGCAAACAGGTCCATAAGAAATATGCACAGATCTGATCCTTTATGTTTTATACAGAGATTTTAATAATTAGGTTTTCCTTTTATGCTATTGTGGAATTTTCTAACTGCATTTTAATTTGCCTTAGAGAAATATAACGAATACAACAAATTTCATACTGTGTATTTGGTGTTTAATGGCACATCAAGGGCCCTAATTTCTAAGGGCCCTTGATGTGCCATGTTCTCTAAAAGGGTGTAGTGCAAAGTGGTCCTGTTTTGCTATTGTGACAACTAAAAGTGTGTTTTGGGTAACATGAATCAAACCAATCAAGAGTCTCAGCTCTGATTCGGTTTAAATTGTGTGCCTGACAACTGGCATTTTGCTATAAACATGGTGAGTTCATTGTTTTAGTCTGGATTTTAGTTGATGCATTCAATTGAACTCATTTTGAGTCCTTGTACAAAAAGAAAACCCATGCACAGGACACAGTATGAAGTTTGGTAATGCTCAGATTAATATAATTCCTCTTTCCTCTGGTTGCTCTTTCAGGGGCTGACTGGTAGTCCTGGTCATAAAGGATTTACTGGCAGAATTGTAAGCAGCAGGGGCTTTACTTGAATTTCACTTAAAACAGCAAACAGCAAAACTTTATATATGCTTGGATTTATATTCCTAAGGACCATTTTGAAGAGAAAACTGTTGTTTATTTTCAGGGCCTCACAGGACCGGATGGTGACAAAGGAGAGGCAGGACCCAAAGGAGACAGAGTAAGAGACTTATCTGTAGTTGAGGTTTCTTCTGAGCTGGACCACCTGTATGCAAATGATCAAAGTGTCACATCAATTTGTCAATTGGGGGCATGTTTCTACTAAATCCAAACCAGTGGCTGGGTGTAGCTCCACTGAAGGAAAAAGAGCTCTCTGCTCTACCCCCGGTGAGAAGGTTGTCCTGTGGTGCAAGTTACTGTCTTGTAGAAATCGTTTTCTACTGGCTGTGATGGACTCTGCTGTTGACATACATGTGAAAAGGCAGGTTACATCATATGATGCGGTGGTTTCTTCTGGGTTCAAATCCCCTCAGTTTATCAGCAAAGTTCTGGGAGTTCTTCACATAATTTGGGGTTAGGATTAGGATATGTGGAGAAAAGGCAAAATGTCTTCAAGAAACCAGAAGAAAGAGGTTCAAGCCAGATATGGAGAAACAAAGGAAAACCATGACCTGGATGATTAAAGACCTGGATGACTGAGAACCTACACAGAGGACCTATTTGGGATAAAAAGTAAAACAGACGGAATAGGACTGGCAGTATTATATCAAAATTTAAACCATCCTTTCCCCATAAAATTTACAACAGCATCTACCAACACATCCCCAAGCACTCCACCACCTTCATCAGAGCTGGGGAGATGGCTCAACATCAGCCAAGTTCCCCACATGGCTTCTCACCTGTGCATGGGACTGGCAGCTCCAAGTTGACCTGAGAGGCAGCTTAAGTTCCCAGAACATATCTCAGTCACTTCACTCCACCCAGACATGGTGTTAACATCTGAGTCAGCTAAGCAAGTGGTCCTAGTGGAGCTTACTGTTCCCTGGGAAGACCGGATTGAAGAGGCCAACAGACGCAAGAGGGCAAAATATGCTGATGATGATGATGGAGTGCAGTTACCAGTGGAAGCTGGGTGTCCGGTTGGGTACCGAACCCTCAAACTCCTTGAAGTCAGGGACTGATCACCCCTGACTGGGTCACCCAGTAGAGGGTGTCTGGTAATCAAAGATCTTAATACCCTTTGACCCCAGGTTAATCAGTGAAGAAGTGCCCAAGTAGCACCAATAGATGTATTCCAGAGCTAACATCAGTATGTGCACATCAGTCGAATCAATCTTATTCGTATAGCAACAAATCATAAATGTTATCTCAAGAGTCTTTTTAAAACAGCCTGAGGTTGATGCCATACTTAATATTTTATATTGACTTCTATTTTTTAATGCATTCAACAATATAATTCTTTTAAGCAGCAAGAAATGTTGAGCAGATCCAAACTCTTGTTAAACAGACATCCTCAGCCGTGTTGGGGATGTGAATGGGCAAAGACGAAGGACTTAAATGAGAGTCTACGATGGCGATGCTTTTATGGATGCCTCGTTTTTGTCTCTTGTCAGCACTTTGCAGTGATCATATTGAAGTAAAAACAGACTCGTGAGAGGCTGCTGTCTGATGTATGATTTTGTCTGAACTCTCACCTCCCTCCAAACAAATACTTCTTGTCCCCTAAGGGCCCTCCAGGTGCTGCAGGGATCTCAGGTCATCAGGGAGAGAGGGGGCAGCGAGGCACCACAGGTCCTCCAGGGGTCAGAGGTCAACCTGGGCTTAGTGGAAAAGAGGTACGGATCTTTACGTCGGTGGTGTTTGGTTTGGGATAACATCCAGATGCTGCACATGCATTATCAGCTGTAGTTCTGTTTTGTAGTGATACATGCTCTTTGTTCAAATTATATCAGAATAGTTCAACAGCTGTCTGATTATGGAGCAAATGCACACTCCCATAATGTGGAATGAACATTCAGGGCCAGTAACAGACTCCTGTATGTGCTGAAGACTTTTCAATTTGTATGAACATGTCACTCCAAAAAAGTAAAATAATGCAAACACGTTAAAATGGTTTATACGCTGTACTTTTGTAAACAGTTAAAGATTAATTATTAATAATAAAACAAGACGGCTCTGTATCACCCTTGTCATTCTTATAAGGATGTCATTGTCTTCTGTTTTGTAGTATAACTAGTTTGTTAGTCATCAAACTCTGATGAGTTCCTCTGTTGTGTGTCGTCAGGGTGAAGATGGAGAGGCCGGCCTTCAGGGAGCAGTTGGGAAACAGGGGTCAAAGGTCAGAGGTTTTTATTGCATCCTAATAACATGAAGCTAATAAACAGGGCTGTTTGTGTTTATTACCAGGATGATTGTTACAGTTAAGTGCATTGTTGAAAGACTCCTTAAGCCTTTAACTGTTATTTAAGCACATATAATCTCATCACTGCTCCTGTTTGTGTGTCAAGATTAAATGTATAAAGACTAACAGGTACAGGATAAATACTGCAGTATGTATAACACAGTTTTGAATTGTAATAGGCTAGTTATCAGAAGTCCTGGATTTGCTCACGGAGGGAAATGGACAGGAGACTGAGGTTAATATTTAGATGGTACACTGTATCTGTGACATAGCAAACATACAAAAATATACAGTGCAGTTATTTACAGTGGAAATGTCATGTAATAGCACCTAATGAGAATGGCCATTCAATCTAAATACACACTCATTCACTTAACTGGCATTGACACAATAAACAAATTCAGAGATGACGACAGTTACTGTTATTAATGCAAATTTTGCCTGTTTTCTTTTAGGGCGACAGAGGGATTCAAGGACCAAATGGGATCCAGGGACTAAAAGGACGGAGGGTAACTGTCCATGAGACCGAACAACAAAACAAGTCATCAAGGGCCTCATTTATAAAACTTGCTTACGCACAAAATGTGGCTTGAAAGTGACGTACGCCACTTCCCACGCAAAGGTTGTGATTTAAAAGAATAAACGGGACGGGACTGAGCAGGAGATGGAAGCACTGCGAGTGAGCATCTCTGACTTAGTGTATGTTGGGGGCACGCACGTCTGTATTGCAGAGTGAACTAACCGATATTACGGACTTGGTGAATTATGTGAATTGTCTTTGGATGTTGTCTGAATTGGGCTAATGAGTGATCATTCGGACCATCTTATCGGGGTGTTCAAAAACGTATTTGCATTCAGTTGAATAGTTTTCATAAAAAGATTCAGAATCAATTCTAAACATCCACCAATCAGTGTTTTAACACAATCTGTCTTTGAACATGTTCCTTCCATGTTAAGTGTTATTCACCAGTGGCCCGGCACAGTAAACTGTCTTCATTTGTTTGTTTGTAAGGCCCACTTCTCCTCTATCTGTGTGTAGCTGTGTCTTTTAAAGCAACATTTTTCCATTTCAGGATGTTTGGATTGTGTTGTTTAAGGCTGTCTGAAGTGTATCCATGAATTTGTAATAAGCTGTAAATCTTACTGTAGTTATTTTGGATTTGGATCATATTTCCCACCCCTTATGCACTGCAGGCTGGAGCGGGTCCTGATTTAAATGCCCTCCTATAACAAATGGAGCATGTATTGCAAAATGAGAACTGGATTTTATCTTAACCTGTCGAGAAATTCATTATCTTTCCGTATTGTGAAAGAGAATATGACAAGATGCTAATTTACAAGAGAAACTTGATATTGCAGTGAAAGTTTGGTTATTAAGTTAAACACTTTTTGGGGAGGTCAAAACTTAAAAGGTTATATAATTATTAATAAAAGTGAATATTAACTTTGAATTTTCCAAATTATAAAGCAATAAAATCAGGACTTAATCCATCCTAAATTTTAATAATTCATATACAGCCTCAAACTATACACTTCAGGTTTGTAAAGTTGTAAATTTACTGTTTTATACACCACAAATGGTCTAAGTTATTGTCTTTAAATGGTAAATAGTAAATGGACTTGAGCTTATATAGCGCCTTTCTAGTCTTTGACTACTCAAAGCTGCTTTACACCTCAGGTCACTCTTACCCATTCACACCCATTCACTCTCACATTCACTCACTGGTGGTTCAGAGTTTCTATGTTATCAGTATCAGCTAACACATTCACGCCCTTTCATGCCCATTTACACACCACTGACGCAGCAGTGGGAGCAACTTGGGGTTAAGTGTCTTGCCCAAGGGCTTGAACCTGCAACCTCCCGATCACTGACCAAGGGCACTATCCAGCTGCGCTTGGTGGCGCATTATTTTCATTAGTTATTAATGTTTAATAACTAATGAAAATAATGGTAATCCATCTATTATTTATACAGCAAGTCTAGCAAGTCTATCCCAGCTAACCTTGGGAAGAGGTGGGGTACACCCTGGAACAGTCACCAGTCAATCACAGGGATGCATAGAGACAAACCGTTATTCACGCACATACTTAAGAACAATCACCACTTAACCCAGTGAGCATGTTTTTGGTCTGAGGGAGGAAGCCAGAGTGCCCGGAGAGGTCGTTTCCCCATGGCAGGGCCCTGTGGAGTTTGCATGTGCTCCTTGTGCATGTGAGTTTTCTCCTAGCACCCTGTTTCGTCTTACAGACCAAAAACATGATCATTAGGTTAAAGCAGGGTCCACACATAAGGATTTTCTAAATCTGAAGAGACTTATCTTTTAGAGACCCCAGACATGAAGGTAAAAGTCAGGCATTGAACAGTTTTGATCGTGCTGTGTGTGGTGTGCGCTGATAATCTCAACACAGCACACCACACACATAACCATTCTGTCCCACCACTGATCTAGAATCTAGTCCTCCAAGACAGAAATCTGATCAAACGTGACCTAACAAAAAGAAGGAGAAACATAGCAGCAACCATAAACGTTGTTGATGCCAACAACTGGAAAACACAACATGCAAATGGGAGAGGACATATGAGAAGAGGGAATGATGGTGGTCGGGGCACTATTTTTGACGGGAATAATTGCAAACTTAATAAAAGAGAGCTGGTCCTCCGTTTCTGAGATCCACCCAACTTTATGTTTCAGGTCAGCCATACTTGTTTTTATTTATGCCTGCTTCCTTGTTCCTCAGTCAGCTCGCTTCTTGATTGGTTACATTCTGTTCCATTTCACAATTCACGGACTCGTGACTCGGGAGTCGTCGGCTCTCCCACACACTAAGAATTTTGGTTGTAAATGTTGAACAAGTTTAATATTTACGATAATCAGCCCCGGGCCCCTTTCGGAGCCGATTATTGGGACAAATTCACTCTTAACACACCAGACCACAGGACAATCTTATAGGATAATCTTTATAAGACATTAGATAATCTGATGTTTGCTGGGAGAGTTGGGACAAAAACAGTCGATAGTCTTTATGAGTGTACCCCGCTTAATGAAGACTCTTAGACAGCCAGTAAGACACTCATGAACACTAAGAGTGATCGTCTCCCTGTGTGGACCTGTGGACCGGTCCAGGGTCGGCCACACCTCTTGCTCAATGTCATCTGTGATGGGCTCCAGCCCCCCGCAGTCTCAAAGGGGATAGCTGGTACGGATGATGGGTGGATAGACAACAGCTCTTGTAAGGCGCTGTACTAACTTCTTTAGAATCTGTATTCACTGTGACCCTCTCCTTCTGCTCTCACAGGGTCAGACTGGAGTCCCCGGCCTGTTTGGTCTTCCTGGCCTGCCAGTAAGAGCACAATGAAACAAATGAAGACATTCAAAGTTTTTATCTCAAGCTGTAATCTGTTAACCATATGTGTGTCTGTATGTTTTGTTTCAGGGTTTAAGAGGCAGAGTTGGGATTGAGGGAGCAGAAGGAAAGCCTGGTACACAGGTTCCCATTTTATAACTTTTCATTTGATTCTGTTTTATTTCTCTTCACGTTAAAGCAGCTCCGCCTCACCAGTGTGCCTTTGACATCGTGATATGTTCATCATATGATGTTTCTGCGTGTGCAGGGGGCTCCTGGTTCTGTTGGTTTTCCTGGACCTGAGGGTGACAGAGTGAGTACTGATTGGTTTTTATTTAGAGGTCATCACACTGAACTGATCATGACAAACACAAGACATGTGAGAGTGCTGATCACTGGAGGGTTTCTGTTGGTTCACTTTCATGTGTGGGTGTTGTTGGGACATCTTGCCTTCAGGCGTTCAGCCGACTGTTTGGCTTCGGTTTACAAGCTCATAAACAAGATACAATCTGACATCTCCCAGTAAATCTTTACAAGGCTGTTTCAGCCTTTACAGCTTTAGTTGTTGACCTCTGACACGACTACTGAAGAATCTTTTCCTTTTTAAAACCAACAGTGTCCAACCTATGACATGCACCACAAAACCAGTGAAGCATTTGTTTATATTTTTACTTTTTTGTCTTCAGTAACTAAAAGATTCTGTAAAGCAGGATCAAAAATTTGTGCATCAACCTAATAAACCTATACCTGCATGTTAGCCCTGCATATTAACCAAACTATTAAAACGAATATGGAGGAGTTTTATGACAAACTTGAGACTTTATTCACACAGCTGCAATAAGCTGATGTCAGTGATTGTTTCAATGATATTTAGTGTTGGGTAGCACACAATGTTTTTTTTTTTCCACTCAGTGGCTCAAAATAATAATAAATCACTGAGACAGAACAATATCAGACCCACAGCCCAGAATCTAGAAATAACATTTGATTTAGACCTCATCCAAATTTAATTGTTGTTCAGTGTTTTATTCCATTTATGTGCCACCAAAATAAAATCAGCACTCAGTCGGCTGGACCTGGAAAGAGTAATTAATTTTCTCCAGACTTCATACTTTAACTCAATTCTTTCCAACATCAGTCAGAAGTCCCTCTCTACCTCCAACTTGTCCTAAAATCAGCCTGTCTTTTTGCCAGTTTTAACAGAAGACTTCACATCTCCCTGATTTTTCCCTCCATTTAAAGGCTCCTTGTTCATTTAAGAACTGAATTTAAGACCTGACTGCTCAACGACTCCAAGCTAGATTTACGAGCTTGGAGATTTACGAGCTTTTATTTGATGTTGTCTCTCTATTTCTATTTTACCTTCTGTCCCATCCTAACTTTCCTAATTCTTCCAATCATTATTATGTCCTACAGTTCCTTTTATTTTTTTGTTGGGTCATGTTTTTTTTTTTTAATATTTGTTTTATTAAGTCTTATTTATTCATATTCTAAGTTTGATGCGGTTTTGCTTTTTTACTTCCAGCTTTATCATTCTTTATTGCTCAATGTATTTGTTATTATTTATTCATTGTTTAAACCTGATTGTTCTTACTCCTTTTTTCTTTGGTCTCTTTACTTTGTTGGGCTCTTTTATCGCCTGGGCTTGTATGTTCATATGCTGTGATGCTCTTTTCATGTTTGGGTCATGAATGTTTTGTTTTAATAGCACTTTGTAAACTTTTTTTAAGCTCTATATCAATAAAGATCTTTTGAATCAGCGTAAGAATATAATTTTATTTTCAAAGCTGGACATTAACCCTACAGGTCAATGTTGTGCTCTCCGCATGGCATATATCTGTCTAAACTTTTCATTTTATATCATGTACATGGTTTTTCTGAAAAAACCATGCCAGGAACCAAAGCCATCCTGTCTGATCTTAACGCCTGCTCTGTGCCCTCTCAGGGGTTTCCTGGTGTGGCTGGCACTGCAGGGCAGGCGGGTTCCCCAGGAGCTCTGGTTGGTAAACTTTTCCTTTTTTTCACTGTAATTCTTACTCAATAGAAACATTTAATATATAAGGAGTACATTATGGCTTTAACAGGGCCCTCGAGGAAAGCCAGGTCAAGATGGGATCCCTGGACCTGCTGGAGAGAAAGTTAGTAATCACACCTTTTCTGTGTCCAAACTTTTTTCAGGGAGGATCACGAACAAAAAAAAAAGACTTATCAAAGTGAAGGGTCTTGTGGTGGCAGATTTCAGGGCCCGAGGGTCAGGGCTGACTTCCTCCGATTAGCTCCTTGTAAAGATTTTCATGATGAGAGAAAGACAGGAGATGCTGACAGCTTATTTCTTCTGTTGAATGAAAAAAATAAGCAAACTGTGTGAAGATGCCAGTTTTCAGAGTGTTGGTGCTTCAGATGATTAAAATGAATTTGACCTCGATGTGGAGCAGACGGCACAGAATCAGTCAGATTAATGCCACTTGTTGCCATAAGCTATTTGTCTTTGATCAGTCCAGGACAGGCTTTATCTGATTATACCTTTCTTAATTTGCTGTGGGCCAAATAAAATTGGACCACAAGCAGCATTTATGGTAAATGGACTTGAGCCTCAAACTCTTTTCTACTGAGTGCTTTGACACAGCAGGTCACACTCTGATCATTGAGGTTTCTCTGCACGCTGACATCAATATCAAACACATCCGCTTTCTTTCATACCCGTTTACATGCCACTGATGCAGCAGACGGAGCAGTTTAAGGTTAAGGGTCTTGCTCATGGTGACAGCTGGAGGTGGGCTCTCACATGTAGACCCCTACTCACTAAATGCAGCCCACCAGTCATTAAAAATGTCAGAAATGATGATATGCATGAAGAAAATGTGACAAGATCTGCCACAACAATCTAAAAATAACATGTTTCAAAAAATCATTTTTGCTTTAATAAACACACTTCAGAGAGATCAACAAAATTAAATACATGGTATTTCCTGCAGACAGCTCACATGTATAAGTATGACTGTGACAAACAATCATGGATGACCTGCTGCTGTGGGCCTGCTTTATCCTGCATCAACCATCAACAGAAATGACATTTAACACAAATTCATACTTTTAGACCCGTTAAACCATTTTAATGGCAGTTCAGCTAGATGCTGCTATCTTAATCAACTGCATACCTCTCCAGATTAAAATCATTATAGATGTTAATGTTAATTAGGGGCTTAAGGCATAGCCACGAGCCACTATTGTATAAGACTGACCTCTCTCTTCATGGTTGTTATTGATTATTCCTCCATAACAGATAACTTTACAACCATATAGACACGAGGACCCTCTTGAAAACAAGGAATCACATCTCAAGGGGCTTAGCTAATCTGTAGTCAGCAGAGACAGATGTGATGAGGACAGATTTATGATCTGGACGTCCATGGGTTTGTTGCTATCATAAATTCTTATTTTCAGTCCCTTTGTCTCTGCTTGGATGTATGTCTCTCTGTGTGTAAAATACACACACAGACACATACATATATAGTGCCTTGAGATAACCCTTGTTATGAATTGGCTCTATACAAATAAAGATTGATTGATTTGTAAAATGAGCTAAAATAGAATTCAAGACATTTTTAGATACTGTTTTTTGCAAGTTACAAATGTTAACTGCTTGCATTCATTTTAATTTATAAATATTTATTTAATTACTTGTGATAGATATATATATACCAGTATTTGTCCATTAGGAGAAATTGCAGATAATTCTACCTGTAAATTTAAGAATATCCTTCAAATTGCAATGACCCGGCCCTCTAGAAATTAGGACAAAATAAACATCTCCGTCTTGGTAAACAAAGTTCCTCTTCCCTGTTCAGGAGTGAGCCACCAGCGCTAACCCTTTTGAAAGATTTGATCATTTGTCACCATCACTTTTTTGTACCTTGCAAGCAGAAATTTGACCAGTGCTTTACTTTAAGGACATAGTAATCAGACAATGCATGCTGTAAGTGTGTTATCTGTTTTGTTGGTCTGCAGATTTTATTATGAATTTGTAATAATTAAAAAATGTGCCTCTTCAGGGTTTCACAGGGAAACCAGGGTTGATGGGCCCCCAGGGACCCGTGGGCATGTATGTAAGTGAGCTTTATGAACTCTTCTGTTTTGTTAAACCATCGCCAACAAATTATCAGGACATTATTCCCACTCTGAGGAGGTCCTGCAAAACTCTTTGCTGCATTGTGGACGTGGTGCCTGCGCAAAGCAAACTTAAAGCTGAACTGCATATGATCTGGTTTTAATATATTTACTATGGAAAAATATTTAAATATATTTGCATTATAGTGTCAATTGTGTTTGATTTGAAGGTCCCATGTCCTGCTCTATTTGAACATTTACGTCAAGTCTTGGGTGTCTATTAATCAAGATTCTGATTTTTTAGGAGATCAGATGCAGCTCTTTTTCCCTCTACTTTGGAAACACTATGCTCGTGGGGGCAGGGCTACAGGAGGCCATGATAATTAGCTCTGCTCTGATTGGATACCCAAACAATGATGGTGGGAGGGTTTACAGGTGGAAGAGTTTCAAAACAGTCATGGCGGCTACCTGTGACAAGCAGATAACACTCATGTAGGTGGAGGTTGTATGGCTATGACATCATAAAGCCCAGGAGGTAAAATCAGAACATTTAAATGAGCATTGTCTTTAAAGAGGAATCATTCCTTTTGTCTATCAACTAAGAGTTCAGTTCTTTGGTTTACTGAGACCCTTCTAGAAACATTAAAAGCAAAGAAAATCGATTTTGCAGGACTTTGGACCTTTTTAAACACAAATGTTTCAAGTTTAGCTTTCTGGCTTTCCATGGTTGTAATTAATATGGACGTTATTATTTTCAAATTTGACTCAGGTCTGAATCAACAAGTGGGCCTATAAGTATTAAAATAATATTTTACTTGTCTACAGGGTTATCCAGGAGCAGTGGGTCTGACTGGTAGACCAGGTCATATGGGACAAAGGGTAAGTCATTGCTCAGAGTCAGACCGTTTGATTGAATTATATGCAACAAAACAATTATATAAATAAATTGATCAGTAAAACACACCTGAGTGTCACAGATCAACAGACATAAACCACAGCAAATCAGCAGATGCTTAAGCTGCCAAACAGAGCGCCATATACTTGATATAGAACAAAAACAGAACTCCAGAGTCATGCATTAATGAATAACAATCAACAGAGATGCAATCATTTTAATTACCACTCTCACTCTCCTATTGTTCACTCAAAGAGGCAAAAGTTTCCATTGAGGGCTCAGGATTTAGGATTAAGATGAAAATCTAAATCATTGACTGCACACATTATGTGCAACTTAGTCTCTTCAGCCACTTATCAACTAGTATAGGAATGATATTGATAAATATTAATCCTTTCACATTCTCTGTTCAATATGCATGTGTGAATTGCAGTATTTTTATATAAATTTATTGTTGCTCTTCTGTCTTCATATTTGCTCTTCTGTGTATGTTCCTGTGAGTCAGCGCACAGGGAAGTAAATCCCTGCCATGAGGAGCAAGGCACTAAAGTTGGTCCAAGACAACACTCTACTGCTCTGAGAGGACGGGCAGCAATATGCACCCACCCTCACTTATGTTTGAGCTCATCAGTGCTGCCACAGAGCTTCATGGGTCTTGTGATGTAGCAACGTTTTATTAACCTACTGGTGCAATAACATTCACCAGGGTTTGCAAGGGGAAATAAACTCTAGCACATCAGCATTGTGCATCTAGTGAAGCATTATGTCCTTTTTTTAAATGTGGGCTTAGAACAAGAATTTTGGTAACTTCACTATGAGACCCACAACCAGAGGCTGCATTAGACGTTTTTGCTGTGACAGACGAGGTTGTCACACTTATGTCATGCCATGTTTTTTTCATTTTTAATTTTCCTTTTTTAATGTCAATGAACATATAATCTAAATAACAGCATTTACTTAATTAAACAACTCAATCTTCAGTAATCCCTCATGTGAGGAGCACTCCTTAAGTTTAGTATGTCAGTGTTTGCTGCAGGTTTAAGATCTGTCACTGTTTAAAAACTATTCAGTCTCAATTTGCAGTAATTTAAAGACTTTGGTCCATAATCAAACCAATGTTTAAAACAAAGCTTCCCCCTAGATGGAGAGAAACGCAGACTAAAGAAAAAACACGCAGGCAGTGATTTACCTGGCTTAACTATTCTTACCTGGCTGTGAAGCATATTTCCCTGAGGGGGCGATACGGTTGAAGTTGATGATAAAAGTGTCATCCTGTGTGCAAATACAAATTCAAGAAAAAGAACTGATTCTGATTATTTGTTTTTCCAAATACTTGAAAAAATGTTTATTTGGAGAGAATTATGATTCATTATAAAATAAATATAGAAGCTGAGAGCCAGGGGTAAAAAAGCACACAAAAGTGTTAATTCTTGTGTGTTTATTTTTGTGTTAAGTCATAAACTGAATTAAGGATATTAATGGATTTTTGGGGGGAATTTAAACAAACAAAAATATTTAGGGATAGAAAAAAAAGGCCTTTTCTATTTAATAACAGTGTACTGTTTTGGTAAAATCTCATTAAACTCCTTAGTAAGTTATAATAAAAAATTAAAACATAGCCAAGGTTGTCAAAACTGAGCCAAACTGAAAACGGTGACAAAAGAACCCTGAGGTATGTACTGGACCAAGGCCTGAGTGTTTTAGTCCAGGACGTGACACCATAACAGTCACCTCCTCATCTTAAGTAGCCTTCGCACTTTGGTTTTATCTGCACTTCATTTTTTTTTTTTTAGCTTTGGCAAACCCCAGAGGTTTTCTAGTTTGGCATATGTCTGGGACATGATGATGAGAAAGGTCAGATTAAGTCATCAGCTCTGAGCGTTTTCATCGGTTTTGTTGTTTTGCAGGGAGCTGCAGGTGTCCGAGGTCCTCCTGGTGTCCCTGGGAAGCGTGGACCTCCAGTTAGTTTATTCACTGAGATTTGCAGCATAAGTATTTTTCATCTTGTTGATGTCCGTTGATTTATTTTCAGATATTGTCTTTTCAGGGTCTTCAGGGTTCTCCTGGTGACAGAGGGCCTCCTGGGCCAGAGGTGAGAAACGCATGAATAACTCCTGAATATCTTCAAGCAGTGCACTTAAGAAGATTAAATATTACAGTAGTGTTTTCACCTTTTTTTCAGGGCCGCCAGGGAGAATTTGGACCTAAAGGCTTTCAGGGACCTCCAGTGAGTAAATCTTAGAAATAAGATCTTATCGTTTTGCCCAGAACAGGTGAAAAAATGCTCTGATGTTTCTTAGTTTATCAGAGAATGGATCGAACAGGAGCAGATGATTCTCCTCTTTAAAACTTATATCCAGTGTGCACATAGACCAGTTGGACAGCAGTGGACCATTCGTGATCTGTTTGTTACAAAAAAAAGGCCTGGGACTCGTTTGTATGAACATTCACTGAGATTTGGTAGTCTGTTTATGAGATGCTGTTGATGTCCTGCTTTAAGCTTGAATTATCCTCAATACTCAGTTGATTGAAAAAATGAGTTTATGTTACCTGTAAACTGATTTTCTCCTGATAAATCCACTAAAAATTTTGGTTCATAATAAATAAACGAAGTTTATTAGATATTGGAACACAGCAGTAAGCAGACCAATGATTCATGTGATAAAATTAGGTTTTTGTCTCTTATTCGGTTTGTAATGGGAAAAGTCTTGATCGCCCCAGCAGCCTCGCTGTCTCTCTCAGGATTCCTTTTTAAGGTTTATAAAGCCAAATCAACAAACTATTATGCGAGCAAAAAACAGTTGCAAACCTTTAATGATCATCTTTATACTGTATATTAACCTCTGTTTGTTCTGGCCACCATACAGAGACTGATGTAGATGATGTAGTTTGATTATACAGAAGTGTGATGTGGACATGATCAAACCAGTCCACCCTCACTCCCCTGACAGGCAGCATGTGCCTGCAGGACAACACTTTGTCATTCACTCTGCTGCTTTCAGCCTTTATTCTTAAAAACACCAAACTCTGGTCTGATTATTGGATTTCTCTCCTTTTTTGTGCCTCTCACACACAAAACAAACTGAAGACGCTGTTTGAAATATGTGAAGCACAGATTAAAGTTGTATTTCACTGAAGCTTTCTCACAACATCAAAATGAAGCACACCTCAGCAAAACACACAGTGTAGACCTCATTGAGAATTAAAAATCCAGACAGGATCAGACAAGTGTGTGTGTTTTAGATGAAGTTTAGCTCTATGACTCCAAAACATCACAAAGTGAATCAGTTTGCAGCTATATTTACTTTTAATCTTCGTTGCTCCTACTCTGAACCCACAAGATTCATAATTTAAAGACACAAAGCCATGTGTGTCATGGAGAAGGGGTAACCATGCTGGGGTCTGGTTGTGCCTGAAGCAGTGGGACCACAGGCCACCAGAGGACTGGGGAAGTGGGGGGACAATCATGCTTTGGCAGAGTTTAAGGATAAGAAGGCCGAGTAGAAGTGCAAAAAACTGTCAGGACTGGACTTCAGCCTCTTCATCAATGTTTTTACAAGAGAGTTCTCTAACTCAGTGGTTTTCAAAGTGGGGGCCGTGGCCCCCTGGGGGGCCACCAGGAGGCACTAGGGGGGCCTCAGAAAATTTGAGGGAAGGGGAAAAAACTGAATATAATTATTTTTATTTTTTATTTTATTTTATTTTTTTAGAAAACCATTTTTCCTGAACGTACAACATGTAATCTGCTGTAATAGTCGGATTCTCAAGTTTCCTATTGTATCTAAACACACCTCCTGTGACATCTGCAACTTCGCCATGATGAAGTCATGATCTGTGTCGTCCTGGCAGTTTAAGCCTGTTATTCAGCTAGCTCGTGTGGCTCGTGTAGCTAGCACAAAATGGACAGGTTTTTGACAGGAAAAAGAACGAAGGAGGAGATCAACAGCCCCGCCGTGGAGGTTTCTGTCTGTGGGTTTGCAAAGGGGGTCCCTGGCCAGAAGCGAAGGCCGTTTGGGGGACCCTGGCATGATAAAGTTTGGGAACCCCTGCTCTAACTTATCATTCTGTTGGGATTCAGGGCTCTCTAGGTAAACCAGGACCAGTGGGAGGGATCGGAAGCCCTGGTCCTCCAGGGAGCCTCGGGCCTCCTGGCCCCCCAGGATTGGCTGCACCAAGAGGGTTCCCAGTGAGTGGGTACCCTTTGCTATCTCTACATTTTGTATCATACGAAACTGTGTGATATGGCTCTTAGTAAACACATTTTATCATATTTTATGGTCACTCTGTGAATCTTTGTGGAAAGATGAATGTGTTTTTATGATCAGGGACCAGCAGGGATCACTGGACTGATGGGTCAGCCTGGAGAGAAAGGAGAGCAGGTAAAGGCATGCTTTTAAACTTTATCATTTTAATAAATTATAACAAAACAAGACTTATGGTGGTAGAACTAGAGTGCATCTTCATAGACCAGAGTGTCCTTGATGTGAGTTTAATGGTCAAGGTCGAGGTTTCTTTATTAGTACCAAATGGTAAATTTGTCTTACAGATGGGGAACTCAGCCATCACAATTAAAAAAAAAACAACCACTCAACAGACATGTAATGACAAAACAATTCACACAGCTAGGAAAACAATAAAGTCATCTAAAACACAATAAAATCATCTAAAACCATTTATAAATAAAATAAAATCATGGAAAAGTGCTTACAAGTGCATACAGGAAAACCTGTTTTTTCATAAATATGGGAAATTCAGACTGCATTGCCTTGTTGTGACTTTTTGTTGCAATCATGGATTTCCCCCTACATTCCCAGCATTAAAGAAGAGGGTGTGTTAAAAGAAAATCCAGCTTCTCTGTTGTTTCAGGAGTGCATTTATGAGTTTATCAGTTTGTTTTGCCAATGTCACTTTGCTTCACAGGATCTTGTTCACTGTTGGAGTTCAGAGTTGCAAATCTGAACTTCTCAAAATCAGAACTAGAAAAGCACTCAGAGAGCGCAGACCTCCGCCAAGCAGCTTTGGTCCACTTTGGCGAAAATGGTCCTATCTGGTAATGTTAAAAAATCCTTAAAAAAATTCCTGGATCCAGACGGTGATCTGGATCACCCCCAAAATTTAATCAGTTCTTCCATGTCCCATTTCCAACAATTCCTGAAAATTTCATCCAAATCCGTTCAGAACTTTTCAAGTTATTTCGAACGCAAACAGACAAACAGACAGATAAACGCCGGCAAAAACATAACCTCATTGGCGGAGATAAAAATAGCATAACCCTGGTCCTGATGTCACGGATATGGAGCAAATTACCAGACTAAGCCATCATTGCTTTATAGGGCACTTTTGGGGCACACCAGCTCTAAGCTTGCTGAATATCACGATTGGGAGTAGTTACAAAGCTGTGTAATTTCTCATTCTCAGGGGGCAAAGGGTCCAGCTGGCAGTGTCGGTCCTGCAGGTTTGGACGGACAGCAGGTCAGTTTATTCAGCGATCACACTGCAAAAATCAAAAATGACCAACTGATTATCTTTACTGTTCTTAGTGTGTAATGTCAAAAAGCGTCCAATCTCATTAAATGTATGTGATAAAAGTTCAACTCTGTTTGTCCTGTCAGGGTCCTCCAGGCCCAAGTGGTGAAGAAGGAACTCCGGGGGAAAAAGGTGATCAGGTCTGTCACTCAGATTTGATTTTAATGTTTGTGTATAAAATTATGATTAAGGAGGTTAATATTGTTTTAACATTTACAGGAAGACTGTCTTAGGGGGAACATGACTTACCCATAGAGCAGCAGCCTCCAACCTGTTTCAACCACAGACTAGTTTAAGATAAGCATGATGCAACTACGCATCAAAATGACAGACTACAAACCCTGTGATCGATCCACTTGTTAGCATCACGTCACTGTCAGTCTCTGAATGATGTCTTCTGACATTATTATATGGTATGATAATGGCTGCAGAAGGTAAAGCACTGTGTTCTATCTACCTGCCTGGATATCAGAAGTGCATTTCCTCATTCATGTCCACAGTGGCTAAAACAGGGAAATAAAATTCCCATCCTTGCTTCGGTTCAGCAGATGTATGTTCTTTGTCATGTGTTGTCTTTTTTTCCAGACCTGTTTGGTAAATGCCGCTCTTCATTTATCAGCTCCTTTTGCAGACGTCAAATGCTCTGTTTCAGTCGCCAAGTGGTGATCACTGCAGGCTGAAACACAATTGCACTGCCGCCTAGTGTTTAGATGGAAGTATTTCAGGGTAATGCAGACACTAAAATGGTAACTGGCAGATAGACTTGCGATCTTCTAGTCTTTCTGACCACTCTATGCACTCTTACGCCGCAGGTCATAACTCCACATTCACACACATTCACTCAATTTCTAGTTAGCCATCACTATTAGTTAACACAACCCTGCACATTCATACCTATTTGCACACCACTGATGGCAGTAAGATGAGCATCTGGGGTTAGGTATCTTGCCCAAGGACACATTGACATGTAACAGCAAGAGCTGAACTCAATTAAGAATCTCAAATAACTTGAGGCAAAGGAGAGCTGGTAGTGCTGCAGACTTGGGCCACCACTCCAAAAGAGTGGTAAGGAAGATGCAGCTGTGATTGGATACCGTCCTTCAAAAGCATAAAAGCTTTACACGCAGATTTGACATGGACATCCTGGAGTCGATATGCATCCCTGGTCTTACAAGGTGATTAAGGACCAGAGGTGGATCAAAAGTATTAAGACATAGTCGAATAACTTTCACACTGTGCTCCTAAACAGGGAGTTCCTGGACCACAGGGACAGCCAGGAAGAACAGGACCAAAGGGAGAGCCAGGACCTCAGGGCTCCCAGGGGCTATGGGGTGAGCCTGGGCAGAGAGGCAAAGAGGTCAGATATTCCGCTATCCTGCTAATTCACTTTGCTGCAATTAGCATTTTTACAGTTGTTAATTAATCTAAGTAGACTTGTTGCTGTTTGTTTGTTCGTTGCAGCTGTGACTATAATAATCAACAATTCAGTCCATTGTTTTGCTGTTTTGCCCCTTATTCTGTGCTCAGGGTGAGGATGAAGAACCTGGTGTTCCTGGGGATCCTGGTGCTAGAGGAGCAAAGGTTATTTTTGGAAAATTTAGCACTTTGCTTATTGACCAACCCCCCACCCCTCAAAGGATGGCTGTTTGCTCTTATTATTTGCCTACTGGTTCTACATCTTTAAAGATGGCTAAACCTTGGACATTTTTTGGGCTAAAGTCTGTAAATTTATACTGTGTTTTTTTCTGTCAGGGTAATACCGGAAACAGAGGCCCCTCTGGCTTGGATGGACCTATAGGAGTTCTAGGAAAACAAGGACCAAGAGGGTCAAAAGGAGAAAAAGGATACATAGGCCTTATGGTAAACTAAATTTCTAACAGTCTTTCCATTTTCACCATCAGTCTACCTGCATTTATGGGCCAACCTGACACAGCAGATAGACAATTTCATACATCTACAGGATGTATTTCACAAGTCTATCTGGGCAACGGTGAAGAAAATGTTTGGAAAGGGTTTAGCTGTTTAGAAACGTATTTAGAAGGTGATTTGATGATAGTTTGAGACACGTTTTAACATATAGAGATGTTTTCAGTGTCCATCATTTTAGGAAGAACTGATGCTCAGCTTTCAAAGTCCAGCATCCCTGCTTATCCTTTTATGAGCAGCTATTGTTCACAGGCTTGCAGCTTCCCCTCAGCGTTGTCAAATTTGTAGCTTGTGCCCCTATTTCCTCAAAGGATTGAGTACTTCTGCAGATCAAACTCAATCAATCCACCTTGAAGCTTTGCAAGAATAATATCCAGCTGTTCTGCAAGGTTATCCATGATGAGCGTTTTTTATACACTGCAAAATGAGGGTTATGCCACAAAGTAAACAGTGCAGCATCTGCAGTGATGCAGACTTTGTACAAGTCTGTTGTGGTGAAGAGGGAGCTGAGCTGAAAAGCGAAGCTCTCAATTTAGCGCTCGATCTTTGTTCTTACCCTCACCTATGGTCACGAGCTGTGGGTAGTGACCTAAAGAACAACATTGTGGGTGCAAGCAGCTGAAATGAATTTCCTCCGCAGGGGCTCTCCCTTAGAGGCAGGGTCAGAAGCTCGGTCATCCAGGAGGGGCTCGGAGTAGAGCTGCTGCTCCCTCACGTTGAGAGGAGCCAGAGGAGGTGGCTGAGGCATCTTATCAGAATGCCTCCAGGACGCGTCCCTGGTGACATGTTCAGGGCACGTCCCACTGCTGGAGGGACTATGTCTCTCAGCTGGCCTGGGAACGCCCCGTGAGCCCCCGGGAAGAGCTGGATGAAGTGGCCAGGGAGAAGTAAGTCTGGACTTCTCTGCTGAGGCTGCTGCCCCCGCAGCCAGTCCACGGATAAGCTAAAGAAGGTGGTACGGAACAGTATAAAGCCAGAAGCTCCAGTCAGAAACACTGGACCCTGACACTGGTTATGAATTTCCCTAGTTAACTCTTTGTGGTTCGGCTTGTAGGAACTCTCTCATAAAGTGATGATGCTTCCTCCACACAGTTTTAGGGAAACAAAAGTGTCTCCAGGGCTCTCTCCTCAGCATAAAAATTTTGGCGTCATGGCAGGTTAATGGCCCTTTTAAAAGTTCCTCACCAGTAGGAACCTTGGGGCAGAGTTGTGGCCTTCAGAGGATGTCAGCAACACCTCAAACAGATCTTATTCCAGCTGTATTTATGTGTTATAAGCCAGTCTTTCATTCTGCTGATGTCCGATACTCTGCAGCTCAGACATGACGAACACTGAAACCATTAATAAGCACTCTTCGGTCTTCTGCAAGGCCAAGTACAAGAAAAGGTCTTTGTCTTTTTGACACTAAGCAACACAGTGACCACAGTTTTGATTGTGCATCACTTTGTATTTATAATTTCAGGGACCAGCAGGTCTGAGGGGGAACACCGGGCCATCAGGATTATTAGGACAACAGGTTAGTTATTGTCGGCTTTTGAAAAATATCAATAATATTGGACATGCAGATATTTTCAAACTGTCTCAGCTGATACTGAAATATCTGCAGTTTCTGTAAAGAACAGTCTGTAGTATTCTGGGTTTGAGTTGTAAGTTCTAATATGTTGATCTTTTTCTTTTAGAAACAGACAGTAGCTGTGACTTTCCCAAATATAGACATTCAGTTTTAAAACATTTCAACAGTCATGTCTTTGCATATCATGTTCATAAAATCTTACACAGTAAGAGTAAAGTCAAAGTTTGTCTGTCTTTTTGAGAGCAGCGCACAGCACTTAAAAACACAGTGAGTGATGAGAGACCAAATAAAAATGTTTCCCTTTTTATGGAGCTTACCTTTAAACCTCAACCTCAGACATCCCTGGAAAAGTGTTTGGTATCACTCTGCAGTCCTTAACACTGAGGACTCATGCCGTTTCACAGAATTAGTTTGATTGGTCTAATCTTCACAAATACCTTCAACACTTTAACTTGTGTATGTACACTCTTAATGATCAAACTGATCATTTATTCATATGAGTTAATCCTATGCATATCTACACTGAAGACTTTCCTTCATTTTGTCATATTTGATTTTTGGTTTCCGTTTGATTTATACTGTAAATTCTGTACCCAGGGTGCCTACAGATCCTTTAACTTGAATTTTGAATTTCAAGGCTCAAATGAGAGGTCAGAGATTTTAAGACCCAGGAGCACTTGTGTGGACATCCTTATCAAATCATTTTAGGAGTAAAGTTAAAGAAATGTCAGATGACTGCCAAGATTGTGAACAGACAAAAGTTCTTTGGAAAAAAACAATCTTCACTGAAAGTCCAGGGCACTCCAATGTGGTTAAAACAAGGATAACAGGGATAAGTCAACAAATTTCAACTCAGCTGAGTCTTCAGGAAATAACTGACCCTTTACTAAGCCCCGCCCCCCTTGGTTACTGTTGCTACGCCAGTCAAACTTTCCCTTCTAAAATGAGAAATATGGAGTTTTTAGCGATACCAGTGAGTGATATTCCTAAGGAAGTATTTGCAAATTTTTGGAGAAATTCTTCAGAAATATCAGAAAGAAGCAGACAGAAAGGTCTCCAGTATGCTTTTGAGAGATACATTCACCAAATCAAATGTTGTCGCAGTCCAAATGAAGATGACGTTAAAATAGATCTCAATGCAAGCGTCAAGCAGCCCATGTGTTGACACTTCAAGTTAAAAACAAGCACATAAACGAACAATGTACTTGTACAGCAGGGTAAGTCGATATATATTGTTTAAATTGAAATTAATGTTAAGTTACCTTTCATTATTGTGTTTGCCCCTTTCTAGGGTGTCCGTTCACAAAATGCTAAAAGATATCAGTACGATATCTGTTACTAGTATATCTTTTGCTCAAATATTACACAGCGGCTCAAGGTTTAACAGAAGTAACCTACTATTGAGATGTCTTTGTTTGCTAATGTTATCTTACCTAACACAGAGAGCTATGGTTAACTAACGTTAGTTAGCGCCTTACTTTAGAACAAACGTAGGTGTTCTTGTGCTTTATCCACACCTCTCTTCATCTCTCTTCTTGCACCTTGGGCTTGGAGAAGGCAAAAAATCAACCACACCCTCCAAACTTCTTGGATATCGACTGTCGGACTTGCTAGTCCTGTATGCACACCGCTTTGGCATATTGTTTTCTGCCCAAAGCTTGACAGGCCTCTCATGCATAGTTACAGTTGCTAACGTAGGAATGGACAGTAGCCATTTGTGGGAGGGGCTTAGCGTAGGGTCAGTTAACAATACAAGTCACAGGTGTTCAGCTACATTTGGGGTGTCAATCAATCACCTCATACATGACAGAGGACTCCTGACATTTAGAAAATAAACATCAATATCCCCAAAACAGCTAGCTTTTTAAAATAAAAGATTTGTACAGACATGCCCTTGATTGCAATGTATCAAAGGATTTTCTACATCAGATGAATTAATGTGTGTCCCCTCAATACACAGGAACAGAGCTGGTACTTGATACTAGATTACAGCCCAAATACATGATTTTTGGTCTCATGACATCAGAGAAAATAGTTAAACTTACAACTGTCTTGAACTGTGCTGAAGTGAAAAAATGGTGTTGATTTCTTGCTTTTAAAGTTGTTAAAGGCCTTAAAAGTCTTGAATTTGATTTTTAAATATGTATTTCTTATTAGGGAACAGACAGAAAGGACTCAAACGTGGAGCTGATCCTGATTCAAAAAGGCTTAGTCTTGATTCAGAAACAGTTCGTTACCAAAAAAGCAGAGAATCAGGCATAGGTACAGAATCAGAATCAGCAGGGGAGGAATCAAAAAACCGGGAAGCAGGAAACGGTCAAAAAACACAAGAGACGGGTCAGGAAGAGAGTGCTGGATAACCAAGGTGAATGTGAGTTGATCTGGCAGATTGTGAGTGAGCATGCAGGATATTTAAAGGCAGTGCAGGTAACAAGACACAGGTGAAACCCATTAGGCAGTGGTCAGGTAATCACACAGGAGGGAGACAAACCAGGAACTGAAAGAGGGAGACAGGAATTAGCCAAATAAAACAGGAACTTGAAACCAGAATAACATGGTGTAAAAAATAAGACAGGACCATTACATTCCTCAGTTTTCACACCATCTGTATTAATCTATGAAATGTTCTGTTAAAAAACTTGATGTTTAAAGAATAATACCTCAGCTGAGGTCTGGCTGAGGTCTGGCTCAGATACACAGACTTGTTCCTCTCATTATGTGAAGCATTGAGATGCATTCATACATTCTGCTGATATGAAAAGCCACTAGGCCTGCATCATATGAGATAAACACAATACGAGTGATAATGCTGTTTAGTCATGCTAGAACAATATGGGTTGATAACAAAACTAAAGAAGAGTGCATAACAGCTGATGTGCAGTGTTTCAGTCTGTATGGTTATCCCTGTTTTTATAGAACACCTGCAGCTGCAACATAATTTTCTGAATTTAACAGAAATCAGAGAAACTTTATCTCTACTAAACTTCCACGGATAAATTTAAAAGTAGCTTAAAGTTAGCTTTAGCTTCATGGGAAAAGCATGAAATCAGGGCCCTCATGCCACAAAACTTTTCTTTGAGCGCAATGAAAAATTTGCTTGCAATTATAAATTCAGAATGTTTGTCAAAAAAAAGGTTCGTATTGCAATAATGATGACATAGGCATTAGCTGTGTGACCCAAATGTCCAGTTTATTGGCAGAAGTGCTTGTCTGCTTTTATATTAACTTTCTACACAAAAATAGAGCTGCTAATGTTGTGCAAACCTAAGAAATTGATGTCTTTTATAAATATATTTCAGTTCACAAAAGCACCACAAATGAATTGCAGACATTCAGTACAGACCAGCACGCAGGCTGTGCTTCAGCATGTTTTGCTAAACCAGGAAAACTCAGTTTGCTCTTTTTGCGGAGATGCTGCTCAGCTGCAGCACACTGATAATCCTTTTTTTTTCATTTTTAGCTCAAATATCTGTCTGTCAGCCTGTTCAAGTTTATTTTCTCACTCTTATGGTCGGCTGCATCGGCTCAGCCTGTCAGCTGCTGTCAATCAAACACAAACATCAACATGAGGAAAAAATCCTGAGAAAAAATAATTCTTCCTGTCAAAAATAAACCAACAGGGAAGCATTTAAATCACCAGTTTGTCATTTTTAATGCATGCATGTGTCATTGGAAGTGTTTTCAGTCAGGCTCGGTGCTGCTTCATACTGTTCATTATTGTCGTGTGTATTCAGGGTTTTCCAGGTGTTCTGGGGACTCCAGGACCTGATGGGTCACCAGGACAGAAGGTAGATGATCTTTTAAATCATATTCTGCAAATGCTCAAGACCAGTGTTCTGATTTTAAGAGTAGAGTTTCAGTCATTATTTGGATTTTAATTAAACCACAGAAGTCAAGCAACATCCATGTCTGTACATTATGACCACGAGCACCCTGAACATCTTACATTTTATACAACTCGCATGTCCAAACTTTTTTTCACCAAGGGCCACATACAGAAAACTGGGCCACTCGTATGTCCCTCACCTCCAGTGTATCAAAGTTCAGGACTTTCCATCGACCAATTAGATTTCAGCAGGTCCTGTTCACCTCTGAACCCCATAATTGACCCCTAGTCAAGATGAGACAGCAGCATATACTCCCTGATGCTGATTTGCTGTCTGCATTGATGTTATTTCCACAATTTCAGCTGTATTTCAAAATTACCCAGAAACTCTGTGTGCTTGCTTTTTCCTTTTTTGGATCGATCTGCTTGACGGGGTTTGACACAAGTGTGAAGCAGCTCCTGCTGAAAAGACTCGCTGTGTATTTCCAGCAAACCTGCGTGAAGCTGCGCAGCTGAGGTGCAGCATTTGGAAAGAGACTGATTGACAGACTGTGGTGATTTACTGTGACGAATACAGACACTATGGGTGGTCCATGTGGAAATTGGGGGTCAAAGTGATGCAACTTGACTGTTAAAAACATGATTTAAGTTAATTTGATTGTCATCTTTACTGTTTATCAGTATTTTTAATTTGATCAAACTTTTAATAAGGAGCTAGGTCGACTGAAAGTGGATATGATTTGAGTTAGAGGGTTGATTTCTGGACTTCTGGAACAGACACTGTGTTAAATTAAATCATTGCTCTTAAAGTAAACTCTGTCAGATTTAGTGGAACATTTATGAGAATGTTTCTTCTCTACAGGGAGATAAGGGTGCTGCTGGTTTGGTCGGGGAGTCAGGACTTCCAGGTCCAAAGGTAATTGAAGTTCAGTCTGAACTGCTGTAAGGTGAAGAAACATTCGGGGTCACAGCGGTATGGATCAGATTATCTGTCTCACACTGTGCTCTGACGAATTACAGGGAGTGGAAGGAAGTCGTGGAGAGAAAGGCAAAACAGGAAAGCTGGGACCTTTGGTAAGTAGAGATTCATATTGTCTCACTTCTTGTGAGACTAGACTCCCTTATTTAATCTGTTCCTTTGTAAAGCAATAATTTGCATCTATTGTAGAAAATGGTAACTGAACCACCTGGTTCTATTACTTTTTTATTCATCAGGGCTCTGCAGGGGCCAGAGGGAAACCTGGAGAACAAGGTCTGAAGGGCTTTCCTGGACTTGATGGACAAAGAGGGGAGGCCGGGCAGGAAGGGGATGCAGGGGAGCTGGTAAGAGTTTGTACTGTTCCTTTAACTTAGGTCTGAACTGTGTGGAAAGACTGATGATTGCCGTCTGTCTGTTTTGCAGGGTTCTGATGGTCTTCCAGGAAACAAGGGACCTCCAGGACTACCAGGACCAGAGGTAAGACCAGAAAAGGTTACGTCATTCAAAAATACATGGCCTTATGTTGCCTCTTAATTTTGAAGACACAGGACATCAGTATCAGCTAACACATCCAAGCCCTTCATGCCCAATTGCATGCCACTGACGCAGCATTGGGAGCAACTTGGGGTTGGTATCTTGCCCAAGGACACAGCCAGAGCTTGGCTTGAACCTGCAACCTTCCAATTATCGACCAAGTGCACAACCAGACTGCACCACCGATGCCCCATAATGGCATCTTCTCTTCATTGGAAAATCATTTATATATTGTGCTTTAGATAGACTATATGCTTCCTGGCTACAGTTCACTGACAACAGCATGCTCGACCTTTAATACAACTGTTGTTGTTGTTTCTGTTCTGAAGGGTGCGGTGGGTGAGACCGGTCTTCAGGGTGCTTCAGGCCCTCCAGGAACCCAGGTCAGTACTGCCTGTTTTAATAACAAGCACACACTAACATTATCATGGTCCTGAGTTGGACTTATTAACCTCAGATGTGCTGCCTTCAGGGACCAAAAGGTCAACCTGGACCGGAGGGGAGAAGAGGAGGAAAAGGTCAAAAGGTCAGATTAAACCTCTCTGTATGTGTTTCAGAAGGCTCTTTCATTTTTTAGAAAATCAGAAGTTTACATTTTAACACAGTCTTGATTGGTTTGTTTTAATGAGCTAACGCCTGAAAACAGGTACGCGAAAATTTGCATGTTTACTGGATTACAAATGAGTAAGGAAGGTAACTTAAAGGTAACTTAAACACAGCAGGTAATGACTGAATACTATGAAACTACTCAGGGGTCCTCCACACAGGGACGAATTCAGGCATATCTGCTCCAGTTTTTAATCGTATAGGCATTTCGTCCACACAGATACGGTGTTTCAATGCTCAAAAACACACTTTTATGAGACCTGGTGTCAGAGTGGATAAATCTGAAAACGCTGGCTGAGCGTGTGCACACAGTTTCAGAAACATTGACGTCATAGGCCCAGCTTTCCCTCACACTGCGTGCTTGAACCCCAACAACAGGAACAATGGTGGAATACAATGTCATGTTCATACTGCAGAAGCTCTTGAGCTTGCTTTGGCTTTAACAGCAAAATCTTCTGCTCCGTTACGGCCGAGAGCGACAAGAGGACACACTTTTGGTACATGTCTGTTGCAGCGTTACAGCACCACTGACAGGCCTGGCATATGTACTACAGTGTTTTCGTGTGGACGGACACATTTACAGAAACAATGCCTTCTTTACAGCGAACATTTTCGTCTCGGTGTGGACAGGGTAATGCTCAACCTTAGTGACATGTCAAATATGATGCAAGTTAATCTCACCGGATTGATTTTCAGGGTGAAAACGGCAAAGATGGACGTCCAGGGAAGGATGGGCGAACAGGAAAAAGGGTATGAAGACTCTTCTGATACCTACATGAGAACAAATCTGTCTCAAACCGAACCTAACGGGATCTAAATAGGTTTTTAAAGTCTACTTCTAGACATCCCTGTAATTGTCTCTGTGCTCTGCCTGTCAGTTTTCTCACTGGATTTGTACCCGTTTCTTGGCACATACTGATGTTGCGTCTTCCTGCATAAACTGTCTTGTTGCACACATAACAGCCATAAAATGAGTTTTACAATTACTTTGAATATAAATGCTTGATTGATTTGTTGTTGTTGCTGAAATGTTTCATAAGTATTACAGTCCTAAAATTTTGGCATTTATGGGTTAAAGTAAACATGGAATAAACTGAATAAACAGACACAGATGCAGCCTCTTAAAACTTTCCCCACTTGCCCTGTCAGGGTCTTTGCTGATCGTTGGCAGGTTCTGTTTCTAGTTTGCTCTGTGCTGATTTGTCAGCTACTCTAATAACTTAGGAGAAGGCTGAGGCCTTATTATCTTGTGAGGGAAGCATCATCTCAAGGAGACACCCTACAGATGCATAAATCAGTTTGTTATATGTGGGATTCAAGCACAACCCTAGAGAGGTGGGGGGGGGGGGGCTTCCAGTGGCTGGTAATTGGCTGCTAGAAGTTGGCAGGCAGTTGGGATGGGAGGGGAAAATTGACGCAGTCGGATCTGCAACACACATTAGAGCCTGTGTCCATCGGGAGCTCTCATCCTAAGTTTAAAGGGACAGTTCAGTATTTTTGAAGTGGGGTTGTATGAGCGCCATGTGGCCTCTAAGTACCTTAGATGCAGCAGAACGCTCTCTCCTCTCCCTCGGTAAGCCACAGTCTGTAAGAGTCTGTTATGCAGAACCAGCTGCAAACAGGAGAAGTATTGTACCAAATACAAACGGTATTTTCTCTGCCTACAAGAACTCCCATCAAAAAATAACACCACAGTTTAAGAGTACGCTACCTAGAAATTTTTTTGAGTGCATTAACTTTTCGGAAATACGTATTCCCTCCGCGCAGCGCTGCTGTGAGCTGCGCAATGCTCATACACAACAGTAATAGTTGTGTGTGTGTGTGAGAGAGAGAGAGAGAGAGAGAGACACACACACACAAGCAGTCTGCAATGTTACGATAAACAGCCTCCTCTACTCTGCTCGTTTGTCTCTGACAGATCGTTATTACTTACTTTGAGGATAAACTGTCATTAGGTCCTTCAGGTTTGGGACGTTTTTTCCAGTTTATCTTCGGGAAATTGAAGAATGTCCACAATACTCCGGGATTCAGAGGAGCAGGAAAATCTGTTTGATGAGTGATACAGACGGTGTGAGAGTCTCCAGTATCCTCTGACTCAGACAGATCCTGAAGTCGGTCTGTAACCAAGGTCCACTCATGGCAGCAGTAGCACTCCGTGGGCATTGAGTCTCAGTTCATACACTCGCACCACTGTGTATTTCTGACTCTTTCTTGACCTCCAGTTTCCACCGATGTTTCTCTGTTTCTTTTGGCCTGTTTGGTCTCCATCTGCAGCAGCTCTTCTTCTGTGAACTCCGGTTCATACAGATATCCTCTTGGCTCCAAAGTGAATGGAACTTCATCGTCACTGTCATAATCACTCGTTTTTAATTTCCTACTTTGTCTCTCCCTCACACCGCTGAGAGTCAGAACAAAAGAATTATAATACTTGATAGAAGTTACATCAGGCCACAATCAGCGTCTAAGGTCACTAGCTTGTTGACAAGAACAGCTGAGAGGGAGGCGGAGTGATTCAGCTGCTTGCGGCAGTGCTGTGTGGAGGAATACGTGACGTGAGTTGGTTAGTTCCAGATAAACTTTATATTTCCGAAAAGTTAATGCACTCAAAAAATTTCTAGGTAGCGTACTCTTAAACTGTGGTATTATTTTTTGATGGGAGTTCTTGTAGGCGGGGAAAATAGCCTTCGTACTTGGTACAATACTTCCCTGTTTGTAGCTGGTTCTGCGTAATAATCTTACAGACTGTGGCTTACTGAGGGAGAGGAGAGAGCGTTCTGCTGCATCTAATGTACTTAGTGGCCACATGGCGCTCATACAAGCCCACTTCAAAAATACTGAACTGTTCCTTTAAGAGTGTTTCTTGTGGGCTCATAGTGTCCATTTGTTTTAGGTGGCTGCCCCTAAATGCATGCAGTCTTACTTTGCGTCACTGAAACATCTTCACCGAACACCTGTGGTTCACTAACTTCCAACCAGCCTACACTTTTGAGTCCTTGTATGCCATGTGCAGTAAGGTGGAATAGATGGGGGACACCAGGCCTGAGCTTAGAGGGTTGATGCTCTGCAGCAGCTTTTCTTTTGTTTTATGACAAAAAATGCAACAGATCACAAAAAACACTAAACAATTTAAGGCGTGAACTGTGTGGAGTGCTTAGCTGGATTGAAATTATTACTTAATTCAAGACAAAAATGGATGAGTGAGTAGTTTTGCATTGTTGGGACATGTTTGAGTACTTGCCTCTGTGTGGTGGGGTTTCTTTTTACCTTTGCCGAGGAGGTGTTGCTTTTGTCTGTCTGACTTTGAGCAAGAGAACTCAAATTGCTCTTCTTAGGAATTCCTCATTGTGGTTCAAAATGTATGTCCAATTACATTCTCGTTTCAAACAAGTTTGTGAAAGACTTCTAAAACTTAAGTTTTCTTTATTGAGACGCTTAACCCGAGGCTGCTGCAACTCCAACCATCAGAGAGTGAATGTGTAGATGTGACCTGTGGTGTAAAGCTGCTTGGAGTAATCAAGGAGATTAGAAAAGCATTACATAAGCCTGAGACCATGTACCATGTAGGTTGAGGCTGTATAGCTATGACATCATAAACCCCAGGAAGTAAAAAACTGAGTATTTAAGGGGCATTTTCTTTAAGGAGGCACAGCCCATTTCTCCATGAGTTTAGTGAAATGTTCTTCTGCACCCCAAGCCCCTTCTAACATTGAACTTTAGGGCAGTTTTCTGCACATTTGGTAATAACTGGGCAAATAAACGCTCAAAGTGTGTTCTCTCTGAGTACTTCTAGTTGTTCATGCTGACTTGCTTTTGGAGGGTGTGATGTGATTATTTTTTTGAAAGGTGCAGAGTTCTAAGTAAAAGGCATTAATAGGCTTAAAGGCAAATAATATGGATCCTTAGTTATCTTGACCTCTACAAGCATATCTCGCCAACTGCTTGGTCAAACAAGGTTGTTGATCATTCATACTTGGCCCACCAGGAAAACACTCAGTTCACCATTTTACCAGCCTAGCCCTCAGATGCTTTGGAAAATTATCTTCATGATAATATTGCATTATAATTGTCACTGTTTTTAAGGGTAAAAGAGGAAAAGCTGGAAACCGAGGCATCCGAGGGAGGCAAGGAGAGAAGGTAAGTGACCAGGGACAAGCCATGCTAACTTTGAGTTATAGTTCTGCTGCTGTTTTGTTCATGAAATGTTGTCTTCATGTGGCCCTACAGGGTAAAATGGGAGATTTTGGTGCGCTTGGTCCTCCTGGAAGTCATGGCACATATGTATGTTTCCTTTGCTTTATTATAATTTTGGAGTAGCTTCAGCTTTTGCTTTGTCTCTTCATCATTTTATACTTATTATTTCATTGTCACAAAGGGTGAAGCTGGTTTACCGGGGCTAAAAGGCGACATGGGTAAACTAGGATTAAAGGTAAGTCAAGAAAATTATTTTTGTTTCTATAATTGCAACGATAATTCACTGTTTCATCAGCATTTAACTCTAGGGTTGAAGAAGGAGGACCAATAACACAGAAAATAAAGTAGAAAGTGGACTGATACTTGTGTTCCCATGTTGAGATTTTAAAGAGGATCGTCTTTGTGTTTGGCTCCCTGCAGGGAGAACCAGGCTTCATGGGACCACCTGGACCCCCTGGAGGAGAGGGATTAAAGGTAATTAAATGTATCTGTCTAATATTCAGTGTTTGTTTTGTAACAATAAAGAGAACCTGATACCTTTCACGTGTAGGAACATTTTATCATGTTCTTGTTTCAGGGAGTGCAAGGTGCTGTTGGAGATCAAGGTAGTGCTGGCCAAAAAGGAGAGCAGGTGAAGCAAAAAAAAAAAAAAAAAAATTTTTCAATTTGATAAAGACATAACTATTTTTATGCTGTCAGTAAACAGATGGATTGAACTGAAATTGTGTGCTTCACATTTTCCCTTATCTTGTGTAAATGCCTTATGTGTAAATAGTCACACAGTTGTACTGCCTGTTTTGCAGGGTGATATTGGTCCACCAGGTGGAAGAGGTGCTCCTGGCCTTCCTGGGCTCCCCGTAAGTCAAATCAGTGTTCAGTGTTAACATTGCTGAAGTGTAAAGGTGCAAACATAGAACCTAACACCTGCTTCTCTGCTTTTCTGTTTAAAGGGATTGTTTGGACAGATGGTGGGAACCTGCAAAACTAAAAGCTTGGAGAAATATCCTCAAGTATCTTTAATAATTTTTCTAAATGACCTATTTTGTGATTACCAGGGCCTTAAGGGATTTTCAGGGTTACCAGGCCCTGTTGGAAAGAGAGGCTTACCTGTGAGTATATGCTCTCGTGCATGCAAAAGAGAAAATGAGGCTTATTTGTTAAAATTATTAATTGCATAAGTTCTGACCTCATCACTCTTTGCAGATTTATTGAACACGCAGAAATGATGACATATTAACTTCCAAGTGTAGCCTACACCCAGATGCATGGTGCTTGAGGGTTGAAAGCCTGGGTGCAGCTCAAGATGTCTGCCTGATGTAGCTGTCAAGTGTCTCCCCTTTAAAGTGTGTTCACACTAGGGCTGAATGATTTAGTGTTTTTGGATTGAAATGGCAATTTCAGACAACGTGATCATGTGATCGCCAAAGCCACAGTTTTTTGCAGCACTCCTGACTGACCCTGTTGTGTCAGCTATTTTACACATACTATTTTACAAATTTGCAGGCAGTTTACATTTAAGAGTGGCTCGCAAATGAACAGTTTACTCACAACTGTGAATCGGCTCTCATTGTTCACTTAAAAGAGCTGTTCAAAAGAGTCGACTTGTTCACGAACGTCTCATCTCCACCGTGGAAGTCCTGTAAGCAGGTCAACAACACAAAGCCTCTGTTCAGGAGTAGAAGTTGGAGTATCCCTTAAATAATGAAACAGATTATTTATCATCAATATTAGATGATGAATAATGTGTTACTTGCTTATGATCATTGATTTCCTTACAGTTGTCTATACAGTAAACATAGTGAATATTACACTGAAGCTTGATTTGAAGAAAATCATGAATCTAATTGAAATCTCAATATCTGCCAGAAAAATCACAATTAGCTGCATCGCTCAGTGATGTCACGCCTGCTTGAGTTTCACCACGATCATATCATAGATTTGTACGTGTAGGTTTAGTTGACATTATTCCAACTGTATGCTTGTCAGTCATCTACCATCAGCTGATGGCCCTGCTGCAGCGTCATCTGTCAGCTGCACCTCGAGTAGGGAGTTCTCTGTCAAGGTGGAACTGATGAACTCACTAACTAATGTTCCCACACGGACATGGATTGTCACTCTAATGTGAGCTGGAATAAAAACAATCTGCCACGAGTGTCGTAGTGATGTCACCTGAAAAGTTTAAAATTTTCAACTTTGGCGACCGAGCAACGCAACCTGGTTGAGTGTCCAAAGCGACCCGGTAGCACGACCAAGTTGCGACATCAGTTGGCTCTGTTCTCATCCATGTGTTTCTGTTTTTTAGGGTCCACCTGGCCCACCTGGACCCCCAGGACCCTCCCTAAACCTCACTCTGTCACAGATGAGGGTGAGTGCAGATCTGTTCGGATTTGGCTGAAATCAAGTGTTTCTTATTCTTTGTTTCTCGTTATCCAGATCTTGAGTGCCTTTGGTGCAACCAAAAAGTGGGTGTCCAGTAATTTAATATGGCACATTCATCTATGGCGTATTAATGTAGAAATGGGACGGCACGGTCAGAGCCGGCCCTACCCAATGTGTTGCCTAATGCGCGAGACTTGTTATGGCGCCCCCCGCCTACCATTGTCTTTAATTTATCAGATAACATATCACCCAATTTATGTGCTTAACAAATTACATACAACAAAATCTGAAATGCAATATAGATTTCCTTACCACAAAATAAAAATCCTGTAAACAAGTGAATAAATAATGATTATAGTAATAAATCATAAATACAATAATCAACATCAAACTTTTTAAATTACCACACAGTTTGCACACAGTAACTCTAATACATAAGCTACATTTACACTATGCAGTAACTGTATACAAAACTAGATAAAATAACTTTACACCCACACTTACTTACGTTACTGCACACACAGTCAAAAAAATTGTGTCTATCGGCTTGTCATGGACTTGGGTGTGAGGCAAGACACGAAAAGAAAGTTGGCGTATCCCTTTGAAATGTTTGTCTCCTTATGTCTTGGCCCCAGTCTGCATCAGTCCTCCTCATCCAGATCCACTGACTGGCAACAACATATAAGATGTGAAAAAACTTTAACTGAATACTTTTCCTGACAACATGCACATGGACCATCCCTCTGACTTTTGTGATTGATACTTCAGGAGCTGATGTTCATGTCAGACAGGCCAAACTACGCCCTGATGCAGACTTTGTTGGACACCCTGCAGAGGGATCTGCGCTGGTTCGTAGACCCTCCAGACGGCACCAAAGAGCACCCGGCAGCTACGTGCCTGGAGCTGTGGCTCGCTCACCCAAACTACACTAATGGTGAGACTGAAACTGGATATGATGTTTATACAAAAAATAAGAGGGATATTCTGCTTAATGTCACGTAAAACTCTTCATGTATGCCTGTAATTTATTTAAAACAAAACAGAAAAAAAATAAATAATTCTTCATGTTTTAACAGAGTATCCTGATAAATAATCAGAATACAAGTCACACAAAGGGGTACAATATGTTTGTTTGTATTATGCAGTAAAACTTGTTGACATACTGTAAGAGTCTTTCTATCCTCTCTCAGGCATGTATTACATTGATCCAAACCAGGGAAGTCCAGCTGATGCTTTCCAGGTTTTCTGTGACTTCACAGCAGAACCAAGAACATGTCTGTCTCCCCTGCAGCCTCAGGTAAACTCATGTTAAAGTTCCTATGATTTAATCCTTTTCAACTAGATTACCCTGCTCCCAGATGTCCCAAGAACACATTTTTTGAAGTGTTCAAATACCTTAAAATCCACTCAGGTATTTCATTTTCGCATGCCTATAAACCCCTCTGTTCCAGCCCTGCTCAAAACGAGGCTTGGACACCAAAAACTGGTACCACTGCCGAAGTGATGAATGAACGAGGAGAGAGGAGTCGCTGTACAGTGAGTGATGAAGGGGTTAAACCTCTTTGTCACCGTTAGCAGTATTTCTGTAAATCACATGACTCATCTCTGGATATACAAAGTAATAATCATAGATTTTAACCTGGATGGTAGTATCATTATGTGAACATGTTTAATCTGAAATTACTTAAAGTAAAATAACAGAAACAATAACACCTTATGACAAATTAAAATGAATAATTTTGTAGGGTTTTTTTTTACATTATTTATTTGAACAGTTTTGGTTGCTAATTATTTTACAATGTATCTCACAATAAGGCCAGTGTTTATTGGCAGGCAGAGTATTATTCTCAAAATATTCATTAATATTCTTATTCAAAATATTTATCATATTTTATCCCCCAACTAGAAAAGCACTCAGAGAGCGCACACCTCCGCCAAGATGATCCCGATCAGTCCCAAAATTTAATCAGTTCTTCCATATCCCATTTCCAGCAATTCCTGAAAATTTCATCCAAATTCGTTCAGAACTTTTCAAGTTATTTTGAACACAAACAAACAGACAGACAGACAGACAGATAAACTCCGGCAAAAACATAACCTCCTTGGCGGAGGTAAAAATGTGGGATCAGATTTTGGAACTGGAATAGATGAGCAGAATCAAAATCAGAATTGATATAAACTTAGCGGTACCCAACCCTACTCAAAACAGGCCGTTTCAGTGTAAATCTTAGGAAAGCTGTGTCTGACAATCCTTCTCAGAAAGTGGATGTAGCTTTGACTTTACAAGACTGTGCTCCAATGTTTGCTATGGCTGCACAGCCATACTTAGACTTGTTCCTGTAAGTACGGATGCAGCCACTTAAATTTTCCTCTCTCGCCAAAAGCCAGCTGAGTTCCAGCCAGTGACCAGCCATTTTCCAGCCAAAAATTAAAAATAAAGATATAAAGTTTTTAGTTTTTGCTTTATTTTTTTTCCTTTACATTTCTGTACTTAGTGGAATCCCCCATGCTAAACAAAATGGTCATTTGGAAAGGTTTGCCCTCAGGGTTCAAAACAATGAATAAAGACTAGTGGTCTCCACTTCAAAATTATCTGTCACTCTAATAAAAAAATACAATAGGAATATTGTTTTGTTTGTATGTTGCTGCAGTTGCTGTATTCCTTGTATTTTTGTTGCATTTAAATAATACATGTTTTAAAAAAGAAGTGGGCTGGATAACCATTAAAAACAAACTTAAAGAGCTTTAACTAGCCTTGACAAGCGGATGTTAATGATTATAGTACAATATGTTCAATGAAGAATGGAAAAATTCCCATCATGATGTGTTTTAGTGTAATTTTAAAGAGAAAAATGTCTAAAACTTGAAAGTGTTTTCATGTGTCTTTTTTAACATCATAAAAAGCATCAAGGTTGTTTGAAGACATTTTTGTCTGTTTTAAGGTTAAATAAAGAAATTAAACAAATATCTTTTCTCCCTGCTGTTCTGGGCTAATTGGCCCAAACTCAGCAGAATTTGTCAGATTTGTTTTTAAAAAAGGACCCCGATTTCCAAAACTGTCAAAACCAAGGTGAAAACCATGACCCACAAACTGAGGTACAGGCTAAAGTGTTGTTGCATCCCTAGTGTTCAGTGCTCTAGCATTGTGAAAAACCCAATCCCAGGTATAAGCAGGGACTTTTTCTACCAAATAGATGGTGGTTTTGGGTTGTAGGCAACACTGAAATCTAATGCTAACCATCTGATTGTGATATTCAGTGTGATGGGAAAGCCTCACACATCCACATCTACATGTCACTCTGCACAGGTTCCAGTCAAAGCCTGGCTGAAGGATTCTGGCACCAACATGTCATTTCACTGGTTGAGTAGAAACGAAGACGGCTTCCAGGTGAGCTCCGGATTCAGATTTTTATTACACTGGTTTAAGATTGGTTCACTTCTCTCACATGCGGACCTCTTGTATCCAGTTTGAGTACCCAGGGGGAGCAGATGTGGTGCAGATGAGATTTCTGCGTCTGAACAGCAGGTTCTCCTCTCAGACCATCACTTACTCCTGTCATCCAGGAAGTAGACAGAGCCACAGAGAGAGGGAAATAAAGTTCCTGGCAGACACTCGGAGGCAGAGTTACCTGGGGGTGCTGAGAGACTGTGAGGTTAGTTACAGTGAATGATTGGCTAATACTTTAATGGCAGATGATTGGCTGGAAACAACACCTAACGTTATTGTGCCTTGTAAGCCGAGATGGTTTCTAACTTTACCCTCTTAGCTAATGCATGTTGTTTACCAGAGGTGGAAAATATACTGAAAATTTGTACTCAAGTACAAGTCCTGTTACATAGCTTAAACTGAACTCAACTGCAAGTGAAAGTACTGGTGTTAAAAATACTTAAATAAAAGTACAATGGACCAGGGGCCGATTTGGGATTGAAGAAGATCCAGGGCTTAGCCCAGATGAGTGATGGTTTTTTTAGCATGTGCAAAAACTGGTACTTTTTTTTTTTTTTAATGATATGGCTTCTCAACTTTCAAATTCTGACCACCTTGATGCAGTTGATGTAGCTATTGTATTACATTAAGACGGATTTGAGCCATGTTTTACATATATACAGTTATCTTCAAATATATTCATACCCTTCTATTAAAGACAAGGCAAAATTCACAATAGTCACTCAAATAACTGCAAACTGAAAAAGTTGGCTAAATTATAATTTAGTGAAATAAGACATTGCTTTTGAATTGTGGTTGAAAAGATTAATATTAAAAAAAATAAAAATAAAAATGTCCTGGACAAATTGGGGAACTTTGCTGATGAGCAGTGGGCCAAAATAAATGTCAACAGGTGCAGAAGCCTGACTGAGAGTTACAGAAAACACCTGATTGCAGTGATTGCCTTTAAGGGTTTGTTCAACAAATCATTAGTTTACATGTTTATATATTATATATTTCTGTGGAACCACAATTCAAAAACAATGTCATGATTTTCATTATTTTTTTTTGATATATCTTTTGTCAATTTCAACTCAACTTTCAGTGACAGCTGGTTTTCTTTCCTTTTGTAATGGGAGGGTATGAACACATTTGAGGACTATATATATATATATATATATATATAATATATATGTAGCGGCCATTTGTCTTTGTCAACTCCAAAACAACAGAAAATCTCAAAACTCAAAACGGCCACTGTGGCACAGGGAGAGTGGATCTTACGCAGGATCAAAAAATATCAATGTCCAAGCCACAAGACACAGTTTCCTTTGGTTTATTAATGCTTGCAAACAAATTGGCGTCCTCGTGCACTCATGCCATCCCGTCTTCCTTACTTCCTGGTGAAAAATTATTCACCTTCCCCGGTGCCCGCCTATCCTGTCTTACCTGCCCCTCGATATCCATGTCACCCGGTGCCCAGCAACCAAACCCATCAAAATAATATAGCCTACATATATGCCCAAATATTCTAAATAATAAACATAATTCTCTACTCATATTTAAACAAGATAACAACTAGGCTAAACAAATAACTAAATTTAAATTAGGCAATATCCTGTGAATAGCTCCAACATTCCGGACCCTAATTGTGAAACGTGTAAACGCACAATTACAATTTTTTTTTAAAGGGAGCTATTTATTTTTATCTAAATCTATTCAAATATAATTAATTTAATTCCCTTCCTCTCAACAATTGCCTGAAAGAAAAAACAGACAGAATGAAGACAGAATAGAGCAAGAAATGGAAAGCAAGAATGTCCATAATGTCCATGGTCCTTCACTCGTGCTTCAAGGAACAGGCAGGTCCTTGTCATCAGGCTCACCAAGATGGGGATTTACAGCATGGACAGAATGTTCATCATCCGAAATCGTCTTTAGGCTTTAGCATCCGATTTGACATGAATGTCTCCTGGGAAAAGATTTCTTGAGAACTACGACCATTTCTCCTCCGAGAGTAGCTCATTTGAGTTTGTGTAGGTCCGGAAAGCTGTTACTGTAGTTTCTGTTTTGATTATTTGGTCACTTGCAGCAATGAGGGCATAATTATTCCAAACTTTCTGTTCCTCTTGAAGTTTTGAAAATGATGTTTTGCCACACAGAGACTGTTTGGTAAAAGAGGCAGGCTGGTGCAGCTGTATTCATTGTTCTGTTGCACTGTACTTGTCAGAGCTCTTCTGGATCCTTTTTAACTCCTGACATTTTCAGCCTCATTCCTGATGGTTTCTCACTGAAGACTTGATGTTCTTTGACAGGTGTTTTTTCCAGATGTTCAACGATGATAACATTTGCTGTAATAATATTCTCAAGTATGCTACTGTTTTTCCACGAAGTGGTCCATTTATTATCCACCCAACTCTTGTTCTGAGTGCATGTGGTCCATTACCTTGGCTGTTAATCAGCTCAAAAGGTTCAATAACTTTTACAGCATTCGTTCCGATGAGCAAATCCATATCTGCATCCAAATCATGAAGCTTTATGCTTCTCAAGTACGGCCATTCAACAATTTCCTCTTCCTGTAGAACATTTGACCTTGATACTGGCATTGTCTTCTGAGTGAACACATTTGGCAACTCAACAAAGTCATTTTTATCAATGCCAGACACTTTCAAACCAGACAGTACAGTAGTACTCACAATGCTATGTTTGCATTTTCACCTTGTATTCCAAGTCTCTTTGCCAGGTTGTTTGTGCAGAATGAACCTGAGCTCCCAGGATCCAAAAATGCACAAGTCTGCACAACTCTATCATCCCTTGGACCTTTGACTTGAACAGCAACAATGGAGAACACAACACTGTCCTTGTCTCTGTTTGAGTTTCTTTACAGAATGAACCTTTACCCTCTTTCACAATATGAAGGACAGATGGATGCTTTTGATGACACGCATTACAATTCAGGCGATTCAAACAGTCTTTGCTTGTGTGTCCAACCTTTAAGCAACCAAAGCAAACTCCATTCTCCTTCATGAAGTTTATTTTGTCTTGATGAGATTTTAGCTGAAACTGTGAGTATTTATCCAGTGGGTGATTTGTTTCCTTGCAGAATGAACAATATTTTTGATAATTCATAACTTAGAGAGGGGTTGATTTTTGTGTCTTTGTAGGCTTTGATGCCTTCCTTAGCTGAAGCAACGCTGATGGCAAAATTGCTTTCATGTCTACTATACTTTATGTGGCTAGAGACAGGTTTTCTTTGACTGGCAGGCTGTAAGTCCTTGATGTTTCCAAACACTGGGTCAGAGACAACTTTTACTTGTTTCTCAATAAGAAACAATTTTTACTTGTTTCTGCCTTCCCGTCTCCCTTACTTCCTGCTAAAAAACTGGAAATAATAAACATAATTCTCTACTCATATTTAAACAAGATAACAACTAGGCTAAATAAATAACTTAATTTAAATTAGGCAATATCCTGTGAATACCTCCAACAATATATATAGTCCTCAAATGTATTCATACCCTCCCATTTTATATATATATATCTATATATCTATATCTATATATATCTATCTATCTCTCTCTCTCTCTCTCTCTCTCTCTCTCTCTATATATATATATATATATATATATATATATATAATGTGTGTGTGTGTGTGTGTATGTGTGTATATACACACACACACACCCCCACACACACCTATATGTAAATATGTGTGTGTGTATATATGTGTATGTATGTATACATATACGTGTGTGTGTATAGATATATATATGTATATATATATGTGTATGTATATAAAAACTCTCTTTCACTTGTTACTCAGTCATCCAGAGAGAATCAACCTCTGTTATTCACTGAATCAACACACATTTCATCTCAGCTGGTGTTGTCATTTTGTCGAGGTACTTTTTTGGTAAAAACGTACTCATATCCATTTTTTACATCAGTCTTCTCATACGAGCAGCTGAGGTAGGCGCAGAATGCAGGCTGCTGAAGCGTTTCTTCTTCAGGGGAGGCTCAGGCAGGCTGTATGCAGTCTACATCACGCAGCTGCTGCCCCTCTGTTGAATTCCGGTACTGCATGTTACTTTCGAGAGATTTTTTTCCTCCTCAGAAGTAAAATTCAGATTCAGGGCTTTTCAGTAAACATCCGGGGCTTGAGCCCAAGTAGCCACCCCCTAACCCCGCCCCTGCAAAGGACTCTTCTCAAAAACTACTCAGAGTACGAGTTACTTTTTAACTGATGGATTTTTTATCGTCATCAGTAGCAGGCATTCGATTTGATTCGCCTGTGTAAAATATCTTTGTTCAAAGCACATTTCTCAGAGCAGGGCTCTGCAACCTTTCCAATCAAAAGAGCCATTTTACTGCCACTCTGACCAAAAATATCTGTCCGGAGCCACAAAACAATAATAAAAACATCCACCTGATATCTTTGTGTAAAAATCCTCCCACTTAGAAAATGAGGTCACAATTCCACTGAATTTATCGTCTCTCCTGTTTCTCTCATGTTTAACGAAGCTGGCACGCCTCCGTTTTAAAAAGTTTGACACTCCATCCCTTCACAGCAGCAGCTGATGTTTTAAAAGTAAGAGAGTTCATCAAAACATCGACTGGTTTAGCTGCATAAAATGTTTGACCCAGCATCACAGGTAAGCTCACAGCTAAAGATGCAGCAACCTCCTGCTCTCCCTCCAAGCTGCTGCAGGTCACACAGAGGTCACACAGAGGTCACGGGAGGCAAATCTTCAGTCTATAAATTACCCTCTGCTCTGCTGTGTAGGTATGCTACCTCCAGAAACCTGTGGCTGCTGCTGCAGTGCAGCTGTCCTTTCCTGACGTCATAGATTAATTGGCGCTGTCGTGATAGTACGGCGTTTTGGCTACAAAGATGCAGATGAAAGGTCTGAATATTTATTTAAATCGTGGGTGTGCTCAGTAACAGCTTTTGATTTTAAAAGTAGTGAAGTAGATTACATGGTTTAGAGTGTATTCAAGTATATGCAAAATTACACAATTGAAAAAAATACTCAGGAAAGTACAAGCACCCAAAAATCTACATAACTACAGTAATGTGACAATTTGTAATTTGTTACTTCCACCCCTGTTGTCTATAGCCCTGTTGGTGGGCTGTTGGTGGTTCAGTCTGGTAGTTTGTCCCACCATCGATCTGAGGGTCATGGGTTTGAGCCCAGTTCTACACACTTAACCTCAGGTTGGTCTCACTGCTGTTTCAGAGGCTGTACATGGGTACGAAAGAGTGCAATTGTGTTAGCTACTACTGACTGACAACATGTGTAGAACTGAACTGATGGTTTCTGTCTTTTTTGTGACATATTCTACCACTGTGAACATGCATACCACCTGGACTGAAGTAAATATGGCTCTCTAGTTTTACATTTTCCTGTCTGTTTTGGCCAAGAAATGCATGTGACTTGTTTACTTTATAGCATAGCTGTGCGAAACCACGGTGGCATCTTCACAACAAAAGGAGGAAATAGAGGGGTGAGCTGTCAGCCACTGTGTGGCTTTTTGTCAGTGTCAGGAGCTGACTTTTGTTCCCAGATGGCAGCAAAACATCACATGATCTAAAGCAGAGGAGAGTTTGGGAAGTCAGGCAGCATTACAGAGCAGATGTCCCATCTGTGAAACATGGGAGAAATAATCACGAGAGTGATGCCATGATGTTTCCTCTTTAAGAGCGTTTAAATAGATTCAAAAAAACAAAACAAAACAAAAAAAACAAACAGCGAATTCCCCTGTTGCGGGAACTAGACAAAAGCAATCAGTCTCCGATGATCTAGCTCTGCCTGCTTAATAGAGCACAGAGAGACACAACTAAATCTTGACTTTTTTGCAAGAAATGAAGTAATTAAGATATTTTAAACACTCTTTAAGTATCTTAAACATTACTTTTGAACACAGAACTATCTTTAAAATTATTTAAATGTATTTATGATTTTAAGAACTCGAAATGAACTTAGATCATGGGCGAACAACACTTTTATCCTCTGTTAATCTTTAAGATTACTGACAACATAAATTCATTATTCTTGTACCCCATGAACTTATTTTCTCACTCCAAGAAAACCTGAAAAAGGAGATCCTACACTGAGATTTTTTACATTGATATCAGTAGTTGGGTCAAGCACTGATATATTCATCCACAGTTTTTCTCTGAGACATTTGACCTCTACTCTTACGCAACAACTTGTTTTGTTTTTACCTGAGCCTGCTTACTACCTTCCCAGAATGCAAAGCTCAGCTCGAAGTTCTAGCAACAATGGCTGTGACATAATGATATAAGGTCAGCCTAGCCTTCGTCAATGGAACTGGCTCACTTCAAAATACTGCTGTGCGACCATGAAATGATCCAAAGGAAACATGCAAACATCATTTTATTTTTCAACTGAATCTGGATTTGAAAAAAGCAAAAAAAAAACTGCACCATGTATCATAAAGCTGTGAATCTTCACTTATTAAGTTAGCGATTAAATTTGATTTGATTTCATGATGCAACGCAGTGAGTAGTATTCTTGATATTCCACATTACTGCACCAGGCTACTTTATAGATAAGAAAAATACAAGCAGTCAGATGAATATGAACCCCTTTCGTTAATTAGAAATGGCTTTTTAGATCAACTGCAGCAAAAATGCATGATTTATTTTGAGGCGTGGGTCTTTGGGTCTTTACTCAAAGCAGATGTAGTGTCTCACCTGCCATATTAAGGACTGTGCCATGCCACTGAAATTGCTTGGAGGACCCACGACAGTCGTCCGTGGACCTACGAGTGAGGATATACGATGTCACTCCAGCTTATATTTTCCACAAACAATTCGCCTCATTGTTGAGCAAACCTATCACCAAAATATATATTTGTTTTCTTACCCACAAAATTATTAATTAAGATTTTTCACGTGGCAATGGACTCTTCAACATTACTGACCTCAGACAATCACCAGAATTAAAAAGAAAAAGATGTACTTAATTTCTGATCAGCTGTGCTCTCTGTTTCCTTTTTAGCCGTCACAGCACTCAGATTCAGGAGCCCAAGAATCTGTTTTTCAGTTTGAAAGTGAGGACCTGGACCTGCTGCCTCTCAGGGATCTGGCCGTGTATGGAAATGAAAATGTCGATCAGGAGTTTGGCTTCACCGTCGGACCAGCGTGCTTCAGCTAGGAGGGCCTTCTGTTGTTCTGGGAGGATTTTGTCTACGAGGAATTCTGTAGCCCCACAAATCTATTTAAAGCACCTTTTCTAATGGACGGCATCATTTTTGAGGTGCAAGATGATTGTCAGGTTTCGCTGAGCCTGAGACCTTCAGCTTTGTTGGTGCTCACAGTGAAAACTCTGTCAGGAGAGGCTGTGCCCCCTCTCTAACCAGCACAGGGAGGAGAAAGGACACCAGACACCAGACAGCTTTTCTCTGTGCAGACTGGGCACTGGCCCACCTACTTTTTTAGACCAGGGATATTTTCAATCTGAAGTTCTTGACTCTTAATGTTTTTGTACTTTTTCTTTTATTGTGTGTTTTTGGCATCCGTTTTATTTATATTTTGCTCATTATTCACTATTTTTTTTATTTAAACACAGAATAATTTTTTTTGCCTCAAACAGTGTTTTCAGGTCAAAACAAGGTGCTACAAGCTCACTTTAAACGCGTTTTCTGTACATTGACTTTTTTCTGTAACTGCGAGTAAATGTGCTTATTTTGGATGCAGGTAAATGAAGGTGTTATTGAGGTTTAAAGGGGATGTTTTAGCTGGGATGGTAGACTTGTCCCAGCATAAGCAGTCAGAGGATTTTTCAATTGGTGCCACATAACCCTCAAAAATCCAGAGGAAGTGTGAATTTGGATATCTTTAACTATGTTTTTTGTTCAACAAAGGAGATTGGACTTTTTAGGTAACAGCCCTCTGTTTGCAGCACAAGCGGATCAGCACTGAGGCCCAACCTGTTTCACTGGTTGATGCCAAAGGACCCATACAAATTCAATCAGTGCTTTGCTGACTCAGGGTGGGAATCAAAAAACAATTCCAGTTGAGAATTGCTAACAGCTAGTAAAGGGAAATTATATTTATCTTTATGCTTATCCTAATCAATGCACTCAACTTTGTTCAACACATGCTTCGCAAATCAGTCCCATCACACACTCACGAGAGGCAGTCAGTACAGTCGACAACAAGAAAGTAGAAGTAGTCATGGCAAACATGAGACAAAAATGGTCAAAATTGTGGCTTTTTTTTTTTTTTTTTTACACAAAATGAGTAAAGAAAAGGAGCTGAACCATTTGTCTGTGCAGTGCAGCATTTGATATCAGGGGTGCCATTTCGCTGACATTGTTGACACCTTTTGTGGCCAACCTTTTCCACACAGAAAATCCACAGGAATAGACAAGGGAAAATATAATCAATAGGCAGAGTCGATAATGATATGGGTATTGATTAAAATATGAATCCCCACCAATACTGATGACAAAGTTGAGCTTTTTGACAAACTGTTTGATAACCTTTTAGAAGAACAGATCCACACACCAAAAGGTCTGTGCAGGAAGCATGCTATTTTCTTTTTATTAAATATGTGAAATTAAAATTTATAGGGCTTTGGAGCAAACAAAACTTTACACAGATCCCAGGTATGAAAAAAAGCATCACAGACTGGAAAATGTTATTAACCTATGAAAGCACTGCCTAACAGACTTCTGCTTTTACACATTTTGATAAGACACCATGTGATACAATAAGATATGATACCCTGAGATACCACACAATACAGCATGGAACAATAATGCTGATTTTTCATTTGTGGTATCTGCTCACCTTGGATTGACACAGTTTGGATTCTACCTGCTCCGTTTTCCATCACAGTATCGACTGTACCTCTTTCAGGCAGGCAGGCTGTCATAGCATGGCTTACTGGCATCCTCACAACAACAGAGGAAACAAAGACGAGAGACTTGCCGTCCCCTTTGTGGTTTTTGTAAAGTAGGGGTTGAATTTTCTTGGTTGCAAGCAGCCGAACAATGTGCTATTTCAGCAGAGGACTGTCTAAACAGTCATACTGCATCTCAGAGCCAACAACAACTGGCATTTCCCTCAACTCATGGTGATACTCTGACCATTCAGAGGTAGACAATGTCTCATCGTCACTTTCAGTCTCCTCTCAGCTCGCTGCGAACCCACTGGAGGTGATACAAGAAACTGTGTCACAGGCAGGAGGTACAATCCCTAATAGAAAACCAAAACAACCAAGTAAAGTCAAGCTGAGTCGAGATGATACCACACAGTGGAAGAGCTGCTTTAGAGACAATACCATGGGATATGAGACTCAGTACTACTGTTCAGTGGGTCCCAACCTCTTTTTGTCTGAGCCTTCTATAGTTGTACCTCAGAGGAGTGGAGTTCCTCTAAGACCTAAACAATGAAAATGTAATCATTGCTGTGCAAAATAAACACAAATTTAAATTGTTTTCATAAATAAAATCAAGAGAAAATAGGCTTAGACACAAATTCTTGTGCAAAGAACGTTAAAGCAAGTATGCCCTTAGTGTGTGATCATTTATAATCAAAGCTGACAGAGCCTCACCACCCTGACAGTTTTAGAGCCAACAAAGAACCTAATTACCATAATTTTGGTCTGTGGGAGGAAACAGGAGTACTCGGGTGAAACCCATGCATGCACAGGGAGAACATGTAAACTCCACACAGAAGCTGCGACCAACTGGGGAGTTGATCCTTCAGCAACATTCTTGCAGCAAGGCAACAGAACTTCCTGCTGCACATTGTGGGACAGCGCTAGCTGATCTAAAAGTTAAAGCGGTTTACCTTTTTATTTTAATTTATGTACTTGTTACTCTGAGTTCGGAAATGTCCTAAAAATAAAAGCACTGATTTGAAAGACTACCCAAAACAGTCCAAGGACAAAAGAGCTCCTCAGTGACCATAATGAGTGAGTTTAAACCCCTGCTCACAGGTAACGGAGTCTAAAACCAAGTTTTTGGTTAAAACCAAAGGAACAAGTTAAAACATTTGTGTTTGCTGAAAAGCATTGGATTTTATTGAATGGATCAAATGGAACAAAATGAGTTTGAACAAAGAGACAAATCAACTCACGGGAAATCAAGGTGCTTGCATACTTTTTAATTTACTTGGTTTTCCTGTGATGGCATTTGCTTTTTTATTTTCTTGATCTTAAAAAAAAAAGGCTCACTATTTTTGGAGAGGGCTTGTATTGGGTACATGTCAATAGTAAATGCACGAGCCACAGTGATTTTGATCAGCTCTTTAAGAGGAGAAATGACAGGCACAAGGCTATGCATTTCTGCAAATGGGGCAAAGGACTAAGGTTTACAATAGACTTGTAGATGAAAACAAACTCAAAGAAAACTGACTGAATGAGTTCTCTACATTTCAAGCCCCTTTGCCAGAGCCTACAATATCCTTCCATGTGGGGCAGTGGTTCTCAATGACTCAAGTCAGACATTTGTGTTGGCTGAGTCTATTCTGCTGCATCATGGTGAAATGATATTGAAAAACACAAAGTAAGCTTAGTAAAAATGAAAGTACTTTGTCAGTGTGAACTGCCAATGCCAGATGACGTCACTAAGGTCATTCATCAGTTATATTTTCAATTATTTTAACAGATTCATAAAGATTTTGAGTTTTTTTTACACCTCACTGTACTTTTGTTTATATACTTTCACTAAGACCACATTTTAAAAATAACCAGATCAATTAAACATGAAAAAAGTTTGTCTAAGGCATGTTATTTTCTTTTGTTCAAAGGGGAAAGAGGCAGCAACAATAGATTTTATCTAATCTAGCAACAGTTACAAATGAGGGCAGAGGATTAGAGTTTGCACTCCGTCTGAAGCATTGCATAGCCCTGCATTCAAGGATATTATTTCCTTACAGGCCAGAACAGACCACAGTCACTGTGGAAAATGCATTTACTGTTGACATATACCTCATACAGCCCTACTTGAAAATACCAAACTATTCCTTAGAGAAATGACCTCACTATCACATCAAAACAAGCTTTATTAAAACGACAAAATAAGATCATTAGACAATGGCACAATTTCAAAATAATGTTTATTCGTATCACTTAAAATAAAATAAAATTTTTTGAAAGATTTTTTTTCCAGGCATACACTCTTGACCTTTTTAAAATGGCTTCATGACCTACTTTTGGACCCTAATCGATCAGTTAAGAACCACAGGCCTTAGAGATATTGGTGTGAAACTTCATTGACCCTACTGCAAAACATAGCTTTTCCAGATTTTGAACCTAGTTTGTTTCTTAATATTAGCATCATCTCCATGTTCATCCAATCATCATCGTGTGTATTTTTTCACTTTCTGGTTGTTTGAAAGCCTTATCGTTTATTTATTAGATTTCCATCAAGTTCAGGTGTTTTGTTTGATGTTTATGAAGTTTTAAAAACTGACCAAAGCTGCGAAAAGACCAAGGTGCAATAGTTGTTTTCATTTTTTGACCATCAGGGGGCATCAGATCATCATGTAAAGGAGTTCACATCTGTCCATTTCACCAGGATTTAAGCTTTATCTTGTCCTGCAGTTTGTGTCTAAGTGTATGTGCCTTCTGTTTGGCACAGGGCCGTTGACTTTTTTGGTTTCAAAAACAGCTGCATGGAAATAGGAGAAAAGAATGGCAGGTTGTAAAACTAATACAGTGCTTTAAGGAGGCAAAAGCTATTTATTACAGTGCAGCTGTAAGCATTAAATGAAGGGATTCTGCTGTTATAGTTGTACATAATTGTGTATGTTTTTTTGTTATTTACATTTTATATTCATGAAATAAATGTAATGAACTTGATCATGTTCACTGTTCTTTCATTTAGTTACCTGAAACAGGTATATCATGCTCTCTTTCCTTTGTCCAGAAAAAAATGTATCTCCATTATTATACCAGGTTGCTCTAATGTTAATTATCAAAAAGAAAAAGGGGGGTCACATGTATGAAAACTAGTTTGTGTCTCCAGATTTCAAATTGAAATTATCTTTATATGATTAAATATGAACAAAATCAAAGACCCAAGATCAAATGTGCGACTTAAATCACCAACATGTTGGCATTAAAGAAAAAAGATGCATGGACCAGTTTACAAAAGCGTGATTGTTATTCCTGCAAGGTTATGACAGTCCTGGAATTTGTTTCAATACTCATTTCCGTTTTTTTCACTTAATGCTTTTGGTCTGAGTTTAAATTACCTTATTGTAAAAGCTGATTTAATGATAATGTGATAATAAATGTATTTATACAGCACCTTTAACAACACATGTTTACAAAATGTTTTAACAGACAAAGTCAAAAACCCAGTGAACAATAAAATGAACATCAACAATCAGGCCAAACAGACAACTCCTGAGGAACCAAACATGTAACATAAAGGAACAAAAGGAATAAAAGTGGTAAACAACTGAAGTACTATATGACTATATTACATTATACATGTTAAAATGTCAAAATGTACATTTATAAAGAAGATTTTTATGATAAGACAAAAGGGAAACAAACAGAGGACGAAAACACATAAGGAAGATTGGAGTCAATAAGGGATGGATATAAAGGAGAGAAGGGCTGAAAACAGGACCAGGAAGGATAAGAAACCAGAGTAAGTGTATCAGAGATTAAGAATAACTTAATAAATAACAATAAAAACAATAAGTAGAGAAAATAAAATAACATGAATAACTAACAAAATGAACAACATTTATGCATACAAATAAAGACAAAAAGAGCATCATGTAAAAACATGTACATGTTATCTTATGTTTGATTATTTCCTTATTCATCTGAGTGCTTTTCTCTTCCCTAACTCAGCCACATTTATGGTATTTACGACATTTCTGGGGGTCTCTGAACGCAGCACAGGTCCATTAAGCGCATACGCTGATGTCAGTGAGCATCACCGGTGAGAGCTACAAGTGGACCTGGATCACATTCAGTGCATCATTTATTTTAACGTTAAAGTCAATAAAGAAGCAGAACCGAGTAAATGATCTTCATCAGTGATGAACAATTGTTTTATCATGTAGAGACCCTCGGGCTGTTTCAGGACCGATAAGCTAACGGCAGCTCACACACAGACCTGTTTCCTGCTGCTGGTGGAGACATCTGACGTCAACAGTGGATACTTTACAAGGTACATTTTATTAAACATTTTTTATTTTAACATTATGAATCTAAAAAACAAGTCAGCCTAGCTCTGACTCTGTGTGTTAAACTGTTGTTGCTGTTAAGATATAGTAAAAAAGTGTGAACTCTAACATCCACCTCATCGGTTGTGTTAGGCCTCAAGCCATGCCTCGGTCCACAGTGGGGCTGTGAATCCGCCGAAACGTCACTCCGAGCCAGGGAGGCGAAAGTGAGGTAATCGCTACAGCGGGGGAACTCCAGAGGTTACTTCTCGTTTCTAAGGTAAGGTAACGTCAGTTTAATGTAAGAGTCACTCGTGATAAGTCATTCATAAGACTCTTAATATGCACAGGTGACCTTTAAATATTAATTTTTAGTCACATTTAGGCTAACAGTAATTGCTTTATCAGCCTGTTGATTATCAGAGCTGCTGGCAGATGCGATGACAGCTATGAAGCTAGCTGTGCTACCTCCAGCCCTAAGGGTACCTATGATCAGGTGTTTTATTTGTATGTTTAAGTACGTTTAATAAACAATGCCCCAACTACTACAATTACAGGTAGTTGTGCTGTCCTTTAGCCCCAGTCCATTATCAGTACAGTTCTCAATATTAAACCAACACTACGTAGTTTTTCCACCCTAATATAATATTTCTAGAATCATTGTGATGGTACATCCCCTTACAGCAGGTTGAATGACACCTCTGTCATAGTCTGAGGGGGTCTGCATCACCTTCACAGGTACTATGTGACTTTGAGGTGGATGGTGGGGACACTTACACACTAAAAAAACTACAAACTAAAAAACATGATCAGACTGTACCTTATCAGTACGGCTCGCTTCTCCTCCCTCTGAATGTCAACAAAAGCACGTTGGTGTGAGGCGCTGTTTTACGACAGTGCAGTTACACTCAACGACCATAGAGGCCACTAGAGAGCTGAAAAGCCGGAATCTTACTTAGTGCTGCTTTAACTCTAAAATGATCAGTCAATGAAAATACACATTAGGTCATATCACATATATGAAATCTCTCTCTCTCTCTATCTATCTATCTATCAATATATATATCTATATATCTATATATATATATATCTATATATATATATATATATATATATATATATATATATATATATACATATATAATTTAACCAGAAGAGCCTCATTGAGATTAAAAATCTCATTTGCAAGAGTATCCTGGCCAAGTAAGGGAGCAGCACATTTACAAAGTTACAGGCATAAAACAGTTACAGACAAAAATACATACTTATGAACCAATCAAGTCAGAGTCACAGAGCAGCAGTTTTAACAGTCAAAACGTCTACAGCCTGCTTCTTCCTCCAATGCCTTTAAACTGCACTTAAAAAGATTTAAAGAGACCAGCTCTCCAAGACAGTTTTTTCTTGTAGCAGATTCCAGTCTGCAGGAGCAGCGTATCTGAAACTTCTTTTACCAATATCAATACAAACTTTAGGGACAGAGAACAAAAGTAGGTTTTGTGGCAGAGTCACAGAACGAAGGCTGTAGCTTCCAGAACTTCTCATGTGAATATAGTTACTTAAGTATGATGGAAGCAGGCCGAGTATAGCCTTGTTAATGAGGGTGTGCCAATGGTTCAGCCTACGGATGGTAAGAAAGGGCCACCCAGCTCACTCACACAGAGTACAATGATGAGTTTAAGGCTTAAGGTTAGTTATGAACCTTAGAGCTCCATGATAAACAGTATCCAAAGATTTAAGGCACTGAGAAGATGTATGCTGATATAAAACATCACCATAGTCAATCAGAGGCATGAAAGTAGCAGCAACAAGACGTTTTTTTGCAGCAAAAGAAAAACGAGACTTATTTCTGAAGTAAAAGCCCAGCCGCAGCCTTAGCTTCTTTACAAGTTGCTCAATATGACGCTTAAAAGACAGAGAATCATCGATCACAAACCCAAGGTATTTATAAGAAGCTACAGACTCAATCACATCACCCTGAGCTGTAAAAATAGACGGCAGGTTCTGTGACCTGTGTTTGGAATTAGTGAACATCATCAGCTTTGTTTTTTCAGAATTCAAAACCAACTTCAGCTCCCTCAGATTTTCCTGCACAGTATCAAAGGCTTCCTGCAGAAGACAAAGGGCCTGATCTTGCGTGGGGGCTGAGCAATAAATAACAGTATCACCCGCATATAAATGAAAATTAGCATTAGGGACATCATGACAAATACTGTTAATGTACATTACTGTAACCATGACACATCAGTCTTCTTTACTTAATAATAGTGCTCAAACAATCAATGGTTTTTTTTATTTGTTTAGCGCCAGTTCATAACAAGTGTTGTCTCAAGGCACTTTACAACAGAGCAGGCTGAAGCCAGCCTCTTCATACACACATATGTATATTTACATATATATGCATATGTTTATAAACATACATAGATCCAGAGATGTATCCATCCAGGCAGAGACAAAGGGACTAAAATTAAGAATCTATGATGGCAATGACCTCATGGATGCCCAGATCATAAAACTGTCCTCATCATATTTGTGGAATAAAAATTTATTTGAAGTTAGGCCCCAGAGATGTGACGTCTTATTTTAAAGAGGGTCCTCATGTCTATATGGTTGTCAAGGTATGTATTATGGAGGTACAATCAATAACAACCATGAATAGAGAGGTCATTCTTATATTAAAATTAACATCAGTGATGATCATAAACTTGACTGATGTTGATTAATCTAGAAGCATCTAGCTGAACGGCCATTAAAATGGGTTTAACTGGTCCAAAAATTTGAATTTATATTACATAATGTTATTTCTGTTGATGATTGGTGTAGGATAAAGCACTTGGAGTCGAGCAGGTCCACAGCAGCAGGTCATACTGTTAATATTAATATTATTACAGTCTCTATATCCATGGTTGATATACAAAACCCAAAACCAGTGAAGTTGGCACGTTGTGTAAATCGTAAATAAAAACAGAATACAATGATTTGCAAATCCTTTTCAACTTATTTTCAATTGAATACACTGCAAAGACAAGATATTTAATGTTCGAACTGAGAAACTTTATTTTCTTTTGCAAATAATCATCAACTTAGAATTTAATGGCAGCAACACATTGCAAAAAAGTTGGCACAGGGGCATTTTTACCACTGTGTTACATCGCCTTTCCTTTTAACAACACTCAGTAAACGTTTGGGAACTGAGGAGACCAATTTTTGAAGCTTTTCGGGTGGAATTCTTTCCCATTCTTGCTTGATGTACAGCTTAAGTTGTTCAACAGTCCGGGGTCTCCGTTGTTGTATTTTACACTTCATAATGCGCCACACATTTTCAATAGGGGGACAGGTCTGGACTACAGGCAGGCCAGTCTAGTACCCGCACTCTTTTACTACGAAGCCACGCTGTTGTAACACGTGCAGAATGTGGCTTGGCATTGTCTTGCTGAAATAAGCAGGGGCATCCATGAAAAAGACGTTGCTTGGATGGCAACATATGTTGCTCCAAAACCTGTATGTACCTTTCAGCATTAATGGTGCCTTCACAGATGTGTAAGTTACCCATGCCTTGGGCACTAATACACCCCCATACCATCACAGATGCTGGCTTTTGAACTTTGCGCCTATAACAGTCCGGCTGGTTCTTTTCCTCTTTGGTCCGGAGGACACGACGACCACACTTTCCAAAAACAATTTGAAATGTGGACTCGTCAGACCACAGAACACTTTTCCACTTTGCATCAGTCCATCTTAGATGAGCTCGGGCCCAGCGAAGCGTTTCTGGGTGTTGTTGATAAATGGCTTTCGCTTTGCACAGTAGAGTTTTAACTTGCACTTACAGATGTAGCGACGAACTGTAGTTACTGACAGTGGTTTTCTGAAGTGTTCCTGAGCCCATGTGGTGATATCCTTAACACAGTGATGCCGGTTTTTGATGCAGTACCGCCTGATCGAAGGTCACGGGCATTCAATGTTGGTTTTCGGCCTTGCCGCTTACGTGCAGTAATTCTCCAGATTCTCTGAACCTTTTGATGATATTACGGACCGTAGATGATGAAATCCCTAAATTCCTTGCAATAGCTCGTTGAGAAATGTTGTTCTTAAACTGTTGGACAATTTGCTCGCGCATTTGTTCACAAAGTGGTGACCCTCGCCCCATCCTTGTTTGTGAATGACTGACCATTTCAGGGAAGCTGCTTTTATACCCAATCATGGCACCCACCTGTTCTCAATTAGCCTGTTCACCTGTGGGATGTTCCAAATAAGTGTTTGATGAGCATTCCTCAACTTTCTCAGTCTTTTTTGCCACTTGTGCCAGCTTTTCTGAAACATGTTGCAGGCATCAAATTCAAAATGAGCTAATATTTGCAAAAAATAACACAGTTTACCAGTTCGAACGTTAAGTATCTTGTCTTTGCTGTGTATTCAATTGAATATAGGTTGAAAGGGATTTGCAAATCATTGTATTCTGAATCAGAATCAGAAATATTTGATTAATCCCCAAGAGGAAATTCAGATGTTTCAGTTGCTCTCATACACAGTATAGCAGTAGGAATACCAGATAAAGACACTACCTAAATGAAAGGGAAAAACATAGTGATACTACGAACCAGGCCAAAGAATTTACACAATTTAACAATAACCATACATACAATATGAATATAAATATGACAACACTGTTTGACAGTGAGGCACAGTTTGGCAGTGACAGGAATGACTTCCTGTTGCACTCTGTGGTGCATCATGGGGGGATGAGTCTCACACTGAATGTGCTCCTGTGTTTGTCCAGTACGTTGTGGAGGGGATGTGAAGTATTGTCCATGATATCCTGCAGCTTGGACAGCATCTTCCTCTGCGACACCTCAGTCAGACAGTCCAGCTGCACTCCCACAACTTCACTAGCTTTGCAGATCAGTTTGTTGAGTCTGTTAGTGTCTGTTATACCTCCATAAAAAGTACCTTTACAACCATATAGAAAGGGGGACCATCTTGAAAACAAGTTGCCACATCTCAAGGGGCTATCCTCAACTCAATTTTTATTTAACAGAGACAGATATGATGAAGACAAATTTATGGTCTGAGCGTCCAGAAATTATTAGTCATCTGTTCTTATTTTATTTCCCTCTGCCAACCTCTCTATACTTTAACATATTTCTAAAAAAATGAATAAAACTATAATAAATCACCATAGTCGTAAAATGTGAAACCACTTTATTCTACTGTTCTTATTAAACTTTGAAATGAGACACAATAAAAGTAAATAAACTGCAGCGTTATCAGACTGTATGCTGAATTTTAAATCAAACCATAGCTTGCAGTAACTTTTTTAAAGATGCACATTTTCACGCTCAAACATCAACTCAACTGGTCACGTTTGCATTAACCAGTTGAGTGAAGTTATGCTTAGCAGCAAGTCAAATAAATTAGAAACAAAACTCATCTAAGAGCCTGAGTGTTATACAATCTTGTATATTCGACTCGTGCTTTTTATTTTACGCCATCTCACATTCACACCTAAATTAACTAGAATGACTCGCATAGTACCTGTTTCCTGTTTTTATAGTTTGCTCGGAGCCACAGTAGACAGTTGAAATAAAGAGAGTTTGGTTTAACATTCGTTCCTGTTTTCTGAGCTAAATGTGATCTTTTGTCAGTGAGAGGATGATTGGACATTTTCCATACTAACAGGTGGCCAATTGCTAATTCAAATCTGATTCATTCTCGATTTTTATGGTTGTTGGCTTGTTTTGTTCTGCACATACTCTAAAGTGTCGCTAACTTTGACTTGGAAGTAGAAGAGCGTAGATGCCTATAGCAGAGCTTCTGTTGTTGTTTACCTCTGGTTGTCACCATTAGCTTGAAGGACAGTGTGCATCACATTTGTACCAAAAATGAAGAGTAGAGTATGAAATTCTCAGAGCTGTGAAGTTCTCATGTTTGATGTACAGCACATCTGTTTCTTGCAAACTTGTAAACATGGGCAACCAATGGAAGGCTCATTATTGCTTTGCTGAAACCACCATTTTGACACCCCCGCTACCACAGAGTAGGACTGGGCAATTAATTAAAAAATAATCAAAAGCGACATTAAGACCCTCTAATCGAAGCAATCTTACTCATGTCGATAATTTTGATTATTTTCCCTGTGTAAGTCACGTGACTGCGCCCCCTCCATACAGTCTGTTTTCACTTTCACCAAGAGCGAAGGACGCTCTTGTCCTGTGAGGACTCTCACTTTCACCAAGGTGCTTGTCTCCTCCAACATGGAGGAGACTAGCGCCAATCTATCAGAGGACCTTGTAGCCAAGAAAAATGCCGTCTCCGTTGTTTGGGCACACTTTGGATTCGGTGCAGAGGACATCGAGCAGAAAGAAGTTAAGTGTAAATACTGCAGGAAGACCGTTTCAACGAGCATCGGTAACACCACCAATTTGTTCCAGCATAGCATCAAATAATCGTTCATTAATCGTAATCGAGGTAAGAGCTTCAATTAATCGTGATACTGAGATTAGGTAATGTTGTCCAGCCCCACCACAGAGTACACTGAACAATGATATATTCAACCATCAGGTGCAGAAATCAGATCTCAAGTAGAGATACAGGAGGCTATTACAAGAGCAGCTGTCAAGGTGGATAGAGGATCATTTTAACACCTCCTCCAAGATTTTCAACTGCTAAACAGGTTTTTTCTGTCTACTGTTACTGTGACCCCTAATTTCCACATAATACGTCTGCTCTGGGATCCGTACGCACCGTGCACTCTGCGATAAAATGCCCCCTCTCTTCAGTCAGTCTGTTTCGAGTAGGGCAGTAACACTCTGGATCACAGGAAACAAACTGAGAGGAAACAAACTGATAGTCCATTTCCAGCGGGAACCACTTCAGGTCCGCCAAGCAGATTGAGAGTGGTCACCCAGGTCGCGTTCGGTGTGAATGCGGCTTAAGCGTCCTTCAGATGGACTGCACTGTAGGTTGGCCCAGTGCTGTGCTCTTGGTGGATTCATGTTGGGTTTGGATGTCTGCATATGCACATATTTATCTGTAAAATGAAGAGTACGGCTTCAGACTGTTCAATTGTAAAGTGTCTTCTGATTAGCTTGCTATGAATTGGCACTTAACCCATAAAAACTGATTAAAAAGATTGATTGGTTGAAGGTGGTCTGATCTATAAAGAGCTGAAGGACACATTGACCTATCATCTCTTAGTGTTACACTGATTCACAAACATACACATCATTGTGCTTAAGGATGCACAATATTGGAGTTTTGCCGATATCTGACATGCCAATGTTTTCAAACTCAGTATTACCCATACTGATTTTTTTTTTTTTTTTTTTCCAATTTGGACAAAGGACGCCTGTGAGGCAACAAATGAGACAAAAAAAATAATCTCACACAATGTCTCTCAGCACTGTGTGTCTGCCATGAGTGCCGCGAGTGGTTTCTGTGAGAAGAGCGGCTGTGTGCTGATAGATGGAGGAAGATGATGTTTTCAGAGAAGTTTGGACTCAGGTGGTTTTTGTTTCTCTTTCTAAACATTGTGTCATCCTAACAGTGATCAATGATCAGGATTACACTTTAATTAGGGTGCTCGAGGTTCAACATGAGCTTTAAACAGCTCTCTCTTTTCCACTCCCCTGACCTACACCGTCACCTTGTGGTGGCCTAAGCACCAGACCGTGTTTATGGCGTGTTTATGTTGGGATTTGGGCACTCCCATTGGCTGGATGTTGGCTGAAACTCAGCAGGCATTCAGCTGGAAGGGGAAAATTGAAGTGGCTGCATCTGTACATGACATGGAACTAGGGCTGAAAGATTTATCGTTTTTGGATCTAAATTGCAATTTCAGACAGTGCAGTCATTTGCAGTTTTTTACATGGCTCCTGACTGACCCAGGATCTGTTGTGCATTTACAGAAGTGCAGGTAAGCAGGTCAACAATACAAAGCCTCTGTTCAGGAGTAGAAGTTGGAGTATCCCTTGAATAATGAAACAGATTATTTATTATTAATATTAGATGATGAATAATGTGGTATGTGCTTTTGATCATTGAATCATTTCCTTACTGTTGTCTGTACTGTAAACATAGTGAATATTACACTGAAGCTTGATTTGAAGAAAATTGTGAATCTAATTGAAATCTGCCAGAAAATTCACAATTAGATCTTTTCCTAAAGTCGTTCAGCCCTACATGGAACTATCTCAGTATCACAAAATGCCACACTTGGTCTGGAAAGTATAGCTCAGACCTCCCAGGAGAACCAAAAACAGTGAAGCAGCCACTCAGAAGTCCTTGCAGGTTATATTATGGAGGTCAGAGGTCGACATCCAGCTGATTTTCAAGTCCAGCATTGCCTCACAGTGTCTCTTGCTCCAGCAGCTCACTTCTCTCTCACAAACACTTCTGTTTACGTGTCTCTCCCTTTTCAGGGCTGAACCACAGACATGCACCCCCCACCCCGACAGGACTATGTGTCTATAAACTTTGCTGAAAAAGGAAGTGGAGGTTACAATAACAGTAAGCAGTGGAGGAGGCAGTCCTGCTGGAGGGTAAGTCAGTCACAGATGTTCACCTCTTAAGGACTTTCTCCCTCTGGTTTTGATTTTGCAGCTCTTCTGGTTCCTGCCCTGCCAATCCCTGATAAGAATAAGCACGCTGCTGTCATGACTCACTTCTTGTAACGCTAGTTTTTGGTCAACATGTCTGTGGCAAAATGTACATCAGACATAAAGAATGCGTGGTTAGCTGTAGGAAAGAGCATCCTGATGATGTCATACACGTTTTTTCTTTTTCAGTATATTTTGTGATGAAGGCGAGGGAAATTATACCAGATAAAGCAGCGCCTTTTAGCTGAATCAATCAGTAATAATCTTCATCATTTTGGTTTCTAAGTCAGTTTCTGATACTAATAGCCCTTTTCCACCAGCCCGCCTTGGCCCTACTCTACTCTACTCGGCTCTACCCGGTTTGCGTTGCGTTTCCACCGGCACGGTACCTCCTAAAACAAACCAGTTTTAGTACCCACGCTGCTCTGATTCTAAGCGAGCTGAGTCAATACTAAAAGGTGACATCGACCGACTGCCGGCTACTGATTGGTCAGAGAATGTCATCACCGATGAGTCATGAGCGCGACGAGCTAGCTAACATGCTAGCGGTAGCTACCATTAGCTTACCCTCATACGTCTTTTCTTTGCAGCTCGACTGCTCTCGTCCTCGGTATTTCTTCTCGCCGCCTGCAGCCTTCTTCTGCTTTCCTCTTTCATTCATTTGTGACAAAAAGACACAGATCGAGCAGCAAGTATACTATTGCCTCCAACTCCTCCGTTGTTTTGATTGTTGTGTTGCGCTCAAAATGACATGAACGCAGGGTCGCCCAGCTGTTTTATGGCGACCCCGCCCCCGCTGGGCAGGGAACCGGGCTGATGGAAAAGCAGCACAATGTGAGTAGAGTAGAGCCGGGTAGAGTTGGGGAAAGCTGAGCACAGAAGGGCTAAGACGTGCTGATGGAAAAGGGCCATAAGTTACTCCCTCAAACTTTTATCACACGATGGAGAGAGACCACGGTCATTTAGGCTGAACAGGACTTTTAATTCAGACCAAACAATGTGCCTAACTGTTAAAAATAGTCAGACAGGTAAAACTGACTTCACTATATTTCACTTTTTGAGCATGTAAATGATGTCAACTTGGTTGACTGAGTGTGGCTAATGTTAACAGGGCTAGCCGTGCCTGCCTCGTCTAGGAATGCCAACCATATTTGGTGATATAAATTTTATTAGGTTTAATTGTCAGAGAGCTGTTTAATTACATCATTTCTTGTTTTTCATGCAATGTACGGACATAGCATTGTTGTCCGTGGAATGAGCTTTCTCACTCTTAAATCTACATTCAACAGAGACGAATATGATGAGGACAGATTCATGATCTGGGTGTCCATGGGTTTGTCTCTATCATAAATTCTTATTTTTAGTCCATTTGTCTCTGCCTGGGTGGATACATCTCTGGATGTGTCAAGGTCAAACCATATATTAACAACACACAGAAACACTGCCGGCTTCTCTGGGCCCAAGCTCCTCTAAGATGGACTGAGGCAAAGTGGAAAAGTCTGCTGTGGTCTGAGTCCACATTTCTGTTTTTGGAAATCATGAACGTGGTGTCCTCGGGGCTAAAGAGGAAAAGGACCATCCAGACTGTTATCAGAGCAAAGGTCAAAAGACAGCATCTGTGATGGTATGGGGGGGGGTTAATGCCCATGGCATGGGTATCACCATTAATGCTAAAAGATATGCAGGTTTGGAGCAACATATGCTGCTTTTTCAGGGACATCCCTGCTTGCTTCAGAGACAATGGAGACACATTCTGCTCGTGTTAAAGAGGAAAGAGGACGTAACACAGCGGTGAAAATGCCCCTGCCTTGCCCCTACAATACTTTTTTGGAAAGTATTGTAGGCATCAAATTAAAAGCTTCCCAAAAAAATAAAAACAATGAACTTTGTCAGTTTGAACATTAGCTATCATATCTTTGTAGGGTATTCAATCGATCTATGTTTTATACAAGGACCCAACTTAATAGGAATTGGAGTTTGTTAAAAAAAGAAAACTTGTTGTGTTTGAAATCAGAAAAATATTTTTCTTTAATTGAAATTGAAGTAACACCTTTTTTAGTTTGAAAGAGCTTTGTCATATGTATGATGTAATTAAAGTAAATGATGAACAACAATCTTGTTGGTGTAATAAATAATAATAGTGATAATAATTCAGTTATTGAATTTAGTTATTTTATTAATTACTTAATTACATTATTATTAATGCCAGAGTAATATTAAGGCCTTATGTTCTGCTCTGTGATGTTAGCTTTAAATTACATTAAAACTCAGTGTTGAGCTGGTTGTTAATCGTTTGGCGTCTCTTTATTGTACTGAAGGTGCAGCAGCTGAACAAACAGACATTTTCACACTGGTTGACGTCTGTATCTGGTCAAAACCTTAAACAGCAACAAGACGAGCTGTTGCTCCCAGCGGAGATACACTCACTCTGAATCTGTAATTGAATATGACAGCAGCATTTTTTTAGCCTTCACTATTTCATATGCAGGGGACCAAAAGAGCCTCAGGTAAACGAAGATCTGGTGAATTTGATCTGCATATAGCAACGCTAAAGTGGTAGCATCGTGAAGTTTATCAATCAGCCTATTAATAACTATTAATTGGTGCAGTAAGATGTGCATAGATGAGAGTCTAGATGTGCCTACTTATACACCATGTGTAATTAATACAGATTAACAAGTAATGCTGAATGAAGTTTAGATTCACTCTGAATATAAATGATAAATAACTTAATTTGTACATTTTTTGTAATATATTTGGGTGTCATATTTTCTTAGGCATTTGTAGATCAAATTCATTTGCAGAACAGACTGACTGATGAGAAGCATTGATTCACTGAAGAGGCTGTTTTGGGTGAATATAAAGAAGGTGTGCCTTGAGATTTTGGAGAGATGTTAGGTGTACCTTGGGCAAATTAAGTTTATAGAAATATGTGCTTAACTTATATAATCGACACAAACAATCAAGGTGAGATAATCAATATTATCCCGATCCCTAACCAATTAAAAATGCTCACATCAGCCCTAAGCCGATACTCTTTTTGATACCAATACCGTATCAGGACAGGCTAACACCATATATCTCAAAAACCCCTCTTTAGAATCCCAAACTGTCCTGTTAATGCTTCCTCAGTCTGTTAGGTGGTCGGTTCCTGGGTCTCTGGGTCTGGGTTTTTCTGTGCTGAGTTTGCGTTGTCCACTAGTGCATGTTTGGGCTCTCACTTCCTCCCACAGACCAAAAACATGCTTGTTAGGTTAATGGGTGACTCTAAATTGTCCCTACCTTCGGCCCATGTCAGCTGGGTTTGGCTTCGGCTCCCTGTGACCCTGGACAAACTGAGGGGCTCAGATATTGAATGAGTGGTGGTCTTTTTATGTCATAGAAAAAGACATCTCACCAGAATATTTGATGCATTCTCACCTTCAGCTGTGGGCTTGTCAATGATTAATATTGTATCTAAAGTGAATGACAAAAGCCTGCTTCCCCTTTGGTTGTTTTTTTGCTTATGAGACAGTAATTAGTCAGAATGAGATACTCGAGTGTTGTGTTTAGGTTGGTATTCATCTTCCCTCTGTGTTGTCTTATCTGCCTGCAGAAATGGAAACAGCTATCAAGACTGCAGCGGAGCCTCATCCTCTTTCTCCTCGTCCTTCTGTTTATCTGTGGAATCGCTTCCTATCCCGCTTTCACCGAACACCTCAGAGGTAAGGCTCTTGTTCTTCATACACCTGAAATAACTCAGTCCTTGCTGCATGCTAGAGCATCATGGGAGATGCAGAAAAGCATAGTGAGTGTTTGTATTTCTTGAATTGAGCAGCAGGTGTCTGAATATTTACCTTCGCCACAGAGGTTATGTTTTTGCTGGCGTATGTTTGTCTGTTTGTTAGCAAGATTATGGAGAAACTACGGGATGGATTTACATGAAAATTTTACCAGAGGTGTGGTTTGGTCCGAGGAAAAGGCCGTTAAATTTTGGTGGTGATACGGATATTGGTCTTGAAGCAAAAATTCCCAAAATTTCAAAAATCCCAAAAGTCAACATTGGGCGGAATTAAAAAAAAAAAATCATATCTCTGCCATTTCTTAATGGATTCACTTCCAATTTCACAGGATAAAATGGGGTCCATGTCTCTATCATCAAGGTAAAATTCATCTGGATCTGATCCAGACTGATGTCACAAAAAACCCTTTATAATGGGAAGTCCCATTGATGACATTCAATAATTCATATAAAATCAAAATATTAAGTGATTTTCCCAAAACTTGCTGTATTCATACAGGATAACAGCCTCTGTGTATGTGCAGAGTTTGGTCTGGATCCTGGCTCGCTGCATGGCGGAGGTCTGTGCTCTCTGAGTGCTTTTCTATTGAACTATTTTACTGAAAGCTTAAGCGCTGTGTTTGCTTTGTGTGTGTTAAGGCCTTACAGATGGAGAGCAGGACACAGACAATAACAGCGTCCTGAGGCCCGTCATCCCTCAAGTGCTGCCCGAACCTGTCAAACAGGGACGACCACCACTGCCAGAACCAACCTCTCAGGTTTCTCTCTCTCTGCTTCTGCACGTGGTTTCTGAAGACTCTGGAGTGCTGTAAAGTGCAAGGAGCATGCTTTTGATTCAGTTGCATTATTTTCATAGATGGCAGGATTGTTATGATTTCCACTCTATCCAATGAAGGTTTCAGAGACCATTAATGTTTAGAAATGTGTGTAGAAGATAATTAGCTCTGCCTCAGGACCAAACTCCATATTTTTAGTGCATTGTAGATGAACTTGAAGTCTTACATATTCTACTCGTGCTGGTCTATGCAGACATTGAAACAGCAGAGCTTCATTTGAAGCTGATAATGCTTCAGGGAACTGGGATGGTATAAATATGAGTTTCCCTCCCACGCTTATAGGCAGCAGCAGTTTAAAATGCAAAATTCAGCCATAAAGCAGCAACTAACAAGGACAGCAAGGTCAGCAGGGCCTGTTAATAGATATTCATGTTAGTTCAACAGCTGCCAGCGAAAGCAGAGAGTTTTTGCTTCATCCTGGAAGTGTGTTACATTAAAGGGCGACGATAAACAGTGTCAGGACAGCTGGACCAGAACTTGATGGTCTGTGTTGTTTTAAGACAGCAGATGGTAAAGCACCTATTTAACTAAAACACAATGTTTAAAGAGGTCAGAAATGTTGCCCAGATTCAATGATCATTTTTGCGCTTGGGGGTGTTTCGAGTGCCCCCAGATGTGCTGCTCGTGTTGTTTGTCTGCACAGGCTTCTGCAGCACACAGTTGTAGAGAGGTGCATGCAGGTGCTAGCCAGTAGATACTCTCTATTGTCTTTCAGCATTACCTACACATCCAACCTAAAGTCGCACAGAGATGAAATAAGCAGAGTTCAGACTGAGTACTATGTACGTCTGAACAAATCATCCTTCAGGTGCTAGTTTGTCCAAGTCTGATTACGGCTAAGTGCTTTTACTGCAGAGGAAAAGTAACCTGGCACACCAGATGGACTGTTCAAGTTATTTCACTGGTCCATCTGGGAAAGAGCCCACAGAAAGTATTTGGGGAGGGCAGAACCTTTCAGAAGCACATCAGCAGGTGATTGGACAGTCGGTCTGTCAGTCAACATTTATTACAGGCCAGTCAGATGATGTAGTAGGTGAGCGTTACTAGGCTACAGAACCTGAGCTACTTCCCAAAACAAACTCTTGTCAAAACTGACTAAACTGCCACAGAAGCTGTTAGCATCCTCTTCCTGCTTTAAAGGACTCTGATTGGACTGTCCCACTTTGGCCTGCTCACAATCGTTGTAGTTTGGAGTTTGTCAAGATGAATCTGTGTGATTTCAGACGATGAATCAGGCAGGTCCATCTGCTCTGCAAGGTCACAAACATCATGTTTAGAAATAAATCCATGGTTTATATGAAGTATTGTAACATTTGAGATGGATCTTTGTTTGCTTTTATTCACCACAGAAGAAGTTGTCCAATAAGAGAGGACCACCCGTCCTCCTGAATCGTCTCCAGAAGAAAGGAAACTCCTCGGACACGGAGCCGGGGGAGAAGGCAGCTGACAGCAAGAAGGACGGGGAGGAGGAGGGAGTCATCAGGTGGGACTCTGAGTGTAGAACAACTTAATATGAGTTTGTTCTTGCTGTTTGAGTTTGTATTCATCATCTCTGAATCTGTGTGTGACTTAAAGCTGGCGTGGGGCTGTGATCGACACGGGGCAGGGAACAGAGGGAGCTAAAGATGAGGAGAATAAGGAGGCTTCACCCGCCAGCAAGAAGGCCAAACCAACAAAGGAGTCTGGTATCTGCTGATTTATTAACCACACTTTTTTATTACCTTTATGTATTAAATTAAGGGTGTATTGTAGGATGGAAATTGATATTTAACTGCTACCAATGCCATTATTGGTCCTGCATATCCATCAGTTTCTAAAGGACTCTGATTGGGGCGTCCCGCTCTGGGCCACTCACAGTTGTGGTCGAGCTGCTGTACAAGGGTTGTGATCTGCATAAACGAAAAGAGCACACAGATACAGACACTGGACCACGTCTATTTCCCGTCTGCGGTGATCGCATCTTTGACTTGCCTGCTTCTCATTCGCAAGTCATCTGGAACAATGTGGGAGGAACTGATCAGGGAATTAATTACTAAGACAAATCTGACATCCCTCCATCCCCATCTCTACTGCATTGCATTGGCAAAAACAAAAAAAAACTTAACAAAAGTGCTCATGCATGTTGTTCTTAGATGCAATCATGGCCCAGTTTTTAAAGGAACACTCCAACATTTTTGTTGTTTCCATGTCTTGCCTCACTCCTGAGTCCATGACAAGCAGATAGACACCATTCTTTCGCCTGCAGTAACAAGGAAGAGACTTGCCCACCCCTAGTCAGCTTTAGCTCAAACACTGGGAGTCAGTGGGTAGTGCTAGCCTGTCTCTGCCTCCAGTCATCAGATAAACTCTTAAATTATTAAGTGCAAATTGCCTGCAAATTTATGAATGGCTCACAAACGAATGGCTCACTCACAACTGCAGTCGGTTCTCATCGTTCACTTAAAAGAACGATTAAAAAGAATTGACTCATTCGGGAAGGTCTCATCTCTCACCACTGCTGAAGTAGTTCAATAAAACAAAGCCTCTCTTTAGGTGTAGAAGAAGATAATATGAAGGTAGAAGAAGATAATGTAACATGACGCAGTAAAAAACGAGTCACAGCAGGCACACAGGTCTGTTTAGAGTTGCTGAAGAGTTTATCTGAAGACTGTAGGCAGAGGCAGGCTAGCACTACCCATTGACTCCTAGTGTTTGAGCTTAGCTAATTAGCAGTGGGCAAGCTCTGCCTGCCTCTTCCTTGTTACTGCATGCACAGGCGAAAGAATGTTGTCTATCTGCATGTCATGGACTTGGGAGTGAGGCAAGATACGAAAACAACAAAAATGTTGGAGTGTTCCTTTAAGTTTGATCCAGTTTAATTTTGTTTGGGATTTAGGCAAATATCTGCCTCATAAAAAAACACAACTTAATATTCTTACTAGTTTGTTCTTCAACATGAAGCTCATTCTGATGTGCTGGATGCTGCAGTGTGTCTCCAGGATCAGCTGACAGCTTATTTATTTATGATTTGTTCACATTCATTCATTCATGCATTTATATTTTTAATAGGGATGCATGATGTTGTACTTTTGCTGATAGCTGATATGTCAATAATTCCAAACTCATTATCATAGATACCAACATTTTCCTCCAAATGTGCTCTACAAAATGGACTTGTTGCTTTCAGTGTGACAGTTTTCTTTTTGTGAGGAGCAGATGAAAGAAATACGTTGTGGTCTTTAATAAAGTAAACAGTTTATTTTAACAGGTACTCATGAAGTGATGATGAGGGGAAGCACTATGATACGTGTGTGTATTTTGCAGATATTCGTGCTGATATACGACTCATTTATTGACAGAAATTTCAGTATCTGTGGATACACATAATTAACTTTTTATGCCATAATCTGCCAAAATAAATAGTGTTGTGCATCCCTAATATTTGATAAACATAATTTTTCAGGGATGGTTGTCCTGTTTTTAAAACAAAGCAGATTCCCTTTTGTCTCAGAAATCCCTTTTATCTTGCAAATTTGTGACGTAGTCTCATTTATTGATCAAAAATCAAGATTATTGATGAAAGGTTACCTTAGTGATTATCTTGTTGATTCAGGAAAAACTAAGCAGCTTTTTTTTACATTTTATTTTTGCAAATCAGTGTAAAGACAGCTTCTTTATTTTAGGTAGACACATCATTATTGGTCCACATCCACACATTCTTCAAACATTAATGCGTGGTGAGCAGATATCAGGTTATCTGATGTTTCATATCAATACAAAATGACATTTGGCATATTAAACTGATTCAGAGTGACTTGCAGGACACACTGATCTGTTTTCATGATCAAACGTGAGAGAAATTATTTGCATTTAAAACATGAGCTTTGGCATCGGTATCAGTTGAAATAATTATCTTGTATCTTGTTGTATCTTGTCTCAGTGTTGACCCTAATTTTAATAATAATAATAATAATAATAATGATAATAATAATAATACATTTTCATTGTTGCATCAATACTTCATACACCTGTAGACCTTTGCCTGTGTTTTGGGTGTTTTAGAGTTTTGTTTTAACTTCCTATTATAATTTCATATTCTGAAACAGACACTTGGACGAAGTAGTCAGCGGCAGTCTTGTGTGTTTTTCTGTGATAGATGCTAGCAGGCTGGAGGCGGTGCGGGAGGCTTTCAGACATGCATGGAAGGGCTACAAGGACTGTGCTTGGGGCCATGATGAGCTTAGGCCTCTCTCCAAGTCCTACAGCGAGTGGTTTGGCCTCGGTCTGACGCTCATCGATGCCCTGGATACCATGTGGATCATGGGGCTTAAAGAAGGTACAGTAAACCTAGAAGAGTGTCTTAGCAAAGGATTTCCATAGTTGAATCTGTTTAATGTGAGTTTTTAACAATGTTACACTTGTCCATTTACAGTAAAAGAGACTCCCAGCTAAAACTGACAAGAAACTGTTGCAGCTTGAAACAAGAGTTTTGTTTATTTTCACAGAAATGACTAGAAAATAAAACAAAACTAAACTTTGCTGCTGTGACTGTGTCTTTGATTAGGCTTGAGCTAAAACTATCCATACGACAGTGTATCGTCAGTGACTCTTTGCAGATTCGTCTGTCTTTTTTAAAAACTGCCTCAGGTTCATATCACTTTAAGTTCTTGTGAATATTTTAGTATTTACTCGTGTCATGCTGCAGAATTTGAAGAAGCAAAGACTTGGGTGGCCACAGAGCTCACATTCAACAAAAATGTGGACGTCAACTTGTTTGAGAGCACCATCCGCATCCTGGGAGGTCTGCTGAGCATATACCATCTGAGTGGAGACGACGTCTTCCTAGAAAAAGCTGTGAGTCAACATAAACTCTGTTCACACATTATTAGACGCCACCCTTAAGCATTCATCGTCTGTTTAAGGTGGGTTATAAAGGAGAAAAAAATGCCTCTATACTTTTTAGCTGATTTGTAAATGCTGGTTTGTCCCTGTTCAGTATAAGCAGAAGTGCTCAGAGAGCAGAAACCTCCATCAAAGCGTTTCTGACATTCTCAAGCTGTGTTCACACCGAACGAATTATTACGACCATAAACGAGTCGCGCGCTGAAGTCTTGTCACGTGTCCATAAATACCTCATTGGTCGTCGTCACTCAGTGACGTCACGTCCACTCGACTTTCACTGCGATCATATCATATTTCATAATAGGATGTATTAGCTGACATTATTCCAACTGTATCCTTTTCACTCACCAACCAACCACAAAACACTGCAGCTGAGTTCTCTGCGGTCCTGTCTAGGCTGAATAATGTGCTCACTGACTAATGTTTCCACACGGACATGATTGTTACTCTGTGAACTGGAATAAAAACTGTCTGTCACAGGTACAGTCACACTACCACACAACGCTGATTGGCTGTTGCCACACAGCCACACACAACATCGCCTGAAAAGATCAACTTTTTCAACTTTGGCCACAGAGTGGCGAGCGACCAGGTCGCCTTGATCATGGCGCATCGCGTCACGGGAGGGTTAACCCCGCCACATCGTGGCGGTACATTGACTTTTCATGGAGAGTGGTCGCCGAGGTCTCAGAGTTATGTTTGGTGTGAACGCAGCTTTAGACGAGTTGTTAGTGAAAATGTGGAAGGCTCTATCTCACTATGTTTGCAAATCCGTAAAAAATTCCTGGATCTGCTCTGAATTTGAAACAGCACAAAATGATATTACTTCTCTCTTCAGCTGTAGCCAACAATCCCTGAAAATTTGATCAAAATCTGTCCTACACTTATTAAGTAAGTAGAAAAAATGTGGAAAACTGCCCCACTGCGCAATGTTAACAAATACTTAAAAAAATCCTGAATCTGTTTCCGTACTCAGATAATTACCCATAAAGTCTAATCACTTTGTCCTTGTGTCACAACCAACATCACCTGAAAATACCATCAAAGCTGGTGATGACTTTCTTACTTATTTACCTCACACACAAACAGACAGACAAATACCAGCAACAACCTCCTTGGTGGAGGTAAAAAGTACTGGCTGGAAAATTGATCCAAGGTGTCGTAGCAAAAATGTAAAAGCCCACGTAACTTTCTGAGAGTGAAGGGTTACAGTTTGAGTTTTGCTTTTTTATACCGAATTGTGGTCTTGATCTGCAGAAAGACATTGGCTCCAGACTGATGCCCGCCTTCAACACACCGTCCAAGATCCCCTACTCTGACGTCAACATCGGGAAAGGCATCGCACACCCTCCTCGATGGACCTCAGACAGCACTGTGGCAGAGGTCACGAGCATCCAGCTGGAGTTCAGAGAGCTCAGCCGCCTCACGCAGGAACCAAAGTACCAGGTATCAGACCCAAAGGTCCAACCACACTTATCAAAGGTCCTCCTTGAAGGTCAAAGGGCTGCATGTCAGCTTATAGGAGTATCTATCTATCTATCTATCTATCTGTCTATCTGTCTATCTATCTGTCTATCTGTCTATCTATCTATCTGTCTATCTATCTATCTGTCTATCTGTCTATCTATCTATCTGTCTATCTATCTATCTGTCTATCTATCTATCTATCTGCCTATCTTTCTGTCTATCTATCTGTCTATCTGTCTATCTATCTATCTATCTGTCTATCTATCTGTCTATATATCTATCTGTCTATCTATCTATCTATCTATCTATCTATCTATCTATCTATCTATCTATCTATCTGTCTATCTATCTATCTGTCTATCTATCTATCTATCTGTCTATCTGTCTGTCTATCTGTCTGTATATCTATCTATCTGTCTATCTATCTATCTGTCTATCTATCTATCTATCTGTCTATCTGTCTGTATATCAATCTATCTGTCTATCTATCTATCTGTCTATCTGTCTATCTATCTGTCTATCTGTCTGTATATCAATCTATCTGTCTATCTATCTATCTGTCTATCTGTCTATCTATCTGTCTATCTTTCTGTCTATCTATCTGTCTATCAGTCTATCTATCTGTCTGTCTATCTATCTATCTATCTATCTGTCTATCTATCTGTATATCAATCTATCTGTCTATCTATCTGTCTATCTGTCTATCTATCTGTCTATCTATCTGTCTATCTGGTGGTGGAGGTGTGTTTAGGTAGAGCGGTAGAAGGTGTTAAAACTTTGTTTCTTTTCTTTTGTTATCGTCACTCTTTTGGATGATCATTGTTTGGATTATTTGTGGATAACTTTGGTCAAACAGTTTAGAGTTTTTTGGTGCGTTTTTTGTGCCTCGTGGTGAGGATGGCGTCCTCTGAGACACCACCACCACCGGCGTCCCTGAGCCACGGTGTGAGGCTGGTGCCACCGCCGGCCTCCTCCGTGGAGCAGGTCCTGCTGGCTGTGGGAGACCAGATGGGCCACGGGAACATCTCATATGCTTCCCGTATGAACAAAGCTGTGGTGGTGTTTTTTAAAGACCAGAGCTTCGTAACAACTCTGATCGAGAATGGATTAACTCTTAACGAGGAGTTTATTCAAGTTTCTCCGCTGGCTGTGCCGTCCACGCGGATCACAGTATCTGGCGTCCCTCCATGGGGTGGGGCTGCGGCCGCCTCGGGTCCGGCGGCTGCTGCCGGTCCCGCGGGTCCGGCAGCTGCCGCTGGCCCTGCGCGCGCGGTGGCAGCGGCTGCTGCCGGTCCCGCGGGTCCGGCGGCTGCTGCGGGCCAGCGGCAGCCGCCGCGCGCGCAGGGCCAGCGGCTGCTGCCGGTCCCGCTGGTCCGGCGGCTGCCGCTGGCCCTGTGCGCGCGGCGGCAGCGGCTGCCGCTGGCCCGACTCGTGTGGCGGCTGCCGGTACGTCCTCCGGGGCTGCGGCACGGCAGACTGTTTCCGAGTCTAAATCAGGGTTGGTTAAAGATCAGCCTGTGAAAAGTGTGACTGAGTGCCGTGTTGAGCAGGTAGAGGCTCGCACAGCCGAGATTTGGAGGTTTGTGCTCCTGAGCAGGTGAGGGCTGTAGGTGAGCCAATGCAGGGAGGCTGCAGACATGGAGCAGAAGCTGCAGACTGGATCACATGCTGCCCCAGGGAGCAGTCAACAGGCGGTGGTCTTCTCAGATGCTGATGTTGACTCAGACTCTGTGTCTGTAGCAGACAGTGTCACTGAGCACAGATCTGTATTCTCTGGAGGAGATGACAGACTTCCTAGATGATTCTTTTGGCAGGTCAGTGGAGGATAAAAGATTATTTCCCTGACATGCAGAAATTTGTTCCTTCTGTTAGTACTCTGCAGAAGGTCGTAGGTAAGGACCTACTGTGTGATAAGAAACGGTATCGTCTCCAAAAACATGTGGCACATGTGAGAAAAATTCTTAAAGGAAAAAAGGTACTGAAAAAAACGCAAGTTTTCCAAATAATTCAAAAATGATTGTGTGTCACTGGGTGTTTTCTTTCTGCTGTATGGTTTTGTCTGTCCTGCTCTTTTTTGTGTTCTCACCTCATATGCAGCCTTTAAGAGTTGGGTCTTTAAATATAAATGGGGGAGAAGTCCCACAGAAAAGAGCATTAGTGTCTGAAATTATTAAACAGAAAAAATTAGATGTAGTGCTTTTGCAGGAAACACACAGTGACCGTTACAATGAGACAGACTGGGGAATATGGTGGAGGGGTCAGTATGCCCTCAGCCATGGCTCAAACCGTAGTGCTGGAGTGGCTGTTTTATTCTCCCCATCTTTACCTGTTACTATTTTATCCAGCTCTGAGATCATGGCAGGCAGAGCTTTGATGGTAAAGGCAGAAATCCTAGGGGTTTGTTTTTAAATTATTTAATATTTATGCACCCAATCAAAGCTCTGAAGGTTTAGATTTATTTAATTTATTAAAAAACAGTTTAGAGAGCAGCAAACAGGGAGAGTGCGTCATACTAGGGGGGATTGGAATTGCTGTATTGATGGCACTTTGGATAGGATAGGACAGGATCTACAGTGTCAGTCATCCTCTTTCCTGGCTCAGATGGTCACAGAGGCAAACCTTGTTGACATCCTGGAGGTTAAAACATCCTGCCACTCGGCAGTACACTTGGATGAGAGTCTCTGACTGGTATTGTCAGTGCAACACGATTAGACAGGTTTTACTATTTCTTCCACTTTTATCACTCGTGCAGCCAAGAGTCAGATCCAACCAGTCGGCTTCACTGACCATCACCTGGTTTTATTAGAATGGTTTTAGCTTATCCAGGAAAGTCCAGGTCATTCTGGCATTTTAATATAAAATTTTTAAATGATTTACATTTTTGTGAAAATTTTGAATTGTTTTGGGCGGAATGGAGGTCCAGGAAAGAGGATTTTGTTTCTCTTAGTCAGTGGTGGGAGGTAGGAAAGGGTCAGATCAGGGTTTTCTGCCAACAGTACTCCGCCCACTCCACTGCAAAAGTCCGAAGGGCTATGGACCAGCTGGAGGCAGAGATCAGGGAGCTAGAGTGTGTGTCCGTGGAAAGCCCTGAGCAGTTGCTCTCTAAGAAACAGCAGCTGAACTCTTTCCTCCTGGAGAAAGCTAAAGGAGCCTTGGTCCGAGCCCGCTTCATCACCATCAGAGACATTAATGCCCCAACGTCCTTCTTTTTCAACTTGGAGAAATTGGAAATCCAGAGGAAACAGATGGTGTGTCTGCATCTGCCCAATGGGGGGTTGACTTCAAACCCCGCTGAGATGAGGAGACATGCTGTGGATTTCTACTCCGAATTGTTTAGAGCTGAGCCCTGTGACATGGAGGTAGCAGCTGAGCTTCTCCAGGACCTTCCTCAGTTGAGTCCTGCAGACCAAGACACCCTGGGCTGCCAGATCACCATGGAGGAGCTGACCACTGCAGTGAAACAGATGGCCTCAGGCAAAGCTCCGGGTATGGACGGTTTACCAGCTGACTTTTTTAAACACTTCTGGAGCACTCTGGGACCAGACCTGTTGGATGTATTTCAGGAGTCTTTCCTGAGGGGAACTCTTCCGGCCTCCTGCAGGCGTGCAGTGATATCACTCCTTCCAAAAAAGGGGGACCTGACCCTGCTGAAAAACTGGAGACCCGTAGCCCTTTTATGTACAGACTACAAAATACTGTCAAAAGTTTTAGCGAACAGATTTAAGGTTTTTATGGACTCAATCATTGGTGCTGATCAGTCATACTGCGTCCCTGACAGATCCATGCTGGACAATTGTTTTTAATGCGGGACATTTTCGATGTGTGCAGACTGTACAACCTTAAGACTGGAATAATTTCCATTGACCAAGAAAAAGCTTTCGATCGTGTCGATCACTCATTTTTATTTTCCACACTGCAGGCTTTTGGTGTTGGGGAGCACTTCCTGTCTTGGGTGAAGTTGTTGTACAGTGGCGCATGTTGTGTTATGAAAGTGGGTGGTGGGTTAAGCAGGGCTGTTCCAGTTGGCAGAGGCATCAGGCAGGGCTGTCCTCTCTCTGGCCAACTGTACAGTGTGGCCATTGAGCCTCTTCTTTGTAGGCTTAGGAAGCGATTGAGGGGCTTAAGTTTACCTGAACTGGCTCAGAGCCAGCATTTAGTGCTATCAGCTTATGCTGATGATGTTAATGTTTTTGTGCAGGGTCAGGAAGACACCCAGGAGCTAAAAGACTGCCTGGACCTTTACGAAAAGGCTGCATCAGCTAAGGTTAATTGGAATAAAAGTGAGGCATGTCTAGTTGGCAACTGGAGTGCAGGAAACACCCCTAGTCTTCCTGGTGGCCTCAGGTGGGGAAACAGAGGACTAAAGGTCTTGGGAGTGTATTTGGGAAGTGAGGACATTATGATTAAGAACTGGGAGGGAGTGCTGGAAAAGGTAAAAGCCAAGTTGTCTAAATGGAAATGGTTGCTACCTCAGATGTCTTACAGGGGAAGAGCTCTGATTGTCAATAACCTGGTGGCCTTATCTCTGTGGCACAGACTCCAAGTGCTGAACCCTCCATCTGGACTGGTGAAACATCTGCAGCAGCTCCTGGTGGATTTTTTCTGGTCGGTCATCACTGGCTTCGGGCAGCCGTCCTGCACCTTCCAGTGGCAGAGGGGGGGCAGGGCCTGATAGACATCGCCTCCAGGACTGCTGCTTTCAGGCTTCAGGCAGCTCAGCGGCTGCTGTACCGACCCTCACTCGGCTGGTCGGCTGTAGCTCGGCTGCTGCTCTGGAAAGGTGGAGGGCTGGGACTGGACAAGCAGCTGTTCCTGCTGAAGCCCCCCGCTCCTAGTTTCACTGAACTGACACCTTTCTACAGCTCTGTTTTTGATGCCTGGAGGACTTTGGTTTTCACTCGACCATCTGACCCCAAGCCCGGGATGTGGCTGTTTGAAGAGCCACTTTTGACAATGGTCTTCTGGCTAGTACCGTGCTGTCCTCTGTCACCCTGAAAAGTGCCTTCATTAAAGCAGGACTGACAAAGCTTGGACACCTCACAAGAACACCTGTGGAGAGACTGGCTCAACCGACTGGCTTAAGATCTACCAGAGTGCTGCAGAACCTGGTGAAGGAGGTGTGGCAGTCTCTGTCGGGGCCCCTCAGGGTGTTTGCTCAGAGTCGGAGTCTGGCTGAACACTGGAGGGAGGGCCATGAATACATCTTCCCGTCTCTGAGTGTGAGTCCTGCAGTGGGTGACTGGAGAGACGAGAGTGGGCTGTTGCTGTCACTAAGAAGTCCAGTACTGGGGATTTTGAGCTCCTGCACGGGAAAGCAGCTGTACCTCAGCTGCGTGAAGGTGCTGAACCTGCGCGCTTCACTGGAGTCAGGGAGTCCAGTGGACTGAGGTTTTTGGCTCAGGCTTTTCCCCTAATGGCAGCTGGAGGGTCCTGTATAAGCCTCCTGTGGAGAAACGTGTGGCAGATCTCCAGTGGAGGATTGTACATGGAGCATTAGCTACAAACAGATACAGAGCTCACCTTGATCCAAGCACTGGGGAGGGATGTCCTTTCTGTTTACATACAGAGACCACAGAGCACCTGGTGCTGTCATGTCCCAGACTGGCTGGGCTTTTCAGAACATTGCAGGAATGGGTGGGGGGTTTAGGAGAGGTCTTCTCCTCTCCCTTATTTGTCTTTGGTCCCAAATACACTCCCAAGAAAAAGAAAACTTTGGTACTGATAAACTTTATCCTTGCAAGTGCCAAACTGGCAATCTGGAAAAGTCAGAAGAACAAAGTTCTGGGGGTAGGCTGGACTGACCCGGTCTCTTGTTTGAAGGGTTTGGTGGCAGCTCGACTCAGAATTGAACACACTTTTTACAAACTGACAAACAATTTGGATGGTTTCAGGGATGTGTGGGCTGTCAGGCAGGTCCTGTGCTCATTAGGGGAGAATGGCTCTTTGGTGCTTCATTTCTAAATGACTATTTTTTTTATAGTATGTGTGTGCGTGTGTGTGAGAGTTGGTAGTTTCTAATCATATTTCATAAATTAACATGTAATCTGTCTTAAAATATTGTCAGAATGTCACAGAAATAAAGTTTGTTAAAAGTCAAAGTCTATCTATCTATCTGTCTATCTATCTATCTATCTGTCTATCTGTCTATCTATCTGTCTATCTATCTGTCTATCTGTCTATCGGTCTATCTATCTGTCTATCTACCTGTCTATCTGTCTGTCTATCTGTCTATCTATCTGTCTATCTATCTGTCTGTCTGTCTATCGGTCTATCTATCTGTCTATCTATCTATCTGTCTATCTACCTGTCTATCTGTCTATCTGTCTATCTATCTGTCTATCTGTCTATCGGTCTATCTATCTGTCTATCTATCTGTCTATCTGTCTATCGGTCTATCTATCTGTCTATCTATCTGTCTATCTGTCTATCGGTCTATCTATCTGTCTATCTATCTGTCTAACTGTCTATCTATCTGTCTATCTGTCTATCTATCTGTCTATCTGTCTATCGGTCTATCTGTCTATCTGTCTGTCTATCTATCTGTCTATCTGTCTATCTATCTGTCTATCTATCTGTCTGTCTATCTGTCTATCTGTCTATCTATCTGTCTATCTGTCTATCTATCGGTCTATCTGTCTATCTATCTGTCTATCTGTCTATCGGTCTATCTGTCTATCTGTCTGTCTATCTATCTGTCTATCTGTCTATCTATCTGTCTATCTATCTGTCTGTCTATCTGTCTATCTGTCTATCTATCTGTCTATCTATCTGTCTATCTGTCTATCTATCGGTCTATCTGTCTATCTATCTGTCTATCTATCTGTCTATCTATCTGTCTATCTGTCTGTCTATCTGTCTATCTATCGGTCTATCTGTCTATCTGTCTATCGGTCTATCTATCTGTCTATCTGTCTATCTGTCTATCTGTCTATCTATCTGTCTATCTATCTGTCTATCTATCTGTCTGTCTATCTGTCTATCTTCATAAGACTTCATTAAGGTCAGTGCCATTATTGATTCTGCGTATCAGTCTTGTGCTTTATCGTGCTGCTCATAGGGATGCACTATATTATCCAAACAATACTGATATCAGGAGATAACTGCCTAAAAATGTACAAATATGCCAAAGTGGTTTACATCATCATCACTGAATGTTCATTTTTTAATCAAAACTTTTGTTTAGTGAAGATAAAATGTTGTTTTTCTTGTTTCACATCTGTTTCTAACACGAGGAAAGTCATTCCTTACAGTCGATGAAGTTCAAGGGTGCCAACTCTACGCCCTGAGGCTCAGGACGCCAAACTCTTTTAGCTGCGTTCACCAGCTGTGGTAACTGGACATTATTTGATTCATTTTGTGTAAAATGAGGCCACAGTTTTGCCCACCTCTGTTTCCTGTGTGCCATGATCACATCTTTGACTTCTTTGAGAATGAGCCATCTGTGGCTTGCAAGAACTAAATGGAAGAAACTGGAAGGGCAATTGTTTAGTATGAAGTCTAGTGATATCGATTTCTTGAGCTAATTGTTATTGATTATTAGCTGGAATTGTTTTCTGATTCCCATTCCTAACCAAAAGGAGCCAAAACAAGGATAAGAGACACTCAGAAAATAAAAAAGACAACCCCATTACCTGGACCAGGACACTATAACCAGGGGACCTCTGTATGTGCTGAGTTAACGTGGGTTATTTTACATTTTTAAATCACAGACACAGACACAGACATCCTCTGCAGTCATCACATATTATCAGATTATAAAAATCTCTCCTGGTTAAGAGAGCCATCTTGATCTTCTAGGCTGCAGTCGCCGAGGTCATGAGACAGATCCACAAGCTGGACGGGAAGCTGGACGGCCTGGTGCCCATGTTCATCAACACAAACAGTGGACAGTTCACACATCAGGGCATCTACACGCTGGGAGCCCGAGCAGACAGCTACTACGAGTACCTCCTCAAACAGTGGATCCAGGGGGGCAAGAAGGAGGAGCAGTGAGTCAGCATGAGCACACGCAGTTTTGTTTGAAGGATGATTTTTCTGCCCTGTAAGATTGAACACGTCCACGCTGTAACATCGGTGGACAGTGTTAAATCAGGAGTTTATTTTGATCCAGCAGCACTCGGTGCCTCAGGCTGTGACAGTGGGTCTGCTGAAAGATTACTAAAGTGGAGCAACGATCCCCTCCAGACTCTCTCACACACTCCAGGGCTCAGGCTTAGATTTAAGCAGCTTTAAGTGTCTGAATTATTTGTGTGAAGTGTGTTTTTGTGTCACTTGTGGGATTTGCTCTGGATTGGTATTAAGAGATCTGCTGCTACATGTCCTTTAGGAGAAGAAAAATCAATTAATTCAAATTTCTGTGCTACATACGAGTCTGTTGTCTGTAATCAGACGCATTTTTTTTATTATTATTTTTCTCCAGCTGTAGTCTTGTTTCAATAGTCGCCTGTATATTTAAGCATGCAACACACCATTGCACAACAGGCACACTTACCTTCTTCTCTTTGCTTTCCCGCAGTTTTGATCAAAATGAAACTTGTAAAGTTTTCTCACTAAAATCCTCTTAATTAAAGAATTGCTGCACATATTTCTGTTACAAAACTGAAGCCCTGAGGTTACAGTCTGCCCTGAAAGTGTCTCTAGATGACAACAAAAAAGAGGAGACCTTTTATTTTAAGAAAAGCACATGATTCTTGATGTTTAGATTTAAAATACAGACGTTTAAAGGTAAAGAATAAACTTTTAAGTCTTCATTTATATTGAAGAAAGGGGAGGGTCTCGAGGTTGATGGTTGGTTGTGTGTCTTTAGGCTCTTGGAGGACTACCTGCAGGCGATCGAAGGCGTGAAGAAGAACATGTTGCAGAAGTCTTCGCCAAATGGACTCAGTTTTGTTGGAGAGCTCTCACATGGACAGTTCAGCCCTAAAATGGTCAGTCAAAATAAAACTACTTGAATGAAATCTTCAGTTAGTGTTAATAAGTGGATGAGAATCCTGGTTAACACAGCGGGGTTTTGGTTGCAGGATCATCTGGTGTGCTTCCTACCGGGCACTTTGGCCCTCGGAGCTCATAACGGCCTCCCGGCTGATCACATGGATCTGGCTAAACAGCTGATGGAGACTTGCAACCAGATGTACATGCAGATGGAGACGGGCCTCAGTCCAGAGATCGTCCACTTCAACATGCATGAAGGAAGCACCAGAGACATCGAAGTTAAGGTAGGCATCATCGGGGGGGGATGAGGCAGGTTTTTGTCGAGGCCTGTTTAACTTGTTATTTTTAATTTAAGTTATTTTTATTGAACTTAAACTTCCAACAGGCAGGCACAGAACAAAACTGGTGATAGTAAAACACAATATAATAGTAATAAAAGGCAGCCCGTATCAAATACAGTCTGTTAAAGTGATAATAATAAAGATGTCATCAAGACTTGACAATAAAAATAATAGTAATAATTAGAAAAAACAATAAAAAAATGTATATACATGATGATAGCACCAAAAGGGATGATTCTAGAAATAACAGTTCAACACATTGTGCAAAGGAAATAAAATTAATAACATTTAAAATAGTATATGTGACATAAAAAAAATAAAGGAATAAAATAATAAAATAAATATTTGAAGAAAAATAGAATTGATAACAATAATAACTAGAAAGCACTTGGAGAGCGCAAACCTCCACCAAGGTAGCTCACATGTTGCTGTTACATCTATAAGCAATAGCCCCATGATAAAGTTACCATCAGAACATGACTCATGATCCTAGCACTCAGAATAATGTTGGTATCATTGTTAGTTAGAGCAAAAATGATCGTTCTCTAATGGCAGTTATCTGAATCTCCACCAAAATCCAATCATTTTTAAGCTGGACCATTACCAACATCTCCTGAAAATTTCAGCAAAATCTGTCCAGTAGTTTTTGCGTAATTTTGCTAACAAACAAACAAACAAACAGACAAACAAACGGTGCCAAAAACAAAACCTCCTTGGCGGAGGTTATGACTAGATGAATACAAATGACAATAATGAAAAGAGTTAAAAAAAAAAAAGAAAAAATACACATACATGCATTTAGTTGTAAAGAACCATCAGACAATATCAGCATGTCTTGTCGTTTCAGACTTTTTTTTTTTTTTCCCAGCAGCTGGACACAGAGGGCTTTACTGATGGGTTGAGACATAAAGAATTAAACCAGGATGCTTGTTTTAAATGAATTAAACAAACATGCAGAAAACTAAAGTCTCTTTCCTGCCATAACCTGATCCTCAGTGACTGGAAGCTCTGACAGGCTGGCCCACACACAGCAGCCGTGTGCTGGACGCGCCTGTGAAGTCATGAATGTTGTTTGTCTTGTGAAATACAACAGACGGCTGCTGTTTGAAGACTTCAGCAGTGAATTTTGCCAGTTATATATTTTTTTATACTGTTTATCCTATAAAGTCTGTTGTGGGGCAGGGAGAAGCAGAGCGACGACGGTCGTCCGAGGCTACGTCCACATGAAGGCGGGAACTTTCAGAAATGCAGCTTTTCCTGTGGCCGTCTGTCCACACATTAACGGCATTATAAGTCAGTGAAAGCACATATTTTGTAAAACTCAAGGTGAAGATTTCAAAACTCTGCAAAGGGTGTCTGCATTTGTAAAACTGTGAAAACACTCTGCACTGCCCTCTCCTCAGAGTTTTGTCCTGCTATGCAGCATTCTCACTGTGGCCTTCTTGATGTCTCGTCACTCTTAAAAAACAAACTCTGACGATACAAACACTGCTGACATTTAGGACAGGACCTGATGTTTCTACTTCTCAAGTGTGGGTGTGGCGTCTGTATCGGCCGCAGTTACAAAAGTTATCAAAAACCAACAAGAGTCCTGCAAAACTTTTTAATAACAGGATTTGATCAAGATGATCACTCTGGACTGAAATATAAGCAAAGAAATATGTGCTCAGCACTCCAGCTGACAGCGGTTAGTATAGCCAGAGTTAAACCACAACACCGATCAGACTTGTGGTCGGAATAGGCGTGAGAATAAACCTGAAGACAAAAGCACATCAGACATCGTTAGACGGTAATAAACTGCGTTTATGCTGTTTGTGCCTCAGTGTGGACAAAGATGTTTGAGAATGGAGGAGGAAGACCTCAGTTTTAAAAAATACCCGCTTACGTGTGGACATATCCTACATGAGATATGTCAAACTGAAGGCCTGCGGGCCAAATTCAGCCAGGGACTTAATGAAATACGGCCCACAAGATAATTTCATGTGTCTTTTATTAATGGCCCCATGTTAAGAAGCACTCCCACCTCCCATACTACAAATCCCACAATGCACTGCAACAGCTGTCATGAACCTGTCCTCTCATTGCTTTAGTATCACTCTTGATGCTGAAGCCGGACCCCCAACACACAGTATGTGGACTGAGAGGATAAAGGAAACATTTTGATGGAGAAATAACTCACTCTCTGAGAGTCCAAAAGACCCTTTTGTTAAAGCCGGAGCGGTGCCATGAGCATACTATAACACTGACGAATGCCTCTATGCATGTCAATAAAATCTGTTTTATTAATATTTTTTGTATGTATATATATGTATATTATCTTTTCTTACTTACTCTTTTTATTATTATATTTATTCCTTTTTAATATTAGTATTTTTCATTATTTTTCATTATTTCTGCTATTATAGTCATGGGTGCTTTTGTTGAGTCCCAATTGTCATTAATATTACCTTGAATTGGAAATTTGTTCAGAGAAAATGGTTGATATGATAAATATGATTCTGTATGTGTGGTGATATGTGTAACTGAAATAAATATTAAGTAAAAAAAAATCTCGCTCTTGAGCAGTGGTCGACAGATGGAGTGATAAATGCTGTTTAAATTCATATTTCTGATTAAAACAGTCTGTTTAAGGCTCTTTAATAACTGCTGATCTTGTTCACGCCCTAGACTGAATTTTAGTTTGACCCCTGTCTGTGATTGAGTTTGACACTCCCCTGTGTAAATTGGAAAGCTGCAGTGATTGGACAAAAATGAGAAACTACACAGAATTCACCAGGACTGCCAACACTGTCTAATAAAGCACGTCTATCAGCTGCTGTCCCAACATTTTAATCCAACCGTCTCCGCTGCGGTAACAGTCAGACAGCCGCAGATGTGAAGATGTTACCACGTTAATGGAAGACAACACAAGATGGTTTTCCTACGGTAGAATAAATCCATCACACTGTTCTCTCTGTTTCTGACCAGCTGGCAGACAGACACAACCTCCTCCGCCCTGAGACCGTGGAGAGTCTGTTCTACCTGTACAGGTTCACCGGGGACCACAAGTACAGAGACTGGGGCTGGGACATCCTCCAAAACTTTAACAAGTACACCAAGGTCAGTGAATAATTAGATATGAATAATCTGCAGACAGACCGAAGAACCTTTGTCATAAAAACACATTTTTAAATGACTGAGGTTTTCATTTTAAAACACTTTGTCTGGTTTTCCTTAAGCCTCAGCTGTTTTCTGAACATTTTTACTTGAACTTAAAAGAGGAGTAAGCAAAGAAAATAAGTAAATAATTATAATAGCAATGTTTATGAGAAAATAAAGCTGTAATAATTTCTGTAAAACTCCCTTTAATGCACCTATCAAAATAAATGTGTGTAAAATACACTTAAAGGGATAGTTCGGGTATTTTGAAATGGAGTTGTTTGAGGTACATGGCACAAGCCTGAATGTGTGCCACAGTGTCACAGCTCAGTTCTCTCTCTGTTCCGAGATCTCAGGACGAATGCTAATTGACGTGTCTCAAAATAGTGCCTAATCAAAGTGGCTTTGTAGTAGTTGTAGTTTGTAGTTGAAAATTTAGTGGATGTAAACAAACTGTTTCTAGCATGTGATGACCCAACGCTGTTTTTGTGGCTTTTTTCCCCACAGTTCTTTTGGCACCATGTACAGCAATGTATATTTAGACCAGCGGCCAAACCTGGCCCACCTGTAATCATTTCTGGCCCTCGCCATGATCTGAAAAATAACTTTTATAAAATTAAACTTTGACGGTCATTGACAGACTAACATAAGGCTTCAGGCACAGCATCAGCTGACACCAGAGTGAAGTCACTGAGCGAGGCAGAGAGATTAAGATGCAGATTAATGATAATTTTTGTCGGTTATGAGTCCGATCATCTGATTAACCAAAGTGCTTCTGTGGTGAGAGGGCTTTAAGGCAGACGTGATGAGGGGCAACAAACACGAAGAAACCAAAAATGTGCTGCTCAGTGCTGGAGAAGTTTGTTCCTGATGAGCCCGATGTTACAGCAGCTCACCTTTAGTGAGACCTTATTAAAATAATTATGGGTTTATTTTATTTCTTATGAACCTAAAGGCGGCCTCTCTTTCCTGATGAGAGATCACTGCAGAAGAGAAATAAAACAGCACAGAGTCAGAACACATGAAGTGAGCCACAGAGAGAGGAACAGGTGAAAAAAGAGACAAAACTTTGTTTTATCATCTGTTCTGATGTTTCTTCTGAGAGCAGATCAGGCAGGAGCAGTCTCATAGAAACATACAGGTGAGGTGTTCAGCAGTGGATCATCAGTGATCTGTTCAGTATAAAAGCTCAGGAACACGTTTGGATGAACCTTCACTGTGAATGTTTGTCTGTTTTTTATGGAGAGCTGTTAAAAGACGCCTTCAGCATGAATTTTCCTCAACATTCCAATTAATTGATAAAAACATTTGACCTTCCACGTCCTGAAAACTGTTACCTGATCAATCTATTAAAGATGTTGGTGCAGTGTTAATAAACTAAGTCTATCAGATATCAGAATACAGACAGCATAAAGTTGTATGATTCATGTTTTTTTGTCTGTTATTCTGTGAGTAATGGAGTCACCCCAGCTCTCTCTCTCTCTCTCTCTCTCTCTCCTTTTTACATTATTTAATGCTTGTAGGGGCAAAATTAACCAAAACTCTTCATTTTAGGAAGACGAGGTTGGCATTTTTGTAATAATCATTTTAATGTGGCTCCCTGGTGACCAAAGTTGTCCATCCCTGCTTTAAAATATGAAGTGAACGATCATGTGTGTTTTCCTCAGGTGTCCTCTGGAGGCTACACATCGATCAATAACGTGCGAGACCCGGACTACCCGAGTCCTCGAGACAAGATGGAGAGCTTCTTCCTGGGAGAGACGCTGAAGTATCTGTTCCTGCTTTTCTCTGACGATCCAGACCTCATCAGCCTGGACCAGTACATCTTCAACACTGAGGCTCACCCTCTGCCCATATGGCCTTCTGCAGCGTGACGCACACTCACACACACACACACACACACATACCATCATGAACACATCTCAGGGACTGTCTAAGATGATTCCTTTGTCCTCTGTCTCAGTGACAGAACCATAATCAGACCACCGCTGGAGAGAGCCTCCTTTTTACCCAGTGAAGATTTTTATAAGCGAGCTAACAGCCATGACAAAAAACCAGAGCCTCTATCAGTCTGTGGCTGAGCCTTGTTTGTCTACCAGACCGGTCGTGGACCACGTGTGGGGACAAAGTCCACTTTTGGTGGTCCTAACAGCTCATCAGCATTCAACAAAAACCTGATTGTGACTTGAATCGAAGATGTCTTAATCTTGTGGAGATGGTAGAAGCAGAGGGGTCAGTGGTCTTTAGTTAAAGCTGCTTGGAGCTTTGTTTCAGTTTTATGTGTGAACAGGAGTTAACAGAGAAGACGATTCAGCCCCTGCCTCACGGTTAAATGAGTCTGAAATGAGAAGATAAGCTTGTTTCTGGCAGCAATGGCGAGGAGGGCAGGGCTTTGTGAAGCTGTTCAGGGAGTAAAAATTCCTTTAACTCTTTTTTTAAACAGTAATTTCATTTGTAAGATTGTTTAAAGCATGTCACAGCATTTCAAACAGCCAGTGGGAAGGAGTTTCAACAACAGCATCACAAACTGCAGAACTGGGATCATTTTGTATAAACAGAATCCTACAACCACACCAGAGCTACATCACATCTGCAGATTTTGTCACTCAAAGAGCAAAGTTTCTGATGAAGTGAAGGGTACAGATTCATCCGGGGCTTTGAGGCTGCTCCTCCTTCCTCAGTAGATCTCCCTGGTAAAACGTGAAGACCTCCATCCCTGCCCGTGTGCTGAGCGGTTACCTTCGTAGCAAAACATCCAGCTGCTGTGTGAGCTGAGCTCTCCCCTCAGTCCTCGTATTTCTGTTCCTCAATGCTGCGCTCATGGCATTCAGGAAATCAGAATTTACTGCAATCAAACCAGCTTTGCAGAGAGAAGTTGGCTTGCTACCTGCTACTGCCCTGACCTGTGCACATTAGGGTTTTTAATTCACCTTTACTGGCCCAACAATTCTGTAATCATTTCCTGTGTGTGCTGAAAAAACTGGTGCATAATCGTAGCAGTGAATGCATCATTTTTGAATGCAGTGTGAAACAGCGTATTACAAAAAAATCTCAGTTTGCAAAGTAAATGAATTCAAAATGTTAACTTTGAATGATAAAATGTAAAGGGTGAGGATTGGAGTATTTTTTAAGCTGGTGAAGCTGTCAGTTCCTATTTGACCTGAACGCAGCATCAGTGAGTGGGACTCGGGGAGCGTGTGCTGCTTTTCCCCTGAACTGTGAAGATTTGTATTTTTTTCTAAAGAGCATTGATGCTCTTTTTCTCTGAATGTTCAGCTTCTTTCTTTCGTGATCCTCCTCGGTAAAGCAAAGTGTTTACAGATGAAGCCACTTTACTCTTCCCTCTTCCCATGGCTGAGTTTTGACTGGTCTGTGACTGAAACATCCTGGGACCTGCTCACCGTCATGACTGTGATGGGATCCCCGCTGTGACATGACAGAAACGTAGAGACTGGTGAACTCTATGAGGAGTGCATGTGTTCTTGAGAGGGAGGCACCATCGAATGTTCATGCATTATGCATGTTTATGGTGGAATTTGGGCACTGCTGTTGGCTGGAACACGGCAGGCATTCAGCTGGAAGGGGAAATCTGAAGTGGCTGCACCTGTATTTATGAAAGAAGTGAATTGTTAGATTTTTGGTATTGATTTAGTGTAATATATTGATTTGTAATGAATATTTAAAGGTATTATCACAGCTGTTATAGAAGAGTGCTACAGTCGGGCATGGGTAACAACCAAGAGGAGGAAGAGTTTCTATTTATGCACAAAGAGAAGAAGAAATGTTGAAGGGAGAGTTCTGCATTTTTTAAGTGGGTTGTGTGAGGTACATGGCATTAGCCTGAGCATTAGCCACAGTGACAGAGATCAGATCTGCATCCGTACAGAAATAGTCGGCACAGAAGCTAGGGCAGTTAAAACGTTGCAGATGCGGGGTAATTTAAAGAGTTTGGGGTCAAAATAAGCCATAAAAACAGCGTAGGGTGACTACAGGTAATATTCAGAATGTGAAGGAGATTCTCCTTTTCAGACAAACCTGCAGCAACTGTGTGATGCTATCATAGAGATATGGACCAACATCTCTGAGGGATGTTTCCATCACATTGTTGAATCTGTGCGCCAAGAATTAAGAAGCTCTGAAGGCAACAAGATGTAACTAATAAAATGACTGGTGGGTGTTCAGCAGAAATTCACACATCTTGGGATCTGCCAGTATTTTATGTTTTTATTTTTATTTATTTATTTGCACAAAGCTAAAAGAGAAGTCAAAGAAAACAGTGAATAAGATTAGGTTACATGAGCAGGTGAGGTAGAAACCCAGTGCGGGCTTATATGCAAACCCCACCTTAAGAGTAAATACAGATCAAATTAACAGAAAAAAACTTTAAAGCCTAGTAGTAGGGAAAAAGAATACACTTTTTAGGAAAATAATCAAAATTCTAGGAGAATAATGTCTGAATCCTGAGATTAAAGACAGAACTTTGAGATTTAAGTCAGAATACTAATATATATAATTGTGATATATGATTCTTGACATCTTGGCATGTTAATTCATCTCGTGAGCATCATGAAGAACTCGCTTCTCCTCATTAATTCTCTCTCCTGCCCGGCCGTGACACTGTTTGTTGGTAACCTTAAGCTCTCAATTATTCATTTGAGTTTTCCGTTGTAGCAGCAGCTTTAGGATCAGCTGCAGTCATTCCTGTAAATATGACTTTAGTCGATGATTTTAAGAACTTTATGAATTTCTATGGAGACCAAACGTGTACATATGAATTTCCTCTGTGTTGTCTCACTCGTGCCTTTGCTGTTGCTTCAGACAACTATGAAAATAACTTCTTTTCTCCATTTCAGCTGTTACACGTGCACATTCTCAACATTTCAAGGCTGTCACAGGGAACAGTGTTTGTTCAGGTTAATGATATGAAGTGATGATGTTTTTATAGCAGTAGGTAACTTTAGGTAAGACCAATCTCTGCCCCGGTGTGTGTATTTAAACCCTGCGTTGAAAGGGCTCTGCGTGATCCCCTCTTTGGATTTACCTGTGAGCCAAAGACGCACTGAGAATCAAATCAACCCTGCGTTTGGATTTTACAACTAAAAGCCATTTTTCCAAAGCCACATTTTTCAGGAAAAGCTCACTTTAAAGGAGACTGTTTGTGATTTTGATAACGATTTGAGCAGTTTTGAAGTGTAATGTTGATATTTTAGGATTAAAGTCATGGAGGATCCAGCAGGGGCTACACGTGACATTCATGTTCAATAAGAGGGCTCAACAATTTATCCTTATTAGAAGTTATTTCAAGGTAGCACCACTTAAACATGAGAAATGAAGCATCTCAGCACCTCTGTCATGGTCATCTGTTTACAGGAATTATGGGTTCTGAATTTCCCCAGGGCTAAAACATCACAATGTGAACACACACTGCCATTTTTTTTATCATCTTTTGGTTATAGAGGTCTTCGTTGTTAGAGTGATATGGTCTCTTAATCGTCCAGTCATGAAACATTTCAAATGCTAAGGACTATTGTGCTTGAATGATACCTCTGTAAATGAATTAGCAGGTTTTTCTGTCAAAACGCGATGATGGTGGTGTTGGATTTATAAAGTAATCAAACCAATGATGATGAGACATCGTTCAGTTCTTTCCTTTTTATATTTCAATCTTTTCAAAGCATACTCAAGTAACTGTTTACAGCAAATGTGTAATAAACGCTGGATCAGCTTTATTTTGTAAAAATGTACAAATAAAAAGATTTTATGAAACGCGCGTGTTGTTCATTCAGTCATTAAAGATCCATCTTTAGCCTGTAAGAAATGTTGTACCTTAAAAACAGCACGTCATTTTCTCCTAGTAAAGTGTCAAACCTTCTGCGCGGTGGTTTTGGGTTATGTTACCAGAGACTGAAGATACAATGGTGGGTTACTTGGCCTCAGACTTTACGAGATACTTAATTTACAAGCCTTGACTTGACTTTTGACCCTTTGTCTACAGTTGTAGTTTAGTTCTTCCTCGTGTCATGTTTGACATTAGTGCAAAGACTGAAGCAAATCCCTCAAAACAGTTTTGTGGTATCAGGTTCACAAGTTGACTAGCGAGCAAAGGACAATCATGAAGGCCATTGACTTGAAAATCTGATCAGGTCATCTCGAATGGCCTGATCAGGGGCCACACATCAATATACACTATACTTCCAAAAGTATTCTCTCGTCTGCCTTCAGACACTCATGAACTGGAGTGACATCCCAGTCTTAATCCAGAGGGTTTAATGATGTTGGCCCTTTGCAGCTATAACAGCTTCAACTCTGCTGGAAGTCTTTCCTCAAGGTTTAGGAGTGTTTATGGGAGCTTTTGACCATTCTTCTGGAATAGCATTTGTGAGGTCACACACTGATGTTGGACGAGAAGGCCTGGCTCTCAGTCTCTGCTCTAATTTATCCCAAAGGTGTTGTATGGGTTTGAGGTCAGGACTCTGTGCAGGCCAGTCAAGTTCTTCACACCAAACTCCCTCATCCAGGTCTTTATGGACCTGCTTTGTGCACTGGTGCTCAGTCATGTTGGAACAGGAAGGGGCCAGCTCCAAACTGTTCCCACAAAGCTGGAGCGTGGAATTGTCCAAAATGTCTTGGTGCGCTGAAGCATTCAGAGTTCATTTCACTGCAGCTAAAGGGCCAAGCCCAAATCCTGATAAACAACCCCACACCATAATCCTCCCCCTGTCCACTGACCCGCAGGTGGTCCACGCAGGGGCATTACTGAGAATTGTAGACCCCATAATCTTACAGTGGGCCCCACGACCACCACCACTGAACTTCTGAGACCTGACTACTTTAAACACTGGTGTCGACCCTTATTTTCAAAAATGGTGCATCTCCAACTTCTTTGTTTCTAAAATTGAGCAAAAGTAAAATTGTGCACATAGTCTTAACAATTTGTGACATGAGTTTTGTAATATTGAGGCAGAATTTTTATGATTTTGACAAACTTGCAGAAAACATGTTAAGAATGACATAGAAATTATAAAAGCTATGGCAAAAAATATCTTTTTTGTTTCTGGATATTAAAGAAATGGTAAAAAGAAAAGACTTTCCAAGAAGATGCTCCACAGAAATCAGAGTGTTTGTTGAACGATTCAAAGTAAAGTTGATAAATTCCAAACCTTTGTGCATAACCCATTTGTCTATGTCATGGTGTGGGGGACGTTTTTTTGGCACAATTTGGGCCCCTTAGTTGGTACCACGACAAGCTGGTGATCCCGCGATGGATCACCACCTTGTCATGGTTGGGGGGCTTGTGTGTTTCAATGACGCTGAGAGCTATGCCGGTAGGGTCACCAGAGCTGGACCAGTTGAAGAGAAGAAACCAGACGAAGAGTGATCCCTGGTCCTCCAGGTTGGGGGCTGAGCACAGGACTAAAACCCTGCTTTGGCTAGATGGAGCTCACTCGCCTGGGAAGGCAGTCCATCTAGGTAAGGAAAACTCTGATTTCAAACCTCTGCTGCCTTGCGGCCATATTCAGTCAAGGAAAAGGCTTCAGGAGTCAACCTCGAGGAAAAATCCGGAATCGGAGTCCCTAAGGTAGTTTCTGCCTTTCCATTGAATCATTTCAGCGAGAGAGAGGATTTACTGGATGGGTAACAGTCAATCCTCCATACCTACCTGCCCAAGCTTTGCTAACTCAGCATTGGCGCAACAGGGGCCAGCAGTCTCCTGCTTGATGGATGCCTATATAGTACCGACTGAACCTGGTCTGAACCCCACAGCCTTCCTGACCATGTCCATCTGCTGATGGATACTTCCAGCAGGAGAACGCTCCCTGTCTCAAAGCTCAGATCTTCTCAACTGGTTTTCTTTGACATGACAATGAGTTCACTGTACTCCAGTGGCCTCCACAGTCACCAGATCTCAATCTAATAGAGCACCTTTTGGGATGAGATTCCCATTGTGGATGATCAGCCGACAAATCTGCAGCTATCATGTCAAGATGGACCAATATCTCTGAGGGAAGTTCCAGCACCTTGATGAATCAATGTCATGAAGAATTAAGGAGGTCTGAAGGCAAAAGATGGTCCAACCTGGTACCTTATATACTGGCCAGTGGGTGTATGCACTGTATTGTATCAAAAAAGCAAAAAACATTTTGACATTATTTTTGCATGTATTTGTAGTTTTATTCAGTTTCAAAAAGTCAAAGGCAGTGGGACAAATGTGAAGACGTGACATGTTTGACTTCATGGATCTTCAGGTCATTCGTGTTCCCACACAGCCAGCATGATTTTACACTTCTTTATAAAAGATCAAGACAGACAACAGGCGGCAGGACATAAAAAAAAGATCAGACTGTTACCAAAATGATCCTTTACAGCACAACCATCAAAGATTTAATGAATCCAGGATCCTGCTCTGAGAACCTGCTGATCATTTCTGTATCACAGGAGTTAAATCTGAACATCTTTGGCCTTCTTCTGCTGAAAGACTAAATAAATCACATCATCACAGGTTGAATCATTTTGCAGCTTCAGGCACAGTGTGGGCAGATTCCTCTGAAGCTGTGGTTTTAACGCAGCACCTTCTGCTCTGATAGGAAAAAGAATCACTTGTAGTGACACAAAGTTTCTGTGATTTTTCTCTTCATTCAAAACTTATCACAGCTGAAGCACAATATTTCAACATCAGCATCCAGTTCTGTCACATTAATCTTGGAATGCATTTTTGATTTTAAAGGAAATTAACATTTTACACCCATAGAGTCCTGAAACAAAGCTGCTCTAAGGTGACTTTCTTAATCGGACCCTCTCGTTGTCCACCCACTCTGCAATCAGGTTTGCTTCAGTCCTGCGAGCGATGATTACCGACACTGGATCTGCATCGTTTGACCCTCTGTAAGACACATCAGCCACAAAATGGAACATCTCCAGCTTCAAATAGGACCTTCAGTGTTGATCCAGATGTAAAATAAGTTGGAAAGCAAAAATGAGAACATTTAAGAGGCGAGTGTTTGGGGCTGTACCTGAGATCCAGGTGGTGAGCTCCTCCAGAGATGTTGATGGCGACGAGTGATGGGCTGATGGACTGACGGACCTGATCAGCAAAGAGCAGAAAGAGTCGGGCTAAAAACAGACTCAATGTTTCATTTTAAAAATATTTGTGGGATTTCTTACCCCTCCGTTTGCCCACGGGTCAAGGTTTCCATTGGAGAATATGATGTTGCTGGTTGAACGAAGCTCTGAAGATGAGAAGAGAGTCATCACACAACAGCTTTCTTTAACTGAAGCATCCCAGAGCATAAAAACGATCAAATAATTAACTATTAAAATCTTCATTTACATCCAACAGGATCCGATTCCATATACTAACAATAGACCTGTTTACCATTCATCAATAACTGCAGGCTTTAAACACTTTATTTGCTCATTTTCCTGAAAGAATCCTTTTATTATCTGTTAGCATGATTATCAGATATACAAATTGTAGAAATGTAGCTCTGTGTTGAGTGAACAAACCTTAAATCCAGTGTGTTTCTGTTGTTTCTGGGAGTATTATGCATGCTGGAGCGCACAGGAATAGCACACTGAGGAGAGACCGTGTCTCTCAACTCTCTGTCTCTTAAACTTTAAAATGAATTTTAGTACAGTACTGCTGTGCATCTTATGGACTTGGTAAAAGGACTTGAGCTTACATAGTGCTTTTCTAGTGTCTTCGATGACTCAAAGCAACTTTACACCACAGGACAGATCTACCCATTCACACCCGTTGTTGGCACAGTCTTATAGTGCGCTCTGTCTGTGAAGAGGCAAACTCTTCAATTTATGGATAAACATATATGCATATATAAATTTACATATATATAAATACACACATACATACATATAAATATATATATATATGTGCACACACAAATACATACATCCAAAACCCAACATGAATCCCTCCATCATGGCAGCAAGAATGGTGATGTGTCCTTGGGAAAGACACTTAACCCCAAGTTGCTCCCACTGCTGCATCAGTGGCGTGTAAATAGGCATGAAAGTTCGTTAAAGTGTTAGCGGATACTGACATGGAAACTCCACCCATCAGTGAGTGACTGTGAGAGTGAATGGGTGTTAATGTGTAGACGTGACCTGCGGTGTAAAACTGCTTTGAGTAGTAAAAGACTAGAAAAGGATTATATAAGCTCAAGTCCATTTACACATATATGTATTTGTATATACGCATATATGTGTATCCATAAAATGAAGAGTATGGCTTCAGCCTGCTCTACACTTGTTATGAATTGTTACTATACAAATGAAGATTCATTGACTGAAATGAAAAACGCAAGTCTCAACAAAATCTTATGGACAACATTTGTTCATGTATGTGCGTGTGTATATCTATATCTATAGCTATGTATATATATATACATATATATATATATATATATATACACACATATAAAACAAGAGGTAGAAAGAGAGAGATCGTAATATTAAGTTATACATAAAGTTCTACACAGTTAAACTTATTTTTCTGTTGCTTTGGTAGCAATAGGGAGAAGAGTCATACACATGCCTTTTGATGTAAGCCAATAACAGCATTTGATATTTCTTTTCATAACACCTACAGATGTTTGAAATAAAAGTGTGTTTATTCTCACCGTCTCCAAAGTACTGTGTCTTGAGCCAGTTTGTTCGGGGGACGACCCCCCAGCGTCTGAAGCAGTATTGCTCCCTGTCGGTCTCGTTGAATCTCAGAGGAGGGAACATGTCGGTCACGTTGTTGCTCTCATAGGTGAGACTGATCTCTGTGCACGCCTGAGGACGACACGAGCACAGTTAGGATGATCACAGGCAGAGATGAGCTGGAAGTTTCTCCTCTCAGAACCTCCTCCCACTCTGTTATTTGCTTAAACAGCCTATTCAAAAGAACTTAATTATCACAGGACTAAAATCCAGAGAAATTCATTTTACTCCTGTTTCTGTTGGCTGTTCACTATTAATTTGGAGTAATCCCTCCACCGTCTGGATCTGGTGATTGTTTGGGGAGAACCCTTTTTCAGAGCAGAAACCATCTCAACACATTCACCATCATGTAAGAGTCCAAACATTACAGACTGTATCACAGCAGTTCTGAATCTTTTCAGCCCTTTAGACACAACATAAGGTTTTAAATAAGCTCACTATAGTGATATAATTCTGACCCCAGACTTCATGTGCATACTTCTGTGTTGGGTTATTTACCTGGTAGTCCCAGGCCAGGCTGTCGTAGCCCAGTCCACAGCCGGTGGGATCAGCACAGTCCATGAACAGACCGTAGAGGTCAAAACAGGTCAGAGTCCCCGTGGTGTTGTACACAATCCCTGCCGGTGAGAATTGTTGAAAGAAGATCAAAATAAAAACTTTAAAATATCATAAAACATCATGATAACATGATGAGTCTTAAAAACAAAGGTTTGACAGAGTGAACGGTGTGTGGGATTTTCTTTGATCGAGTTCTGTCTCCTTCATGAGAGCGTCAGACATGAGAAAACACCTTTAAGAACATTTTTTATCACTGAGTTTTCTAAGTTGTCCATTTGTTTCGATGAAGCTAAGGTTAAAAAACTATGCAGTACCATGAGTAAAGTGAAATAAGGTCCCTCCATCATGCACTGACTGTTCTTTGAGTCAAATATCGTGGCTATTTTTCAATCATCTGAACTTCTCTCAGTCGTCAATCCATGAGGAGGAACCCAGGATCACATATCCAGGCCTCATACTGTCCTTCCTCCTCAATGGAAAAGTCAGGGGCGGGCAACTGGTGGCCCGAGGTCATATGCAGCCCTCCTACAGACTTACTGCGGCCCGCCAGTCAGTTTAAAATATCACAATCAAAACTCGACAAAATCGTCCACGTCAGCAGTAGAAATATTTCCAAGATAACAGAGCTCTCTCCTGTGAAAATCTATTTTATGGATTTGTCCAAACTGAAAGTAAAAGTGTAAGTTAAACACACTGTAATTGCCTGTAAAAGCTCAGAAACTTGCATCAAAAGTAGCTGAAACTGCCTTTAATACGTGTTTACCTCACACAGATTAAGCATCACAAACTGTACCTCTACAGTGGGATCAGCACACTCCAGGAAGCTCTTACTTTAGAGAAGTAGGTTTTAATTTGTATGTTTTTTTTTAATTGAATGGTGTTAATTAATAGGCACTGACTATAATAACTGTAATTACTGTACTGTTGTTAACTGTCGTGACACCAGACTCAGACTGATGATCAAACATCTAGATCTAGAATATACTACAGCTCTCACTTTAGAGAAATAGGTTTTAATTTAGATGTTTTTTTTATTGAAAAATGTTAATTAAAATGTAATGACCATAATAATTGAGATCATTCTGAAGATGTTACATATGGTGAAGTTGTTAACTTTTCTTTCACTGCATTCCTTCGCTGTGGTAATTTTCTGACGGTCCCTAAGCCGTTGAGCCATCACCAGTAACATATTGAGATAAACTGAAGTCGTCTGGCTTGGAGGACAGCTAGTTTGGAGGAAAATGAGGTTGTAGTGATTAAAAAGAGGGGTCAGGTTTGTGACTGTTGATGAGTTCAACTCATCATTGTTCATTGGTGAGTGATTGACCCGGGATAGTTTCTCATGTGCACGAGAAACTCACGATTAATGTCCCTTTAGAGGCTCTGTATATCTCAGTTTAAAAACAATAATCCAATCAAACCCACATTTTTTCATCAGCACAGTTTTACAAAACAAATGAAGTACTACACAGTAACTACAACCAGAAATATAATAAAATGAAGCAGAGATAAAACCTAAGAATAGAAGAGAACAAGGACATAAAAAACTCATAAAAACATAAAAAAGAGCTGAAATATAACATTAAAATAAAATAAAATAACAAAAAAAAATAATGATAATAAATTAAACAAATAAATAAAAATATTGATGGTATAACACCATACTACATGTCTGTACATGTGTTTCTTTTAATGCCCTTTGATTTCCTAAAATCTGACCCTCTGGCATCGGGGGTCATCCAGACGTGGCCCTCTTGGTGACCAAAGTTGCCCATTCCTGGTCGAGGCTCACTGCTGCAATCAGCTGTTTCAATGTAAACTACATGTGCTAAAGCTCAACACAGAGCTTCTCTGTATTTAAAATGAAAAATAAATCAGGCAGGGATGCACAATATCACCAGAACCATATTGGCACTGGCAGATAATTCTCTAAAAAGTTGGTTATAGATAATGGCTGATGGGAAGTTTATTTCGGATATATTCACTGCAAATATTTTAGTCTTATAAATCAGGCATGTCTTTCAAATATACTGTCAAAATACACAAATGTACCATAATAATAATAATATATAATCATCACTGAATGTCTGCAGAGTATCATTTATTAAAGAATAAAATGCTGATATTGCTGCTTCACTTAGACTGTCGCCATGAAAGAACTGGGTCAGTTTCAGTTTTTGTGCTCTCGACAAAAAAGATCAGTTTCAGTCTCAATATCGGCAATAATGAGTTCAAAATTATTGGCATTTCAGGCATCAGCAAAAATTCAATGCTGCTAAAGAAGGCAACCTGCTGTTTGTGTACCTGCAGTGTTTCTGAGGTTAGCCAGCAGATCAGGTCCTCTCAGCATCGTCTCACAGGCCACCTGAAACACAAAGATCTGTTTACTTATTCTGGTTTTCTTACTTTAAGCGTCTGTTTCTGATTCTGTTATATTTAATACTGATATCATGAACAGTTAGTAAGGGTTTACAACATGTGATCATGTTGGAGTGATGCGTTCACTTCACTTCCTTGTTTTCCTTGTTTCAGTCTCCTTAAGAAGAAACAACATTTAATCGACAAAACCTTTTTTTGTTTTTACATTTCAAAGCGAGCTGACAATCTATAAATTACAGTGGCTGACGAGGGCAAACGGCCTACAACGGCTCGATGCAGTTCAATAAGAGGACGCTCAAAGAGCAGAAACGCAGCAGAACCAAGTACAAGAGGGGAGCAACAGGCCTGGAGAGGGTCTGGAGCAGGCCTGGAGAGGGTCTGGAACAGGCCTGGAGAGGGCGAGAGTGTGAGGGAGAGACTGCAGTCAAAGCAGCCGCTCCCAAATTTGAAGTGCTTGTGTATTTGAACCTTTACGGTAAATCTGTAGAGTGAGAGGGGGATGGCAGGCAGGCTGAGCGACTTTATCATGTTCCTGTTTTCCTTTCACCATCAAAATTGGGAAATGCAAGAGTTTTGTGTCAACGCTGGCCTTTAAGGTGCCCCTCTTTCCTACATAAATGACGGCCGGCCACCGTAATCAATCATGTTGTTACCATGAATGTATCTCATAATCTCAAAGTTTCAAACTGAAGAGATCCTCCTGCTGTCACTGTGAGATCCTGATCATATTATTAAGGGATTCTGAGCCGGTGTGGGCTGAACACAGGAAACAGAAGGAAATACGATGATACAGCATCGTCAAGTTCATGCTGTGGGCTTGCTGATGCAGCCTAATAAAAATAGAAAAAGGACGCTGCAGCATCATCCTGTGCCATAAGGACAATTCAAATGCTCATGATCTCACATCACCCAGACATCAGAGTCGTTATTGTTAAATGGTAAATGGACTTGAGCTTACTCGTCAGCTGTGACCCAGGAAGGGACAGACGGTGTAGAAATGGGTGGATGGATCTCATAATGAAAATAACATAAATACATTCATTATAGATATTAATGCTTATATTAGATTGATCTCTATATGGCTGTATTGATTATTCATCCATAGTAACTATCTTTACAGCCATATAGACATGAGGTCCCTCTTGAAAATGAGACGCCACATCTCAAGGGGCTTACCTTTAATAAGTTTATATTCAACAAATACGGTGCGATACAAATAAAGATTGATTGATTGAATCTATATTTATGATCTGGGCGTCCGTGAGTTTTGTCTCTATCATAAACTCTTATTTTTAGTCCTTTTGTCTCTGCCTGGATGGATACATCTCTGGATGGATGGATGTAAATATTTAAATGTATTTGTATATATGCATATTTGTGTATCTATAAAATGAGGAGTATGGTTTTCAGCCTGTTTTATTGTCAAGGGTCCTCAGATAACACTTGTTATGAAGTGGCACTATACAAATAAAGACTGATTGATTGATTGATAAAATAACTCCTAATTATGAGACAGGGGGGTCCTTGGGTCGCTTTGGTCTCCTCGTTTTAGGAAAAGAAAAAAAAGTTTTTGACATCTGACAGGACACTGTACTTCTTTCTTTGTTTTAGTTTAACAATTTTATGTAATTTGAGGTACTGTTCAATAATTACTTGAGTCTAAAATGTTCTTCAGATAAGACAACCCCCTCCCCATCCCATCACTGATTCTGCCTGAATATGGAGTCAGATGTCAGATTTTGTCACAGGTGGACCGTTAATGTGAGTGAAAATTAAAAAGTGGTCTGATAAAAAAACTTCCACGTCATTAGATTGTGTTTTGTTCTAAGATTTTGGGACAGATGTCTGATATTATAGATTCAAAACTCTCTGGCTTTATCGTGAAAGCCAGGGTTTCGGCTCGTGCGCCGCCCCTCTTACCTTGACGGGGTTGGCCGGCATCTTGCCCATGAAGTAGGTGCTGTAGGGGTAATCGAGCATGGCCATGAGGGTGAAGGCGTTCCTCAGCAGCATGTAGAGCTGTCGGATGTCCTGGTCAGTGGTGGGAACTTTACAGAGAAGGAACTCCGACTGGATGTGACTGAAAACTGAAGGCAAACACAAGAGGAAGCTTTAAATACATCCCTGAACATCTCTGTCCACTGAGAATGTCCAACACTACTTTTCATGCATCGCAATTTATTAATATTATCTATTCATCCTTTAAAGGCCAAATGTGTTTGATCATTTATTTCTTGCTCTAACATTTATATGATGTAGAGAGCAGGACATCTTTAACTCTTCAAACTCCCTCTTTAACTTCAGAATCACTTGTTAAGGATTGCCTGTGTGCTCATATGGATTGATAAATCTAATTAAATTATATTCGTATCCAGTGTAATTGTAAAAATGTAAAATTAAATGTGTTTTTATTTATTTCTGTCCGGCAGTGTCTTAAACAGTAAAGTACAGTAAAGTACAGTATGGTAAACAGTTGTACTTATTTTTCCAAATCTTTTCTAGAACAGAATTTAATGCAAATTGTTGTTATTGGCATGCAACCACTGTGATTTTATTCACTTTTTAATTTAGGATGTTGAGAGAGGCAAAGACACAAACGGAGAACATAATCATTTATATTTACCTCTGTTATCTGCTAACTCTTTCAGCTGATGGAAGGCATTCCTGACAGCGTTTGTGCACTCAGGGGCAACTTTCTCAAAATCCTTTAAGAGAGAAACAACAATCAATCAATCAATCAATCAATATCAAAGGTTAGCCCCTTGAGATGTCGTATCTTGTTTGGAAGAGGGTCCTCATGTCTATATGGTTGTAAGGATATTTATTATGGAGGTATAATCAATAAGAACCATGGATGGAGAGGTCAATCTAATACTAACATTAACATCTATAAGTAGAAAGCACTTGGAGAGCACAAACCTCCACCATGGTAGCTCACATATTGCTGTTACATCTATAAGCAATAGTTCTATGATAAAGTTACCATCATAATATGATTCATGACCCTGAAAACCCACACCTAGAACTCAGGATCATGTTGATATCATTATTAGTTAGACAGTTATTGAGCAAAAACAGTCGTTCACTAATAGCAGTTATCTGGATCACCACCACAATCTCGTCATTTTAAGTCGGGTCATGACCAAGATCTCCTGAAAATTTCAGCAAAATCTGTCCAGAAGTTTTGGCATCATCTTGCTATCAAACAAACAAACAAACAAACAAAACAAACAGACAAACATACGCCGGCAAAGGCATAACCTTCTTGGGGGAGGTAACGATCAACGATAAACTGGAGAGGGCTGATGTGAGATAATCTAGCTGAACTGCCGTTAAATTGATTTGAAAAAATGAGAATTTATGTTAAATGGTGCCATAGCTGTTGGTGTTGCAGAGACAAAAGGACTAAAAATATGAATTTATGATAGCGACAAACTCATGGACGCCCAAGACCATACATTTGTCCTCATCATATTTGTCTCTACTTGAAGATAAATTAAAGATCAGCCCCTTCAGATGTGGTGGCTTGCTTTTAAACAACTTCCTTCACTGCAAACTAAATAATATATTATTAACCAGAGAAGAAGATGAAACCTTAAATAATTTTTAAGACGATGTCAAAGAATCTGCGGTGCACCAGAGACATACAGGGAGTCTGAAATGAAGATGAAAAGACAAGGGTGTCCACTTTTCTTCAGCAAGATGACATGCACAACATAATCATAAGACGAAGGTTGAACTGGGTTGGCCATGTCCTCAGGATGAACATCAACGCTATCCCAAGAGTCGCTTTACACTGGACCCCAGAAGGCAAAAGGAAGAAAGGGAGGCCTAAAATGACATGGTGTAGGACAGTAGAGAAAGAACTCCATCAACACCATCAGAGCCATAGTCGAACCATAGAGAAGACGTCCCAGGACAGACAGAAGTGGAGGGACTTTGTTGCTGCCCTATGAGTCAGCTGGTGTAGTTGGGGTGTGTAAGTAAGTAAGTCCTGTTTTCTCACTTTTCAACGATTAAAAAAATAAAGTGGTGCAGGAATGAGTCCAAAAGCAGAAGGGAATCAGAATGTAGTACTTGTGTAATTCTATAAGATTTCAGAAAACCTTTCTGAGAGAAATACCTGAAATAAGGCCTGTGATGAACACTTTCATATGAGATTTTGGCATTTTAACAAAATAAATGCACCTGATATTGCCCAACATTTGAATTCTAAAGCAATATTGTTTTTTATAAGGCGGTGGCTAACAAATAGGAACAAAAAAATGGCCAGGGACCCTTAAGCAGTATTTTTGGATTGTATTAAAAAAGGAACACAATGTTATAGAGTCATTTGAAAGAGGCTTTTGTCCAAAACTACGTACAACACAAGCAAGAATCCAAACTGGAGGGATCAACATTAGGAGCAACTAACTGCTTCAAGTCCGATTGGACACAGGAGCTGCCATGTAGTGCTCGATGCAGTGGCTGTTTTTTAAATTAATGTATTTTTTAAACAAGCAATCCACAGAAAACCTTGTCTATTCACCTCAATATCATCATCACCAGTATCACTATCAAGTCCTCATGTCACTGACACTAAGCATCACCGTACTCAGAGCTGAGTTAATCACAAGGAGCTGGGTCTGAAACCTTCTAACTGGTTCTGTCAGAGGAGAAGAGTCAAACTCAGTGCATAAGTGTTCCCTCAACAGTTGAGTCTTCAGCTTTCTCTCGACGTAGATCAGGACCCTGTGGATCCAATGGAGTTGGCTCATTTATTACACCACTTGGGAACAACAGAGTTAGTTAGTGATTTATTTCATTCATATATCTGAAATAAAACATTTTCATATAAGCATATAATTGAATGAAAAGGAACAGAAAGAAGAAAAATCTTATATTATCTGCCCCTTTTACACACATAAAAAATATTTCAAAAACAACAAAACAACAACAACATAATGATCAACATAATTCGCAACAACAATAATAATAAAATAAAACAGCCGTCATCAACACTGCTGGTCTCAAATCCTTTTTGATTCTCAATGACAACAACAACCAAAATAATACTAATACTGATAATGTTTGTGAGATTTCATCAATCACAAAAATGGTAATGGTACTTACTTAACATACTGCCCTTTAATGTTCTTTTAAATGTAAATTTTGATATGGATTGTTTAATTTCTTTGGTTAGATTATTCCATAAATTAACCCCTTTAACAGAAACACAACAACCCATAATTTTTGTCCTAAATTTTGTTTTTTTAAAAATCTCTATTCCTTTTAAATTATAATGACTTTCTCTTTTTTCAGATCTTTTCTGAGGATTAATGGCTAACCATCTTTTATGTGCTTTAAACATAAATTGCAAGATATAATAATCTACTAAATCATAAAATTTCAACACTTTTAACTGAAGAAATAATGAGTTCGTTGGATCTCTATATTGTTTTCTAGTAATTAATCGAATAACTCTTTTTTGCAAAATGAAAATAGACTTCGTATATGTTTTGCAGGCATTTCCCCAAACTTCAACACAGTAGGTCAGATATGGAATAATCAAAGTATTGTATAAAATATACAATACTTCATTATCCAGTGAATCCTTTACCTTATGTAACATCGCAATTACTTTTGATATTTTTACCTTAGTATAATTAAATGTGATTTCCAACTCAAATTCTCATCTAACAAAACACCTAGAAACTTAGTTTCCTTCACTCTCTTAAGCTCAGTACCATCTATACTAATTGAAGCATCAGTGTCTTTACCTCTTTTACTAAATATCATACAATTTGTTTTTTCCAGATTAAGTGACAATTTGTTTACATCAAACCATATTTTTAGTCTTTTAAATTCTTTTTTAACCACATTCAGCACCTGTGTCAGATCTTCCCCAGAGTAAAATAAGGTTATATCATCCGCAAACAAAATACATTTAAGCAGTTTGGATACATGAACAAAATCATTAATGTACAAAATAAACATTTTGGGCACAAGGACCGACCCTTGAGGTACTCCACACCTGATATCATATAATTCTGATTTTACATCATTCATCTGCACAAACTGCTTTCTATTTTCTAAATAACTTGAAACCCGCTGATGTGCCACCCCTCTAATCCCATATTTACTAAGTTTACGAAGAAGTGTGATCGATGGTATCAAAGGCCTTTTTGAGATCAACAAAAATACTAACTAAATAGTGTTTCCTGTCAATTGCAGTAGATATTTCTTCAGTTAGTTCCATAAGTGCCATTGATGTAGAATGACTAGTTCGGAATCCATTCTGACTATTACTTAAAACGAGAGTTACGAATGTAACTACGGTTCTATGAATCCCGAATGACCGCCAGAGGGCGGTGCTGAAAGCACTGAATGTTCCCTTCGCGCATGCGCAGTCCGAGTATGCATACCAACAATGTCACCTGTGACCCCTGGATGACCCGAGAAAGGTAATAAGTTCCGGTGTCACCAGAGGTTCGTTTCCTACAGAATCTTCTCGCGTGACCACGAGGATTCTGAGTGACAGAACGCTCTGGCGGTCATTCGGGATTCATAGAACCGTAGTTACATTCGTAACTCTCGTTCTATTTCATCCCTGCTGACCGCCAGAGGGCGGTGCTGAAAGCACTGAATGACTTATCCCAGCTTAGTCACGAGGAATCCTAGCTACCAACCTCAATGAGAAGCCTCTGAAGACTGAAGGACCACACCAAGTGGATGGGGAGTGGCGACATTCACATTATAGAATCTGGAAAATGTGCCAGGCGATGTCCAAGAGGCAGCAGCACATATTTCCTCCAGGGGGACTCCCTTCAGGGCAGCCCAAGATGTAGACACACTTCTGGTAGAGTGAGAGCGCACACCTGTTGGTAGGGGGCAGGTCTGACACCTGATAAGAGTGCCGAATGACATCCAAGATCCAGTGGGACAGGCGCTGCTTGGAGAGAGCAGAGCCCTTGTTTGGGCCTCCATAACAAACAAAAAGCTGATCACACCTACGAATGCCTGCAGTAGCAGCAATATAACATCTCAGAGCCCTCACTGGGCACAAGAGTTCTGGTCTGTTTCCACCATCACCTGATGGAGGTTCATATCGTGCAGGCCTTATAGGCTGATTAAAATGTGAATTTGACAGCACTTTCAGAATAAAAGCAACATTTGGCCACAACGTGACGCCCATACCATCAGGGTGCCACTTCAGGCATGATGGGCTGATCGACAATGCGTGCAGCTCACTGACACGTTTTGCCGAGGTAATGGCCAGCAAGAACGCAGTCTTACCCGATATCCACTGTGGCTCCGCTCTGTCCAGAGGCTCAAAGGGAGGCTGACACAAGCTATCCAACACTAAGTGTAGGTCCCATGCCGGGGCACGTGGAGCTCTAGGGGGGTGAAGCCTCAGAGCCCCCTTAAGAAATAAAGACACCAGATTGTGGCTCCCCCCTGTGCCTTTGTCGACTCTAACATGTCGGGCTGATATTGCTGCCACATACACCTTCAGAGTGGATGGAGTTCGACCTTCATCCAAGAGTGACTGCAGAAATTCTAGAACCGTGGGAACTGGGCACAGCACTGGGTCCTCCCCGCGGTTGCCGCACCACTTTACAAACAATCTCCACCTATTGTCGTATTGTAGCCGAGTGGATGGCGCCCTGGCATTCAGAATGGTCCGCCTGACAGGTTCCACACAGCTGCTCAGCAGCGGGTCGGACCTTTCAGGAGCCAAACATATAAGCGGAGGCGGTGAGGATTGGGATGCCAAACCTGACCGCTTTGTTGGGATAACAGATCTTTCCTGTTGGGGAGACACCACGGTTCGCTGCAACTGAGCTTGCGCAGTAGGGGGAACCATGTTCGAGCCGGCCAGAAGGGGGCCACCAGCAACAGCCTGTGGCCCTCCTGAAGGACTCTCTGAAGCGTTGGCCGAATCAGAGGAAGTGGTGGAAAGGCATAAAGGAGACCCTCTGGCCAAGGGTGCGCCAGTGCATCTTGGCCGAGAGGGCTGGTGTTTTCCCTCAGGGAAAACCAAAGGGGACAGTGGGTCGATTCCTCTGAGGCAAAGAGATCGACCCCCGCCCTGCCGAAAAGACCCCAAATTGTGTGCACCACCTCTGGATGGAGGCGCCACTCCCCTGGTGGAGGATTCTGACGGGAGAGGGAGTCCGCGAGATGGTTCAGAGTCCCTGGCAGATACATGGCCCGCAGACTGGCTAGACGGGGGGCAGCCCACCTGACAAGGCACTGAGACACCTCTAGGAGCCGTGCTGACTTGGTGCCTCCCTGGTGGTTGATGTGGAAAACAGTCGAGGTGTTGTCTGACCGTACCAGCACATGCCGTCCCCTGAGGTGTGGTAAAAAATGCTGGAGAGCCAGGTGCACTGCATGGAGTTCCAACACATTGATGTGATCGGTGCCGTCTTGCACAGACCACAGTCCCCGAACTGTCCTGTGTTGCCAGACAGCCCCCCACCCTAAGAGGCTGGCATCTGTAGTGACAGTTTCGCGGCGGGCTGGGGCCACACCCAATGGAACGCCTCTTGACAGGAAGGCCTTGTCTCTCCAGGGGGCCAAGGCAAGGAGACACTGCCGACACTCTTAGCTTTCGGTGTCGATGCCACTTGGCGTCCAAATGGAAGCTGTTCAGCCACCTCTGCAGGGGGCGCAACGACAGCAGACCCAGCGGGACCACAGCCGTCATGGATGTCAGTTTGCCCAAAAGCCGCAGGAAAGTGACATATGGTAATAGTCTGCTCCCCTGGAAGAGTGCGAGGAGACGAAGAACATCGTCCACCCGGTGAGAGGATGGCTGAGCCCTCATGGCTGAGGTGTCCAAGGTCACCCCAATAAAGGTCGTCCTTTGGGTGGGGTCCAGACAAGACTTCTGGAAATTGACCCTGAGGCCCAATCGGGCCACATGGACAAGGAGCCTGGTGGTATCCTGGGCCACCTGGGCTTGTGATGGAGCACAGAGTAGCCAGTCGTCTAGATACGGCAACACTTTCATGCCGCCTGACTGTAGGGGTGCAAGAGCCGCTTTTACGCACCGAGAGAAGATCCTCGGGGAGAGGGAGAGCCCGAAAGGGAGAACTCGGAACTGCCAGTGGTGGCCTTTGTAAGCAAAACGAAGAAACCTCCTGTGTTGAGGTGCTATGGGAATGTGGAAGTAGGCATCTGCCAGATCGACAGACGTGAACCATTCCCCCTGGGCGACAGTTCTTAGGACATCTGCAGTAGTCAGCATGTGGAATGGTAATACCTTCAAATACTGATTGAGTCCCCTCAGGTCCAGTATTGGGCGATATCCACCAGTCTTCTTCGGCACGAGGAGATATATTGAATAGAAGCCTCTTGGGTGTACTAGAGGATCTACAGCCTCGATCGCCTTCTTTGCCAGGAGGGCAGACAGCTCCTGGTCCAGGGCCAAGGCCTTTGCCGGGTCGCTGATGACAGTTGATTTGACCCGGCTGGAGACAGGGGGCCGGCGTCGGAACTGGAGCTTGTACCCGTGGGTCAAGGTTGAGACCACCCAGGGGTCCGAAGCAATAGCAGCCCAGTAACTGAGCTGCTGGTGGGAAAAGTAACCGACGACCGGCCCCCAGGCCTCAGTCTCTGGCCCTCCGGCCCCTAGGGGCCCCGGAGGGACGGTGGGAAGGACCCGCAGCTCGGGGTTGAGTGGGTGGCAAGCGGGGGGGGGGGCGCGAAAGTCCCTGGCTGATCTATGTGAGGGTTGCCGGGGACCATAACTCCCCATGGGATGAACATGTGGTGGAGGCCGAGGAACAGCAGAGGGGCCCCTAGGTCTACTCGGGGGTGCCATGCTCCTACTAAGGCCTGAAAGCTGCTGCCTGGTTTCACGAGCCCTCACGGTTCTCTCCAGTGCATCCACTGCAGCTGAACCGAAAAGCTCTCCTGGTTCCACAGGAACGCTTCGGAGTGTCCTCCTGGATGCCTCTGTCAGGGGGGACTGTGCCAGCCACACTTGGCGGCATGTCTGAACTAGCAATGACATCATGCGCCCAAGCTCTCTTGACATGAGCGCAAAAGCATGTAAAGCTGCATCACTAAAGCTCACAGCAGAAGGGTCTACGCTGCTATCCTGCAAAGTAGCAGAGAGTGCGAACATAAGATGGGCTAAGGAGTTTCCGATACGCCCAGCCCGTGCACCAGCATTATAGGTTCTTGTGAGAAGATCATCTGTTACTCTGCATTGTGGTCGTGGGCATCTCACAGCTGGCCGGAGAGACTCCTCCGGGGACACAATGAGAGATGCTATGGCTGGCTCCACATCAGGCATCCGCTCCAGGCCGGCTCCAGCTGCATTATGCATGGCCGCCAGAGTCCGGCCATCCGCTGAAAGCCGGGAGAGAGCCCCAGTATCTCTCCAGCAAGCATGTAGTTCTCTCAGATAGTCCCCTGAAGGGGGAATAGAGAAAGCAGAGGAGGGCCGCCTGCGTCGGAAGAAGGCACTCTCAGGAGCAGAGTGAGTCTGCTGTGGCAAATCCAGGTGCAGACGTCCCAAAGCTGTGCGCATGATAGTCTGCATTGAGCTATCCATTGTCCCACTTGACGAGCTCCGAGCCGAGGATGGGGACCCCTGTTCTGAAATCATGGAGGCCTGGCCAACTTCATCATCCTGGAAGTGAGAGGCTGAAGCCGCCAGAGAAATAACATCGTCCTCTGGGGCAAGCACTGGCATAAGCGGGGTGGACGGCCCTGCTCCTTCTGTCGGAGTGGCAGGCTCACGTTCTTGCAGGAGGGACCTCATCTCAGCCAACTCTGCATATAATTGATCCACCTCTGAGGCAAGCCGCCGTTCAGCTTTGGCCTTCTTCTTGGAGGGGCCAGACGTAGTAGCAGACACACTGCGGCGCTTCGAGCGTCTTGGTTGGAAAGACGGCAGTTGTCCTTGGGGGGAGGGGTTATCCTCGCCAACAGGGGACACCTGCTCCAGTCTAGCGACCCTCAGGGCCTGAGGCATGTAGCTGCAGTTCATACATGGCTCATCAGATAAACCCTCTCTAAGGTGGTCAGGACCGAGGCACCTTGGGCAGAGGTCATGGCCATCACCAGCTTGAAGGGGAGCACCACAGGCAACACAACAGTGGGAGCCTTCCATTGTAAGTGGCTTAATAGCTCCCGACCGCAATAAGCTGAGGGAAGGGGGCGCGGACACCGCCTAAACAGCAGATGCAAGTCACACAGCACCAATGGACCTCCCTGGAGGGGATGCGAACCCGGGTCCCCCGTGTCACGGGCGAATAACTTATCCACCACACTACAGATGCGTGGATACTTCTAATGTTATTATTGTAATAATTGTGTCTATGTTTTAATAAACTGCAGAACCGTAAGCTGGGAGAGGGGACGCGAACGCTGCCGTCACCAGCAAAGGCTGCGATATAGAATACAAAAGTATCAACCAGTAATAATAAGACGGGGGAAGAGGGCACGAACGCCGTCTAACCCAGCTGCGGGGAATTGTACACAATGAGAGGCGAGTCTCCACAGCCCGGGCGCTAACGCTAGGCTAACCGGGCTAACAACGGAGCTAGCGAACGGAGAGAGCACGCGTCCGCCACCCCGCAGGGCTTAAAAGGCAGGACAGAGCACAAACAGTCAAAGAAAGGAAAGGGAGCGGGACGAAACGCTGCCGTCACCGTACAAACAAACTGAGGTATCCTAGTGATTCTCGGGGGAAGAGAGCGCGAACGCTGTCTACACCGACAAAATCACAACTTAAACACACTGGCATTAAACATACTATTCACTTAATCAATGATTAAAGCTGCTTCAATAACCTTACCTTAAGTCGGGCGAGGTCAGAAAGCCTTTAGACCACACAGGCCTTAAACAAAGAGAGACGCCTCAGCGGCGTTAACAAACCTCCAGACAAAATAGAAGAAAATGGACCGCCGTCGCAGCCTTTGGAGGGCGAGTCTTCGCTGCTCCGACCAACACGGTCCCAAGGCTCCCAGCGACGGTTTATGAATCCGTATAGGCAATTCCTTTTTCTCAGTATTGCTGTGTCCAGCGGTATGCGACCAGCACGCGAGAAGAAAATAGGAAACGAACCTCTGGTGACACCGGAACTTATTACCTTTCTCGGGTCATCCAGGGGTCACAGGTGACATTGTTGGTATGCATACTCGGACTGCGCATGCGCGAAGGGAACATTCAGTGCTTTCAGCACCGCCCTCTGGCGGTCAGCAGGGATGAAATAGAACCTTATATCTGTTTATAAATTTGTCTAACCTGCTAACAAATAATTTCTCTAATATTTTTGAAAATTGTGGAAACAAGGATACTGGCCTGTAGTTACAATAAACATGTTTTTCTCCATGCTTGTAAAGTGGAATTACTTTCGCTATTTTCATTTTTTCTGGAAAAACCCCTGTTGAAAATGATAAATTACATATATATGTAAATGGTTCAATAATCAGTTCAATTTATTCTTAACTAATATCATGTCCATACCCACACAGTCAGTGGATCCTTTGCTTGCACAACTTTTCACAATACTGAACATATCTTCCTTTTCTACCCTACCAAGAAAACTACTATTCACATTGTCCTTTATTGTGCTTTCGTATGCATTAACTTTTATTATTGGTATGTTTGCTGCAAGACTAGGACCCACATTTACAAAAAAATTATTAAACTCATTTACAATTTCAGTTTTATCATAAATGTCACAATTTTCTTTCACAAAATAATTTGGAAATGCTGATTTTATCTGATCTTTTTTTATTACACTAGAGGAAGCGTTTTACTATTTGCATTCAGCCATGCTGCGATTGGAGCATCAGGCGTTTTTCACCAGGTGCACACCTGGATGAGGGATTCCAGGTAAACAGGAGCCGTTCTTGATACTGTAGATTCAGTCTGCCACCATAATATATAACACTGCCACTGACATGAGCACCGTCCTGATCAGGTCACTGGACCAAGAGGAAACTCCAAAACAAGAGTTTCCATCATGATGTTATACATCAGAAATATTCGGGCTGCCTTTATTCTCACTGATTATGTTTCAGCTCTAAAATCACAAGAGGTTAGGTTTGTTTGGTTCAAGAATGCTCTGAATAATCCAAAGGCTTTCCATTGAGAGAAACAGCCTGATGCCTACATCACTCCAGTACCACTCCAACCAAGCAGCAGAGTTTAGAAAGATTCTGATTGACGATGGTGAGCCATGGAGGGACTGTAGACACTGCTTTAGCAACAATTCTATCAGAACTGGCAAAATGGTAAATGGACTTCAGCTTGTAAAGCTTTTTTCTGGTCACTTTGTCCCTATGAGCATTTTTCTTGTTTCTGGGAGTGTGACGCATGCTGGAGTGCACAGGAATAGCACACTGAGGAGAGACCGAGTCTCTTAACTCTCTGTCTCGTAATAAACTATAAATGAACTTATCATCGAGCGCTGCTGTGCATCCTATGCCGTGAGCTTATATCGCGCTTTTCTCATCTCTGTAACGACTTAAAGCAGCTTTTACACCACAGGTCACACCTACACATTCACACCCAATCACTCACTGACGGTTCAGAGTTACTACATAGGTTGTCCATCAGTATCAACTAACACATTCACACCCTTTCATACATATTTACACGCAACTGACGCAGCAGCGGGAGCAACTTCAGGTGAAGTATCTTGCCCAAGGACACATTGACATGTGACAGCCGGAAGCTGCAACCTTCCGATTACCAACAGAGCGCACAATCAGACTGAGCCACCGACGCACTTTTACTTCAGGACATTTTACTGTAAAAGTGTTTTAAGTTTTGGGGTCATAATATCTTACGGCTTTTTATGTATAATTGAGTTTACAAGTTCTTCCCCTTAAAGTGTGAGGATTGATGAACCTGGAGCAGCTTTCTCTTCATCTTTGTTTTGATGCTGATTGGATGAAAGGGTTTTAAGATGAGGCAGAACACAGACTGACAGAAAACATGAACTCAGATTAAGTCAGAATAACAGAGACTCACCACTGTGACATCCCTGAAGAACTGTGCAGGGTCTCCCATCCCCGCAGTGGACAGGATGGGGGCACTGGCAGCCAGAGCACCGGCCACGATATTCGGGTACTTTAGTCTCATATAGACCGACAGCATCCCTCCATAACTACAGATCAGAAAAGAAACACTTCTGAATGACTCTGTTTCATCAACAACACAGTTAGAATTAATAATTCACATTCCCAATCAACCCTCAGATGACTTTTTGACATGTGTGTTCAGATGATTCAATATTAATCCACAGGCCTTAGTGATAGTTTAAAGAAGAGGAGGCTGGCTGATATGAGATTGAATTGAGATGATATTATTTTCAATGGGTGTGAAAACAGAATATAATTCAAAACACTGCTGCTATAGCTTATTTATGCAAACTTATTAGAGTTTTACATACACAGTAGGGATGTGAACTGGTCTGAATCTGCTGATTCGACAAGACACAATATATCACAATACTACAAACATGGCATTACATCCTTTATTTTCACCAAATAAAGGATTTTTTTTTTAAATTGCATTAAGAACCCACAATATGCATAAAACAAGTGGTTTTTAAACAGTGTTATTCATATAAAGTGTGGTCCCAAAATGTGTTCACTTCATTGTGGGCCCTTATGACAGAAATGATAGCAATAGTAGTAGTAGTAGTTACAGAGAGAGGGAATGTCAAGGCTTTACATCAATCAGTCAAACTTTATTTGGATGTACTCTGTCGAGATTTAAGTTTGTGTAAAACTTCAGAGAGATACTTAACCACTAAAATAAATAATCTAAAAAGGTTTGCTGGTTTTCTTTTTGAGAGATTTGAGACATACACATTATACTGGACAAAAATCCCTCAGTTTTTCTTTTCAATATATAAAATGATGTTATTCAGGCCTTTAATTAATTAACTTCAGTATTAAAAAGAGACAGTTTTAAAAAATTAACACAATCACTTGAAATGGCCCCTCTATTAGACACAAACACATTATCCAGACTATTTAACTAAAAAGAATGAACCAGCACATGTTAGTCACAGGGTGTCTTTGTCTGATAAATACCTGTAAAAGAAGGTCAACGTTTTCTTTCCTTTTCTTGTCAAAACTGGTGAAATATGTGAAACAATGTTTGTGTTGTTGGCTGTGACAGTGTAAAGGTCTGATCAAGGAGCTTTCTGCCCCCTGGAGGGTCATCCATGCACTGCATGTGTCTGATTTATGAATCTGTTATTTCAGGAAGAAATAAAATGATGTGGAGGTCCCGTAAGAACTGTGGATCAAGAGTGACTCATTTAGATTTTTAAGGTCAAAAACGACTCTTGAAAAGTTTCTTATAAAAATGTGCTTATCCTGTTAAATCCATGTCATCCTTAAAGCCTCTTTATGATTCACCAAAAAAAAGAAAAAAAAAAGAAGAGCTGATTCCAAGAAGCCCGCATGTGCTTCTGTTTGCACATTATTGTTAGAAAAAGCACATATTTAATCTTTAGTCTTTATAGAGACTAAATCCTCATGGCAGATTAGAATACGTGAAGGATTAATGAAATAGGGCAGATTAATATGCTGCATGACTCGAGTCGTGTGACTTTTATGGAAGAACAGAAGTCCTTTTCTTAAAACAGTTTATACAGACGCAGAATAAGTAAGTTAGTAAGTTAGTAAGTCTTTATTGTCCCCAAGGGGAAATTTGGGTACAGCATACCAGACAATGCAAAAGACATAAATGCACAAATACAAACAATTAAAAGGCCAAGAATACACAGTGATCAGGTTGTGCAAAGCAGAAAATAAACCCATCATCCTATTAGAGTACCGTGAGGAAAAAACTATGGCGAGTTCAAACAATGTGCTGTGTTGTGATGTTTTCAGGTAAGACAGTCTCGGTAAAAATGAAGTAAAACATAAAAATTAGAGGCTCTCAGAGAGCACAAACCTTCGACAAGGCCTTTCTGACATTTGAAGCCGAGTTACAAGCAAAAATGTGGAAGAATGCCTGATGAGCAGTGTTAAATCTTTCAAAATGTTCTCGGATCCACATCCAGATTTGGATCACCAACAAAACTCAATCACTTCTTCTTTGTGCCATGACCAACATGCCCCGAAAAAGTTACCAAAATCAGGTCAGAAGTTTTGGAGACATCTTGCTCAAACAATGACGGACTCCTCTGCAGAGGTAAGAAAACTTGTTCAGAAATGTCTGGTTTTCTAAACTAAACTTTTCATCCGCCCTGAAAAACAGATGAATTACCTCTGCCGAAGAGGTCAGGTTTTTGCTGGCATTTGTGAATGTTAAATGGTAAATGGACTTGAGCTTACATGGCGCCTTTCTATTCTGTTTGACGACTCAAAGCAGCTTTACATCGCAGGTCACTCTTACATTCACTCACTGCTGGTTGGCGTTGTCCATAAGTAACAAATAACACATTCACATTCACACTCATTTACGTGCCGCTGACTCAGCAGACGGAGCAATTTGAGCCACCATGCAACAGCTGGAGCTGGACTCAAACCTGCAACCTTCCAATTACCTACAGAGCGCTCTATCAGACTGCTTCACTGACGCCCATTTGCTTGTTGGTCATGGCGCAAAAAAGAAATTATTCGATTTGGCGGTGATCTGAATCCGGATGTGGATCCAGGAATTTTTGAAGGATTTGTTGACACTTTGAGATAATATAGTACATATATATATGATACAATAATAACTCGGCAAACAATGTCAGAAATGCCTTGGAGAGGCTTGGGCTTTCAGAGCACTTCAGTTTCATTGGTTCTTATTGCCAGGATTTTGAAATAAGATTGATTTTTTTTCACATATTTTCATTTTTTTTTCATTGTGATATATTTCTCAAGTTAGTTTCAGAGTTTCTTTCCCTCTGTCTTTAATGAAAAATTTGAAACATTCATGTCTAAAAAAACTCTCTGGTCTGCGTTCTGACCTGTACTTTGGTCAGGGATATCGTCTGGATATTTCGGCCTGCTCTGTGATTTTACGTGGCCTAACACTTCATGGCTGAGTTTCTGTCGTTCTCAATCACTTCCACTTTGTTCTAACACCACTAACAGTTGACTCTGGAATATTTAGTTGAGGGAAAATTTCAGCACTGGACTTATTGCTCAGGTGGCCTCCTGGAATTCACTTCAATTCTTTCACAAGTGTTTGTAGAAGCAGTCTGCATGACCACGAGATGCTTTGGTACACCTGTGGCCATGGAAGGGACTGGAACACCTGAATTCAATGATTTGGATGGTGAGTGAAATATACTGTACATTTATCTTTACAGGCCACATTTGATCAAATTAGGAGTATTTATTATTTATTAGGAGAGAGACAAAGAGTAATTACCACCTCCTCTGCAAAGATGATGTTCTTGTGAGGGTTTTATAGAGACTGTCAGTGGAAAAGAATTTTCAGGTGTATAAGATAATTAATGTGCCTTAATAAAAAGATTTGTAGTAACCACTTATGGTTGCACAGATTCCTAAAGCACACCTAAACGTCCCTCATGGCCCACCAGCATGCCCCACATACCATCTGAGAGGCACTGACCTAGCTCGTATCCTTATCCACAACCGTTCCACTTCTTTATTCTTTATCTGGAGTCAAACTTCATGAGCTTGCATTTTTTGCTGTGGTTTGTGAATGCTATTATACACCCGTATGAAGTGACCTCTCACCTTCTCAACAAAATCGACCACATAAGGGTTTATCCAAAAAGTCAGACAGGTATGATAAAGTAAGTGGGCATGTTCTACCAAAAAAGGTAAAGCCTCCTGGGATTACTGGGGACTTTATGAGACTTTTTGAAACAACTGGGGTCCTGACACTGGAGTTGGTATCAGCTTAAATAAATACAGTGACATTGCACTGCAAAAACTCACATCTATGCAAGTGTGTTTGTGTATTTTCAAGTCAGAAATATCTAAAACACTTATTCTAATCAACATGCACTTAATCAGTTAGTAAATATCTTACTTTAAGGAATAAAAGGCAAAAATAAAATATCTGCCAATGAAACAAGCAAAGTTTGACTCAGTGTGGGTCTTGAATTAAGGTTTAATATCTGCTCAAGTTAAATTTGTCTTGTCCTATTGGCAGATTATTTCACTTACTATTACAAGCGACTCCTGTCTTATTTTTAGTTTATATATCTACAAATAAGATCTAAATCCAGACATGTTGGGAAATTGTGGATTAGAATAAGTCTAGTGAGATATTTTTGTCTTGAAATTGGACAAATACTCTCACCTAGATCTGAGTTTTTCAGTGTGGAATTGTGGAAATAAACAAAAGTCCATTAATGCCCACACCAGGTAGAATAGCCTGTTACCATTAGCCAGAATTACTTTAGGACATTAGGAACCTGCCCATCTGAGGAGGATCATATCTACATTAGTAAAGGTGTGGTGAGTTTTACCTTCCCCCAAACACAATGACGGGACACTGCGAGGCTCCCAGCTGCTGCCTCAGCTCCGTGATCAGGGTGGCGTAGTCGGCGAGCGCCTGCTCCACCGTCAGCAGGCCCACCTGAGGGATGAGGAACGACTCCTTCCCAAACGGCTGAGACTTTCCATAAAACCTCTGAGACGAAGAGAGAGAGACGAGTCAGACGGTGGGCAGGAGGGATTATTTACTCTCCTCTGGAGTAGTTCTGATAAAACTTTGTACTTTCAATACAACTGATCATTAAATATCAGCTGATGTTTGATTTTAAACATGTAGCATCTTTAACCATAGCAGCAGCACTGAGGGAGTGATCTGGATGGATGAATGGACAATGGAAGACCTCTTTGTCCGCAGGATGAGACTCGTTTTTATTCTGCAGCTGCTTTTAGTTGCTGCAGCTCATCAAAATTCTGCCTTTTTTTCTGTAGGTATAAAATCTGCCTTTACTGCCTGCTTCATTTTTAGACCTGATTGTTTGTTTATGCAGGTGCCCATAAATCAGCATACCAATAAAAAAGCCTTCAAGTGGATTATGCTGGAGTGCTGCATGGTGGTGCAGCGGGTAGAGCTGCCTTAGTCAGCAGGTTGCTAGTTTGACTACCTGGTTGTTCAGGGCCTGTCTGTGTTGAGTTTGCATGTATGGGTCCTCCAGTTACTCCAGTTTCCTCCAACCTTACCTGCCAGGCTAACTGGTGACTCTAAATTGGCCTTCAGTGAGAGTGTGTGTTGATGGTTGGTTGTTTCTTTGTCATGACTGGTGAGCAGGTCAGGATGTACCTCACCTTTTACCCAACGACAGCTGGAGTAGACTCCTTGACCCTGAAAGGGTTTAGCAGTAGGGGAATTGGATGGGTTGATTGATTATACTGGTGCTGCACCAGTTAATCCACCGATACAAAATAATAAATAAAAAAATCTATAACAACATTAATTTTGGTGAATTAACTTCACCTGAATGTCATTTTCCAGCTTCTAACTTGTTTGGATCTGTAGATCTTTGCTACTTCATGAGAGTTTTACAGATTGGATGATTCAGAACATGTCCTGGAGTGTTTGACCTTTTACGTCATGTCTTGGGTGTCTATTAAGCAAGAATTTGATTTAAGTTGAATATAAAAATGAAAAATTTAATCTCTATAGAGGATCAGATGCAGCTCTTTATCACTCCCCTTTGAAAACACCTGTGAGCAGGGCAAGCTACGAGGCTATGGTAATGAGCTCAGTGCTGATTGGCTGCCCAAAGATGCCTGATGGGAGGGGGGGGGCAGGTGTTACAGGCCACGGATGGGCTTTCAATACAGTGCTGGCATCTGCCTTGGATTTTTGAGCAGAAAAGTCATATGTAGGAGGAGGCTGTATAGCTGTTACATCATAAACTTCAGGAAGTCAAAACAGATCATTTTAAGAGGGATTTTCCTTGAAGATGCAGAGCACATTTCTCTGTGAACTGAAAGTTTAGTAAAAGTTTCATTTTTATGCTCCCCAAGCCCCTACTAAGAGCATTAAAACAAAGAAAACAGATTCTGCAGGACATGAGACCTTTAAGGAGGCAGAGAGAGAATACAGATGGGTCAGGGCTAATCTGTATATTTAAGCTGGAGGGTTGTTCTGAATATTAGTGATTGTGACTAAAAATTAATATATGAACCAGAATTAAGGTAAAAAATGAAGTCTTTGACCAAAGACCAAGAAGTGTTCAAAAAGATGTGTTTGTCAGCAGGTTAAATTCACGACGTTTTCGGTACAATCATTTACCCACGATTAGGAACAAAACACAAAACTTACCTGCATTTGATGCTTGGCAAGAGTTAATTTTGGACCAATTATCAACTTTAGAACATTGTGCCCTCAATCGCTTCAGAAAAAGGACTTTAATGAGAAACAAAACAGTACATCTACTTTAAAGGTCAATATTTTTGACCTCTGAACATCAATCAGTTCATTTAAATCCATCTGAACTAAACTTACAGCTCGCTCAATTAAGGCGGTGCTCCTTAGATAATGGGGTGTGACCTCAAGGTGCTCGTGACTTGTCTGGAAAGGGGCGTGAAGAACTTTGGGCTTGAAACCAAAGGAATTTTGATTGGCCACCCTATGTGCCAACCCAAAAGTCTGCCCTGATTGGCTACTTGTTATGTCAGAGGTGGGGTTTATGTGGAAAACATTGTGGTCTGTTTAACAACAAGCTTCTTTTGGCTTTTTCTGATTAATGCGGTTTGATTTTTTTTTTTCCTTTCGTTAGGACTAGAATCTTTTTTTAACTCTTGAAATCAATGGTACAGTAGCGTAAAAAGTTTTCGGACACCCCACTCATTTGGGATATACTGCATAAAGAATCACTCTTAAGTCAATTTTGTATAATACAGTCACCGCCAAAATGGCTAAAACAAGGAAACAGATGCTCAGCCAGGACGGGAACAGCTGCTGCCAGAAAGCCAGAAAGTGCAGATTTAGTCACTCAGCTGTTGGAGACACTCTGCAAAAACAATAACAAACCAACAGCTCGGAAGACAAACTGAGATCTGGGTGTCCAAGGGCTTGTGCAGGGAAAACCGCCCAATGACATCACGTGAGCTTTAGCAGCAGGTCAAACCAAACTGGTGTCCAGTGTTCCACCTTCACCGTACTTGGCCGACTCCTTGATCACGGCTGAAGGTCCTGCAAGGCCGTCAAGAAGCCCCTGATCAATGAGAGACAGAGGTCAGCTCGGCATTGTTCAGCATCCTCCTGCTGATGCTCGGGTACACAGAAGGCCAGGCCAAACATCATCTCCAGGACAGGAGCTGCTGTCAAGTGCTCTCCTCCACTGAGGTCAAGATAAGGCCCCTCACTGCACATCCAGGACAAGAACAGCCAGGCTGCAGGACACAATATCCAAGTCCTAGATTGGCCAGCTCATTCCCTGGACATAAACCCCATTGAAAATCTATGCTGGATCATCAAAAGTCGGTTTCAAAGCATTAACCAAAGAGTTTGAAGAATTAAAGGAAGTAATTTAAGAAGAATGGGATGAGTTCCCCCCTCAACAGAGTGAAAGGCTGGTGGAGAACATGCAGCCAGGATTGGAGCTCTGCTGCTGCTGATGGCTGGGATACTGAATATTAACTTGATGACGTGATGCTGTACTTATTTCTTTTTCAGTTTTGAGCCCACCCTCTGTTATTTGCTGACTTAGATTCCGACTATGCTGCGGACTGACATGGTGAAACTATCAAGGACTTCGGCGGAGGCAGTATCATGGTCTGAGTGGTGCCAGTGTTGCTCATCTCACTGTCTTTGATGGAGCACTGAACTCTGCTGAGTATTGTGGATCTGTTCCATCAAGGTCAAGATAAGGCCCCTCGCTGCACATCCAGGGCTGCAGGAGCACAATATCCAGGTCCTAGGGTGTCCAGCTCACTCCCTGGACATGAACCCCATTGAAAGATCCCGTAAACACAGGTTATGGTATTATATGGTACGGTATTTCCTTGTGCAAGCATGTCCAAAAGTTCTACGGTGAATGGTTGAGAAGAAGCTTTGGGGTGGGCTGAAGCTGGGGCACATCATCAGTGTTCCTGTGGCTCATGAGAAAGCTTCATTGGGGGGGCACCCTCCTTCATTGGTGTTTCGATGAAAGGCCCATGACACCTCCAGAGGGCTCATCGTCAACACCTGTCGTCCCAGGTGTGCCCCTCTGCTTTCCACCCCTATGTGCCGCTAAGACCTAGACTTGTTCTTGGGGGCCAAGAAGGGGTTGTGTGGTGGATCGTCAAAAAGTCTGTTCCAAAGCACAAACCAAAGAATTTGGAAGAATTAAAGGAAGTAATTCAAGAAGAGTGGGATGAGGCTCCCCCTCAACAGAGTGAAAGACAGGAAGTATTTGAGAGCCACTGAGTTAACGTGGCCCCTTCAGGTAGCCACATCTGTGCCATTTCAACAGCAGAGCACAAATCAGCTGACAGACATTATGAGTCAAACTTTGACCATCAGTTCCCTTTTGGTCACATGACAAGCACACTTCTGCACGATAAGCACATTTCCAGTCAAACATGATTTCACTGAGGTGAACTGTTACGTGTCCTCTTACGTGTTCAGCAAATATGACCAGCGCTCTCTGCTGCGCCGCTAACTCTGTGATGAACCCACTGTTCAGAGCAAACTCCCAGATGTCTCCTTCGTTTCCGGTGTAGAAGAAGATCGGACCGAAGCCCTTCTTCCAGAAATTATCTGCACAAAAGCAGGACAGAGGAACAAAATGAGTGAAATGCTCCTTAATCAGAAGGGCTGAAATCAGATTTTAGGTGTTGTGGGAATTTGAAGGTGCCAAAATTACAGAGCTCTGAATGAATTTTATATTTTATTATGCTTTTTTTAAAACATTTTCCCTATTGTTAAAGTGTGACTTAATATTTTGACTTTTGTCTCAAAAAATTAACTTTAATCACACTATGTGAGTCTGGTTTCTAGTTTAGTTAAAACATTCCATCCCTTATAGCTGTCTTACTAAATCATACCTGCAGCGATCTTGCCTCACAAATATGATCTCTCATGATTTTATTTATTTTTTTAACAGTAACTTTTCTTTAAAAAAAATGTCAGTTTAGCTCAATTATCACCTTCATTCTTACAAACTAAATTAATCTATTAATTTTGGTTTCATTTAAATTCATACTGTTTATGTCATAATTTTAAATTTCTTCTCTTTCTGTCTCAGAGTAATGACTATTTTTATTTATATTTTACCTCATGTCTCATAACTATGAGTTATTTTCTCATCATTTTGACTCTTAACTTGATGAGTTTGACATTGTAAAGCTTAATATACCTTTTGTTTCATATTCTCAGTTTAAATCTCAATCATGGCTTACAATAATATCATTTTTAATATTTCAGTTCAAAATTTCAACCGTATGACTTGTAATTTAAAGCTTTATCCCCAAACAATGTCTTACTATCTCATGATCTTGGATTTGATTAAATATTAGATTATATTAGATTATTCACCTCAAAGTTTTACATTTTTTAGCTTGTTTATCTGATTGAATAAAAAATATTCAACTTCGTTCCTCATAATTATGAATTTTATCTCTGTTTTCTTTATCATTGTTTTGTATTTTACTGATGGCTTTAAGTTTCCATTTATATTTCTGGTTTGAACATCACTTTCAGAAAATGTATACCCATGATTAAATGTTTTTTTGAAAAATATATGTTCTTGTTGCATAAATTCAACCTAAATCATAATTTTGACTGCCTTCTCTGTCAGTATTTCTTGTCTCCAATGAGTTTTTGAAGGAAATGTTGGAGTTTGGATCCCAAAATTTGGACTCATCCATCTAATCTTAAAACTAATTTAAACATTTTAATTCACTAAACAGCATTTTTACCAATCAGGAGGTATCTCTGGTTGAAGGTCTGGTTTCCAAAGCTGTTGAAGTTAAAATGATCCAGAGTCTGAGTGAAGTAAAGCTCTGTGATGTGAGGCTCCCTGTGGTCTTCATGCTGCCGCTGAGACTGAAAAATAAGAAAACATAAATATTATACAAAAACAAACAAACAAACAAAAACTATTCTGTTAAACTGAAAAACACAAAAAAAATATTCATAATGTCTTTTTTGGTAAACTGAAAAACACAATTTTTATTCAACAGCATAATTCTGTTAAACTGAAAAACGTTAAAACATAAATATAATTTAACAAGATTATTCTGTTAAACTGATAAACAATATTATGTAACAAATGTTTTCCATTACACTGGAAAGCATAATTATTATTTAAAAGTATTTCTATGACTGAAAAACATACAAACATTTTCATTATTTAACAAGATTATTTGTTTTACATTGTTGACTGAAAAACATAAATTTTTATTATAAGCAAAATAATTTCATTTAGGCTACACGTAGACTGAAAAACATAAAAACATAATTATTATTTAACAGAATAATTGGATTAACATAAGGACTGCAAAACATAAAAACATGATTATTAACAGAATATGATTAACATGTAGACTGAAAAACAAAATCATAATAATTAACAGAATAATTTGATTAACATATAGACTGAAATACATGGAAACATGATAATAATTAACAGAATAATTTAATAAACATTTAGATTGAAAAACAGATTAATTAACAGAATAATGATGTTAAAAATGAGGCTTCCCAGTCGGAGGTGATCTTCTGTCAGCTGTCAATCACGAGCAGAGCACCACGGGACTTTTAGGACTTAAAAGCTAAAATGTGACATAAACTCGACATCAGACTCTGAAATAACGACGGTTACCTGAAAATGGCTGTACGGCAGCCCGTGAAGGACACGTGTGGACAGCGGGGTCAGCAGCACCGTGAAAACAGTGAAAACAGAGACTTTGAGACTCATGTTTCAAGATTTTAGACACAAAACCTGAAGCACAGCCGGTGCGCCTCGGACCGCACTGAGCATGCGCCAAATGAGAACGTCACATGACCTGTGTTTTCATCCGTGCTGCGTTTAAGAGCGACTCGTAAAACCCATGATCATTCTTTTTACACCACCGTAAACAGTTTCTTTTTGGTTTTCAGTTTTATTTTTTGGCTGAGAGCTTACCTTTAATTAACAAACGTTTACAACGATAAAAGGAACACATACCGTACCTTTGATACATTTACTTTATATCTAGTCTTGTCTACTGAAATTTTCATGACAATTGTTTTACTCTTGAAACGTTTATTTCAGAAGTTTGAAACTTTGGTCAGTTTCATCAACTAAAAATTTTGGCCTAAATGTTCACGAATTCAAAATAAGATTACACAGAATACAGTTTCCCCCCACCTGCTATTAACTGCAAAACACGTAGTTTCCCTTATGTCTGATTATTGTGACTTATTACCACACAGCCTTTTTATTAAAGGTAATCCACTCTGCATAATTTCTTATTCAACTTTTTTCTTCTTATATCGATATTTTACTTTCTCATTGTTTAACTTTTCATCTTATGAAGTATCACAACCACAAATAATATTTTAATGTAATATTTAACAATAAGTAACAAATTCAGCAACATGACTGATAGGAACAGCAGGAGGCTGGACAGGCTGGTGACGAATGCTGACTCCTCAACACAGGGAATTGAACCAGCAACTCTTTTGCTGTGAAGCATGTGCGCTATTCTGCTGCACCACCATGCTAACATTGAATTTATGTTTTCTCAACTGACTTTTTCTGCCATAACTCTTAATTTCATGTTTTAACAATGAAGTCAAATCTTTACTTTTCTTTCAGTCACTATGATTTTCATCCTGTAGTTTTTTGTCTTTAATGTTGATTTCATGGTGTTTCTCTGGTGGAAATAACTTTTAATCTGCTGATCTAATCTTGACTTTTCATGCTCTTGTCACTTCTTTTTCTTTTCTTTTTCTGATTGATTTCTTTTTTGTATTTCAAAGGTTTACTAATAGCATAGATTTGTTAATCAGGGATGAATTGGGATAAACAGTCAAAAATGTCCTTAATAAATAGTACTAACAGGAAATATTACTGAAGTGAAGATACAGAGACATGACACTGAAAGTCTGAAATATAGGCAGAGTATTTCAGAGTTGGGTTATTTCACCTAAAGTTTGGGTGTTAAGTCATAAAATAGGGGTTGTAAATAAATAATAAGTTATATCTGCTGACGGGGGAGGAAGAAGTCAAGAGGCCGAGCTAAAATAAGAGTGTGAGTCTCAGAGGGAAGAGCTTAAAAAGTCTGATGGCTGCAGGCAGAAAGGCTTCCTGTGCTGCTGTGGATCTCTGCTTCCTCTCCCACTGAACATCCTCCTGTACCTGCTGCACCTGGCCAGGTGAAGAGGGGGCAAAGTTCTACCAAATCGTTTTATTACACTATAAATGCCCCACGTTACATAGGAATAAACAAAAAAAAAGAAAAAAAAAGTTTAAATTTCACCTTAGACAAAATAATCCTCCACAGTCTAATCTTTAAGAAGACATTTCAGAGGAATTCATGGAGAATAAGGTGGATTCTTTCAGTCCAGACTGTGAATGTACAAATAATCAATAGACCTGCTGTCTAAACCCAAACCTTCCCCGAGCTTCAGTGGAACTGATGCGAAATGAGGAAGTCTTTTATCTGAGACTGTTTCCTGCAGCGTTTCCTGGTGTGGGCTGCAGCCCCCTGGTGGGCCTTCAAGATACTGCAGGTGAGTCATTAAAGGTAATTACAATAAAAACACAAATGGAAAGAGAAAACACTCAGTCAGCCACAAGAACACACGTCAGATTAATTTTGTTTAAGGTTTAGGACTGATTTCACTGTGATTATGACTGTGAACAACAACAACAGACACATCAACAACAACAGTAATAATAACAATAATAATAATAATGATAATAATAATAATAATAACAATGTAAAAATTACATCAACAGCAATAATAGTAATCTTCATAATAATAATACAAATAATTAATTATTCTTATCAAAGGACATTGAAGTTTCCCTCATTTTTAATGTTGTTGAGATCACAGACGTTATATGAACAATAGACAAACACAATCAATCCATCAATCGCAACAATCAATTAAAACAGTTATAAACAGAGGATCAGGGGTCAGTAATCAAAGTCTGAAACTCTGTAAGAGAGGGAAAGGCTACTATTTTCAGCGTTTGTTGAAAGAATAATTATTAAAAATAACAATGGAAAAACTAATACTAATACTTATTATATTTGATAATAATTAATTTATTATTATCATTATTAATATCATTATTATTATTATTAGACCATCTGAAGGTAAAAAGTGACAAAAATTTGGTGACAGTTCTTCAAAATGCTCTTTTGTCTAATTGCTCTCCTATAATCATCCATTTTTAATGTGCAATTTATTTTTCTTCATGTCACTGGAAATGCGGGAAAACCTCAGTGGTTTTAAAGTTTTTAATAAATGTTAAAATGCATTCAAAAGAGCTTTTATGACAGATTATGCTTGTTTAACTGTACTGTAAAACATTTCCCAGCATGACTTCCTTCTCTGGAGAGGTCAGAAGATTTCTTTACTTCATAAACGTGAGATCAGCGGCAGCCTCCTACAGAGTTATTACAGTCTGATGACTCATTATTGTTAGACTTACTACAGGAGCTCTTCTGTAACAGCACACTCAGAATTCTTTGCTTCCACCTCTTTGCTCCTATTCTTAGTCAACGGGACACAGAAGTGAATGATTGTAGAAATTCCCACACAAAGCCTCTGCTCCAGGAACTCATGTTGGAGCTCAGCGAGGGCCAGAGGTGGGGTTAGTAACAGGGGCCCCGGGGGTCAGAGAGCTGAAACAGAGCCAAGAGCTCCTGTGGTGAAGACTTTCAGGCTGATAGACTGTGGTCATCATCAAATCCTGAAGCAGATGAGCTGCAGCAGCAGGAGGCCACACCAAGTGCCATTCCTGTCAGCTGAGAACAGGAACCTGAGGCCACAGTTCACACAGCTCTCCAAAACTGGACCACTGAAGATGTTAAAAGTGTCTCCTGGTCTGGTGAGTCTGGGTTTCTGCTCCACATTCAGATGGTGGGCTCAGAATTTGGTGTGAAAATCATGGATCCATCCTGCCTTGGATCAGCGGTTCAGGCTACTGGTGGTGGTGTGGGGGGTATTTTCTCGGCACACTTTGGGCCCCCGAGTCCCCTGAGCATGGTTCAAACCCCACAGCCTCCGTCCCTTCATGACCACAGTATCTTCTGATGGAGACTTCAGCAGCTCCATGGCTCAAAGCTCAGATCATCTCACCCTGGTTTATTCAACATGACCATGAGCTTTAATTTCAGAGCATTACTGTGTTTTTAAGAGGATGGTTTCTGACAAACTTCAGACAAGGACGACAAAAATGGTCGGGTCACTTTTTTTGACTTGCTTTTACATCGTGCTTTTTTTTTTATTGCTTACATACTTGTTTATCAACTTTGTTAGTGTTTTATTTTATTCTATTTTATCGTTCAATCAGTCAGTCTTTATTTGTATAGCGCCAGTTCATAACAAGTATCATCTCAAGGCACTTTACAACAGAGCAGGCTGAAGCCATACTCTTATTTACACATATATGCATACATACAAATACATCGAATAAATACATTTGTATACACACATCCATACGTCCAGAGATGGATCCATCCAGGCAGAGACAAATGGACTAGAATCACATTTGTCTCTGCTGAACATAGATTCAATCAGTCAATCTTTATTTATCTACGTATCTGACAATTACTTATTAAACTATTTTGAATCCCTGCTGTTCTGACTCCCTTCACCGGTTTCTCATGCTTTTAGTCCTGTTTTTGCCATCTTGTCATGTTTTAATATACTCCCTTTTTTATTTTCATTTTTTTTATTATTATTTTTATGTTCAAAAATGTTATTTCTATATATTTATTTACTTTTTTCCCTCTCTATCTTCCCTCTTCTTTTCCATCTTCCTGAAGTGATGTCATCAACTATCAAGTGTCATCAATTTATCTATGTAGCTATAGATATATCATCTATTTATTGTCGTATCATCTCCTTATCATTATATGTAAAAAGAAACACCTTCTAATGGTACGCATATGTCCATGTTGACATATTAACCTGTACTAATGTAGGATATTCCTGTAGTACTTCAGCCGATTCCAGTTTACCATTTTCTTTCCTTTTGTTGTTTTATTTTACATAAACCTCTGTGTCTTTTCATTTGACTCTTTTGGTCTCTGTTTGACCTGATAGCTGATTTATTGTCTCCAGAATTCTGCCTTTTATCTTTTGTTTTGTCTGTGAAAGCATGTTGTTAACTTCTGTTTAAAAGGTGCTATATAAATAAAGTTATAAAAATTCATTTTCTGATTTTAATTATTTTTTAATCATTTCTTTATCCTCTGTCAAAGCACATGAAATACTTTGATAAGAATGAGATGAGAATATCTGAATATTGTAGTATTTCACATACTCAAAAAGTACACAGTAAAACTTCTTCATACCACTTCACATAAGTACAGGACGTACTTTTCACAATGATACCAGTTTCATGAGATACAAATGTAAGAGAAGTATTTGATTGAATATCTGAGTTAATCACAGGGTAGTAATTCATGTACTTTGAAAGTGAATTATTAAAAACATAAACAAAGTACAGGAGCCGCTCAGACAGACTGAAGACCATCAGAGGTTCTAAGCAGGTCAGCAGTGTTTCCTTGTGGGGTTATCAGGACAGACAGGTTTAAGTAAACCCTGCGTGACTCATGTGTGTGTGCATGTGCGTGTGCATGGGGGTGTGTTGTAATTGCTCTCATTGATAGGTGTGGGTATCTGGGAATGTAGATGGAGGACTTCCTTGTAGCAGCAGGGTGGAGATTGCAGGAGGAGGAGGAAGAGACCAGTACATACCTCCTTCACTTCCCCCGTGGACTCAGAGAGGACGTGAGACGGGACAGCAGTGGACAACCACCAGACAACCACCAGACAACAGCCTGACTGACAACCTGGAACAACAGGTAAGGAGAGCGGGCGTGGAGGATTTATTGTTGTCATTATTCGACTCTCTGTGGAGTGAACGTGTGCAGATAAGGACTGAGGGAGCACAAGGAAGTATATTCCAGGAAAAATACTCAGACTGTTACTGATCAGAGAGAGTGCAGGTGAAGTTTTCCCTCTTCCTTTTATTTTCTTTAAAATATTTCTGTGAACTTTAAAAATAAAGATGGTTTGAAGTCAGTCACAGTCTGTAGAAATCTTTGTCAGTATTCATTTGCCCATTGTTCTGGCCCTGCTTCTGCCTTTGGCTTGATATTTTGTAGGTGTTTTATTCTTATTCCAATTCCATGAACATCATCTATTCCACTCATTCCTTTTAGGGTCTTGGGGGGCTGAAGCCTATCCCAGCTGACATTGGGCGAGAGGCGGGGTACACCCTGAACCGCTCTCCAGCTAATCTCAGGGCCACATAGAGAGACAGACAACCATTCACGCTCACACTCATACCTAAGGGCAAATCTGGAGTCACCATTTAACCTAATGAGCAAGTTTTTGGTCTGTGGGAGGAAACCGGAGCACCTGGAGAGAACCCACACATGCGCAGGGAGAACATGCATGGCCCTGACCAACACTGGATCGACCCTGCGAAGCACTTTAAACTGATGTGTTATAAAAGGTGCTCTATCAATAAAGCTGCCTTGTTTATGGAATGGGTGGCATGGTGGCGCAGCAGGTAATGCACGTGTTTCACGGCAAGAAGGTTGCTGGTTCAAACCCTATTGGTCAGGACCTGGTTGTCCGTCTCTCTGTATGGCCCTGCCATTGGCTTGCAACCAGTTTAGGGTGCACCCCTCCTCTCGCCCAACGTCAGCTGAGATAGGCTCCAGCCCCCACTGCCCTGATAAGTGGTATAGATGATGGATGGCTTGTCAATAACATAGAAGATCAGATGAATTAAAAATCCAAATCCAAGCACGACATTTTTATTCATTTAATTACAATGTAAAATGTTATCAGCGATGTAAGAATTCAATGTTTAGATGCTGCATCATCTCCTCCTGACACTTTTATTCACATCTCACATGTCTGTGAGTCTAAAACGTGTCAACATACACAGGATTCTTAGATGGACACATGTGACCTTCAGTGATTTGTGACCTTGAGAGGTCAGATGACCAAAAAATGCACCTTTGCTGACTTGGCTATTTGGAGGCTCAAGGTAAACCAGCATAACCTTTCAGTGCAGATGGACCTGCCTGATTCATTGTCTGAAATCACGCAGATCCATCTTGCCAACTACAACGTCCTACGACTTCACAGCCAAAAGCCTGATGGCCCAATCAGGGGAGAGAGGTGAAAACTGCAGACGTGACGACAGCGGGAAGTGACTGCATGTTTGAAAACAATGACGCCCTCTGCAGCGGTCTCCGTAGATGCAGCAATATCTGTGGTTTTATCAGAAATTGACTCAATTTCTTCTTTAAAAGAGGAGCAAAGAACATCACTTGAAACTTTTCTTACAGGAAACAATGTTTTATTGTTTTGGATGATCAAATCAGAGAAGGTGGGAAGCGTAGATCACTGCTGGGAAACTGGGAGAGATGTGGAAATCCTCTGCGGACGATGCTGGTTTGTCTGTGGTAGTCATGGTCACTCAGTGATACCTGGAGAAATCTGCTCTCCTCAGAAGTTTACTGGGAGAAATTGGAGGTGATTGTTGTTGAAGAGGTTCATGTCACATATAAGTGGTAAATGATACATCTGTGTGGTATAATTTAAAGGAAGACAATAGTCTAAGGACTGAAATGTAGTTTAAGCTAACAGCTAACAACAGGGTCTAGCTGTGGCTTGATATGATTGGTCTGTGATGAGTGTGACTGGCAGAACGATCGTCCAATCACCAGCTGCAGTCGTTTTTGAAGGTTCTGCCCCTGAAAACATTTTCTATGGGCTCTTCTCCAGATGGACTAGTGAAATATTTCTGTGGTGGATATATGAAACTGTCCGTCTGGTGTGTCAGGTTAGCAGTGGCACAGAGCCTTCATTCTCTCCCCGTTTCAAGTCTTAACTGTTTAAGACAGTCCTTCTTGTTTCGTCTATTTGCTTGTCTTCACACAGCAATGATGCAAGGACACAATCATTGGCCACATTATTGGGTACGCCCTGCATATCAGGTTGGACCTGCTTTTCTTTCCGGGGCTCCTTAATTCCTGATGTGATAGATTCAGCAAGGTGCTGGAGATGTTGACCATATTAAGGCTGATATTCAGCTATTTTTTCCCCCTGTTTGTTGTAAGGGAGAGAGTCTTATCTTTAATATAGTCTCAATGTTTACCCACATAGTGTCCTACAGTTTTACAATGTGGCTTGAAATCATGGTGCGGCTTGAAATGGTGTATGGTGGCTCCAGTTTCACCATTAAATCCCGAAAACCCTCTCCCATAACCACAACAATGGGCTGGACATCCTTGCGATCTTATCTGTGATCTTATCCGTTTTTCCACGCTTCTGCCAAAGACCCTGCTGAAAAAAACACAGTCACACGAGGCTGAACACTTGATGAAGCTCCGCTGCACTTTGGTGCCTCCTCCTGGATTGCATTGCTTGGATGAAAAGCCGACAGGTGAGCCCACAAATTTGTTATGGAGGACGAGTAAGTAAGCTGCTTTGTACATAACAGACACCGTCTTTGATTTTGCCATCAACACTGTAGAACCCAAAACACTTCCACACAGCACTCCTCAGATGATTTGGTGTTGTTATTGTCCGCCCTGAGTGGCTTTGTGTGTCCTCCATTTTATTAAAATATTCACCACTCTTTGTTTACTGAGGTCAAGAGAGCAGAGTATGCTGCTGAGAGCGCCCTCTGTTGGATCGGTCCACTGCTCCAGGCGCCCTGATGTGCTGCTACACTTAATATTTACATTCCAATACTTATTTACACTTTGAGCACAGACTTTTATCCCCATGCTCGAACAGATATTCGAATATCGAGTATAGGGTGACATCCTTAGCCCATACCTCCATGATAGCATCACACAGCTGCTGCAGATCCATGATGAGAATCTTCTGTTCCACTGCATGTGATATGTGCTCTGTTGGATTTAGATCTGGAGACTGTGAAGACCACTTAAGTACAGTGAACTTATTGTTTAAGAGATGATCTGAACTTTGTGACATGGAGCTGCTGGAAGTATCTATCAGAAGATGGTCCACTGTGGTCCTAAAGGGAAGGACATGGTCAGGTAGGCTGTGGGGTTTAAAACATATTCACCTGGTACTGATGCTGCGTTTCCACCATGCAGTTCAGGAGAACATACCCATATAACTTATCTGTGCTGTTCTATTACCTACCTACCCATGAGCGACCAAGCAGACCCTAAAGCAGGGGTGGGCAACTGTGATCACCAACAGGGCCACATGAAATATTTTTCAGTGTTACATATTGTTGGGCACTGTCAATGAGGAAAAAATATATAAATAAACACAAAATAGTAAATATAAAGCTTCAAAAATCATTCAACCAATAGTAATATATTTGAACTCAAACACAATTAAAAATTCATGATTTGATGACACAAAAGTAAGCCAATTTAAGCTTCTTTTTAATGCAATAAAAGACTGAATGTTTGCCAGTTTTTAAAGCACAAATACATAACCTCTACCATTGTTTCCAAATATAGTTTTTACTAACACTGTATATTATATTTTAATGTCTCATTAAAGATATTCAGGGACACAATCATAGCAAAGTAATTTTTTTAATGACTTGCAAAAACAAAACATGTACTAGTAATCTATACCTATCCTAATTTGTGCATTATGTAGTACTGGTGACTCATGATGACTCGTATGTGGCAGTTGTTAATTTTTCTTCATATTTACAATTTGAGTTTTTCTTTGGAAATGATTGATGGGCTGCATTGAGTGAAGTGGAGGGCCACATGTTTCCCAGCCCTGCCCTAAAGGGTGGAGCTAATAAAGCTGCAGACTGCTGACGTCCCATCGGACAGCAGCTACAATGAAAACACACCTCACCATGTTGACAGGAGCCGTTGGTTTAGAGTGATCAGTTCACTGCTGTTGCTCCATGAAGACTGGAGTACTCTGGACTGCAGCTCCTGCTCCAGACTCCTACACCGTGCTGCGCTGCTGTGATGTGACGCAATTACGGGAGATTAGCACGACCCTCTCCTCTCAGCTCACATCCCTGCTCTCAAGTGAAGAAGCTGGCAATGGCGACACAAACAAGGTCAGGGTTTACTGCTCCAGACTGAACCAAACTGTACTGAACCAAACCAGACCAGCTTAAGATCTTATGGGGCCCAAAGTGTACCAAGAATATAACCCCCCACTCCATTAAAGTACCAGCAGCCTGAACCGCTGATCCAAGGCAGGATGGATCCATGATGTTCACACCAAACTCTGAGCCCACCATCTGAATGTGGAGCAGAAATCCAGACTCATGGGGTGCTGGTTTTGGTGGGGGGGTAAGCAACCAGGCACGACCCATGTATATACTTCTGGGTTCGAATCCAGCCTGTGGCCAGTTTGCAGAGTGTCCTCCCCTGCTCTCTCTCGCCCCCTTTCACCAGCCTATCCACTGTCTCTCTCTCTCTCCTGTCAATAAAGGCACAAAAGTGATCTTGAAATACAAAGAAATCCAGACTCATCAGACCAGGAGACATTCTTACAGTCTTCTCTTGTCCAGTTTTGGTGAGGCCCTGTGTGAACTGCAGCCTCAGTTTCCTGTTCTTAGTTGACAGGAGTGGCACCTTGTGTGGCCTTCTGCTGCTGTAGTCCATCTGCTTCAAAATTTGACATATTCAACTCTCAGACATGGTTTTCTGCATACTGTCATACTTTGGCTGTTCTCCAACCTCTATTATCAACAAGGCCCAGAGAACTGATACTCTCTTGATATTTTCTCTTTTTCAGACCATTCTCTGAGGTGGTTGTGCGTGAAAATCCAGTAGATCAGCAGTTTTGGACATGTCCGTGTTCAAAGTCACTTAAAGCACTTTTCGTCTCCTTTTGATACTCAGTTTGGACTTCAGCAGGTCGTCTTGACCACGTACACACACATAAATGCACTGAGCAGCTCCTGTGTGATTGGCTAAAAGCTATTGGAGTGAACAAGCAAGTTACAGGTGTCCAAAGAGTGTTTTTGTGTATCTTATTGTGTGTATCTGTCTGCAGTGCAGCTGCATTTATCAGCAGATTTTTATTCTGGTGTAAAAGTGAAAGACCTTCAGTTTAGCTTCTCCTGAAGTCAAATATTTGAGCACTTCAGCTCAAACATAAAACTCATCAACGATTCAAAACAAAATCGAAAATCACAGCTCTGAACATCCCCCTCAGCTGTTTTAACATCTGTAAGCATTATCTCCTCTCCTCCTGTCTGTCTGTCTCTCTGCAGGATGCTGTACACAGAGTTAATCCGGCTGTGGCACGAGGCGGTGCAGGCGATGGACACCAAAGACTGGGAGGGAGCTCTGGCTAAACTGGATCAGATCAGTGAACCCACGTCGCGCACTCTATTTAATTCTGCGTCAGCTCACCTGGCTCTGGGAAACCTGGACCTCGCTATGAAGGTCTGTGGAGCATGAACATTGGGATGTATGGAAGGGATATGTCATTAAAGCCTAGAAAGGAGAAAGAGGCAGTCCTGGACTGGAAGTAAACATTTGAGCACTTCCTGTTCAGTCGTCTCAAAGTCTTCGAGGGCTTTTGAAAGAGTTTTGGTTAGAAGCCAGAAACACAAGCTTAAGATATTCTACATTCTTTGTTTGGCAAAACATTCATCTAGGAGAGCCACACTCACAAATCTCAAGGCTTTATTGTCCTAAATAACAACTGCTGCAAACAGGTGGATAACTAAAGCCCAATCACAGGGCCAAAACTGCATTGAGGCTCTGTTGTATTTACACCTCGAGACACTTGCATTCATTACTGGGCCTATTCCTGCTCCAATACTGCTTGGATGTGCGCCGAACAGCACATTACCCCACATACACACAAAGGTAGAGAGGCTAACTCGCGGCACTCCTGTTTCCCGCTGAGTCCATACCTCCATGGAACAAAGAGGGGATCAACTCATCCCCCCATTCAGTCTCCAGGATGTTCACAGTGGAGGCACAGATGGGTAAATACAGTATTAGACCTTGAAACTGTAGTGTGCATTAGGCTTCAGACTACAGAGTTTATCAAGGTCATTAATCATCCTTATATTTGATCATCTTTAAAAAAAACTGTGGTTAATAATAGACTCATATTGATACTGACATCAGAACTAATTCCGTCATTTAACACTAAGTTTTTGAACAAGTGATAAGAGCACGAAACAACGATTTAAAGTCAGTCTCAGTGATACTGAAATCTCTCCTCACAGTGTAGCTCCCTGACCGACAGCACTGTTAAAAAGTCACCAGGTTTTGACAGGTTTATACAGTAAAATTTCACTGTAAATTATTGTAATGAGGCTTCAGGTTCTGGTTCAGGTTCAGATAATTGTGTCAGAAAACAGATGTGACACAGAGCAGCAGGATTAAAATACACCAACCCCAACTACAAATCATAAAATCAGATTTAAAAAAAAAAATGTAAAAACAATAAAATGATGAAGTGATTACGGATCCGTGTAACAGTCAAAGTACAAACAGGTTTATCAACTCATACAAGCATTTAAAATCACAAGATGACAACTCCATCAATAAAGCCAGTGCAAAACAAAAAGACTTACATAGATAAATAAATATATGCAGCTCAGTCACAGCAGCAGGACCAAAGCTGTTTTTGCTGTTTTGGGACTGAAAACCTCCGTCCAGAGTGAAGAGGTGATAAAGTGAGCTATCTGCTTTACAGTGCATCTGGGTAATCTTTGACTCACAAATCAGACAGCTCGACCATTTAAAGGGGACTTTTTTGACACCTTCTAAAATGCATTCAAAATACATGTTAATATTTTTTGTACTTTTTCTTCATAAATCTTTTAATCCACTTCACTCCTGATCATAACTTCCAAATATGCAATTGTTTTCACAGTTTTAGCCCTTTAAATGCCAATTTAAAGTATTTAAGTGTCAACTTTGTTGTTTAGGTGCCTGTATGTTCAATAAATGAAATGCAGAGTAGAATTTTCTGGATGGGATTATTGCAATCTTGGACATGTCATTGATTAGAAACAACATTGGTTTTTATGGATTTGTAGTTTTTATGCCAAGTCAGAATAAAACAACCCCTCCTTAGTCCTAAAAAGGAGACATTTTGTCCCCTTCAAAAAGGCCCTAAAAATATCATATTCCAGAGTTTTTATCTGCTTTTTTTCTTCATAAAACTCTTAATCTGAGATTGAATACTTTATAGTTATGATTAGGACTGAAGTGGATTCAAAAAGTTATAAAGAAATTTTTGAAAAGAATATTAGTATACAATATTTTAGGAGGTTTTAGAAGGGGACAAAAATGTCTCCTTTTCAGAAATTTTGGAGTTTTTTTTTAATCTGACGTAGCAGAAAAACAAATTCATAAAGACAGTATCGTTACTTATCTGTTACATGTCCAAGACTGTAATAAACTTTACTAGAAAATTCCCCTTTGTATTCAATATATTGAAAATATTTCAATTCTCTTTCTTAACAGAAACTGGTGATGTCATCACATATACTGGCATTTAAAGGGTTAAAATTGTGAAAATGATTGAAATTGTGTTAGTTATGATCAGGACTGAAGCGGATTTAAAGGTTTATGAAGAAAAAAATTGAAAACATACTAACATATTATATTTTTAATGCATTTTAGAAGGGGACAAAAATGTCCCCTTTAATGCTCTGTGTAACAATTATTAGCTACACAGTGAATAAATGTGTGAAAGAGGATTTGTGTTTAAAATATGAAAATTAGTGGAAAAAAATGCACACCTGCACCAAATATTTTGAGGAATAGCAAACCACTTCAAAATTATTAAAGAAAGTACACCATCAAGGGGACAAAACTGCCCCCTTCAGGTATGAGGGTTAATTTAATAAAGTCCTCATTTTGAAACATTAATTGGTTAGTGTAGGATTTTTTCTGGGTTGCTAGAGGCCCATGGTACTAGTAAATATAAATGCAGCTGCTTCAATTTTCCTCTTCCAGCTAAATGCCTGCTGAGTTCCAGCCAATTACCAGCCAACATCCAGCCAATGGGAGTGCCCAAAATTCACCATCAGCTATTTAATGGTGCTTCCCTAACAAGACCACATCCACTGGGCTTTCCCTATTGGAGTAGCATTAGCTTTAACCAGTCTCTATGTTTCTATCATGTCATTGCGGGGGATCTCATTGCAGTCCCAGCATGGACCAGTCAGGACTCAGTCAAGGAAAGTGGGGAAAATTTAAGAGGCTCCATCTGTACGAGTGCCAAAGTAGGAACATGTGAGCTTTGTCCCTGGGGGGAGATATCCGGGAGAGGACGCTAGCCGCTACATAGCAGTACATGTTGCCACCGAAAGCCTCGTCATTAATCCACTTATAGATTAGAACTACTCAGGAAATTGTCTCAATGGGACACTGCAGTAGGAACGTTTACAGTATTTACCTTTTCCTTCTCTAAGTCCCTGTGCTTAGAACTATTTCGTGGTGCAATGAAGGGCAATAAATTTCATTATTTGAAAATTTATTCAATTATGTTAAAAAAATAGACATAGTGTGTCTCTAACTAGACGCTGGCCTACAAAAGAACATCATCATTGTGACAACAAACATGGCGGTCAATTAACTGACCAATAATCTGTAATATTTGTTTAGGAGGATGTGATTTATCTTTTGGACTGTTTTAGGTCATAAACTGTTACAAAAGGAATGGAACAAAATGATTTTTTTTTAAAGTTTGTATTTGATGTGCGTCTGTCTGCTCTGATATTTTCAGGCTTTAGACCTCACCATCGAAAAGGATCAACTCCTGGCGGTGGGTTTCTTCCAGAGAGCAGCCGTGCTGATGCAGGTTGACAGGTAGGAGGAAAGTCCACAGAACATGAAGCTTTGGAAACTTGAGAAACTTTGGAAACTTCTGTGACACAGTTTGCCATGATGTGATGTGATTGAAAACTATTGTGTAACTTCTACTCAGTAGGACAAAAGCAGCAAATATTGAATAAGTAGAGTGTGGTGACGCTCATGAGAAACATGATGTTCAAGCATCAGTGTAGAATCTTTTGTTTTGTCTTAAAGGACTCATGTTTTCCACTGACTGAGTCATAAACTCAAGAAAAATGTTCTGTAATCCTGAAAAACTCTTCTCTTAGTTTAATAATTAAAAACAAACAAACAAACAAACAAACAGTGCTCCCAACACTGTAGGCTGCACTTCTACTGCAGGTGGGCTGT